>JABFDZ020000001.1:36799464-36831766 GCA_019775955.2 Pollimyrus isidori
CCCAGGACCTGTTTGCCTTGGGTGACCCTACCAGGGGCATAAAGCCCCGGGCAACTTAGCTCCTGGGATCATTGGAAAACGCAAACCCCTCCACCACGATAAGGTGTCGGCTCCATTATTATGTGTCACATTGAATTGTTTGAGGTTAAATGACAGTTTCGACTATACTGATCTTGCTGAGCTTTAATTGTATGTGAACCATACGTGTCCCTGTTAAATCCACTGATAAGGTACATAATTATGCCTTGTGTTTATACATCATATACAGTACTATGCAAAAGTCTTAGGCAGCCAAAGAAAATGATGTTTAAATGATCTTCATGTTGATATAAAACTGTATTATGCCTGTCAAAATGTGTCAACTTAGTCATAAAACCAGTAAAACCACTCCCCAAGTCACCTCAGTGTTTGCTGGAATTCGCAGTGTCTGCACACATTTTTGTTTGCAGTATTTTTGGACTCGACCACGAGCACACTTCATGTAGCTAATCAATATCTCACTGACCATTTTAACTAATAAAATGCATTAATTACTCGTAAGTGTGCTGGTGGTGAAATTTAATAAATGCATGGAATAGCTGAGGTGGCCCTGAGGAGAGCCTTGGGACCTGAAGCGGCATTCATATAGCCATCTGACCAAGTCACAAAGTAACTTTTTGGGGGAACACAAGAAAAAATTCTTATAAGTTTTTATAGTGTTACTCTTAAATTGCACATGTTTTAATGCTAAATTGTGTGCTTTGTTCAGAGCAAAAGTGCACTTACTACCCAGATAAACAGCTTTAAACATCTCGTTTGACTGTGTAAGACTTTTGCATCGTACTGGTCTAGAGTCAGGGGACAGTACGTGCTGTTCCTCTGATCTTTTGTTAAAAGATATTTAATATAAAATCATACTATTGGTGGTTTTCAACCTGGGGTGCATATATTTATAAGTAACATGTAAGACCATGCCACTATTAAGAAACAGATATTATTGTCTCATTTGCCTCATTAAGAAAAGGAACTACTCTTACCAAACACAGATCATGCTTACTGTTCCTCACAGTTTATATGGCAATTTTTGGGTGTGGCTAATTCCCGAATTCCTGATGTACAGCTCCAGCTCATCCTCTGAATGCAATATTAGACCAAAAATCTATACGGATCATCTTCATGTCTTACATATGAATTCAACTGGTAGCAACAACAATAAAGTGAATTAAAAATAAACAAGACAATAACATTTATCAGATACATATGAATCCGCGAGACATGTAACAAGCCCATGCAACTCCAACACAAACCCTGGCCATACATTTGACTACAATTATGTTTTATTTGCAGAACTTCTTTTCAATCAAAAATCTATATTATGCAAGTATTTTGCACTGTGTACCAGTTTATCAATCAAATGAAATTTTTGCATATCCCTCTGCTATGGCTAGAACGTGTATGTCCCTAACAATATTGTGGGGGTACGTGTTGGGGTACCGTGTGTGATTTTCGGAGCTAATTTGATCCCTACTGGTGTTGAGACCAAACTTGTGCGTTGCCCTCAGCCCAGAAATTGTTGATCTTAGTTCATTTAGTAATACATATCCATCAACCAATTGTCTGCACCCATTTGTCCTATGCAGAGTCATAAGGCCTATCCTGGAAGCTACAGATGTCTGGTTCTGAAGAGACACATGGAAACTCCACACACATGGATCCTGAGTTGAGGCTCAAACACCTGACCCAGAGGTGCAGGGCAACAGTGCTAACTGCAGTGCCTCCATGTCATAATACATTAGCTTGCTTGCTTATTTATTTATTTGTTTGTTTATTTGTTTTTTGTGAAACTTAAAAAATTCATTGTCATGATGAATCTCCTTGGTTCTTCCTCTTGCTATGACTACTTTGTGCATTAGATCGCACCCAGTGACACAATTATGTTGCATCATCTGCACCAGGGGTAGGCAATCTTATACAGAAAGGGCCTTTGTGTATACGGGTTTTCGCTGCAGCTCCCTAATTATATTATTAATTAGAGGACTCATTGGCTGAAGTTATCACAGCTGAGTTTGAACAGATGACCTAAAGGTTATTCCAGAAACCTACATACACACTGACCATTTGTAAATAAGATTGCTTCCCCTGGTCTACTCAGTACCCGCAGTTAGCCCTTGGGTGACCACTAGGGGGAAACAGTAGCCCGTGTTACTGTCCAGAACTGGACTCCGTACAGGTTTTGAATATGCTGAAGAAAAATACAGTCTAGAACGCAGTTGGTGCAAGTAATGTTTGGCAGTCTTAATTGAGTCTAGAAAATGTATGTGTAAATTAGATTATGCTTATCGTTTGTTTGTAAACGTTTTGCTTGTTCCGCAAACGTCCTGCTTTCTGTTTTACGTCCATTGGTTATCCTAGCCACCCTTTGTGGACTATTCCAAATATGATTTATATGCAACAGTCACGTGGTAATGAGACCACTAGAACAGAATGTGACCGAACACAGCAGCATTTGTGAACAACTTAAAAAAACAATAAAATAAACTGAAATATTTCATACTACAGATAATCCAAATTGAAAGATCAGATTTTTTTACCATTCTGATTCAGACTCGCTTTAGAGAACGAACTTTAACTTACAATAAATTGACCACTATATTCAGCAATAGTTTGTTACGCTTTATTTGAATGCATCAACTTCGTCCTGTTCCTCGTCTAATCTAATATAGGCCTAATCTGTATAAATATAGTCTAGTATAATGAGTATACATTTAGAATTCAGAATGTTCGAGACAATGAAGATAGCATGCAACAATAAGAACAGTGGGGTACTATCGATTTTGGTTAAAAATTAAATGCAATACCATACGCTAGTACAGTATATATAATTGATGGAACATATTGCACTTAGACTCTCCGTTTATTATAAGTGAAAACGGTTGTTTGCGATAGGTGTGGCAAATAATGGTAATTGTAATTCAGCTACAAATACTACCGCGACAAAAAAAACTCAACTTCAGCACCAAGGATAGAGTCTTTCGCTGTCAAAGGGCACTTTATCACCAGCTTGTGGTATATAAATAAGTTTGCATAACAGCGCGTGTAAAGAGAATAAATTATAAAGTAACAGTAAGTCGGCACTGGAGGTAAATGAAAGCTGCAAAACATACATCTATAAACTCACTGGTTGTCTGCCTCATGCTATTTTCAATTAACCAATCGGGCTATTTTTGTCTATCCCCTGGAAGACCTTCAGAGACTTACTCCTCATTTGCACAAACTGACATCCTTATTCATACAGCAGCCTCCATTCACATCTCTCTGACGTTAATCTTCCACAGACCTCTGACGAAAACTGGTCCCTTATAAGACCCAGGTAAAAATACGCACCGTCTGTGTCAATTTTCTGGAATAGAAGAGGCTTCGCCGCAACTTCACCACGTCTTTCGTTTTTGGATATTTCTTGTATTCTTTTTTTATTTCCGTTGTTTATAAGTGTCGCTGGAGTCAATCTCAAGAACCAATTTGCAAAGGTAAGCAAAGCTTTCTAAGTCTTCTCGTTTCTGAATAAGGTCCAACTGATTCTGTTATGTTCTAAGCAAAAGTTGTTTTAATACGAAAAAATGTCTTAATAGCTAAATGAAAACGAATTCGGACACTTCTACTTTACAGTAAGTTGTGTGCGTGCATTTTCCTGCGCTTTTGCCATTTCTTCAGCGGTCTATTACTCTACCAATGAAAATAAAAGGAGACCATCATTTATTTTTCACCATAGCCGCAAAATAAAAGCTGTACTTAAACGTGCACCTTCATAAAATCTTTCATTAAATGACACGATAGCGAGTTAGAGTTTATTCTTCACCCACGCCACATCACCCACATTACCAATTTTATTGCTTAGTAAATATCAGGCTTAAAGCATGTTGCAGTTCAAAGCCAACGTTGTTTAACAAATCTAGTTATAGTCTGTAAGTTTTTATAATACACGTAAATCAGAAAACGCGTCAGATTAACGTTTATCTATAAATTCTTTGAGATTCGTAAAATAATCGTTTCAATAAATCTTAATGAATGAACATACTGTGACGATATATTTTGCTATATTAGCCCTGTTTCAGCGAATCTCTAACTTTGCTCTCTGTTTTTGTTGGTAGTCGGGGCAGCCTGACCTGCCGCTGGCTGCCTTCACCCAACTCTCGATGACCCAGGCGTGCTCCTGTCCACAGTGATCCCCACGGCCAAGGATGACGATCCACGTGGAAGGGCTGGCGGCCATCGTTATCTTCTACGTGCTGATTCTCCTGGTGGGAATATGGGCGGCATGGAAGAACAAGAATTCGGGTGTCGAGGAAGGCGCCGACCGCAGCGAAACCATCATGGTCGGCGGGAGGGATATTGGGCTGTTTGTAGGAGGATTTACAATGACTGGTAAGTACGGCAGCTCTGTTTGGGGGCCACTCTTGTTTTCAGTTCAATTAATGTCCTATTATGACCCACCAAACCATAAATATATGTATATATAAGGCTGAGAATCACTGAAAAGAAAATGTGCAACAAAATATAACAAATAAAATGTTTCTCATCGTCAATATCTACATTTTAAAGATTTTACAATCTCACCATTAATATTAATAATAATTTTGTAAAAGTGTTTGCTTTGCGTGCTTAGAGTGCCGCATAGTGATGGGTGTTTTGTTGAGTGTGTTTGATCAGCAAAGTCATTGTTTAAAGAACACACTTAGTGCGTTGATTTGATCATTTAAATGCTGCTTAAGATTTTAATAAAAAACTTTCTTTGATGCGTTTTTTCAATTTCGGAAGCTCGGGAGATATAGTACGCTTAGATGCATTATATAAAATGAAGGATTTATGAATTATTGATGCGTAGCCTATCTTAATAAAATGCTTTGTGGCAATTTTGAGTCACCAGTCTTGTTCCTTCTTGTTATGCGTATAAAGCGTAATTAAGAGACAGATTCGCCTTTTAATATTTAGTGGCGTGCCATAAAAAACAAGAAGTCATTTTGTCGAAACAGTTTATAATTTAATATATTTTTTCTTTTTTTTCAGCAACATGGGTCGGAGGAGGCTATATAAACGGCACCGCGGAATATGTATACCTGCCGGGCTACGGGCTGGCTTGGGCGCAAGCTCCTTTCGGATACGCGCTCAGCTTGGTTGTAGGTGCGAACCAATAAACCCCATGTCTGTGAAGCTTATTGTGATCCTTCCTTAGTGTGCAGCTCTGGTAGCTAGTGCCTTTCTGGCTACTTTTATTAGGCTATATGTTTATAAGGATGATGGCTAAAGGCACGGCTTTTCTTTGTCGTGTCGTAAAAAAATAGTGCTTACATTTGCTTTTTGCAAAACATAACGAAGCATTTGCAAAACCTTTAATGTGTCACACAATGCTCGGAACCCTCAGGTGATACAGAACTGGAAAACAGAGGTTGATTGTGAAAATTTTACTGCAGTACAGCAATAGTATATTCTGGAAGGGGATGAATTATAGCATAGTGTAACAGAGAGCTGCTTTGGCATAGGGATTCACGCTGTACATCATCGACATTTAGGTGGCCTGTTCTTCGCTAAGCCCATGAGGTCGAAGGGCTATGTGACCATGCTCGACCCATTCCAGCAGCTGTATGGGAAAAGGATGGGAGGTCTTCTCTTTATCCCAGCACTCATGGGCGAGATCTTCTGGTCAGCCGCGATTCTTTCTGCCCTGGGTATGCAGACAGTCATCTTGGTGTCAATGCTCACAGAAATCAAAGAATACTACTTTCAAGGCACATACTTTATCTTCAACTTGAGTTGTACCAGAGTCAGGGTCACCCATTTACTGCCTTCTCTAACGTGACAGGGGCCACCCTAAGTGTCATCGTGGATATCAACATCAACATGTCAGTAGTCATCTCAGCCCTCATTGCCATTTTCTACACGCTTGTGGGAGGGCTTTACTCAGTGGCTTACACTGATGTGGTTCAGCTCTTCTGCATCTTTCTTGGCTTGGTGAGTCTGCCTACTTTCTTTTTCAACAACTAGAGGCTTTTCCAAAACCCAAAACACACACTCTGTTAATTTTTAAACCTGATAAAGCGTAACTGTAACCACTTTAGTATTGCTATGATAGATATCCTTCTTCACTTGACATCTTTCCTGCTGCTTAATCATGGACACGCTAGAAATATAGTATATTATGTGGGATCAATTCATAATAGCTTAGAGTGTACAGTCAAAATATGACATAGGAATACCACAAACGTAAACTTTCACCCATTTACTGAAGTATTATTTAGGTTGATTAAAAAACGTAACATAAGTTCAAACCCATCACCTTTTGGTTAGGAATCACGCACTGGATCTGCTGACCTGACTGTCTGGTATGGTTATCTCAACAGTTGGGGAAATAAATACACATAGTTAATACATTTAATTGTAGCCTCGGGTCCATTTGCAGATGCAGCAATAGCGTCTTTGTGACAAATTGCCAATTAATACCATCCGTTGTGTTCTAAGCTGCTCACGCTCTGCCTCGCTCCCCTTTGCAGTGGGTCAGCGTGCCGTTTGCATTATCGAACCCGGCTGTGTCTGACATCACGGTCACAGCAGTCAAGCAGATCTACCAGAAGCCCTGGGTGGGAAGCCTGAAGTCCTCAGACACGTGGATGTGGCTTGACAACTTCTTCCTTCTGGTAAATTCAGCCCTGAAATGTTCTAGTTAATGCTGGCAGTCATTCAGATTTCCTTGCTTTTTAATCTTCAGGGCAAATTTAAATTTGCTGCCATATGATCCTAAACACAGTTAAAATAACAGTAATTTGTCTGCTTTATGAATTAGTAATGAGACCAAGTGACTTTTTAAAAATGATTTGAATTAATCAAAAGCTAATTTTAATCTTGGCATCGTTTAAGAATTATAGAAAAAATGCATTTCTTAGCATTATTCTATGTGTTAGATGTAACTCAGAGCTGTTATCAGTATAGCTACAGTGCTTACTGCTATGTCACTAATATAACAGTTATTGTGTACTGACTGTGATGTGTGGCTGTTACTTTGTTTTCGCTGCCTTTCTGGTGTCTGTATTTACAATGGCGTTTTTGTTTCTAGATGTTGGGGGGGATTCCCTGGCAGGTGTATTTTCAACGGGTTCTTTCTGCCTCTTCAGCTACCTACGCCCAAGTCCTCTCCTTCCTGGCTGCCTTCGGCTGCTTGGTCATGGCCGTGCCCTCGGTCCTGATAGGAGCCATAGGGGCCTCCACAGGTAAAAGTGCACCCGGCGGCCTCATGGCGACGAGCCGCTGGCACCATGCGAGGCGTCCGCAGTGGTTCTATGGGACGGCTGCTTTAACACAGTTCTCTGAAAGGGCCTGCAGGATCCCTCCTGTCAGTTTTCTTCTCTATACAGAGGAGATCCTTGCTGGCATTCACTGTAAGGCTTCAGCAAAAGGACAAACCAAGTCACGGCATGACCTCTGTTACACAGGGGATTTAACAGTGTATGTTATACTTCCATGCTTTAATTACACTTTCACATGATTACAAAGTCACATGACCAAAGAGCCTTCTATCTAATGGTGAGTCGTACATCTTATGCTGGGCAGTTCTCCCGCAAGCAGAGTGCAAAATCATCGTTTTCAGTCCATAATCCATACACACCTCAGATGGCCGCAGAAGTTCCTCCCAACCTCCTGCCCTTGTTGTTTGCACCCAGGATAGGTTCCTTCTGCCATTAGATCTTAAAAACACTTCAGACACAAGCAAGTCAATTACAACAGATGGTTCCTGTCATCTATTATTGAGGGGTATCCATTTGATGGGATGAATTCCGTAAATATTACATCTGAATGACATTAATTAACTGTCTTGCTCTGCGGTTTTTCCATCAAAGACACAGCTGATCACCACAGCTCTAGTGAGAAGAAAAGGCAGGTTGAAAATAGACTTTATGGATGAGTATAAGATAATAAAACGTGCTTTGGTGTAAAACCGTGACGTGTTTCTAGAGTTTGTGAAAGGACAGTTTAGAGATTAGAGTTTTAAAAAGCTGGTGTAAGATTAGCCAAGCACCTGTGAGTAGAATTTGATCAGATTGCCAGTCCAGGGACATAGATTACAGACAGTGATTGGAAAAAAATGCAAATGATGGTCACTTAGAGACAGTTTGTGTAAAATGAAATGATTGCTGAAACATACATTAATCCTTTAATTTGTAACGTGACCTCAGAGCAAGGTATCACTTGAGTAGCTCATTGGGGAATGCTCACTTAGGATACAACTGGCTTCATGAAGGACACATTCATCTAACCCACTGGCTAGGTGCCGTTTGATACTGCCCCACATGCATGAAGGCTGTGTCATAGTTAACTCAGGACCTGGTCCACCATTTATGTATGGTAATTACATGATTCTGTATAACTACTGTGACATGGTTTTGGGGGAGGTTAATGTAACTATGTATTTAAGATGGACAGAGATGACAAATTTAATACTGAATGTTGCATTGCTGTGGCTTAAATCCCACTAAAACCAAACTGGCCCCTGTTATGTTTTTCACAGACTGGAACATGACCACCTATGGGGCCATGCCACCCATGGAGAAGGACGAATCAGACATGATCTTGCCCATCGTGCTCCAGCACCTGTGTCCGCCCTACATCTCCTTTTTTGGCCTGGGCGCAGTATCGGCTGCAGTGATGTCATCAGCTGACTCATCTATCCTCTCTGCCAGTTCAATGTTTGCGCGAAACATCTACAAGCTGGCCTTCCGCCAATCGGTAAGAGGTTCTTTGTGTGCGTGCATGTGTGTGTTTTGGATAAAAGCTTTTTGGTGCAGTCAGTTACCCTTCAGTCAAATCTCTTCAGGATATTTATGGTGAATTGTTTTGGAGGAAAAAGATAAATGTGTAAGTGCCTAATGTGTGTCCTATACACTCTACTTCAACCATTTCTCACATCACTGGAGCAGTTTTTAATGTGAGGAATCCACCCTTGGGTCCTCTCCAATGAGTACAGCTAGCAAGATCTGAGCCAATATGCTAATCTTGTTATAATGTATCAGACTCAGTAATATACCACCGCCAGGGACTTTTCTGGGATCTGGAATATGTTGATTTTTATTAATTTGTCCTTGTTGTCTCTTTCAATCACAATAAATGGCAGCATTAATCAGCTTTACTACTTAGGGGACAATATTGCTAAACACTGCTATTGATAAATTTATAGTATTTATTTCTACAGTAAAACCAACAAGAATGTTAGTAAATTTGTGTAAAAGGCTTCTTGCACTTGTGACACTTAAAGGAGTCTTTAAAGGTACTTGAGTGTTGATGGTTCTTCCACAGGCATCGGACCATGAGATTGTGTGGGTAATGAGGGTGACCATCTTCGTATTTGGCGCCCTCGCCACAGCGATGGCCCTGCTGACAGGCACAGTGTACGGCCTGTGGTACCTGAGCTCCGACCTGGTCTACGTCATCATCTTTCCTCAGTTACTCAGTGTCCTCTTCGTCAAGGGCACCAACACCTATGGCTCTGTTGCTGGCTACGTTTTTGGCCTGGTGCTACGCGTGGGGGGCGGGGAACCATACCTGAAGCTGCCTCCATTCATCTACTACCCCGGTTGGCACTTGGAGGAGAAGGTGCACCACCTCACGAGGGAGGTCGAATATGTGGTCGTGCAGCAGTTCCCCTTCAAGACTGTGTCCATGCTTGCGTCTTTCCTGGCGAATGTGGCATTCTCCTACCTGATGAAATACCTCTTCGAGAGCGGGAAGCTGCCCCCGAAGTATGACTTCCTGGATGCCGTCCTTTCGAGGCACAGCCGAGAGATCATGGACAAGACCACGCTGATGAACAGTGACAACATCACCCTGTCAGAGCTGGCCCCGGTGAAACCGCGGCTAAGCACCACGCTGGCGGGAACATTCACGAACAAGGAGATGCTGAGCGAAGGGGAGACGAGTCCCGATACCTCTAATAACGAGATCGACTAGAGCCCCCTCGGCTTGGATAAAGACACAATCAGACCCTCCTGCTCAGTATCAGCAAAGTTTTTTAATTCAGTGAAATGTGCCACTCCACTCAGTTTCTCATCCACTTCAGTTGCTGCTAAGACACAAAAAAAAAAACACTTGGTCAGAGAAGGAGGGCGAAGTGAGACAAGGACTGTGGAATTCACCAGGAGGCAGTGAGGAGAATCAGGGAATGGTGGCAAATGACATGAATCACTTAGCCGTCCAGTGGGTATGTATGGAACTCTCTGAAATCTTTCAGCATTACAGATAGCGCTTAGGACAGAGCAAACTGCCAGAGCCATAATTAGTGGTAAAACTCATAGACGCTATTTTGACATCTCTTAGAAAAATATTTATTTTTTAAAAAGTTCACAAGTGTTCATGCAAGCAGACATGTATGGGTACGTTCTAACAGTAGTTGATCTTTACTACAGCTGAAATGCCAGTCCTGTGCTTTTATCCATTTGTGGTGTGTGAAGTTATAAATGTGTGAACAGTGCCAAATTACTGGCATCACATACAAGTCAGTAAACAAGAAAGATACACAGTACATGTATATATAAAAAACCAAAGCTTGGTAAGGGTAATATATCATTGTTATTAAAGATGTAGAAGACATACAGTATATATGAACCAAGCCTTTTAACATGAAAAGATGGACACCAGCTGTCCTTCTTGTAAGCTGCACTTCTGTTAAAGTATGACGTGACTGTATTTCTTGTGCTATACGTGTCCTGCTGAATATTGACAGCGGGAGTCTCCAGCTTGTCAGAACCTTCTGCTTGTCTCCTCTAAATATCAAGTGTGCGGTCATTGCCGTGGAGACAACGGGAACTAAAACTGCTTCAGGGTGTGTTAGTCTGGCCTGTATTAAAGTGATGTATCAGGAAAAGATGCTTAAACTTGTTATGGTATCATATTTTGGTCAACACGTGTGATTGTTTTCATATTGTCAAATATATGTGTAGTGTGCTTTCCATATGAGTATACTGTAGATTTTAAAATGCATTAACCGCCTTATTCATCTGGGGACTAAGTCTGATCCTATGCAAAGTACTGGTGGAGAGTATTATGAAGCATTGTTGAATGTGAATGTACAGTCTGCTAAGGGTTAAATAGACAGAAACGTTTACATAGTGTTTCACTCTACATCTATAAAGTGACCAGAAATTGCTGTTTGACGCACTAGACAAATACTTGTGATTTTTTTTGTTGTTTTATTATACATATGTAAAGAGATATATATGTGTATTCAAAAATGCAATAGACTTTTAAAATGTACCTGTATAAACCACTTTTCAGTTTGGTGGCGAAACACCACTTACATCTCTATTTATGGAGTGTCCATACAAATTATCGTGATCAAAATGTAAGTTATATTGAATAAATTATATTATTTATCAGTATCATGTCTGGTGTTCTGTTTCGTCCTTGGGTAGAAACTATATTAAATAAATTTATGTTTACATCACTTATTCCATAGAAAAATACTTCATTTCAGATTTAAAAAGAGAAGCATCTACAAACATGATAACATGAGGAGAGCTCTTCTAGCCATTCATGGACATTCCTGACCATGGTTTTTTATCCCTTGAGGTTTCGGAGGGTCACTGTAATTTGGGATTTGCATGTGCACAGGCAGAATGACGCATCTTTTAGGTGACAGATTAATCTCCATATAGTTGCACATGACGCTCCCCCGACAGTCCGACGTGGTCCTTTCCACAGGAACGAGGATGACGTCCATCTCATCCGTTTCTTTATGACCCCATAGATGTGGCTTCCCACCAGCTGCAATATTACATTTCGTAGCTTCTCCTGATTGATGTTGCCCTGTGGATGCCGAGTATAGATAAAACACGGTGTGGCAGAAATGTGGCCTGATGAGGCTGCTGGCCAACACCCTCCCGTCGGCGAAATTCCGGCTCAGCACAGAAATGTAAAACGTAGACAGTAGGAAACACTGCAACTTCATCTGGATCTGGGTTATATAAGATGGACGGGAGGATGCAAAGGTTACAGCAGGCAGAAATGTGCTGCCAGAGACTGGCAGAGCTGGAAGGCCGTGCTACCTCAGAAACAGCGAGAACATTCCCGGGTGCTTCCAAACAAACAAAGCAGCTATTATTCTGTGTCACTGTAATTAATGTTTGTCCCACACCATTAATGGCTGTTCAAATGTTTATCCATGAAGGAAATTACAACCTAATATAACACCTGTATTAATCTTGTTTACAAATGGAATTGATTGAGTTGATTCAGTGCAGTGGCATTTGTTGTGTAAAATGTTTGTATGGAATATATACTTTTTTGAGTTTTTCCTCTTTGTCATAGGTTTTCTCCCATGTCATGTGGTACTGGTGGGTACAAACTGTAATATTTTGATTGAAGCCGTGGAACAGATCTTCAGGATCCCTTTCAAGAGGCTATTTTTTAGTCTTTGTATAATAATGCAGAGACTCCCCTGAGGCCTGACATACAAATTTGTGGTTTCCATATGAGTGAGGCCCTCATTCCTGTCTTCATGTTAGAGGCCCCTGTGGCACTTTACGCAACCGTGAATTCTCTCTAAGCCTGTGGAGGCTCATGTAGGGAAAAACCTTCCAAGGCCCGTCGGGCCAAAAATGTAATTAAATCTCTGAATGTAACAGACATTAGACGGTGGCCTTGGTGCGAGTCTGGAAGTAGAGGAAGGAATGATTGGTTTGTTGGGACAATTGTATATCACATCAATGATGTAGTGTGTGATATGCATGGTATGGTAGAATAAAACCAGCAAGTTTTACAGGGGGGAAACTTTGTTTTTCCTAGGTCAGCATCAAATAGTTATAGGGATCTATGAAATACACCCACATCACCCTAAAAACTTACCAAAAGCTGTCACATCACCCTACAGACCCTCAGAATGCATAATGTCCTCGTCTTTTGCTCCCTCTGTAAGCCTGGGAGTCACATCAGACAATGGCATCAAGGACACAGGGAGCTCCATCACAAAGGCAGGAACGCTTCATTCTCCCCTAAACCAGTCGCTACGTGTCTCTGGGGTTTCTGGAGCATACACACAATCATGGTTTGTGCCTCATACCTCCCAAAGGGGCTCTTAAGAAAAGGAGGCTTCTGAAGGCACAAAGCCAGGGAGGGGAAGTTCAGAGGTGCAGTCAGACTTACGGCAGTGCTGCTTTGTCTATTTGTTCCCTTTTGTTACTGATGGAGCACTAAACATAAGCCCAGTGTCATTCATATTACTGTGAGTGCTCTCCTTCCTTGGGGGTGGGGACCTAAATCTGAACATAGGTAATTAAGGAAGGTAGCGGGAGCGATGACGTACAGGCAGCACCCATCCAACGGTGCTGTCCGCCATGTCCTCTGTGTGCTGCAGAGTAATTCCACTAATGCACACATCGGTGTCACTGCTGAATGTTATGGAAGCCTATAGGAGCTTCACAGCCTTAACAACTTGTCTAGCATATTAATGCATTCCTTTTGTTAATATACAATAGTTACGGACACATGACAATGGAACAGTCAGCAGTGACACAGAATGCAATTCCATTAAAGCATTTTATTATGGTGATTAATCCACCTCTTGCTGTAGGAAATGGGTAGTATAACTGCGAGTCTCGTTAAAATTGTTTTAAATTTAAGCTTAATTTACTCTCTTTCAGTGCCTATGCTGGGTTGGGTCCAAAATTTTTCGCCCAAAGATTCACTCGAAAGACCGAGAGAAGTTGCGTAAACGCATTTGACGTGCTTTTTGGGTTCCGCGCTACTGTCAACCCCCCACCCCCACCCGAATGTTTGCTGAACTGGACGCAGTGCTTTCCCAGATACCCCCAGGCGAAGTTGGGGACTTTATTAAAAGGAGTGCTCACCGACAGGTCATTAATAACACCGTGATTTATTTTACTCAGGGCTGCGGGCCAGTAAAAAAATGTGGTAGGTTTTTTGTCGTTTCTCTCCGACTAAAGAAGCACGTTCTCTTTCAATAAGTATTTCTTAACATACGTAAATGTATGTAAAGCCAAACGTACAAGGAGCGGTAACTTTTCCACAGGTTTAACCTCAGAAATCACCTGTAGCATTTAAGACGAAGTCTATCGGCTCTACTGTGTATATGAAACCTACCTAATGTTATCGAAAACGCTAGAGTCTGTGACAGAGACCAAGCGCTACATCGTCAGCTAAGTGTTGGAGCTTTCCGTTCAATTACCTTCCGATCGCAAGCTAAGCTCCCGCCGATCAATCTCCGTCCCTGCGCAGCAGTGCGCACTGCAGCCCGCTCCGGAGAGATGCGACACGGCTGATCAATCTCCACTCCCCCGTAATTTGATTCACAAGCGGGACAGCACCCTTTTTCGTCCGCTTCCCGGCCCCGAAATAACGGTGGCGACAGGCTGCCGATTTATTAGCAGCCATAAGTCCAGAGCTGTCAGAGTGAACCCTCCTTACCGGTTCGATTTCTCAGCGCGACGCGGTATGGTCCATCCGGCATATCTAGCCAAGGCACCTTAAGTTCAACGTCCAGTACGTAGTTATGAATTGCTAAAAAGTTATATTAACGTAAATATAGTACGTATCGTTTTAAAACAGCCAGTATATCCTATGACTATGAATGCGTAATTTGTTACTAATTTTGCTATGATCACACACGGATAGAGTTCTGGGACTGTAGACTGTTGGGATAGAGCAAAGAAGACAGTAATAAGGGGTGTAACACGTCTGACCTACTTAAGCCCTTATAACATGGAGGATCTTTTTGTTTTATTCTAGAGTTGTCAACAAATAACACTGTTGTGTGGTTAAATCCAGCCTGCCCCCAAGACAACATCCTAGCTGACAGAAGCCAACACAATTCAATTTTATCTCCTCACAATAACCTTATTGATAATCTTGGGTATTATAGGGCAGGGCAATTCAGATGGCCCGTCCTAAAAAAGACACATACTACTGTAAACCAGTCAGTGTGGCATACAATTTGGGTGATTGGTCAAATATCACTGGAGAGGTCACACTGGAATATATTTGCATGAGGCTCTGCGATTCCATTTTAGAAAACCCCACAAAAGAGACCCGGGCACAGCATTGATTCAGTTAAAGGTGCCTCCTTTTAACAAAGTAAAACATATACTCTGTCTTGTTAATACTAAGGAATCCTTTAGAGATATCCCCATTCATTTTATTCTATCATTAAAATACAGGGTATATACACTTCAGTGCCAATACACAGACTATTTTAATGAATAAGGGGGGTCTATGTGGTCCTGGGTGCTATTGTGCATGCCACTTATAATTAACCTAAGTTTGAAAGACTGTTACAAAGTAACACTCTGCTAACAGCTGCTAGATACATACAGTAATTTAAAGACACAGAATTTCATTTGAAAAAAATAAAAGTTAGCTTAACTTGATTTACAACACCAGCAGTAATGATGGTAGTCATTGCATGTAGCGTGCTATTTCTCACACCTGTCCTTGATTAGTAAATCAGGTAATTGCACCTGCTGTGAGCTGGTCACAGTTAGGGCATACTCACACTTAGCCTGTTTGCCTCGTGCTGTGCCCAAGCATGATTGCCCCCCTTGTCCACCCCCCTCTGGTCTGAGTTCACATTGCCGACCCGAGCACATTTTCCATCATTACTGTGCAAATTTTTGTGTTGAAGAAAACAAGAATACTAGCTTTGCACAGCGCAGTGGAGTTCATGATTAATGTCCTTATCCGTGCCTTATTTGGTGTTGTTTTGAGCACAATGACACACGGCACCCCTAGATTTATCAAGTTTGCAATGCAGTGATTTTCCTTTAATCATGCTGCACGTATAAACATAGCACCATATTTTTACCAGATATCTCAGAGTTTTAATGTGTTGCATCCAGTTGTTCCTGAGTTCTCTCTTCAGCCCATAAACCAAACTGGATCCCTTTGCTGCAATGTTTGTTAAATATTTGGTACTATCCGATTTGTACAGCCTACCTAAACTGTTTCTTCCAGGTTCAGTTCATGTAAAGTGTACATGTGCATATAGGTGTGCCTGTTGCATCATTGACGTCATGTCTTTGATCCATGCTTGGGCATAGTTAGCGATCACACTGAATGCGTACCGTGCCCGACCAATAGAACCGTGCCTAGGTCCATCTCTTCAAGTCAAGCATACTTGGGCATGGTATGCTTTCGTAGTGTAAGTACACCTTTTAAACCCAACCTTATTTAATCATAGTGATGAGCAATTCTCACTGCTCAATTATCGCCATTACTCTTAAAGCATAGGGCTCAGCTGGCTCATAGTCAGAGTATTGTTTTATGGGACTAGATGGAGTAGGTCTGTTTCCCTTGTGCTTGTTAGTTACCAGCAGGTACTGGTATGGTGGTTTGGGTGGCTTGGCTTTCATGGTCCTTGTTAACCTGCATCTTGCTTTGGATTTCTGGTTAGCCAGTTTCGTGTTTATCCTTCCTATGATGTTGGATTCGGCCCCAACCCATTTTAAGTTTAATATACATAAAAGCACCACACAAATTTGTGTATTGCATCTGGATCCTCCATTTTAACAAAAAACACTAGGCAAGGCATGCCCAGACATGTAAGGCAGGATAAGACCAATTCAGTTTATTTATATAATTCTCCTGATGTTTATTTTACCATTATTTTTTTATTGCAAATGAGAGGTACGCTGTCAAAAGAGAGGTCCAGAAAACAAGTCATTTTATGGATAAGGAAGCTTAACAAAGTACCAAGAGGTAAGAAATAAATTTGATAAATAATTGTTTAGAGGGTATTTTATGGCTGATTTAAGACACGGGTCGGCACTGACCCGTCTAACATAAGAGACATGAACAGAAAACTAACATAGAACAAAGGTAAAGGATTTATGGTCCCAAGTAGCCAGCATTCTACCGCTATTGCGTTGTGTTGCTGATGTCCTGTCTTTCAGGGTTTCTATGTGTGTGTCCTAGTTTTTTCATGTATTTGTTCATTTTTGAGTTCTGGTTTTTTTTTGGTTTCTGGTCTAGGGTCTTTACTCCTCTGTGCACGAGTCTGTGTTCTGGTTCACCTCATTCTGGAGGTGGCCTATTCCTCCTGGTTACCTCTTCCCTGCAGTGTCTGGGCTGTTGGTCTTGGGGGCTAGGAGGCAGAAGACCTGGTGTAAGGGATGGATGGACAGCCTAGGTTGAAATGTTCTGGTTCAAGTGGGGGCCCATAGTCTGATTTCAACTTTTTACACAAAAATGATAAGAATTACAGCAGCAGCTGAAATATCCAATGCAGCTGAGTCAGAGACCCCACAATGCATCAGGGTCAGTACTATACAGCTCTGCTCTTTGTGTTCCATCCATGTTTGGCCAGCAGGCATTATAGTTTTATGGTTTTCAATTTTTGCTGGTCTCTCAGTTTCTGTGTTCATTTAGTGTTATTAATTTCACCTGCTGTTTGTTGTCTTGCACCTTTTGTGATTGGTTGAATTATTTGTTCCCACCTGTCCCGAGTCATATCTCATTAGTCTCATATTTAAGTCCTTGCCCTCTATCAGGTCCTTGTGCTGTTACCCTGGATTATACTTTACCTGTTTCTAAAGCTTTGTCCGAGGATGTGAGCGAGGATTTTGTAATCTTTACAGTAAAGTGACTCCTGGAACCTTTGCAGCAGGTGGTGGCTGTAAGTGGCCATTGCACTGTGAATTGACAAACAGGGAACCTTTCCCTTTATCTCTGCACCACGTATACAAGTAAACATGACAAACCTAAGGCTGAATAATTCATTAATACATTCATTCATATATTTTAACTTAATAGTGATGATGTCCCTGCAAGGATAAGTTTTGAGTATTGCTTTTACCGAACATTGGTTCCCACTAATAAGCCGAAGATTTGTGTGATTGATGGAACATCCAGCTCCAGTTGGAGGTATTGAATGATGCCACTTAGGCATGTGGATGTTAAAGTCACTTCCTTGCCCGGGAACATGGGTTTGAAACTGCTCAAGAATAGACATAACAGCTGCCGTGGTGTCTTGGAAATCTTGCCGTGTTACAGCCACCGCCCGCTGCAAGTGTTCTAGAAGCCATTTTATAAATGACAAAATCCTCGCTCACAGCATCACTTTCTACCTGCTGGAACAGGGAGGATATTTCTTGCCTAAATATTTCTGTAAAAAACATTCTGAAGTGAGGCAGCTGTCTACAGTTGGGGTGTAGTGATTGTAGCCATGACCTGTTGTATAGTGGCTGTCACCTCATCGATTACATCTTGAGCGATTGTCCCAGCCTGGTTTCCATGACCACACCCCCTGCTTGCTAGAGAGCTGTGATTGGACAGTGATTGCATTTGTTGGTGGCACAATTTCAGCATGTACTTTTTGAAAATGAGCCGACACAGCAAAACAAAGATTGTGCGATGAGCCATGATTTCTTTGTTTAATTGTGTGTAATGTAAACCTTCTTAGTTGTTTTTTTGGATAGTAGTCTGGATGGTTCTTTTCACAACAGAATATCCTGATCACGACAGTATAACACAATATGTGTCGTCGATTATTTTCCCACATATGCCAAAGTTATGTTTGAATTTGAAAGTGACATGAGTACCGCTCCATACAACCCAGCATCGCAGCGCATACAGGAGAAAGTTGATGATACACGTAGCGGCTCTGAGAAAACAATGGTAAATTGGTGCAACTAAAACAGACAAACACAAAATCACAATAACAAGACCATGAGGAGTCCAAACTAAACAGGGGCAAACACTACAAACAGAACCATAAATAAACCTGCAAAGGGAACTGGCCAACACAGGGAACAAATCTTCAGTCATGTTTGCAAGGTGGCACCAATTCCACTCCACAGGGTTGGGAAACATTTTTGAAGTCATGTGACTGCCTAGTTTGTATCCTGTTAAGTGGCAGTCAAAGTCCTCACCTTTCAGTCACGTCATGTGATGCCTTGACTACGCATCCACCCCCAACCCAGGGGGGTGATGTGGAACACCTGCTGAAATGGGAAATCAGTTGGCAGATGTTCTCTGCTGAGTACTGTTGATAATGGGTTTGTATACCTATATTCTATACCCTCTTTCCATATAATGTAAATTTGGTAACAAGACCTAACAAAATATGGCTCTGTTTGATGCAGAGTATAACTAGTTTACATCACCTGAACCATTCTTTAATTAACATCATAATGCCAACTTTACACACGCCAGATGCTATCGTGGTGCCTATGCTTAATGAGAGACAGAGGGTGAGAGATTATTTGTGAGCCACCTGCTAGTTCAATGCCTCCTTGTGCCTTAATCAAGTCAAGAACCCTCTCTGGGGGGGCAGTGGGGCCCTAGAGGTTCTTCCCAATCAGAGTAATCAACCACACTACATGGGGGGCTGGGCGGGGGGTCTTCACCACTGCTGGTCTGGGTCATCTGTTGAAAAGACGGTTCCAAATCGGTGGCAGAGTCTGTGCGCCCAGAGACCCTGTACAGCCGGGAGAGCCAGTGTTTGCATTTCACTGTATTTATTGTGGTCACTCAGGTGACAAGTCTATCTGATATAATGTATGAGGCTCCATAAATGTTACTCACGTTGTTTATACACCCGAAGGGCACCACAACAGTTTCAGCAGGCTGAAACCATTCGGCTTTTTCTTTATAAGTGTATGTCCTTAACAGAATTGCGGTCTACACCTCTGAGTTTGTAGTTGTGCAGCATTAATCAAGCACAACTACTTCAGTGATGTGTAAGCAGAGGTATGACTAATCAACACACACTGACCATCCATCTATCCATCCATCCATCGTCAGACTGCTGATAAATATGATTATAGAACACAGAAAAAATCTCTGATATGGTTGTTTTTACATATAGGATTAGAATTTGATATTATTGTTACTTATTTAAGCCTCAGTTTCAAATGAACGTTTTATGCATGCAATTTTCATGTTACTTAACAACTTACCCACTCCAGTCTGAAAAGATCAGTGTGTCATAGAACAGAAAAAGTTTACACAAACACTTTGAAGGAAATGATGATAGATTGTAAAACATAACAAAAATTAAAAGCAGCATACAACTGTGAATTAGTAGGAGGAGGTTTATGTATTAATGATTTTTTTTCTTCAAGTCGTTGGAGAGTTTTTGCTTTACTCCTGGCTAACCTGAAGGCCCAGAGTCTGCTGGCAACTAACCAAATCAGAGGCTTCCAGGGTGGACCCTGTAACCTTCAAAGCACAAATGATATTAGGGAGCAGGCAGAGAGCTGGCGCATCCTTTAAACTAATTAAGTTAATGCAGGAGGGGGGATGGGTAGGCTGGCAGCAAGACGGGGAAGACGTGTTGCACTGAGCTGGCCTGAGATGGAGTTATTCCCAATGGATTCGATTGGTGTGGCACAGTCATGAATGCTGCTACAGAGATATGCACATCTTCTACTGATACCAGTGCCAGTGCAGGCTGAGCTGGGGTCTCCACCCTGGGGGCACAGGAAAGAGAAGACTGTGTACCCTCAAGGGTTTGCCAATTGTACCCTTGGCTGTAGGTAATTGTATCTTTGAAGGTATAAAATGGACTCTGAGGAATCACTCAGAGTTCGTTTCTGTACCTTAAAAGGCAAAATTACAATTTGTACAAATTTGTGCAGATGGATGACAAAAGAGCGTGTGCGAGCAACTGATTGGCTGATTCCTGTCTTTGGCTGGTGTACTGAAGTGCGTGTGCGAGCAGCTGATTGGCTGATTCTTGTCTTCGGCTGGTGTACTAAAGAGCGTGTGCAAGCAGCTGATTGGCTGATTCCTGTCTTCGGCTGGTGTTTATGCTGTGGGGCAGGGCTCCAGTCTAGAGAGCTCTAGTCTACAGTCAGCATTGCACTGATCTGCTTGGGCCATCAGTCCAGCAAACGAGCTGCTGTCAGTGTCCCCTCCCCAAGTCCTGTTCAGGCTTTGCAGAGAGTCACTGTAAAACTGACACACAACAGGATCTGGCTCGGTGGCGACTCCTCAGTGACCAGTGGGATTTTAATGCATAGCAAGTCCCCAAATGGGACTGTGTACTTACTTGATTAGCACTCTGCCCTCCCCCCACAGCCTGAGAGCTTGGAAAGGCCCTCTTCCTTTCAGCCCAGAGAGTGAGCTGACCTGGCTGGACCATCCAGCTGCAGGGACCTGTCAATATCCACCCCAATGTCACAACGGAGGGCGAAGAGCCACGTTCCACAATTTACATGAAGTCTGAGCTGCTTTGGAAATGTTCTTTGGTTGATTGTGTCCAAATTGCTCCATATACGAATGACATTAGAATGTATCTTTCATACAATGAGTCTTCATTAGATGTCTGTAAATCACTTTATCGTTTCTTCAAAATGGTGGCTCTAGTCGGGCATTATTGAATCAAAGCAAGGCATTTTCTCAGCAAGGCAGGGAATTCTATTTGTGCCTGGAGCGGTAATCGATTGTGGGGAATGACAGAAGAGCTCAGCTGTTCCAGCTCAGCAGCTGATTTAACTTCCCATGGCGCCCAGGCTGCAGATGCTCGCAAAACGCTCATTAAGGCAAACACCAATAAATAATGCTTTATGAGACAGTGGTGTCTGAGCCAGGAACACCCTGAAAAACGGGGAAAGATGGCCTCATGTGTCAAGGCTAAGTAGCAGATAGCCACAATGAAACCGAGAACGATCTGATGTTTCAGTGTCCTGAAAAATTCAGTAACATTTGCTATTTGCTGTATAAACGTCTCATGAAATACTTAAAGGTGTTTTTAATGCAATCAGGAAACTGAATCCTTAATTGTCTTCGTAGTTAATGAAAACCCTGGTCCTTGTGGGCTGTACACAAAACGTAATGCACTATTCAGGCTTTTTGATTTGCTGATGAAATGCAGGACATTTCTTGCATTTAATATCTGAGTGCAGCTGACAGGGGTGATAGATGGAGGAGATATCATTTCTCTTCCAGGCAAAGAGAGACAATGATGCTGCCAGGAGATGGATTTCTGGTTAACTGATTCTCTGTATCTGTTTAGACCTCATGTCTGTCTCCTCATACGTCTCATGGCAGCTCCATGGACCTGACTGCCAGCTTATTTCCAAGCACCCTACCAATGTGGGTCTGGTATAAATTTTTCTGAGGCAGATGGTGTCAAACATATGTGACATTGCATGGGACAGTGGCCCAGAGCTGGTCAATTAATTACATCAAATGGATTTATTAGTCTATTAACAAGAGCAACAGCTGTCCAACAATTCTATTATATTTACCTTCGTTCCAAAAATTCCTAGGGGAAACCATGTCAGTGTCAAGCTTACGTATATTAATATTTTCAACAACTTTTCTTTTACGTTTATTTGTCTCATCTACCCTCAATGACTCCCACCTGTCCATGGTTCTAACCCTCAAATCATTAAGTTGTGCCAAGTCAGATATTTATCATCATCCATCTTTCTTAACCACTTAGACTGAGCTGATCCCAGGAAGCTGAATGCACAAGGCCACCCTGGATGGGAGGCCATCTATTTATTTACAATAAAATCATATTAAATTAAATGAGACCTACAGGCAAATCCTGCGACCCTGATCAGTATAAGCAGATAGAAGATGGATAGATGGATGAATGCAAGCAAGTGCAAAAGTGGTGGGGATATGGCCTCTCGTCATCTTGGTGTCACATCCAGTCCAGAATATAGCACACTTTTATTTTATTTTATTCACACATTTATTTTATGATTGGTTATGTTCATTCTCTGTGGCCACGCCCACTTCCAGGTGAGATCAGACAGTAATCACACACCTGTATTCAATCTTTTTCTTATTAATGTCATAAAGGTTAAGGTCTGACTTACTGGCCTAATTTCTTGGGTCGCTAGTTTGGGTCTGTTGGATCGGAATTTCTTTGGACCTGGAATTTCAGTAGATGCTCCCCTTCAGCTCTGTGTTTTAGATCCCGTAACCTTGTTTAGTCCTTCAACACATCATAAGTGCTAAAGCTTAAATTGCTGACAGTGGTAGTCAGCCCAGGTGCTCCTGTGTACTACAAGTATGAGGAATATCAGCTGAAGAGGAAAGGTCTGAACAGCCAAATACAGGCTGAGATCCATTCCCTAAGTTTGTCTTTAGGAAGTCTGTCTAAGTCTGTCTGGCAATTTTGTCAGTAAATTAGAAAAATAATAAGTACATCATAATTATAATAATCGTAGAGTAATAATAGTAATTACACATGGTACTGTACCTCGACCCAATGAGGCCACACAATGTTTTCACGAGCATCACAAAGTAGTGAGTGCATTCATTATTACAAACCATTGCATTTAATCCAAATTTTTATTATTATGGGCTTCGTGGCAGTCCAGTTGTAAGAATGAGTTTTCTGTTGTCCTGTTCTTAACTTGGGGACTGCCTCTGTTTTGCAAGGGGTGGGGTGTGCCATTTGGGCAGCACTGAAGAAACTTCCAATCTTCTGACAGTTTTTTAAAAAAGGACTTAAAACCTTCCTTCTTATCAGATTTTTCTTAATTTTTTGCTTTATAGCTTTTACATTTTTAGATTGAGGTTGAGATTTCGTAGCAGAGATTTCCTCAGAAAGTGTAAAGTGTGTTATGAATCAAATTTATTATTATTATTATTATTATTATTATTATTATTATTATTATTATTATTATTATTATTATTATCTCTGCCCTGTTTTTGTGATGCCTGAAGCAAACGTTTGGGAGAGGGTTTGTGTATCTCTGAGTAACACCAGTCCTATGTAATGGATAAATTTGATTTTGAATTTGTTTCATGTCATTTGGTATGCCTTTCCTACTCTACAAAGTATTTAGGTTTTTTAACATTAAAAAACATTAGTTTATCTCATTTTTAACTTAATGGTTAGGCATCTAACTGAAATGAAAAGAGAGAATGAACGTATGTGAAGAGGAAAGGATAGATGGTGGGAAAACTTATTCCCTCATGCCTTTCATCTGAGCCCTCCTCCTCATTTGTATCTATACAGGAAGCCATGACAGATAATTAGATCTGCATAACAAACACTGGGGAGTAACTTAATATAGTCCTTAGGAAAATCAGTCACTGCCTTGGGTTACATTTTGGGACAAGCTTCAGCCTAGTCAATCACTAGGATCAGTTTGGCCATTGGAGATGGGTGCTTAGGGAGGTCAGCAGGCAGAGCAGTGATGTCACTGGCAGACCATGTTAAGAATAAGTTAAAGCAGGATCAAGCGCACTCAGCAGCTCTAGAGGGATGCGGTAGGTATATACATGGAAAATGTACATAACTCATTCAGAAATGCTTTATAATTGAGTCATGCTACAAAGTCAATCATTCAGGCATGAAATAAAGCAACAGGTGGACCAGTAGGGTGTGCTGTGGTAGCTGAGTAAGAAGCACTGCACCTTCACCTACAGCAATTGCACCCATAGCCTGTGTGTGGGGTATGCATGTTGTCCCCATCTTGTACAAATCTCTGGATACCCTCATTACCTCCTACTGTCCAAAAACTTAGTTAGGCAGTTTTGTGTCATTTACGTATATTGTGTGCACTCTGATGGACCGACATCCTGTTCTCTGCCCTGTGCTCTGTACTTCCTAGGACAGGCTACATGCTCACTGAACATCTGAAATGGAAGATGGACTAAGTAAATACATTTTAATGTCATAAGATTCCCACATCTATATATTACATAAAAATGTTTTCGAAGCAGCTTGCTTTTGCCTAGTTTTGCAAAAACTTCAAAAGACTAGACGCACAAACATCTTAGCTAGAGGCAGACTGGTGTGCAGCTAATGGGTTCCTCCTGTAACTGGAGCCCCTGGCTTTGGGAACAGGCCCTGAGGACTTTGACTATTCTTATAAGTACCCTGCTCTGAATGCAGAGGGCTAAAGATGCGCCGAGCGAGTTGATGGTGTCCCAATGTGTAGCCACAGGCGGCTACACACAAATCTTAGCTCTGTCGAAATATTATCGACAACTCAGCATACAAAAGTTTCCTTAGAAGCTTTTCAAAACGTATCCGGCCGAAATCCTGGGAGGAAAGGAGCAGTTGTACCTGTCAACATGGTGCCGTATCTGAAATAGTTCAGTAAATCACCAGCTATATAAATTGAGATTTGAATAAAATCTAAAGAATCTGGGTCAACAAAGAATTAAAAGTGTGATATTACTTGAATAAGCATTTCTACAGCATTCCAACAGTATGTGCATGGTGTTCGCTGGAAAACATTGGAATATGATAATTGTCTATTCAGAGAACAATGCTGCTTAGTACTAATGAAAGGCAACTGGGAGTGAATACATGAGTTAGAAACAAGAGGTAAGACAACAATGTAACTTGTGTGGCTTCCTGGGGCTATACCTAAAAGACAGGAAAGTCAAAGGGACATGCAACTGGAACTGCCAAGTGGGACTGTGGGGAGCTGTAAGGAGCTGGTAGACAGATCACCAACAAGCTACGGGGACCCAGTGGGCAAATCTGTGGGTAACCAGTGGGCAAATCTGCGGTGAGCTACAGAGATCCAGCAAGCGAATTTGCCTTAAAAATCATACCAATAAATAACCTTCTCCTTCAGATGAGCTCACCAACATCATGGAGCAGAAATCTGTTTAACAAATTGTTATTTTAGGGCAGAAAATATTCAATGTGAGTTCATAATGTAGCCAGTGGTAAAACAAATTGTACGACGTCTGATGGATCCCAACACAGCCTGCAAAGCAACGGATGGAGGAGCACGCAATGCAGGAATCATAGGGGCAGCGTAGCTCTGTTGATGTTGCTGCAATATTTTCATCTCATTGCATTAAGTGTGGGATATAGCCGGATATGAAGAACATCGATCCAGCCTTATTAATAGTGCCTGGGATTTCAGAATGGATAGGGAGGCTGTGTTTAATCTGCTGGCAGGCATAACGTTCATTCATAAAGCACCCCCATAAATCAGAGGCCCCCCTCCTAGGCACAGCCTCCTTCACAGTGGAGGTGAGTCTGCCAATAGCCCAAGAAGTCCATCATTACAGAGCAAGAATACACCCTTGTCCTTCTGTTAGTACAGAACAAAAGCACAGGGTCTTTTTTCCTTCTGAGAGGTAGAGCAACAAGGGGAACTAATCGATACTGGTGTGATTAAGCTTGTAAGTGGCCACTAATAAATTATTGATGGGAAACTCATTTAATTACATTTGGGTTTGGCAGAATACATTTTCCTTATCAAGCATCGCTAAAGACTCCGCTAACAGTGATTACATACATACATCTGGAGGGCTGTGCTAAATAATGTACAGTATGCAATATGAATGAAATGTGTGGACTGAAAAGTACGATCAAAGCAAATCAATTATTTCAGTGGCAAGCTGTTATTCTTGTTTTTTTTCCCAAGCAGGAGTTGAATGAAAAATCAAGGTTTTGTACATCATTAGATTCAAAATACAATGTGGAAATTCCTAGCAAAAAAAAACTTATTGTCCCTAACCCATGATACTATTATCTTCATGCACTTTAAATTGGCCATTAAGATACCATGAATTTATGCTTCAATTTTGAGTCATAATTATCTGTTACGTTTATTACTTCCTTTTGGGCTAAATCATCACAGCAATATGGGTGAATTAGACGTGTAGAACAATATTTAATCCCTTTAGTTTTTATTATCTATAAGCTTAGGGTGAGGTACTTTTGTCAAACGTTAACAATTTTACTATTGCTGCTGTTCTCATGGTTGTGAGCACCTTTTTGTTGCATTTTCATTCTGATTTATTACAAATAGAAAATGCAGCACTGTATGATCTGTTTTTTCTCAGTGGATAAACCACTTCCTCCCAGCTGGTTTAATGGATCCCGGATGTTTTAGCCCCCAACTGATTAGCCAGCTTGAATCTTTATCTATGCGTGGGTGAAAACCAGGAGCCAATGCCCCGGCCAGTAGATTTATAAATGACTGTCATTCAATTGAGAGTGATGCATGAGTCTGCATGGCGAAGGAACGCCTTGCTTCAGGAACCTCAGCACCATCTACACTCACTCCCGTTCTCTGCCGCTCTCTATTTACATCATTTATTTGTTGACAAGGGATATTCAAGTATTTGTGTAGTGCAACAAAATGTATCATGTATTTTGAACCAGCTGTGTTCTTCATAATAATTTTCAGGCCAGGACAGTATCAGAATGATAAGTTTCTGACCTATTTCTTGTAAATAACTTTTACCATGATGACCTCAAATGGTTATGCCACCTTTCTGAGCAAGGTAATACTGACCCAAAATGGGATACAGTTTTAGTGTAAAGTGTGCACTGTATTTATTTCTACAACAAAATTTTTTAAATGCCTATCATACGTATGATCTAGAAAAAAGAGGACAGTACTGAAATATTAAGTAATTATTAATAATTGAGTTATTTTTATTATTTTCCCATTATACATCTCAAAAGATATAATGTTATCTGCAGGACTCTCTAAGAATAGTGCTTTGCAAAACAGCCAATGTTATTTTAATGATTATATTGTTAGCTGGTACTTAAAGTTCCTTGACTAAACATGTAGCTGCCTTCAGTGTGAAATATGAATTTGGCTTTTGCCTCCTAGCTTCTCTTATAGTACATGACATGAAGCTGGTTGTGCTTGGCTAAAACCAAGGGCATGCAACTATTTCAGGATATTATGTTCTACTCGCTTGTACTCTTGCCAGAGAGTAATAACATTAATGGAATCATTTGTATTGAATAATTGGATGGTTCTCTTACCCCTCTGAGTGATGGTCTTTAATTGCCCAGTTAAAGATTTAATAAATTTCCTGTTGCTGTTAACTGGTGTAGATATTCATGGCCAGGGTTCACTCAGTCGGGGAGTGCAGCATATCTCTGATTCCTTCTGAGGAGCATTTTTCTGCATCTGCATTTATGCCATCTGCCAGAATATATACCCTTGGATCAGGCTTGATATTTCTTCACATTAATGAAAATGCATTTTCAGGGAATCTGTATTTGTGGGACTAGCATCAGCCAGCAGGAGCCACATGCAATTTGCTACATTGATGAGCTTTGATATAAGGACCTGGGAAGTTGAGCCTGGTTGTTCCTCAGAACGCTGTCTAAAAGTGAGTAGGGATAGTATGGATGTGGAGGAAACATACATCATCTCACCTTCATGGCAAGGCTTTATTGAGCCTTCCTGTGGCCTGACACATGATCTGATGTTGTAGGACAAATTAGGAGAGCCATAATCCTATTTTTATGACACCAGTATTTATTAAACTATTAATACAAATAATTTAACTTTTAAACTGTTGTCCCTTGTGTCTGGTGTGTGTGTGTGTGTGTGTGTATAGTGTGTGTGAGTGTATGACATGGCTAGAAAAGAAAGGATTACATGCTGGGGATGCTGAGAACAGTTTATTACACCATGGTGCAGAGAATCTGTGCAAGAAAAATGGTGCCAAATATCATCAAGAGACAAGATGTTCTGTGATGTTGTGGTTCCAGGTGAGGTTGAATATCCGATGGCCTAGAGGCAAGGTACAAAATAAGGCAAGACCAAGACCAATAGCGCTGCATTATGGGATTTGTAGTTTGTATGTTATCAACGCTTCTTATCACTGGACTATTTAAAAAAAAAATATATAAAATGATCTTGCGGGCCAAGTATAATTGCACGCTGGGCCAGATATGGCCTGCGGGCCTTGAGTTTGACCCATGTGTTATATAGGCACTAGCCCTAATGAATACTAAATGTATGTCCTTTTCTAATAACTCAGATAAAAGGCTGCCAGGAAGTAGGCACATAGCATGCTAGGAAATGTAGCTCCATAATGCTAGTTCGTAACTTATGTATGTATGTAGGTATGTATGTGTTACATTTTGCCTATCATGTCCGCCTGACCCTCCTGTCTCCTCTCTAAAGTGGTGCTGATGAGCCACGCCTGTTGCTTATTACCATTTGTTAGCCTTTGTGTCTAAGTACCTGTTTCCCCAGTCCAGTCACTGCTCCTCCTGCCTGACCGAGTCCTTCCCCATACTTGCCATGTTGTTTTGACCCTGGCGGTCTTATTTGTTTATCTCCTCCCATTTACTTCAATTAACCCCATTTGTTTTCCCAAAAGCCTGCCTCTAATTCCTTCGTCTCATATCTTTTGACACAATGACCAGACTCCCAAACAACCAGCAGACCAGATAAAATGGACTGCATTTATATAGCACTTTTCTCCTACAAATACTCAAAGCACTTTACAATTCATGCCTCACATTTTCACCCATTCATATACCGGCAGTGGAGGCTGCCTTGCAAGGAACCAACCTGCACACCTGGAGCAATTTGGGATTCTGCTGGAATTCCCGCTGCCCCCACGGCATCCTCCTACTCCAACACTGTTGGCTCTCCAAGGCTCTAAGATCTTGTGGTCCGGACAGACTACTTCACTGGTAAACAGAATCAGAAGGGTCTATTTCCCAAGTTCGCCATCCAGTTCCCTTAGGTACAGGAGACTTCCATGACATGCCCTGTACTGTCTGGTCATGCCTTGGTTCCTGTCCCCGTTCCCTGCCCTGCTTTTGATTTGTCTTTGCTTATGTCCTTTGCGGCTCTCTCCTATATTTCTATCCCTGTAACCAGGGTTCATCTACCTGTCTCTTGCCCTGATTTGTGTCTTTATTGTCCCTGGTTTTATCTTGGTCTCTTTCATGCCCCTAGTCATCTCATCTGTCTCTTCTCCCCTCATGTTGTATATTTAGTTTGTCTCAGTATCTGTCTCTCCTGCACCCTGGTCCCCAATAATGTCTGACATTTGTCCCACTGCACTGTTGTCCCTGGTATTTGGCTACATCCTGTTTTTGACCGGTTTCATTTGTATGACCCTGTTTGGTGTTAGTCTATGTCAATGTCCTTTTGGTCCCTGGTCCAGCCCCTGCTTGTTCTATGTCCATTTTTGTGTCACATGTCCCGTCCTGTCCTGTGGCTTGGCTCCTCTAGACTAGTCTGTATCATGTCTTTTGTCAGTTCGCACATGCCCTGTCCCATCCAGTGTCCCATCTGTCCCCAGCCCTGTGTGACCTTCTTGTGTTCAGTCACATTAGTCTCCTCCTCTATTCATCCTTGACCATTTGGGGGGAGGTAGTACTGTCATGTCATCCTAACCATCCTGTCTCCTCCCTAACATAGCCCTAATGAGCCACGCCTGTAGCTTGTTAGCCTTTGTATTTAAGTACCTGTTTGTGTCATCAGCCCCAGTTTGGCCAGTGATGTTGCTCCTCCTGTCTGCCCATGTCATTCCTTGTACTCACCTTCTTGTTTTTAACCCCTTACAGTCTCGTTTGTTTCCTGCTCCTCTTTATTTCAGTTAACCCCTTTTGTTTGCCCAAACACCTGCCTCCTTGTCCTTTGTCTCCTATCTCATGACAGCATGTATTTATATAAGTATGTATGTAAATAATAAGGACTGAGTTTTTCTCCTCCACCCTGTCTCCAAGCCTGTCCCCTCTTTTGAAAGTGTCCCAATATGCAGAAGTATGTAAACTGAGGGTTGTTCTTTTCCACACTGGGCTGAACATGCGCCAGAAGGTCCATTAGCTTTGATTGAAGGTGAAGCAGGGCAGCTCTGACCCTGAAGCAAAGTGAGGAGTCCTCCGATGAGCTCATCACAGCAGACAGAGTTATGGCCACACGGTCACTGAGGGATTAGGTGGCATCTAGGTCTGGTGGAGTTTTCCATTCCCCATCAGAGGCTTCCTGATCCAAAGCTGCTTCATTTTGTCGAGGACATCAGCCCAGCTGCCAAAGCTAACAGCTAGCAGCCCCATTCAGGAATTTCTTGATTGGCCCTGACAGCATCACTGATAATATTGTCTAACCTTTTTTTAAAGATGCTGCTCTTTTGATTTACTGCAAAATACACCCACATACTGACTGCCAGTTGCTCATGTAATCTAGCATTACAAATATAATCAAGCATGTTACTCTTGTCATAACCCCGGATGAGACGAGATGAACCAGGCAAACAGGACTTGGAAAACAAAACAAGATCATCAACAGGGTCCAAGGAACAAAACCAAAACACAAAACAAGCACAAGGACAGAAACCAGGACAGGACCTGACAAATGACAGGGAACGCGGACAGGCAAACAAGAAAAGGAGCGACAGAGGGAACACCATCAGGTGGAACAAAAGGGCCAGGAATGAACGGAGGAACGGGAACAGGTGGGACAAAGGGAGGAGGAGCAGACAAGACAGGAATAGGAGGAGGACACCAGGGAGCACGAAGGAGCCCAGGCGGGCGACGGGCAGCAGCCGGAGGGGCCGCAGGCGATAGGGATACAGGAGCAGGAGGGGGCCCTGCATGGGCCAAAGAGACGGTGGTGGTCACGCTCACCAGGACACGCCACCATGACAGACAAAGGCAGGTCAAGTGCAGGCAGGTCAGGTTCAAGCAGGAAAGGTGCAGGCAGGACAGGCGTTGCCCCTTTTAGGGCTTTGGGAACCCGTGGGATCACGTCCCTCACCAGGCTGATCCACTTACCGGCTATGTTCTCTGGTCGGTAGTGATTCACCTCCAGGGTGGCAGCTTGTCCTCGGCGGGGTGCACTAGAGGGACAGCAGCGGTGTCTCCCCAGGCAAGCGGGGAGCTCCCGCGTCCACTGCCCCCAGGCGGGGACCAGCAAGCAGGCGCCCAGGAAGAGAGTCGCTTCTTCCATTAGCGGCCCTCGATTCCTTCGCCGTTTCACTTCCAGACCGCTTGCAGTGGAAGGTAGAGCTGGCCCCGCTGCATCGTCCTGGCTCCGAGTGACATGCTCCTCCCATCGCTCGACATGAAGTCTTGCAGCAGACCAAGCCAATGTTGCTTGGTCTGCTGCTCCATGTTTCCTGGGAAATCCGGCATTCTGTCACGCTGCACAGGGAAGCACAAAAGCAGGAAGCGGGAATCTGAACAACGGGGTTTAATCAGGGTTCAGGGCAGACAGAGACGCACAACACCATTAACATCAATGCCGGATCTGGCGAACTGAACTAAGACAAACTAAAATACAGGGGAAATGAAAGACACAGGTGAGGACAATCATCTAAAAACACGGGGTAACAAGGTGGGCGTGGCACACACGAGGATCGTTCGTAGTGGGACGTAACAACTCTGGCCAACATACACTCACCTAAAGGATTATTAGGAACACCATGCTAATACGGTGTTTCACCTCCTTCAGAAATGCCTTAATTCTACATGGCATCGATTCAACAAGGTGCTGAAAGCATTCTTTAGAAATGTTGGCCCATATTCATAGAATAGAATGTTGCAGTTGATGGAGATTTGTGGGATGCACATCCAGGGCACGAAGCTCCCGTTCCACCACATCCCAAAGATGCTCTA
>JABFDZ020000001.1:36838220-36863973 GCA_019775955.2 Pollimyrus isidori
AAAAACAATCCCAAACGATCCCAAAACAATCGCTGCAGCTCAACACCACTCTCTCGCAGCAATCCCAGCAATCCTTCCTAGCAATCCCAGCAATCCCAAGATAGGGTGAGAAGGTTGGTCATTTGGGAGTGACTCAGAGTAGAGCTGCTGCTCCTCTGCATCAAGAGGAGCCAGAAGTGGTGGCTCGGGTATCTGATCAGGCCTGGGATCATCTCAGGATCCCGCCAGAGGAACTGGATAAAGTGGCTGGGAATAGTCTTGACTTCCCTGCTTAGACTGCTGCCCCGGCGACCCAACACAGAAAAGTAGTAGAAGATGGATGGATGGATGGATGGATGGGTGGATGGATAACAGCCAAATGACATCAAATCATAAGTACTGTAGTTGGTAAAAAGATGGCAGCAAAACAATTCAATTCAATTTTATTTGTATAGTGCATTTTACAATACAATATTACATTGCCTCAAGGTGCATCCCCTCCAAGGCCCCCAGTGAGAAAGCTAGAGGTGATAGTGGCAAGGAAAAACTCCCTAGAATGAAGAATCCTTGGGGGGAACCAGACTCAAGGGGGGTCCCATTGACTTCAGAGGAAGTCAAATGAGCAAGATGGCAAGGTCCCAATTCACACTGTCCCAATTTAAAAATATGAGCCTCAAGGCAGGGGGCAGGCAGGAGATAGCAGGCAGTTCCTGGGGCTGCTTCATATGGCAGGACGAACCGAATATGCAGGCAGGGAAAACTTCACAGGCAGAAGGGAACAGGCCTGAAAGATGCCACAAGTAATGGAGACGTTGCAGGCAGCAGGGTAAGCAGGATATCTTAATGATTTCGATAAAAATTTGATATCTTGATAAAAACACATAACAAGACCTAATATAAGCTAATGAACAAAGAAACATAACTCAAACAAACAAACTGCCCATGCCACAATATAGACATGAGTGAATACAAATAATGACCCAGCAGAGCCATTTATACACACAGTGGGGGTACACACGTCAACATGACTAACAACACCATCCCACAAAACAACCAACTACAATAAAGTCTTCCCTTGCTTGGCAACCACTTGGGCTTTGCCCATCAGCTGAGATTTCAGGTGCTCATTACCCTTAGCTATCAGCCACGCCCTCACTTGCCACAGGACAGGACCTAGCCAACCACCAGGTAACTCAAGAGAAAACGCAAATTAATCACAACAGAATATATCTTCATACTGTCTGCAAGTGTGCACTCCATGTCAGACAATACAAAGATAACAAAAATAAGCTCTTAACAATCAAACTGCACAATGATTATTTACTTAAATATGATGTGATTGCAAATGTAATAATAGTACAAATAATAATTTATTGAAATGAGAGAGGAGCCAACCCACCACTAGCCATCACAGATGGAAAATTGAGAAAAGGTACAACGCTGAAGGAAAAGAGCTGAGAAAAAAGGTCCACACTGTTTGTTTGAGTTATGTTTCTTTGGCTGAGGAAAAAGGTCCACACCATGTTTTCCTTAATCAAGGCTGGCTGATGAATGTAGATTGTTGCGAGTGCTGCCAGTCTGACTAATGAATGCGTCCTCACCTGCAGACAGAGATGCAGTCTCATTCTTGCTTCTGCCTGACAGCATCTCCCTGTCCCTTCTGGAGTCATCAGGTACCATTATAATGGAGGAACACCATCAGGCAGTAACAGAAATTACTTGTAAGGATTCATAGGAAGCACAGTAGGGCATTACATAATTTTCAAAATGCCTGCACATTCAACAATGACTTGATAGCAGACGGAGCAGCTTGTTAGGCACCATCGCTGTGGTGCCTGCGACGGCCACTAATTGTGTGATGGACTGCCATTCTTACTCAAGCCTAATCCCCACTGGCATGCTAATGGCCCAGGACACACACACAGCCAAGAGGAACACATCATGCTGAGAGGGCAGTGATTCCCACTGCTGTTGTCTGCTTTTCTCATTCTGGACCATCTCTCATTCTTCAGACATTGCTGAGAGGGAAAAAAAACCCAGCCAAAAATCCCCAGTGTCAGAGGGAAAAACGGTGATCCCCCTATGTCAAGGAATAATTAAGCAGGCAGCAAGGAGCTCCTTTAAGCACTGACAGGACCCGGCAGTTTACTTTTAAGGAAAAACACCACAGATGCATCTTCATGGGTGAGATCAAATAGTTCAAATAATGCTTTGTCTCGATACTATTCACCTTGTTGCATTCCTGGCCTGTCAATGTTAGTGCTAGTGAAGGACTATTGTACTGAGTACAGGATGGGCATTGCACTTTGCAGCTAAACCCTCTACGTCACCAGTCAACTGCTATTGATAATCAAATGATATTATGGTGTTGCATCATTTTGAGTAAATGCTTGGATATTGATATTTTTACTCATGTACTTTGTGTTTTTGGAATTGATTTGAAGGCATCCAATTCCGAAAAGGTACAGCATATTCGTGCGTAATAATGAACTATTAGTGGTTGGGTTGATAAGTGAAGAGGTGCCTAAGCCAACCTGTGTAATTCAGATTATTATTAATTGCCGACAACTGGCTGATCCTGTTAATTTAATTAACCACTCATAGTGTTGGCAAGCTGCCACAGTAAATATTTTTTGTCTGAAAGTAGCTTATTTTTCTTGTAAATTGGTACAAATGCTGCTGGAAAAGCTCCTAGCTCCTGAAGCTAATGAATGCAGACTGGAGAGAAAGGCTCAGATACATCTGATATCAAATGCAAATATTAAAGATCATTTCATGTCTCCCAGGAGCAAGATTGCAGATGTTGATTAAAACTGAATTTTGATGAATGGCAAGAAAGGCCAGGTTTCAAAAACCCTTACTGAAATGTCAAGATTTATGTTTATGTCGCATATGAGCCTTTATTTACTAGGTAAGTAAAAAATCCTTAAATTTTCTCTGTGTAAAATAATTTAAAAAAAAGAATTACATAAAATTTACTTTATGGAATTACTGTAGAAATGTTCACCACCTGCATCCAGGTTGAGAGTCATTTCCCTTTAATAATGGATTACACTACATTTAAAGGCAGATGTGAACATTTTCATTTTAATCTTGCTTTTGCAATTGGACACGTTGGAATAGGAGGCCTGACGTACATCACAACCACTGACATATCTTTAATGTCAGCCGGAATGTGTGCTTTTAAAGTCGAGCATAATACCCCCTCTCTTTTGTATAGCGAGGCAGCTGCCCTCTACATTTCAGATGATGGCAAAAGCCTATGATTTATGATAACCCAATTCCTTTCAGTGGAATGACTGTGTAGACAGTCTGATAAGTACATTTACAATTGGATGACATTCCCTCATTTGTAAGTTAAACCTCTGCTTTAATCCATCCACTCATTTTCTGAAACTGCTCATCCTTTTCAGGGTTTGTGGGGGGGAGTTTAGAGCATAGGGGCACAAAACAACCTAGGACAGGGTACCAACCCAGAGAGACTTGAATCCTGGTCCCAGAGATGTAAGGCAGTGCGAACCACTGCACCACCCTCCATTGCTTAATGTTGTATACAAATATTTTAACTAATTATAAAAACAAATCGACCAAACCCAGGAGATTTGCAGGTCTGCATCAAGAAGAATGATGTCAAGCCACTATATAACAACCCCAATAACACACATGTCACAGCATCACAGTGAAAGAACGATGTTTGTACTGCGATCTTGTTCATAAAATTACACAGCAAGATAATTTTTTTTTCCCTGACAGCCATCAAGCCATGATTAGATGTAGGGAAAATGCCAACTGCTCTCCAGAATTCATCTAGCATGAGCCTACTGTATATGCCTTGGCACCAGAAGATTCTCTGGCCAAAAAAATTTTCCTAGTAAATGAAATCAAGCACGTTAAGCACTTCAGGAGAAAAAACACTTTAGTAATAATCAACCTGGTTGCATAATAACCAGCAGCAAGAATGTGGAAGTGAAATGAAAATTCTTTCATTGTTGGATTTGGTGCTCAAAGTATGCTCATAAGAGGCTATTGTCTGCATGTTAGGTTCACTGAATTCATTTTTTATAAATAAATCTTGCTTGAACTGTGGAATGCATCTGAAGAAATGGGGTGGGGTGGGGGAAAGGGTGGCATTAACTGATATCTACTTTGCTTTAGAAAATCTCAGATATAAACATCTGGCTCTTCATTTATGTTCTTAATTCTTGATACTTACTCGCTTCATGATACGCTCTTGCCTGGCAATATTGAGATTTCGCTAATGCTGCCTATGATGTTACATTAAATGTACGGTCTGAAAATCAGTAGCTATCATATTGCGGTAATAGCATCTTTCATTTCACCTGTTACGTTCTGACACGGATATAATTCATAGTTTGATTACTAAAGTTTTACTGGTTTGCATAAAATTATTTGCAAGTTTTTTTTTTGTGATTGTTTATCACTGCATTCTTAATGATACTACGAAGGTTTCCCAGGCATAGGCCTGGCTGGTCCTCCTGGTTCCATGGTCTATGACATCTTGCAATCAACAGGTGAGGCTGGAGCAGATCTGAGAAACAGGCATATTATTATATAAATGTCATGTGTCCAGCTCTGGCTTTTCATACTGTCAGCTGTGCATTATTATGGCCAGAGAAATAAAAGCTGCAGCTTTGTTCCAGCCAGGGCCTCTGGCGACCCACCCAGAAGAATTACTATTCAAATGGCTTTTGTGGATGGTCTGCACACAGGGATACTGGCGCATTTCCCTGACAGCATTTAAAGTGACAGAGAGGTAAATGAGGTTATGAAAAGGCACGCAGATTGAACAGCTCCCCCCTACCCTAGCCCAGCAGTCAGACCCCCACCCTCCAAAGTGATTGACACGCAGGAGCCATTTGCTACATTTTAATGTGGCATCGCGTCAGTTGCATCATATGAAAGCGACTCTCTGACTGATCGCTGTGATGGAGGAGGCCTTCGGAATGCCCAGGCCCCTTTGGGGGGGAGCGAAGATGCTCCTGCTGATGGACGGCTGTTTTTGACCTGGGCATGTGGGTTGCCGCAGTAGTTGACTGAATGGATGAGCCGTGGTCTTTGTATCAAGGCAGCCAAGCGCGACGGGCTGACTCAGGAATGTCAGAGGAGGAGCCGCTGAGGAGAATCTGTCAGCCCCTCCTACTAATGTCAAAACAGAAACACTCAATATTCTCTGTATGATCAGACAGGGTGGACAGGCACGTGGGCCCCATCCACCCCCTGCCCACACTCACTCCTATGGCTTATAGCCATCGTGTCCTTCTCTGCTAAATTACATTTTTGTTTAGTTGGTCTTGGTAGTCTAGTCTGGAAAACTGTTCCCTGAGAACTATGATTTGGCCAAGATGGCCTTCTGAATGTTAAACACGTAGGTAAAGTAGCTTCCTTCCTCTAGGCCAGGTTTATCAACCCAGTTCTCATGTATCCCAGAAAGTCCATCGTTTTTTTCCCTCCTGGCTCCTAAAACATCTCTATCAGGTATTCTATGTTCTTGGTTGCCTCATTGGTTGGTTCACGCGCACTGGGAGCTATGAGGGAGCAAAAATGTGGACTGTCTGGGGATTCCTGAGGACTGGGTCAAGAAACAATATTCAGTCACTGCTCCGATGCTTTAATCATTGTGCTACAGACTACTGGTTTTCCACACATCTCTCTGCTGCATCTACTGGGTGCGCGTTATGCCGTAAGCACCGGCAGCAATACTGCTAAGTCGGCTAAAAGAATTATAAACGATGGAATAAATGGACTCCTTAATTCACAAATTACATCAATGTCTTCACACACCATTTTCCCCATCTGCCTCTAGAGGTTTATAAGATGTGACTTATCAGGTGCTCTGATTAATATGATTTCACAGAAATAATCCCAAGGTGATTTGTAGTAGTACCCTTGCTGTGTTATAATGCTTCTCTCTTATTATAGGATCATTATAAAGCGAGTGCATGCATCTCTCACCCAACACTGAAGACCACTGAGGGATTTTCCACTATTCCACTGCAGCAGCAGCACAGTAAACTCTTATTTAAAAAGTGTGTGTGATATATAGAAATGTGAGGAGGATCAAACACAAGACACTTAATTAGTCATATTGCCCCTGGCTGTACATTTGGAGTTTGCATTTTCTCCCTATGTTTGTGGGGTCCCTGTATTTGACCTGAGGTAGGTTCATCTGTGATTATGGTACATCTGTGATTATGAAGATAGATGGATGAATGGCTAAGGATAAGATACATAGCTAATGAGTGTGCATTATTCAAAATATGTAACTCGCTATCAAAATAAAATAACGATCTATTATTCTGCTTAACTATCAACTGACAGCAAGAGCCATCAGTGAAGCAGATTTGTCAGTATAAAGGAAAGAGACTAAGCAAAATATGCTGATTACACTTGCACAATTGCAAAACTTTTCAATTAAAAATCTGGTTACTAAACCTAACTTTAAAATGCAAAGTATACATTTTTATTTAGCATTTTAGTTAATCTCAACAATGGTCAATATTGAACAATACTAGATCTGGTATATACAGTAACTTAAACCATGCTAGCGCAGACTGCCCTTTTGAGTTGCTGCATCAATCGATCGCTCCACATCCCATCTACGCTCCGAAGCGGGCCTCTTTTTAACCTCGACCCCGCCCCATCCCTCCCTCATCCAATCACTGGGCGCTTCGTCAATGTTGACATTGAATACGAAGGCGGAAACAAACAATGGGACCTTGAGGCGCACGGCTAACTGCTGGACCGAGCGATATGTGCTGGTCGTGGTGCTAAGTTACCTGTTTATTTCATATTATAGCTACTGACAGCATAACCGACCAAACTGTGACGCAGTGTCAGTGGCAAAAATGGAGGTAAGCTTTTATATCTGTTTTTTTTGCTGGTTAGCTAGGCGGCTACTTCGCTAGCAGGTAGAACTTCCGTGTGTCTACCGTAATAGGCCATCCAGGATGCACCGAAATCCAGTTTTACCTGCTCTCGCTATGCAAAAACTAACCATTTGTATTTCGTTAGGACAATAAAAGGGATGGGACAGCTTGACACATTTTACTAATTAGAATAGTCCTTTTGGTATTTTATACATACCCAACAGCCTCACGTAATGCAAGCCCCGTAATTATGTGTGTGATTATAGCAAACCCTCTCTATAAGTTATAATGAAAACACTCTATGTAATGTACATGTTAATTTGATCTGTATAGCAGATATTGAAATGCTTCTTTTGTGACAGTCTGGGTAGTTAACTAAACTTAGTGTCCTAACAAGTGGCTCTCGGGTTACTTATGGATAATTGTGGACTGCAATCTATTTTTTCCCTCAAGCAGGAGAATACGCAGGAGTGTGTCATTTCACCTGCTATCCCAGGGCCTGGGAAGTCCAAGGTATTGTACTGAAGAAGCAGTTACTCTTATGGGTGGTTTTTAAATATGTGGCACATTGACTTTGTATTGTATGTATCTCTTCCCACACTTATAATACTGTTGAAGACTTTTTGTCTCTTGGCCCCAGGCCACATGTCCAACTGCACACCATCATAGTATCTTCTAAAACCCAGCACCCATTTTGTTTTTGTGTCTTTACTTAGTGCCAAAGCTAAGATGGCTGTTTGTTCCTCCCACCATTCTGTTAAACCCGTCCCCACACCCTTAACCAAATAAAGTTCGCGGCTCTTCCTGTCATCCCCATGTCTCCTGGATCTGTTTGCTGGAAGCAAGTCTTCCTGTGTTTGTAATACATTTTTCATCTCTACTGTGAAAGGATGCTTAAGTGCATTACATCCAATTTACTTTTGGGTGTTTCTCCTGGTTCTTACATGACCGCTTTTAATAATCTCCCTTCCTTTTTTCAGCTGGATACATTGTCAAAAGATGACCTGATTAAATATGCAAAAAAGCAAATGGCTCTCCTGCAGAAGGTGAAGTCAAAATGTTCAGGTAAATTAATATAGAATATAATATGTCAGTTTGACTTCAAGTTTAATATCCATACACTTGTTACTTTCCATATTTGTGTTTTTATTAATAATTACATCTTAATTCACCATTCATGCTTATCTTGAATGAACCAGATCTGGAGAAGGAGGTAGAGACCCTGAGAGAGAATCCCAGCGGTGTGACTGGTGACTCTGTCATCCAGGTTTGTGTGTCTTACTGCATGACTGCTCCACATGTCTAGCTCCCTGACTTAAACTGGTAAATGTATACCATGTTTCATTTACGGGCTCAGAGTATTGCGTCAGACACATCTTTTAAAGGTAAACTCTTACTTGGTTAGCTATCCAGACAGTTATTGCAGATTTTCGCAGGTCGTTTGTGATAAACTCAAGTATGTGCTGTAACAAAAACCAGGACACTCTGTAACCCATGATAATTTGAGTCTGACTTAGCTGTGCATGGAATTTATCATTTTAAAGCAGTAAATACAGCAGCAGTATGTAGGATTATTGAATGAGATTAATTATGAGGATCACTGCAGTGTGACACATTTAGTTGTGAATATCTTTATGAAACCAGGAACTAACGGAGAGAATGGATGGCGTCTTGGTGGAGAAAGCAGAAGTCCAACAGAATCTGGTGCTTCTGCGCAAGGAAAATGAAATGGTCAAGGAAAGGGAACAGGTAGACAGTGAAGATCACATTTTAATGCAGACATTGGCATGGTGACAGGTCTAGTGTCTAGTCTAACCTTGCTGAAAAAAATGCTTATATGACTGCAATTCACATAGATATGGTATGTATCAATAATATGTTTCTTTTATTCACATTAGCATGCTCTAGAGAAGCTGAAAAGTCTCCAGGAACTCCTGGACCATGCAAACAGGGAGCATGTGAGAAAAACTGAGGATTTGCAAAAGGCAGTGGATGCCTCTAATGTGAAGCACAAGACCGAGATGGAAGCTTTGCAGAGACAAAATGAGAAAAGGGTAAACGAACAGAGAGAGGAGTTGAAGAAGCTGGAGATAGTTAATATGGAGAAGAATGCAGAGATGGAGAAATTGAAAGAAGACCACCGAGTCATGCTGTCTGAATCCCAAAGGGAGCTAGAGGTTCTACAGGAGGAAATCAAAATGATGAAAATAGCCCATGAGCAAGAGGTGAGGGAGATGACTGAGCAGCTGGAGCTTACAGTGACGGATTTTGAGATGGAAAAGGAGCGACTTCTGCTTCTGCAAGATGAGCTTACTGAACAGCTGGCCCTCAAGGAGACTTTTCTTCATGATGTTCAGGAGGAGGAAGAAGAGCCGAGCAGGACCAGAGACTGTTCTGGGTATTCCGAGATCTCTGCAGCTTCAGCTTCTGATGACATGCAGGATGAGGTGATGCGGTTGAGGTTGGCATTTGAAGACCTCCAGTCTCAGAACACCATGCTCCAGGAGGAACTTACTTACCTGAGCAATGTGAAGACTGAACTAGAGTCTCAAATACACCAAATAAAAGATGATTTCCAGCATGAGAGGGAAGACCTTGAATTTAAGATTAATGAGCTGCAGATGTTTAAGGAAGATGAGAAGATGGTGAGAAACAGTTCAGAGGAAAACCTGGAAGCAGTACGGTTTCAACATGAGCAGGAGCTGGAAACCTTAAAGGAGATCCATAAGAACGATATGGCTGACCTTAATAAAAACTTACTTTCTGAGGTTGAGAAGGAAAAGGAGAAAAGTAATCATGAGCTTCAAGAGCTAAGAAGTAGATGTCACCAGCTATCATTGGAAAGGAATTCAGCAATTGAAGAATATGAAAAAACTAAAGACATCCTGAGAAACCTGGAGTTGGAGTTGGGAGACCGGACTGGTAGCTTTATCAAGCAGTACAATGCGATGAAGGAGCAAGGAGCTTCAGCTATTGACCAGCTGCAGCAGAAGCTGAGGTCTGCCTACAAGGAGAAGGACCTCCTGCAGGAGCAATTAAACACCTTGAAGCTCACACTAGACAGTTGCAAAGCGGAAACCAAAGCTGCTGAAGATCTGGAGGTTTCTTTGGCTAATCTGCAGCAGAATAACAAGGACGTCCTTTCCATTCTTAACCAGAAAGAGGGCACAATCCTGGAGCTAGAAGAGACCCTCAATGCACTGTCTTCTGCCAAGAACGACATCCAGGCAGAAATGGAAAGAGTGAAAAACGAGTATGATATAGAGCATGCTAAAGCTGTTGAACTGGAAATGAGTCTTTGCAGCCTCTCTCTGTGTAACAAAGATATGAAGCAGAAATGTGAAGAGTTGACAACCACCTTAACATGCACCCAAGCAGAGAAGGAGAGCATGGGCCATGAACTCGGCACTCTGCAGGGGGAACTTGCACAAGCTATGTTGGAGAAGGATCAGCGGACCTCTAACCTCCAGGTTCTAACCGAAGAGTTGGCCAGGCTGAAGGAAAGTGAGAGTGCCTTGCAGGAAGCCAGCAGGGCACAGTGTGTGAATGCTACAGCATATGATGAGGAAAGAAGAGATCTGGAGGAACAGTTGCGTATCCTGTCAGTGGAGCGAGATACGTTGAAGCGAGAGGTGCAGGCACAGCAGTTCCAAATCTCCTGTGCATGCAGCCACATTTTAGCTTTTCTGGACCAGAGCAATGAAGAAGTAGTTGAGAGGGCAGTAGAAGATATTCCGACCCTGGTAGACAGTGTCTTGGCCCAGGTGAAGCATGACCTGCAGCAGCAGAGTAGTGAGAGGGTGGCCCAGCTGGAGCAGGAGGCAGAGACTATGAGGGAGGAGAGTATGCAGCGAGAGGGAGAGTTCCAGGCCCGTTTGGTGGACATGAACCGCGAGACGAGCCTACTAAAAGCCAGCTTGGATGAACAGATTGCTGACACAGAGGCCTTGAAGAGAGACTTGGCTGACATGAAAGCTGTGAACATGAAGGCCAAGGCTGAAAACCAGGAGTTACTCGCGCAGCTTGCAGATGTGGCAGAGAAGCTGCAAGGCATGGAAAACGAGTCAGGCGGAGCCGAGAAGCTGTTTGACGAAAGTGCACCTGAGAAGGAGGATATGCAGCGACTGCTGGCTGAGAACGAATCCCTGCTGTTGCAGTTACAGAAAGGAATGAAACTTCCTAAGGTTAGTTATGGGCTCCTCAGTAAGTTTTGGAATCTAAGGATGAAGTTCTGAGTCTCAACTGGAACTTCTAGAAACTCTGTAGTTCTCAAAAAAGACCTTAGAAATGGACCTTCTGGCATTTAGTCTGAAAGCAGAGCATTACTGCTCTGATAGATACTTTAGCAAAGAGCAGCTGGTTATTTAGCTGGGCTTCCTTACTGTCGCTTCTCTTTGCCATTCATCTCCCCAGTATGAGTTTAGTGGAGCCCACTGATGTCAGCCTTGCTTATAGCTGATGTTTTAACCACAGACTGTGCTTGTGCACATGTTGACCTTGACTGTGAACTTGTTCTTCGTGTTCTGGATTTATCTCTCTGCTTACAGACAGCAAGAAATAAAAGATTAACATAGGTGAAGGAATCAGTGGACTAATTCCCACATGAGTTAACATATGATTTAGCGATTACTTTAGGGTTACTAATTTAGGGTTACTCATTCCTCTTCCTTTTTAGGAGTCTCAGAATGATTCTGACCAGTCCGAAGATAACATGGTTACTGAGCTTTCGGCAAAGATTGGTAATGTATTAGATTACTGAGCTTCCCAAATTGTTTACAAATTATTATTGCAGTGGCATGGTGGCCCCATGGTGAATTAGAGATGCTAAACTGCCCGTAGATGTTAGTTGTGTGTGTGTGTATTGCACCCATAGCTTCTGGACCCTGCAAAACTGCATAGGACAAGTGGCTATGGAACATGGATGGATTTTTGAGAGTAACATCCAGATCTAGCCGCTGTAGTAGCATTTCCTCTCCTTAATTTTGTCTTTCGGAATGTTTAGCTACACACTTTCTCCACTAATCCATTTATTTAAAAATTATGCAGCTGACCTCCAAAAAGAAAATACAGAAAAGGAAGAGAAGATGAACAAGATAAAAGCTGTGGCAGTAAAAGCCAGGAAGGAGCTGGATAGCAGCAGAAAAGAGGTATGCAGCTTGTGCCTCTTAGGAGCCCTGGCAGCCCTGCTATCATCCTGTGAAATTTCCAGATTTAACAGCCTGTTTCCCCTAATCTTAGGTCTTTAATCTGAGAGAGGAGTTGGAAAACCTGAAGGAGGAGCGTGACAAAATGTCTAACTCAGTAAAGGATGTCCTGCAAGGTGCAGAGGGCTACAAGGTATCCCTGAACTCGCAGGTCTAGCCCTTCCTCTTCTGTAGTGACAAATCAAGGAATAAGGACTATATTTGAATGTGTGGTTAATGGTATTTCTGTCAAAGTAATGTGTTAGCAGGAGTTCTGTGGTTATGTATTGTTTTTCCTTAGTTATGCTTTGCTGAAATGTATTCTTGGAGAATCATGCATTGGTTCACTTTTTTGATGAAGGGCGTTGGCTTGAACTGTTTGGTTGAATGCCCATGCCTGTTTTGCCTGTTGGAAATGGCATTCTTATCTGGGGAAACAGGTCTAATGTGGTGCCTATTAGAATGCAGTGCTAATCACCGTGTTGTCTGAATTGTAGAACCTTTTGGTGGAATATGATCGACAGACGGAGGAGCTAGAGCAAGCGAGGGAGAAAGTGGAAGAGACAGAGCGACAGATTGGGGATCTGAACAAGCGTTTGCAGGCTGCCCTTTTGCAGGTGACTGAGGTGGTATGACTGAGCCTCTTTACTCAGTGTGCCTTTCGTTGTCTGCCGTCTGGAGCAGGTTTGCTTAAACTGGCAGTTCTATTCTAAGGGAAACATTTGCTGTGAATAAACACTGCCATGCTGGTCATAATTGTGAGAGAAATCACAGATGGCTTCTGGAGTCAATGATCCAGGGACCCATTAGGGTTTTATTGTTTATTTTGCTTAATTTCTGTCACATTTGTCTGGAAACTGTAGACAAAGTCCAACTTCAGAGTAATGTAATAATAGGAAGTTGACAGGTTAACATGGCGGAAAGTACTGCACGTCAGATGGGACATCAAGAATCAAGGGGCGAAACGGCTGGAATTAATTTGTTTCCTTAGAGACTCCTTATAGTGTGGCACAGGTAGAGCATTCAGGGACTGGCTCTGAATCAAGGCCCTTTGGGAACCTAAAAGGCTCGTTAGAGAGTGCTACAATGTGAGAAGAGAAAGGCATGCTTGGTAGAATGCAACCCCCCCATATCAGGACACTGACTTATCCTGCCATTTTTTTACCAGCATGAGCAGTCGACCTCTGAGAGGGAAGACTTGATGGCACGCTTGGAAACCGTGCAGAGCAATGTCAAGCAGCTGGAGGCTCAGGCTTTGGAGATGCATAAGCTGAAATGTACTCTGGAAAAGGACCTGGAGGCAGAAAGGCTTTTAAGAGAACAAAAAGCAAAGGTATGGGGTACGTGGGCAGGGGGGGCTCACAGCTTCCCTTCCCATACTGTGGGGCATATCAAGGAAGGTACTGCAGTGGTTGGGTGTCCTTCATTATAACGGGATGACATTACCATCAGAAAGAGCAGATCTGAAATGCTCCTTGCTATGTGTGTTTTCGTGGTCTGATCAGGAGCAGTCGGCCATCGTGAAGGAGGCTGAGGACTTGACGGCTCAGTTACAGCGACAGAAGCAACAGCTTCAGCAGGCCACCCAGGAGGTGGAGCAGCTCAGGAAGGCATGTACCGGCCTACACCCGGGCTGCTTTTGGTCCTTGTCTGCCCATAAGTAGAACTGGAAACTCATCTTCTGGTACTAGATCTCGGAAAGCTTGAAAACAAACCATACCATGAGTAGAAACATCACCATAGCTCTGTGTAGCCCTCTGGGTTTGGTGTTCCTTGGTTCCTGGGTTGGGTTACTAGAGTAGGTAGATTGGTAGGTTAGTTAATATCATTAACACCTTATGAGAAATTGTCACCAAAGTATAGAACAGTGTGATGATTCAGTAAATTGAAGAAAGCAAAAGAAAGTGAAAACATTGGCTGTCTAGCACAGTGTCTTTGCAGCAGTTTTTTGTACAGATTAAAGCTAGACCTGGAGCTAAAGTTCCTGTAGCGAGTAGGAAGAGAGCCTGGTGGTGTAAAGTACCAAATTTGAGTATGGTTTGCTTTGCTGTGCCTGGCCAGGATGCCCAGCAGAGCACGCTCATGGACATGGAGATGGCCCACTATGAACGGCTGGTTAAGGAGCTGAATCAGAAGCTGTCTGAGAAAGATGGTCACATCCAGGAGCTGGGTGATGAGATACAGTCTTGGAAGAAGACCGAGGATGGCCTCGCCAAAGAGATTGGTGCGGTCATGTGACACGGGGGCAGGGTGCCTTGGGATTCCTTTTTCATGAATCTCCCTTTTGTCCTTTTGCTTGTCTAGTGTCTCTGAAGTTGCGTGTGGAACAGGGTGAAGAAAAGACATCCAAGATGAAGCAGCTCCTGGTTAAAACAAAGAAGGAACTGTCTGATGCCAAGAAACACGTAAGTCCTCAAAAGTTTGTACTGCAGATCACTGAGGCCCTTCAGCTGATCACGACTCGTAGCCTGGCAGGCATGATGCCAATATATTCCCTTGCAGGAGGTGGATCAGATGTCTGTCCAGGCCTCACTGAAAGGGGAGCTAGAGGCTCATCAGCAGCAACTGGAGGACTACAAGGTTGTACAGAGATATTCTGCTTTAGCCAATGTACTAGGATTAGGTTCTTGTCTCAAAAAATATAGTGTCATAGACGCTGTAATGTTCTGTAGTGCCAGGTGTTGATGCAGTGTGGATGCTGAAAGCACTGGGTGCTAATAAAGCATGGAAGCTAATGGATCTGACCGCTAACACAAAATTGGGGCTAATTTGTAATCCAGCATGAAGTGTAATGGCACCTAAGGCAGAACCGAGGCTAATAGCACCGCATTTGCATTTGGTGCTAAGTGCTGATGCATAGTGGAAGTTAACAGGGCCGAGGGCTAACTTCAGCATGCCTGGCTGCAGATACAGTGCAGCAGTTTGACAGCAGAGAAGCACCGGCTGCAGGAGCAGCTGAGGACCGTCACAGACCAGCAGCAGCGGGCAGCCAGCACCTTCCAGCACAGACTGAGCACCTTGCAAGAGGAGTGCAGCACAACCAAGGTACTGACACCTACTAAAAGGACATGAGAGGTGTGCTGTGCTGAGCCTGCCCCACCATTTCAGGACCTTGTTGGTGGTAACAGTAACAGAACCTTAGTGCCATATAAATTATCTGTAAATGTTTTTACAATTTTATTTTTGTTTCCTCCCCTCTGAGGCCATGTGGCTGGTAATTGACTCCCTGACTAAACGATTTTGATGTTTTTCTGTGTCTGCCCACCACGTGTCTTGTGTTGACTTTTGTAGCTTTTGAAATTTAGCGCCATGAATTATGTCCAGTCTTTGCAGTTACAGCTCGTTCTTTGGTCAGAGACAACTTTTCCGGTCTGTGGCAGGCTGAGCTGTGCACGATGACGTCGGAGTTTGAGAGCTACAAAGTGCGCGTCCACAACGTCCTCAAGCAGCAGAAGAACAGGAACTCAACAAGTAATGAAAGTGAGGTGGCCAAGCAGGAAAGGTATGATGGCATGCACACGCCCTGTCCCTGGAAGGGGACACCGCTTATGGGCCACCAGCCCAATCAGATCAAAGTTTATTTATCTGATACACAACATTACAGCATAGACGAGTAGATTCATGCGATGAGTTTCTCTGACAGCTCCCCAGGGCTGGACTAGCCATCTGGCATAACAGGCATTTTCCCGGTAGGCCAATGGTTTTGTGGGCCAACAAAAATATGGGAGACCCCAAAATACGGGGCTGAAATCCCCCCCAGTGCAGCCCTGGAGGTCCATATGGTAAGGCATTAGTCAGTACAGGGTGGGCACACTCACTGACACGCTGTCACACATTGGGTGCCACTTCATTAAACACAAGTCTTTGGACTATGGAAACTGCACTCTCAGCCACAGCCCTGAGGTGTGAGGCTGCACTGTGCTGCCCTGACTTTGAATATTAACTCAGCCCTGCGTGCTCTTCCCACTGACATCACACGCAGAGCCTGCTGGGTTCATGCATGTATCCACATTGATCCCTTAATTACCATCTTCTGAGAAAGATGCCCCCCCCGTGGGCCCCATTACAGCTGCACCTGTGCAAAGTGCCCACTGAGAACCTGCAGTGGCTGCAGATTGTTCATGCAGAAAGTCAATGGTCCGTTAATGAGGCTGAACCTCATTAGGGTCGTTATGGACGGGGTGCTATATGCCCTCCCCCCCACCCCTTCAGTCACAGCTCAGGTTGAAATTAAACTCTCTCTGACTGCCTTCCTAAAACTGTATATAAGACCTTATTCTGTTGATTGGAGATAATTAATGCTCAAATTATTATATGCGTGTGGTTTGGGGTTCTTCTTTTTATATCAGTACAGACATCTTTTGACAAGCACATTTTGTTGGTGATGGGGGCACAGCACCTGAGGCTAATGTCCTTCCCGTTGGTGTGGGCCACAGGGAGTACATGCAGAGCATGCTAGAGCAGCTGCAGCTTCGGCTGCAGGACACCCAGCAGAACCTACAGCAGAGCTGCTGTGACCTGCAGCAGCTGCAAGCCGAACACGACACGCTACTGGAGAGACACAACAAGATCCTGCAGGAGGGCGTGGCCAAGGAGGCTGAGCTCAGGGAGAGGTGAGGACAGACGGAGTGGGGTTCGAGGCTGAGATGTGATGCCGCAGTGTGAATGTGGCTTGGTGTGGGGGCTCCTGCTGCCCGCTCAGCACAGGCGAACATACCAGCCGCGTTCGATCTGCGGTCGCCCGATCTGCGGTCGCCCGATCTGCGGTCGCCCGATCTGCGGTCGCCCGATCTGCGGTCGCCCGATCTGCGGTCGCTCACTCTGCGGTCGTCTCCACCCGTCCCTCCTTCCCAGGCTTCTCTCCCTGCAGTCGGAACACATGACCCTGAAGACAGAACACGCCCAGACAGTGAGCCGCCTGAGCGCCCAGGCAGACTCCATGCGCAGTACCTTTCGGGAGCAGGTACGCCATCTGCAGGAGGAGCACCGCAGCACCGTGGAGACCCTGCAGCAGCAGATTGGCAGACTGGAGAGTCAGCTGTTCCAGCAGCAGCGGGAACCTGGCATTACTAGTAAGAGAGGAGGGGGGGGGGGGATTTACGCGCGTGACTCTCCTCATACGCGTACTGTAAATGTAAAGGTAGATCCTCCATCTTGGGTTCGAATGCCATCTCTGCTATGTTTATTCTCCCTGTGTCGTGCGGCATTTCTGCCAGTCCATGTGTGGTTGGGTTAATTTGGCATTTCTGAGTTACCCATAGTGTATATGTGAGAATGTGTGTTCCCTGCGGTAGAGGGCGTTTCCCTGCCTACTGCTCTCTGCTGCCCACACAGGGAAATGGACTGCTAGGATTTAGTGCACCCTGATGTTTGTGGCTTTGTGGGTGGGTAAGTCTATGACATCCGGATGCGAAATACTCGCTATTTTAGACGTGGGCTCCACGGGGGGAATGAGCAATGTACACTAAGTGCCCTCATCACTGAACACGCCACCCAGAGGAACATTTGCTCCGGACAGAGCGTCTTGTCCAGCGCTGAGCAAAGGCGGTGCTCTGCCAGGACTAATGAAGTGGTGCATGCGAGCAGAGACGCGGCGTGCGTGGAGAAGCCCGCCTGGCAGGCCCAGCGGCCCAGGCTGCGTTTTCCTGTCTGCCTCCCGTCCGTAAATCCTCCCAGGGGTCCCTCTCTAGAACCGCACTCCAGCAGCGCAGGTTGTTTACAGAGACCGGTGCCTCCTTCATCTTCACGCCAGCAGAAGCTCGTTAGCGGGGCCCCTGGGGGGGGGCGCCCACCTGCTGCTGCGGCAATGGAGACACGCAGGGGCTGCGGCTGCTACCAGCGCATGCGTGCGTGCGACCATCCGCCCATCCCAGCGTGGAGCGGGGCCAAGCTCCCTCGCTCTCTCGCCATTGCAGCCAGATTGCGTCTGCCTGCTCCCTGTGTCACACCCTCCACCTTCTCATTTATTAAGCTGCACAAGAGTGTCCCGGTACTCAGCTGTCCTTCCACTTCCCATAAAAATCACACTTATGTTTTGTGCCTTTCAAAGAACGGGAAACACACAGAATGGAATAAAATGAGAGGTGGGGTGGACCCCCCTTGATTTGTGTGCTTCAGGGGGCAGCATATGGACCCCCCTTGATTTGTGTGCTTCAGGAGGCAGCATACGAACCCTCCTTCCCGGCAGTAAAAGTGGAGGGAACAGCTTCACACATCTCCAAATCACTCGTCCTGCAATCAGGCCACCCAGCCACAGCAGCTGCCCATGCGTTCTGCTGTGGGACACTGGGGTCCGCAATGGTGAAGAGCAGTGCCTTGTCAGTGGGATTTCACAAAGGGACTCGCTATTTTAGATGTGGGCTCCACGGGGGGAATCCTCACTTTGAATGTGAATTTCTGACTGCAGAATGAGGTAAATGATTCTGGGCAAAAATGTTTATAGGTCAATATTATATAGCTTAGCTTACCAACTTTGTATGATAGGGTTGAATAACAACCATCATAGTTGATCCTTAATCTAGTAGTTGTTGAATGGCTACTTTGAACACAAAGTCGTATTATATGTATCAGGTGCATACAGCAGAATTAGGGTATTGAAAAAAATGAATTGCACAATAGTGCCCTCTGGTGGCACTATGCTTTTGAATTGGATGATTTACGTGTTCACTGTTTTACTTCTTAAATAATGCTGAGTAATGATAATTCAGTAAATATAATTATATCTGTTTATTATTCTTTTCCCCTTCCTAGATCCAGTTTCAGTGCCACAGGCTAGGAAGGCCTTGCAGGAAAGGAAGGCTGTAGACCTGAACCTGTCGGACCTGCAATCCATGGCACGGGAGGAGGGAGAGGGGATGGAGACCACGGAGACGGAGTCTACATCCTCAGCCAGCACCCCTTTACCATCACTGGACCAGCTGCTCACTTCTCCAGACCCCAAGCAGGGTCGGTATCCTGCCTTCCCCTCTGCTGTGGAGGGAGAGACTTTCAATCATGTTTTAATATCAGACATGCTTATTCATTTCCACAGACTAACATTAAATCACTATAGATGATTAACAACTCAGTGCAGTACATTGTAGTGAAGATTTGCTGTGTGTGCGCAGAGCCCTTCATCTGGTTAGCAGAGGTCAGCAAAGAGGAGCTCACCCAGAAGCTGAACACGGCCACGCGCAGCCTGGAGCATGTGAATGGCCTGCTGCACGAGACTGAGGCCACCAATGCTGTGCTCATGGAGCAGATCGCCGTGAGTGAGCCTGATTCTCTCGGCCGCTCTGTCCTTTGGGCCGCCGCCGCTGCAGGGGCTCTGTGCCACAGGCAGTGATGGACCCATCCCGTGTGTCCCTCAGCTCCTGAAGAATGAGGTGCGCAGGTTAGAGAGGAACCAGGAGCGTGAGAAGTCCGTGGCCAGCCTGGAATACCTGAAGAATGTGCTACTGCAGTTCATCTTCCTGAAGCCAGGGAGTGAGAGGCAGGCCCTGCTTCCAGTCATCCACACCATGCTGCAGCTGAGCCCTGAAGAGAAGAGTAGGCTAGGGGCCATCGCCCTGGGTATGCTAGCCTGTCCTAGAGCCGATACTTACCTTCTCTCCTGTATGAGAGCCTCGCACTTTACTGAGCCTTCAGTCCTACTGCCTATATTGGGGCAGTGCTTGTAATAGAGCAGTTGTATCAATTGACAACTTTCACTGCCGACAACCCCCACCCCCCCAACAACTTTTACTGTTCCCACCCTGCTGTCACATACCTCCCCAGATTGTTTTCTTCGTAGAAGTGTAGCTCTCACTGTAAATAAGGTTGGAGAGCCTTGCTCTAGAGGACTATCAATTTGGACCCTTATAAGTTGTGCCAGAACAACACAGTTTCAGTCACTAAACAGTGTCTTACACCACCTAGTACGAGAGTCTTTATTGCATGTGTGAGTCTATACTATAGATAACTGGTCAAATGTGTTTTTAATCGATACAGGTGATCAGGAGTCAACAGCAGGATCCCGGGCATCTGGCTGGACTTCATACCTGCACAGCTGGTCGGGAATCCGGTAAAAAGAAGGGGCAGCTCAGCCAGGAGTACGTCACATCAGGGTCTAATAACACACATCTGAAAACGCTTCTACTTCTCAGCTAGTTCTCTTCCTGCTATATAACACTTCTTTTCTCCAGATCTGTATTTTTGATACTTTTTTTTGACTTTTGTATACTTTGTCATTTTGGAAGCCATAAACAAAATTTTACCATTGGTTTCAGCCTCTTATGGTCAGTTACTGAATGTTAGCCTTTCTCCAATCACGCAATATATGCATCTTAAGACAGGATTTTTTTGTGATCTGCACTATATGTGTTTAAAGTGACCTGTTTTGATTGTTGTCTGTGTGGATGAGTGTCTGTATCTGTCTGAATCTCCAGTGACTAGGCAGTGATGTTACTGCCCTATGACTGTCTGGTAACTCTCCCAGAATGCTCTACTCTGTGACATTAGCCACAGCCCCAGAGATACTCCCATCATGTCCCCTTAACACCTCACTTCATACCTGATATTAACTAAATTATGGCATGATTGTTTCATCAAGGTAGTATTCAAAGGAAACAATTTTTCATTTTTAAAACTTGATATTTGATAATATTTGAGCCAATATCGGTAATTCTGGTGGCTAGTCCTTATGAATAAAACTCGGGGAGTTAATATATACTATAATGTGGGGCAACTGCATCAAATACTGGTAGCGTATAAATGAAAAGAGGTGGACACGAGTACTGAATGTATTTAAAGTAAAACTGAAAATGAACCATGTTTTAATGCTGTCTTATTTAAGTTCTTGTGTTTAGTTCTGTTAAATTCCTGTCTGTGTTTTAAACAAATCGCTAGGTAACATTTTTTGGTTTGTCACTGAACTTTCTGTAATTCTGTACTAAATGCCTGTAGTACTGACTTGATGTTTGGTTAAGCTGCTGAGAGATATAAAATAAACCAGTAAGGGAGATTAAGAGGACAAGTGCAATCTGAACCATATGTTTCAGTTCTTAAGTGCTTTAACTGTGAATGACCGAATAAAAATATACATTTAAAGTTACTAGATATCCTTTTATTTACTGATTTACTGGTTTTAATATTTCCTCACATATAACACAAAGTTTCAGAAACGTAACAAGATGAAAGTATACATAAAATACTTTATTGGTCCAAAGAGCTGGCTTCTGCAGCTGAGGATCGGACCGCCAAGGTCCCCGCCTTCGGTCACTGCCCAGATCACATCGTACCCGACCCCTATGGCCTCTCCTATAGGTGGTGAGCCTATTGGAGGGGGGACCCACGTGCCTTGTTCGGGCTGTGCCTGACCAGGCCCCATGGGTATAGGCCTGGCCACCAGGCACTTGCCATCAAGCCCCACCCCCAGACCTGACTCCAGGGGCAGGGCCCGGAGACCCACGTCCGGGCAAGGGAAATCGTGGTTCCACTATTTTCTGCACCATTAGGGATCTTATGAGCCACACTTTGTCTGGTTCCTCACCCAGGACCTGTTTGCCTTGGGTGACCCTACCAGGGGCATAAAGCCCCGGGCAACTTATCTCCTGGGATCATTGGAACACGCTTTGGGAGGGGTGGTCCTGTTCACGAGTGGGGGGGACGATGGAGCAGAAGATTGACAGGCGGATCGGTGCGGCGTCCGCAGTGATGCGGGCACTGCTTCAGTCTGTCATGGTGAAGAAGGAGCTGAGCTAAAAGGCAAAGCTCTCGATTTACCAGTCGATCTACATTCCTACCCTCAACTATGGTCACAAGCTGTGGATAGTAACCAAATGAACGAGATTGTGAGTGCAAGTGGCTGAAATGGGTTTCCTCCGCAGGGTGGCTGGGCTCTCCCTTAGAGATCGGGTGAAGAGCTCGGTCATTTGGGAGGGACTTAGAGTAGAGCCACTGCTCCTCTGCATCAAGAGGAGCCAGATGAGGTGGCTCGGACATCTGCTTAGGATGCCGCCTGGATGCCTCCCTGGTGAGGTGTTCCAGGCATGTCCATGGGAGGAGGCCCCAGGGAAGACCCAGGACACACTGGAGGGACTATTTCTCTCAGCTGGCCTGGGAACGCCTCAGGATTCCCCCAGAGGAGGTAGAGGAAGTGGCTGAGGAGCGGGAAGTCTGGGTTTCCCTGCTGAGACTTCTGCCCCCATGACCCAACATCGGATAAGCGGGAGATAATGGATGGATGGGCTTTATTTGCCCTTTATCTTGTTCATTACTGTCAGTTGGTTATACCATTATTTTTTGCTAATTATTTGTATTAAAATACCTTATGGATACTTCTTTGAATGGAAAAATTGTCCGTTTCTGACCAGTAGGACGCATCTAAACAGTTGCATCTCTTGGTGATTTTTAAATACAATGTCAGCTGAATAAAAGCTTATTTGGAACCATAAAAATTTCCACTACGACTGTATCTCATTTTAAAAAATACTCTATGATTACTTTTTTCGGAATAGGGTCCTCTAAACGAACTGTGTTGATGTAATCTTTGTAAGTAAATGTGATAGGATATAAATGAAGTTTGCCAGTAAAGTTAACGGTCCGCGTCGCTTCTGCTGCACTTCGAGGAACAGCGCCATATAAGGAAAGTTATGCGGTTCCTGTCAGGAAACAGCCGCGAAAGTTACGTGCCTCCAAAACTTAAATATAAATTTTACCCACGGCGATGTAGCCGTGAACTCTCCAATGACACATATTTTCCACTGATTTAAATCTCCCGTATTTATTTATTTTAATATAGGGCCTATCAATTAAGGCCGAACACAATCAGTTCCCGGCAAGAATATAACCCTCTGATTTTGGTCACTTTCCTCACAAATCTGTTTTCTTATGAAAGAACGTTTTAAGGAAAAATTTACATCGAGTTATTAATTTGCACGGCTGCATGACTACTTCCGTTTGTAACTACTGCCGATGTTTAATGTGCCGTCAGCGTTCCCCATCATACCGTAACTATTTTGCTATGTTTTTTGTGGACACCACAGCTGTAGTAATCCGTAACTATGCCCAATATGGCCGATCGCTCCAGCCGGGCCTCAGAAGGGGCGGATCTGCCCCAGCCCACAGCAGTCCACTCCTGGGGAAAAGAGGCGAGGTTACTTCGCCATTACTGTCTCAAATCATCGCTGTACCTCTCCCCTGTGGACATCTGGGGAAGGCGGTTAATACATACGAAAAAGTTTCTAAAGCAGAGTTTGTGAAAGGGGATGCTGGGGGTTGCAGACATGACGGGCAGGTAAGTAAAGCGACTGTCATTTAAACAATCTAGGCGTACGAACTGGGACTCTAGTGGTTTTGTGCCGTGATTTTAAGTTCTATTGCATCTCTGTTTCTACCTCAACACCGCGGTAAAATCCAACAAGTGATTTTTGCTTGGTTATGGCCGAAGCACGGTTTACCAAGCGATATATTTCTGAACCCTTAGAAAAGCCGTAAAAGGCGGCGAAAACAGCTTGTAAATTTCTGCGTGTCCGGAACGGTGGTGCCTTTTATCTCTGCTGGCCCGGATGTGACTCTCCTGGGACGCCTGCAGGCGCGCCTTGCTGCAAGTCTCTGACCTACGCTCGGTCCTGCGGCTGTATCGTTTCCGATTGTTTCTTTTTTCTTGAATAAATTCTTAACAAGCGACCCATCTTTTGTGGCGGCCCGAAGTACTTTATACGACTTGTTGTCGCTGCATAGCTTTCGAATCCGTGTTGCCATAGTTTAAGTAAGGAGGGAAGTCCTGGGAATTTGCGACAATTATAGCGGTATTTTGCATGCCTCTATGGCAGTTCTAGCATGGCGGTTGAGTACTACACCCTTAATAAGTTTGCATGCCGAAGTGATGTTACCCGCTGCATGTTACTCTTCTTGGGCCAGTGACAATTCCAAATCAAATACTAAAACTTTTTTGTTACATCATTTGACAGCGATTAACGATGTCTTCCCACGTACCTACATGAAATACCTATTAAATCCAGGCTTGCATCGGTTTATTGTTTGCTCCTTAGCATGTGGTAATTTTCTGACTAAAGTTGCAAAAACTGGGCTTGAGGAAGATTTATAACGAGGTAATCTCTCCTTCTACTTTGCGTAGTGATTATGTGTTGTACACTATATACTGGTAATGCCTCAGTACAAACATTTTCATGTGCTTCATAACGCAAAATGGGAATCGGATCATTTACCTCTGCCGCACAGCCCTGTTTCCTTAGGCCTGTTTTTAATGGGTTTCAGCAGTGATTATATTTTTGATTTTTATATATATATTTCAAGTATGATAAAAACAAAAACGTGATGCTCACAAAAGACTACATTCCTTAGCGCTAAATATTAGAAACCTCCCTGGTATTCCCAAATGTATTGTTATCCTTGAATTTTAATCATTGAATTGAGTCTGTAACATTTAAGGCAATGCAGTTTCAGACCCAATTGTCAATCAGTCTACCTTCTAACAGTTTTTCCCCTGTTGTGCTTTATAGAGAATGCAGGGAGTGATGCATGTTTGATGGAAGCCGGGAGGATGATCTCATGTTATTCTCCTTAGATGCTGGCCAGATGTTTATTTAGGTTTAGAGATCACCTTAAGTGTTTTGAATTCTGGATGAGGCATGTTTGGGCTAAAATTGAAAAAGTATCGACTTTGGGTATGGTTGGATTCCATCAGGAAATAGACATGTCTATGGAATATGAAGGATATGGATCCAGGGAATGTGATCCCTATGCCCTAGCAACATGCTTGACCCTGTTGGTCCCATCCAGGACTGGTGGTCTGTGTGGAAGGCAGGGCGCAAACAGACTGATTCCAGCAAAGACATTAGTTTACTCAATGAAAACCAACAAATGAATTAAAATCTGAACTGAAAATAAATTGATTTTCAGAAAGTGTGTGTGTGTGTAAGATGGATTGCATCTGTCGTGCTTTGCTGAGAGTAGCCTGATTACCCCCTTCAGCTCTCTCTTAATGGTCTGAGTCATTTTCTTCGGATCAATGTAATGAGCAAATAGGCCCGTTGCCAGACAGGCGGCGCCATAGCTGGGCTTCTGATAAATGTGACAAGCACTTGGATGTGGTGCCCTTCTCTTTACTGACCTCTGGAGGAAGGGAGCACATTTTTGTTCCTAATGCTTAGACTTTCTATCTAGAATTAGACCAAGCAGACCATGTATTTCTATCCTACTAGCTGGCAGTTTCAGTTTTATCCGTAGTATTTGGTGAATTGTTATCATAGGGAAGCTGTGGTTCTGCAGGTAGGGGAATTGATGCAATTACATTTAAATTGCCATGAGAGTTAAAAAAAATAAAATGAAAAAATCCAGGTTACCGGATTTAAAGAGTTACAAAAATGTAGGTTACTGTAATTGTTTGTCACATTTGTTAATGGTAATAAATTTGGTCAGTTGCACATTGCCCTATTTTAAGGGTTTGCCATGCACGAGTCTAGCATGGTGCTATCATGAATGTGTTGCATTGGGCAAACTGGATTCTGTAAGGTAAACAGATATGTAGACTTGAGTAGGGCTATCTGGTAGGGTTCAGTTATGTGCAGTTTTGATACAGTAAGGAAACAGAATTTGTTTTTAAGTTGCTTTCTGAAACTGCAAAAAGAACTAGGAACAGCTGTAAACTAGGGCTGCAACTAACGATTATTTTAATAATCGATTAATCTGTCGATTACTATTTCGATTCATCGATGAATCGGA
>JABFDZ020000001.1:36883956-36894890 GCA_019775955.2 Pollimyrus isidori
GCTCAGTGATGCCCTGAATCAGATCTGGGAGGAGATCCCCCAGGACACCATCCATCGTCTCATTAGGAGCATGCCCCAACATTATCAGGCATGCCTACAAGCACATGGGGGGCCATACAAACTACTGAGTACAGTTTTGAGTTGCTGCAATTAAATTTCGGCAAAATGGACCAGCCCACCGCATCAATTTTTCACTTTGATTTTTGGGGTGTCTTTGAATTCAGCCCTCAAAAGGTTGATCATTTTCATTTACATCAAACGGTGTGGCATCCTTTCATATATTCAACTTAACTTTAATATTAAAAATTATTAAAATATTCAAGTAAACGTAGAAAGAATAGGGTGATTATTTACAAATAAAAAAAAAAAAATTGAATCGATATTTACCTACAAACACCGTTATTGCCACACTAGAATAAATGGAGAATGGACAGACTAGAGAGAAGCTCCTCCGATTAGCCAATGGGAAGCTCACTGCTAACCACGTGCCGGTTTAGTGTTGTGACGTGACCCCCGCTTAACGTTGTAATACGACGCGGCAGAAGGGGCCTCCTTCCGGAAGCTGGTGTCAGTGCGTGTTTCAGCAAATTAAAAGGTTTAAAAGCGTAGAACTCAAAATTGCCCGACCGGACTAATGCAGCAAAACGGAGTTGACGCGGACCGCTTCCTATACTCAGTGCGAAATGCGTCCCCTGCGGTGAAGGAGGTGAGCGTAAACGACTTAGGGTGCCCGATAGTAGCAGGCCCGGCCCTTAGCACCGGGCCAGTTGTAGTCACCAAGCGCGTTCGTATGAAAGCTCCGTCATGCCGGGACGTTTTTGGGCAACTTGGCGGTTGTAGCTGCCTGCCTAGAGGCCACTCTTCTGTACGTTGAACTTATTTTAGTTTTTATGACCGTGGTACTCGCGTGTCCAGCTGGGATGTTTCTTGGTTGTCCGCTTATTAACAAGACAGAAGCTTCAGAATCATTTTTGATACACTCATCAGGAGTGCTTGCTGTGCGCTTGTATCCTGCATCACTTTTTGAGTGTTTCCGATTTACAGGCGCCGCAGAAGTGCTTCTTCTTAGCCAAAAAATTCCTCCAGAACGGTGAACACGAGCAGGCTAAGAGGTGAGGCTCTGTACAAGTGCTAATCGAGCCTGATATTGCCGTTTTACACACAATCCAATCTCTGTTTAGACATGTGTCAGCCTACCTGGGAGTTAAGGAGAGCGACCCGAAGGCACACAGACTGTTGGGGCTGATCTTTGAAAAGGAAGGAGATGTGAACAAGGCTGTGGGCTGCTACAAGGTCTGTATGCCTGTCTTTGTGGGGTGGGGTGGCAGCGTGTACTCCAAGAGCCAAAGACTATTCACACACGACTTTGAGATTCTAGCTCCCCTAATTGCAAAATCAACTGTGAGTTTAGAACTTTCATCAGCAGTTGAGATATGACCTCTGTGCTGTTTGCTTTCTTGTCATGCTCATGTTTTGGAGGAGTGCTCTGTATAAACCAGCCTGCCATCCTACAGCGCTCTGTGGATCTGGACCCAAGACAAAAGGATGTCGTTCTCAGGGTGGCTGAGCTGCTCTGCAACTTGCCAGGGACAGACAGCAGGGCAGACTTCTGGGTAGACAGAGCAGCCAAGCTTCTTCCAAACCATCCTACTGTCTTCCAGTTGAAGGTGGCTTTGCTTAAACAGATTTGCTGTCCCTTAAATGATGAGCATTGTATTGCCCCTGCTCATCCTCAGTATGTCTTAACTGCTGCAGGAGAAGCTGCTCAGTGCACAGGGGCAGCGAGGCAGGAACCAGCTATTTGACCTGCTGAAGTCTCAGCTGAAGGTGTGTCCAAGTGACCCCTACATCAACGTGAAGCTGGTGCAGCTGTACTGCTCTGACGGGCAGCTAAAGGAAGCAGTTGACCACTGCCTTGCTGTGGGGAAGAAAAGGGACATGCGATACAGCCTGGACTGGTACTCCACGGTCACGCAGACGATTCAGGTGTGCTGTTTTTGCCTTGCCTCATGTAAACAGACAGATTGGGAGTGTCAGGTTCAATGACAGGGCGGTCCCACTTTTTCTCTTGCAGGAGTACTTGACCCAGCCTAGTGTGCTGTCCAATCACAGTTTGTGTACCATGCTTAGAAGGGAGTTGCTATTGGCCCACTGCAACTTGCTGAGACTGACTTTGTTTGAGCCAGGCATGGAGCAAAGTGTGAAAGCTTTGCAAAGGTAGGACTCCTGCTGGGCACATCAATAAATGCAATTATGAGAAGTTGCGTGCTCTGCCACTAAGGTCCAGGAACCTAGTACCTGGTTGAGTGTTCATAGGCTATCCTTTGGAACTTTTATAGTTCCTGGCCATTTTCATGTGTTGCCTTCACACTGCTCAACAGGAGCTGTGACCTTTATTTTAAATTTTGAAGGTTCGTAGGTTAAACTTCACATTTAATACACATCACATTTCATAACTATACCCCCACAACCAAAATGGTGGAGGATGAAGGAGAGTTGTTTTCTATTGAATAAAACGCGTTGTAACGAGTTTTGTGGTGGGAACATATGTTCCTGGTTTCTGAAAAATGTTCCGTTTAGGAATGGGCTGATCCACATTTTCAGTTCTAATCTAATCCCGATACACGTACAGATTCCAATACAAGAGATTTTTTTTTACTTTAATATTACAGTATAATATATATTATACATGTCTTATACATGTACATATTAACTGGTGTAGTGGTTAGCACTGTTGCCTCACACCTCTGGGACCTGGGTTTGAATCTCCCCCTGGGATACATGTGTGTGCAGTTTGCATGTTCTCCCCGTGTCGTCGTGGGGTTTCCTCTGGGTACTCCGGTTTCCCACCCACAGTCGAAAGACATGCCGAGGCTGATTGGAGTTCCTAAATTGCCCATGTGTGAGTGGTTGGTGTGTGAATATGCCCCCCATCCAGGGTTGTTCCCTACCTCGTGCTTGTTGCTTCTGGGATAGGCTCCGGAACCCCCGCGACCCAGTTGGATAAGCGGGTTGGAAAATGGATGGATGGATATACATATTAATATATACATATATAATATTAGTAAATACAGAAGAAAAAATGTTTGCCAGAAAACTTTAATTAGGCTACTAGAAACATTCATTATCTACTGTTCCACCTCATTAGTATATCTTGTTTTAAGCATTTTTGAGGCATTTGCAGTTCAATTTGAATCTTTCAAGTGAGCATACGCAAGTGGCAAGTGGCTTAAAATGCCCCACATTTTTTTTCTCCCACTGGCAACAGTATTACTTGCACCTCATTACAAAAGCAGCCCTCCTGTATCACAATATGTAGTGAGTACGCAGAACTGCCCAAGCTAGTGAATCGCAGATCATCCACCGTTGTTCTCATATTACTTATTTTGCGTGGTTGTGTGTACGTTTAGGGTGATTTTCCTCTGCTCCCACCTCTCAATTTTGTTTATACAAAGATTGCAAATTTCTTTGCTACTAGTATCTGTTAAAAGTGTAAAATGTATCCAGATTGCCACCCTCTGATGTTTTTCCACACCTTGTACTGCGAATGGTATGTGCATAACATCACAGCAGAGGGAAGTCCTTGTGCTGAAGCCCACTAAGTAGCAAAATAGAGTGGCAGCATTAATATTCACCATGAATGGCACGAAAAACATGTTTAAAATGGGAAAGAGCTGTCGTGTGATTGATTGTACAAATAGGTTTAACACGAAATAAGAGCTATCCTTTTAGAGGCTGCCAAAAACTAAATAGGTGTTGGGCGTAGACTGGTCACATATTCCCGATATTCACTCCATCAAATACGTCTGCATCTAGTTCCTCTGGTGGGAATGAACACATTCTCTATTCCTTTATCCAACCAAGTTAATAGTAGAAAGTCTTCCGATTTAAGTTTAGGTGGGAATTCTCTTGGGGAAAATGTTTTTTGGTGTAGTACATTGTTTACTGTAATGGCCAAGATGAACCATTTTCTGTTTGTGAAGTTTTCTGCCATATCTGCAGTTTCGACCAAGCCATGCAGTCTGTGAAGATGGCATTGGGTAATGCTGCAAACGGGCTTACCGAGTTGCTCTCCGAGCTCAGAGGCCACCTATACCTGTATGCTGGAACGTTCTTCCTGAAGATGGTGCACATCAGGGAGTATCAGGAGAAGCTGGGAATACAGTGGGCATCATTATGCTACCTTTTAGCCTATGAGGTGAGCCCATCAGGTGGCATATTTCTTCTGTTTTCAAACTTCACATTAAGAACACTCCGAGAAGCTGAGTGATTGTGACCTGAGCCGCATCCCTCCTGCCCCAGATTCCCAGACCAAAGAGTCGACCTTCTAAAGGGGAGCCAACTGCCGGTCGACTGTTGGAACTCCTGGCCAGTGATCGCAAAAGCCAGTCAGGGCACATGCTTCTGAGCCTGGCCCAGCAGGGTGAATGCTTCAAGGAGATTGTGGAGAACCTTGGCAATGAGCCTGGAAAGAAGCTTCTGTTTGAGGACCTCTTTGGCCCGTTGTGTCCTGCTCACCACTCTTTCATTGCCAATGACAATATCCGTGGTGTGAGCACAAAGATGCCAGAGATAAGTGACCTTGAGAAGCTGGACAGTGGTAAGATGTCAACTAATAGTCTGTCATTGGCACTGCCATGAGATCAGTTTAAAAAAATAATTGATTTTAAAAAGTGGGGAGGAGTCTATATCAACTGATTTACATTTTTGTTCTTAACCCTCTGGGCCCGGAGGGCTCTGTTCCACTTTCGGGGCAGTCTGACATGCCTTGACATTTTAAAATATTTCACCTATCTAAAAACATTTATCCCAAAAGTGCTACATGTGCTTTTATTCAACACAAACTCAGAACAACATTAAGTGGTCTCAGATTATTGGTGCTTTTTTTTTGTTCTATTTCTATTTTAAACATGTACTTTTCAAAAACATTTTCGGACATGCTGAGATATATTGTGAAAAATCACATTGTAGATATTTACAGGTAAGATTTAGACACGGGTTGGCTACACACAGGTAAAAGAGACATTCTGAAGTTCTATGTGGTTTGATTACTAAAGTGTTAGAACTTTAAAGTGACACTTTTTTTTTTTCTGAAAGCCAGTGGCCTTCACAATGAATATTGATAAATAGGTGTCCTCACACCTGTAGTAGTTTGCATACTGTCAATGGCCTATCAGTCTGGAATATCACTGCACCCCACACCATCACTTAGGAAAGGCAGTTTGAAATGCAGCAAAAGTAGCAACAATAAAATCCCGTTCAAAGTTTATTGGTAGAAGGAATGAAAAATGAAACTGTGACCATATAAATATAGAAAGTGATAAATATGATGCAGTGTGACTATTATTAACACTCGGGACGAGGGCATCATGGACAGCGTATCCCTTTCATGTAATTGAGTTTATATCTCTCTGAAATCATTATGTAGAATCATGGAAAAAAAAACACTGACTAAATCCGTAATTGGTCTTTTCAAAACTTCCATTGTCAGTTAAAATTAGGCAAAAAAGCAAACCGCATCACCTTTCTTTGTTTTACTTGCATCGGGAGTGTGTAGTGCCGCTCTCAGCTGAAGATTGCTATTCACTTTCTAAATAAGATGAGTTTGAACCGGCGATCTTGTGATTACAGGCTTAGCACACTGCGCCATGCACACAGGTATGACATTTGCTGCTGAACATGGCAAAATTGGCACAAAGCTTCAGAGGCAGAGACGTATCCGTGTGCCGTATTGTAGCCGATCAGTGTGAACACTACCTAGACATGTGCTCTTCTTTATTTTGGTCATAATGGGCATATAATATACTTAGTTTCTACCTATTTATATTTGAAAAGTAGAATGTCCAAGGTTTCTGAGGGTGTTTTTGAAATATGTTTATGACAAAAACTCAACAGTTTGGCTAAATTTGTCTGGTCCTACCAGGGGAACTGCTGCCCCCAGAGGGTGAAACTGGAAATCTAACAGTAAGGAATTGAATTGGGTGCTTAATGAAAACCATTTAATTTTAGATGCCGTCTTGCTGTATGGAGAGAGCCTGCAGCAGCTAACCTGGCTGGGCCTGCAGTTGGTGCATTTGGGTCGCAGGCCTTGTTTTGGAGTCTGGCTCAAAAAACTGTTTCCCCGCCACAGCCAGGAAACCTTCAAACTAGACAGTAATGCCACTGAATCCATCTGTCTGCTTGACCTTGAGGTAATGCTTCTCCCACTTTCCACCTCATGCGCTTTTCTTGCAGTTAAAGGTCCGTGACACTCACCGGAAATTTGAATCCCCCCCAATTCCCATTAACCCCTGGCGAAATTGCTCTTCTGGGTCATTGTAAGGTCCCCATAATAGCTTCCCTGTGAAGAGGTTTGGTGGCATGTTTAATTTGCAGTATTCCTTTTGTAGCCTGTACCTCAGGCCTGTCCTGCTTTTAAGGGATGGTGCTGAAGTTTGAAGTGAACCCCACTCACTGCCATTCTGTGGCAGCTGCATCACATGCTTGTTAAAATCTGTTTATTTGGTCAGTCAAGGGAAAACAGTGAATGATCTTGTTTCCCATTTGTTCATGATGTAAATATGTGTAATCTTAATTACGGTATTCATATCTTAATTACAGTAAGATCACATGGATCATTTCAAAGATGGCTGCTTTCTGCCTGCTGCCATCCTGTCCTGGCTTATTTTTGTCTTGATTCTCTGAAACTGTCCTGAACAATGTAACTATGACCATTACATTTATGTAGGGTGGTACAGCTTAGGAACTTCCATAAAACATGCTGTTTGTGTGTGACTCCATGTTGATGCAGTACTGCAACTTAATTAATCACAAGTTACCATACTGCGCCTTGTGTCTGTAGGTTCTGAACGCTCGCCATTTGCTCAAAAATCTGCCTGCACAGTTGCCCGCTGTGTTAATGCTACTGGATGTTATCAGTATTCTTAGCCCAAGCGACAACTGCACGATGGAGTTTTTTTTTTTTTCTTTTTTTCTCCCTTCATTTCCATTTGTCACCAGATTAGTGTGGTCACACAGGGATAACACGTTACTTCATTGCAGGGTAGTTAATTATCTAATGGATTAACTTTTTCGCATGAAATATAAATCTTGTCAGTGGTACAGTTAATTTAATTTTGAGTAAAGTTGAAGTGCTTGTTTTGGATGAAACCCACATTCCAGGCATAGAACATACAATATAACCAGAATCAGTCTCATCTGTTCTGCTTCTAATCCAAGATGGGAGTCTTACTGAAGAGCCTTCCTGAATCTCTGTTCTAGGTGTTCCTACGTGGTGTAGTGTTCACCAGCCCGTTGCTGCAGACAGGCCGTGGTGTCCTGCCACCTTGCTGTTTGCCCTTGCAGGTCATAGGGCAGTTGGCCACAGAGAGACAGAGTGAATGGTGGGATGACGCTTGCTGTTTCATCAACCGAAAAGTGACGTGAGTTCCTGTAGCCCAGGTTTTCCATCTTATCAATGGCTAATAGTGCCTACAATAGAGAGCAGTCAAGATTGTACCATGCCACTGAGACACATGATGCGAGATGGTAAGGTGTTGTGGGAATAGGGGCTTTTTATTAAATGTTTTCAAAGCCCTTCTTGTGCTGAGCTCAAATTTGTAATGAAAAGACCTCAAAATTGAAGCCCCTGTTCTCACCAAATGAATTGTGTTGGGTGGTTCTCTAGGTTGTCAAACACAGGGAGGGTGCAGAAGACCATCCAGTGTGGGTTGGACACCCTGAAGGGGATAGGAAAGCTACATGGTCTGCAGCCGGCGCTGCTCATATGCTGGGCACAGCACCTCAGTTACATGGTAACTGCAGCACTGCAGACGTGTGTTTTACGATTGCATCTCAGAAGTGTAATTTAGATTGCTCTCACTGTGGGACTGTCCCTCTGGTTTCTTTGCCTGTAGACAGAGCTAAATATAAAATCAAATTGGAATATTATTGACCAATCAGAGGTTGCTATTTTTACTGGCCTGTGCCCAGATGAGCATTGGATTTCTTCAGGTTTGAATGCCATGAAATTTATTGCTAGAAACTGACCTGTGCTGACATGACCTCTTCCACCTGTTTCCCAGGGTCACAGCCTGAGGTCCTGTGACAAGAGGGCTTATATTGGTCGTAGTGTGCACTACTGGGCTGTTGTGAAGCCCTTGCTTCAGGACATTAAGGCAAACCGGAATATTCCTATACCACTCAAGCCCTTGTTTCCACACGTTCGTGATAAAGATATTCAGGTAAATTTAGATGTTTTCCCAAATTGCCTGAAAAATGATTCCTTTGTATGGTACTGATTTTGAAGCTCTTTCTCCCCCAGGTATCTTCTGTTGTCGGGTATGAAAACGAAGCAGAAACAGTCTTTGCTGTGCTCCAGGATATTGAGGGAAACACAGACCACGCAGTCTCTATCCTGGAGGACACCAAGACCATTTCTGCATTCTGGCATCTGGCACAGGTGTGTTGGGCACAGCTGACTTTTGCATAAACCCATGCCTCTCACCTAAGTGTGTTTGCCATCATGAGGGATACTCTTTGCAGATCTTTGGAAGGTGTTCTGAAGAAGCTGCTGACCGTTCAGAAAAAACTGAATATCTTCGGAAGAAACGGAAGTATTTAACCAAGGTGTGCCACGCCGATGCTGCCAATCTTGAGAAGGTGAGGCTTGCCGTTCCTACACCCTTGTGATGTGTTGCTGCTTAGAGCCGATTAGGATGAGTACGTCTTGGACACAAGCCGGAATTCAACCCTTAGGTTACAAATCCATGCTCTGAACCGGGCCATGGACTGTTCATTCGGTACCGGGCCGCATAGAGAGAATTTTTCTATTTCGTCGTATTTACCCCCCACACTTTAAAGGCCAGTCCGTGAAAATATTGTCTGACATCTGACACTGGTCAGTGGCACAAAAAAGGTTGGGGACCGCTGCTCTGAACCATGATATTTTGTCATGCTGACAAATTAATTGAACCTGTATCTGATGTGCTTTTCTCAGTGCTTAAATAATGGCAAATATGTGTGTGTGCAATGACTGAACAATGTAGGTGCAGCTGCCGATTTCAATGGAGGAACTTGTGGATTGGCTAAGTGAGGTCAGGCAGCAGCTGGGGGAGGACACAGACACCCTGGAAGATGAGGCTGGCTGTCAGGAGTTGCAACCTGGCACTGGTCCCATCTTTGTGCTGCCGTCTGAGCCCTCTGATCCCTCTTCACTGAGGTCCAGGTCCTTGCCAGCTAAGAGTGTGGTTTCACCCTCAAAAAGGCTTGTGGTATGTTGGATGTATCAGGATGCAGTAACATCCTTAATCTCTCACCATGCTTCACTGAACCCTACCCCAGCATCTGCTCTCTCGCTCTGTTTTCTAGTTCTCACCTAAGACCCCCCCTCAGTGGGCTGAGGACCAGACATCTATGTTCCAGATGTTGTTCCAAGAAATGGAGGCCCTAACGGTTGGCATGCCATTTCCAATTTACTTATCAATGTTGTCTTAGATATATCATTCTCTGGGCCTTCCTGCAGGTTTAGTTCCATGTGTTTGTCTGCACCTTCTCAGCGGTTAGGGTTAGCCTACGGGCAAAACTTAATGGGCATCATTTGCTCAAGCCAGTTGTGTTGCATGGTGCAGCTTGTGTTTTCCGGGTGGGAGAGAAGTTGTCAGATGTCGAGCTTGTCTCTGATTTGTACACAGAATGAGCTACACAACTGGTCTGGATCCATGGCATCTGCCAACCCTCGGGCACCTCTGGAGGCCCACATGGTGGAATCCCATGGGGAGTCTTTTTCACCGGCCCAAAACTTGCATGGTGCCCCCCTCACAGGTAATTCACCTGTTGCTGTTTTTTCCCTGCTTTTTTTTTCTTCCTTTCAATCTTCTTTTCCTCTTAATCACTTATACAGTGGTACCTCGGTTCTCGAACTTAATCTTTTCTGGACTCCGGATCAAATCTTATAAAGTTCGAGTTCTGAATGAATTTTTCCGTAAGAAATAATGGAAAACCAATGAATTGGTTTCTGGCCCCCTCAAAATTACATGCCTTCTGTGTGCCACGCCCCCTCGTTAACCTCGTGTAGGATCCCCATGTGATCAGCTGTTTCTGGTTGTTGTCACTAGTCCTCTGTATTAAGCCTGCATTTGAGTTTGTTTCCCCAGTCCGGTCATTGGGTGCGTTCGACTTGCTTAGAGCGCTGGATTAAAGCAACGCATTCTAATCCTGACGCAATGCATTACGGTTAGATGCATTTCGACCTCTCACCCGGCTGCACAAACTGGAACCGCCTCCGTGATAACACACCTTTGCCCTTATTGGCTGAAGGGTTTAGTTACATGCATGACGTTTGTATCCCAGGCAGTTCCAATACGTAATCTGCTATTCCTTCCGAATATCACACAAACTAGTGATAACTGATTTTCAGTTCATTTACCTGGTGAAATAAAGTTTAAGTAAATTACATAAATGCTCTAATAGTCCATGTAATTTTGTGGTTTATTTATTGTTAGTCACTGTAATGTTGCGCTGCTTTATTTAGAATTGTATTGTAGTATAACTCATTTACTGGCGCGTACAAGTTATATTCGGTGAGCATTCACAGTCGACTTCTGATATTCAGATGGAGTTCTAGGTCAAACTGGTTTGTTCGACTTTCAAGAAATTCAAGTTCTAGTGAGTTTGAGAACCAAGGTACAACTGTATTTGGGTTTCTTCCTCAGAAGGAAGTGGATCATTGCGTTATAGAAACATAATATTTCTATTTTTATGGCTACGGCTCCTCAGAATACTGACACAATTTCTTTAGGTTCCAAATGAATATGAAATACTCATTTGCTGCTGTTTTGATAAATAAATGCTCAAAGAATTATCGACATATTACATATACAGTAGGCTTGGGCGGTATCCAATTTTTGATACCGTCAAACCTCCTCCTTATTTTACCCCGGTATACGGTATTACCG
>JABFDZ020000001.1:36904781-36918855 GCA_019775955.2 Pollimyrus isidori
GTATTCCTGAGAAAATTGTGATCTATTTGAATGAACAGAAGGTCACTAGTTTGTCCGAGGCCGCTACATTAGCAGACGAGTTTGCACTAACGCACAAGTTTGTTTTTTCCTCCCCTCCGTCTCGGTGAGACCCTACCGCCAATGTTTCTACATCCGTACTTCGGGCTGGGCGTACCGGATCGCCTAAATCGGTGGTTTCTGAAAAACCACTCGTGGAAACCCGTTCCTTGCCAGGGTATCTTATAGATGCTTGTCCAGCGCTAAGGCGCAAGATGGCCAGGCAAACTACGGTACCGGAAAAACCTGTGCATCGTGTGAAGACTATTAGTGATGATGACCCGCCTTCTGTGGATTCTTCTTTTGCACCTTTCATTTCCTCTGGGTTTATTTCTTTCGGTAACGGAAGCGTCGAGAAACAGCACACACAGACGTACTGTAACAGTAGTGGAGGTCCTCATTGACCTACCAGTCCTTTTTGTGATTACTGAGCTCACTAGTGCATTCTTTCTTTTTAATGACATTACAGTTAATTTTGTAAGATCTTTACATTTATAGACATTGCTTAATTCTTCTTTTTTAGCCTCATAATAGATTATTTCATTAGCACAGCCATTCTGTTCTCCTGTGTAACAATGCAACTACAGACACTAAATGGTAGAAGCAAGCCTAGGTATCTTATCCCTGCACTAATGTAGCAATGACACACACCAGCGTAATCGCAACCAGCTGTGAAGCCAAATGTCTCAAACATCATGGATCCTTGCAATGAGGGGGACTGTGTATAAAATAAGTTGTAATTTCTAAACCGTGGAACCTAAATATATGTAGATAACTTTATATTAAGATCTGGAGTTTGCACTTTAATCATGTCTGAGTTGTTTGATTTTAAACTGTGGAGCAGAGGGGTAAATCAAGGAAAAGTGTCTTTGTCCCAAACATTATGGAGGACAGTGTATGCTTCTTGATGGAATGAAACATTACAGAGCCTTGTTAGATTTTATTGTTCAGGCAAGAGTCTTGCAAAAATGCTACATTAGCTGTGCCGTGGTTGCTGTAGAAGTAGCCAGTTTTTTTCTGCTTGTACAACGATAGCCCTTGACATACTGTATTCTCACTCACTTGTAGAATCCAGTGGAAAAGGGCTGGGTGATGGAGTTGCGACCTGCACGGGAGTACCTGTAACTGAACTGCGCAGGGACACGTGTCTGCAGCATCCCCACACAGAGGCTAAGGCAGGGGACATCAGAATAGTACAAGGACCTCTGGAGGCTGTTTTTTGTGTACCGTCCGCAGTCATAACACTCACTGAATCACACTTTTTCATTTCAGGGTGTACAGAGGAGAGAACAGTTGTCTCTTTCCGCCGTGTCCAGCAGCAGCGATGCCACTGTGAATGTGACTAAGGGCATGGTCATAGTCCCTGAGAGCCAGCCTGATTCCACAAGTGATGCTTACCCAGTCTTTGTTGCTGGAGACAACTGCCCCATTGACCTGTCTGCTAAGAAAAGCGATAAGCCAGACTCCACCAGTAAAGGTAGATGTATAGCTGTAAATTTGGGGACACTATTGTGTACTGAGATGGCTATTTCACTTAAATGTGCGCAGATTTTCCGCATGTGGATAATCTGTTTTTTCATTTTGCAGAGACTTTTTCATTTGGAATTCAGTCTGTGGGGGGAGTTTCCTTTGCTGACCTCGCAAAGACTTCAGGGGAATATGCTTTTGGAAAACAAGGTTGGCCCAGTTATAGTATAAATAGCTCCAGTTTATATCATACCATATCTCATGTTGATCTAAAAATGTCTGTCTCCCACTCCTCATGTTTCTAGATTCCAGTTTTACCTGGGCTAATGCAGGAGATGCTGTGTTTGGGATGGGTTCCGTGTCCCGACGAACGGAAAGTGAGGCGAGTGACGATGCAGAGGCCCCCTCCAGTGATGATGTGCATTTTGAGCCTATTGTTCACCTGCCAGAGGTACAAGCCTTAGCCATAGCATGGCCATTTCTCTTTACTCTCTACTTTCCAGTAGCACCATAGAGCCCATCTGCTGGCTGGGTGGCTTGTCGAATGAATTTATTGCTAGTGCAGAGTTTTCAATGAATAATAACATTTGGCCTGATGTTAATTCTTGTTTGCTAGTTAATTTTTGGGTGTTTTAATTCGAGGTGGAGATAAAGTCTGGTGAGGAAGATGAAGAGGTCCTTTTCAAAGCGCGGGCCAAGCTTTACCGCTGGGACTCTGCCCTGGGCCAGTGGAAAGAGCGTGGTGTAGGAGACATCAAGATCCTCTGCCAGCCACAAAAATGTTACTACAGAGTCCTCATGCGAAGGGACCAGGTTTTAAAAGTTTGTGCTAATCACAGTATCACCACGGCTATGGAGCTGAAGCCATTGAGTTCCTCCAGCAACACTCTGGTGTGGACCGCCACCGACTACTCTGGTAATCCCTCCCTCTTAGAAGTGTTTTCTTTGAAGAAAGGCCCCTTTCAAAGTGCCACTGTTACTTAGTGCTGAGGGCCATTTCACTCCACGTTTGGGATTTTCTTTTTTCAGCACTGCTAATCCTATCACAGCGGTGGCAGAAACCTGCATAAGCCGTGTATTTAAGGGCTGCTGGTGTTTGCCAGACAGCCATTTCCCAGAATTACAAGTTGTACGTGTGAAAACTGGTGTCGGGCAACTGAAACGTGTGTAGATGCGGGTGCTGTTGTTTCCACAGAGGAAAATCCAAAGGTAGAGCAGCTGGCAGCTAAGTTTAAAAACGAAGAACTGGCAGAGTCCTTCAAGAAGATGTTTGAGAAGTGCAAGAGCCATTTGACTCAAGTGGAACCTTCCCAGACCCCTGGCCATCTGGAGTTTACCAGCAGAGACTAAGAGGGGAGATTTGATCCAGGTATATAAGATTCTAACGGGTCTGGATACTGTTCAGCTGAATAGTTACTTCAGTATTAGTTCAGATAAAAGAACTCATGTCCATAGGTGGAAATTAGTGGGAGAGAATTTTATTATTACTACGTTTTACTTTTGGACACCTTTCAGGACAGTCAAAATCACCTCACACAAATTAAATGACTTAATTTTTAAAACGACAACTGGATAACAAAATAAGAATTCATGAAAGGGAGAAAGCTAATTTAAACAGTTTTAAAACATGATTTGGAGTAATTGAATACAATTGCTGGATATTAAAGGGGAGAGAATCCCCAAATCTGGAAATTGGGCTGCTGAAGGATTGTATGGAGTGGTCTCCATTGTGGATCTTCTATCAATGCTTGTTTAGTGCACTAGTGCCACTGTAGACACCCTTGATATGTTGCTAGTCTGTCACAGGGCTCACAGAGACCCCTGTTTTAAATATGACAGTGTTTTCCTTCAACACTCTAGTGGTACCATGTGCTGCCTCCCTCAGTGAAAGTGTTTTTTTTTTTTTCCTTGTCCCTTCCCTTAGGGTAGCTTCATAACCAAGCAGGATGGAACAGGAGGAAAGTCCATCCATGGAAATAAATTTGAAGATGAGAACTTTGTTGTGAGACACATCAGGACAGGTCTGCTGTCCATGGTGAACCATGACAGGAATACCACCATGGGGGTGGTCAGACAGATGACTTGGCTTAAACGCATAGTTATTACAGACTGTGGGCAGCTTTAGCCGACTCTCAACACTCTGCACTGTGTGCATTTTGTATGTGTGGTTTTGTAAATGTCTTTATATTAATAAAGGATAGATTTTACTATATTTTTCCCCTGCCTGGATTGTGGAAAGAGTGGAACGATGTTGAAGAAATTCTATTTAAGCACATTGTTTCCAAAATTTCCTGTCTAACGGTATCACAGTAATAACGTTTTTATCATTGCACTTAAATGCTAATTACTATTAATTGAGTGCACCGAAACTAGTATACATTTCGGGTTTCGATACAGTGCTCATGTACTCGATACCTTTAATCGATACCATGACGTATACATATTGATAATCAAAATAAACGGAACTACATATTGTTTGCGGTGTGGGGGTCTTAACGACAATAAAGAAATTACTCAAAATTGTGCTCTGCTGAACCATCAAGAGGAGGTACGAAACAGGTTCATGAAATATAAGTGCAGTACTCTAACCTAAATGCAGTGAAATAACACTCTTTTACCCAGTATATTTTTCGTTAAGGTAAAGAATGTAATGGAATTACGCGATGTAAAACGTTTGCGAACCAAGGATGTTGACGGTCCGCGACATGTTTTTAAAATCATAATTTTGGTATTATGAACTATATTTAATATCTATTTTTAGACCCCTAATTGGTATGGATATCGGTGAGCACCGTGCATCGGTACTCATATTTGGTTTAAAAAATGCATCCCTAACGGGACACGACGTGTGCGTATATCTTCTTTGTTTTACGGTAAGTGCATTTTCCACCAGAGATAAGGAGATTACGGTAAGGCGTATGCAGGACGTCAGTTCCGGTTTACGGAAAGGGCACGAAATTTAAATTTCCGGACGTATATTGCCTATTTCTGGATACTTTTGAAAATGAATAGTCTGTCGTCGGATGTTGACATAGACACCGCTGTGGAAAAGCTGAAGAAAAAGTACTTGGAGAGGATACATTGGGTAAAGTAATTCACCAGTTGTGCAATTATGAAGGTTTAAAACGCGTAACACCAAAGTTGGTGGTAACTAGGTTGGTGACCAACAGATAAGACACAACAATCTGGTCACACAATAGATCGAGTCAAATATTCTGACCAAATTTAAAGATTTCTAACAAAACCAATAACCTAGCGCAATTTCTAGCAGTGGGCTGTCTATTAACACTGTCCATTTGGGTTTGTTGGCGAATCTTCAGGTACATATACTGCTGATAATAGAAACGACTAGATTTTCAGTGTTGACAACTTTGATCAGCTGTCTAGCGTGAGATTTTAATTTCGAGAGAAGTGTGCACACATGCAGTGACATGTATATAACAGTGTTATTAACGTAGTAAATAAACTCAGCAAAAAAAGAAACGTCCCTTTTTCAGGACTGTGTATTTCAACAATAATGTTGTAAAAATCCAAATAACTTTACAGATCTTCATTGTAAAGGGTTTAAACAATGTTTTCCATGCATGTTCAATTAACCATAATCAATTAATTAACATGCACCTGTGGAATGGTCGTTAAGACCTTAACAGCTTACAGAAAGTAGGCATTTAAGGTCACAGTTCTATAAACGCAGGACACTAAAGAGACTTGTCTACAGACTGTGAAAAACACCCAAAGAAAAATGCCCCGGGTCCCTGTTCATCTGCGTGAACGTGCATTAGGCATTAGGCGTTAGGCTTGCTGCAGGGAGGCGTGAGGGCTGCTGATGTGGCGAGGGCAATAAATCGCCACGTCCGCACTGTGAGACGCCTAAGACAGCGCTGCAGGGAGACGGGAAGGACAGCTGATCATCCTTGCAGTGGAAGACCACGTGTAACAACACCTGCACAGGATCGGTACATCCAAATATCACACCTGCCTGACAGGTACAGGATGGCCATAACTGCCCGAGTCACACCAGGAACACACAATCCCTCCATCGGTGCTCAGACTGTCCGCAATAGGCTGAGAGAGGCTGGACTGAGGGCTTGTCATTGCAGGCAATCTCAATGCCTTGCGGTACAGGGAAGACCTCCTCCTCCCTCATGTGGTCCCCTTTATGCACGCTCATCCGGGCATGATCCTCCAGCAGGACAAGGCCACCAGCCATACTGCTCGTTCTGTGCGTGACTTTCTGCATGACAGCAGTGTCAGTGTTCTGCCATGGCCAGCGAAGAGCCCGGATCTCGATCCCACTGAGCAGGTCTGGGAGCTGTTGGATCGCAGGGTGAGGGCTAGGGCCATTCCCCCCAGAAATGTCCAGGAACTTGCAGGTGCCTTGGTGGAAGAGTGGGGTAACATCTCACAGCAAGAACTGACAAATCTGGTCCAGACCATGAGGAGGAGATACACTGCAGTACTTCAAGCAGCTGGTGGCCACACCAGACACTGACTGGTACTTTTGATTTTGAGCTTCCCTTCATTCAGGGACACATTGTGAAACATTTTTAGTTTATGTCTTATGGTGTTGACTCTGTTAGTGTTCATACAGATATTTACACATTAAGTTTACTGAAAGTAAAAACAGTTGAAAGTCGGAGGACGTTTCTTTTTTTGCTGAGTTTAGTAGGGCTTGCAAGCTACCCCAACACTGTTTATGTAGCTGGACTTGATTTGCCGTAAGTGAACGTGGGGGTCAGAGAGTGTGTCACGCTGCATGCGTGAGAGTTGTAACCCTGGATTTTGTAGGGGGGGTGTGTTTACTAATTGTGTGTGAGAGAGATTTTTATTTCTTTTAGGAAGCGGCCGAGGGTGCACTTGCAAGAAACTGCGCGACAGAGAAGTTCCCGTTTTATGGTCAGTTTTGATGTTTAAAAAAAGAAGTGGAAAATAAAATGATGTCGATGTTTCCTTTCGTGGCATTCACACGATTTCTCGTATTGCATGTGGTTTATTATAAAAGTGGGTATAGTGATAATTGCGGCACATAAGAGTAAAGACACTTCACTTTTACAGACCTACCTCGAAAAGGATATTCGCCCTGCGCAGAGGAATATATACCCCCAGTTTTCAGGGAATCATCTGACTTCAAGAAACCTGTCCGAGAGTCTTTCAAGTTGGTTCCGAATAACCGTGATGGGTTTAGGGTGACTAGATAATTCGTGTCAGGAAGGACACTTTGAGTTACTTCGGGTTTTACAAACTACTTTCAAATGGAAAGTCTCCTGTGCTTGGCTACATAGTTGTTCTTGTGCTTTGACTGGTTTGTTTCCTTGACTGAAAGATTCATCCAGCTGTTTCACATTAGCATTAGTGACACATGCATGATTATAGGAGACTGGTCAATTAGCACACGGCAAGAACTCAGTGCTCATATGAAATCCAGGTCCTTTTAATTGAAACTGTAATTTACAATTCCTGTCCTAGCTCATTGTCCTCCCTGACCATGAATTATCTGGTCACCCTGGATGGGTTCCCAGAATTGCATTTTCTGCTGTTTGCTGCTTGTTCTGTGTCGCTAAAAATCTTGTGGCTACAGAGTGACCTCTGTCATTACAGGAAACATGATCTGGAGCTGAACCGAGCAGAAGGTGAATATGAGGACAGTGGTGAGGAATCAGACTCCGTGCTAGACAGCCATAGTTACTTCTACACTGAAACAGGCATGTGCTTTGCCCCTCAGGTTAAATCATACAAATGTCCCAACTATCAATAAAAAAGTATTAATGAGAAACAATGATATGGAATACTTAAAGGTAAAATGTTTAGTATCTTTTTTCTGATACAGATGTGACTCTGCCCTCCAATCTGGCCAAGATCTCCAGCTCCTGTGTGATGAAGGCAGCCGCTCCCCCTGGTGGGAGGGCATGGGAAGTGTGCTCTTCTCAGATGAAGTCCACCTCACCAAACATAAGTCAGGTGTACCAGGAGATGCTGGAGATTTATGAAAAGCTCCGGGTAGGTAGTCCCAGCTGCTCGACTCTATTCACTTCCTCTTTGAGCTAGTTAGTAGAGCAATGCCACTCTGAACAGTTACAGCACGGTTATTACAGATGTGACTCTGTTACTTTGGTTGTGTGCAGGCTGAGAGGGTACACCAGCAGCGCTGGGCTGCAAGACTACAGCAGAAAGAGTCCGTGCTGCTGCGCAATTCCAATGCCGTGTGTGAGGTCGAGCAGGTCTGTGAGCGGCAGGAGGTGATATCCAGAGGCATACTCCCTCCACTACTTGATGATGTTTTACATCTGTTTTTTCTCTTTAAATAACCTGCTTTAAATAACAACTCTGCTACACAGCTCAGTCTTTCACTTAAAAGGTCAACGATCAAGCTTCCTGAGGCCTTGTTCTCTAACTGATGTCCTGGCCTGAATAGGAAGAGCAAGCCTCCATTTTGGTGTCACCACCTGATCTCTGTATCTTTATCTTGCTAACAGTAATCACTAGTAATATGTGCTTCACAAAAAATAAGAATACCTACTATTGGAGTGGCATCTTCTTCTTGTTGCAGTACCAGCAAAAGATCAGAGAGTTAAAGGAGGCGCTGGAAGAGAAAACGAAGGAAAGCAAGAGGGTGAAATCCAGCTTGGAAGCAGTCAAGGGCATGAATGAGGTGTTGAAGAAGCAGGTAAAAGTTTCTTTTGCTTTTCTTCTGCTCCCAGGCACTTTGTTACATGTTTTATTTTAATATTTAGTTTTATCTTCTGTGTCATTGGGTTATTGATGGAAGAAAAAACCTTTGACAGTTTTCTAAATCACTTTTCAACACTAAGGGACATACCTCTGCTTTAATTAACCAGTGTTTTGCCATTACTGTTTTACTTTTTTGTTTCTCTAACAATGGAGTGTTTGTGTACAGCTCAGTGATGTCAGTGAACAAAGCAAAAAGATGGAGACCAAGTCAAGGAAAGTGCAAGCCCGTCTGGAGAACCTGCAGGTGAGGTAATGGGCAGGTGACCATGGGCCTGTGGTAGATTATCCTCCTGAGACCTCACCCATTCATTTATGTCCATTGTAAAGGACATTTTATTTTTGCATTTCTTTTCATTGATGTAAGGAAACATTTATTCCTGTTGTGCACTAAAGAGGACATGCTGTAAAATTAAAAATAGATTTGAAAAAAAATAATAATTTGTAAAATGTCTTATTTCCTGCAAATACAAATAAATTGAAGGACACTACATCCAGGTTTTGGTTATTACAACCTGTGTCATTTAATGTATAATATTTCTAATTACAGTTTTGCTTAAAATGAGATGACATGAAATCTTGAAGACACATGTCGGCTATCAGTTTTCTGCATGATCTCTGGCAAGAATTCAGTTCTTTATGTAAAAATACTTATATTGCCATTCTGTTTTAGCGAAAATATGAGTATTCTTTAGCACATAAGGGCCGTGAAAACATCACTTCAAAGAGCCAGGGGATGAGACCTCACACACAGGACAGCTCTTCCATCCCTGGAAAACTACCCAAGGTATACAGACCAGAAGAGTATGGTGAAAATGATACTTCAGGCTAGATGGCTGCCAGGTCTCTGCTGATCCAGTAAGCTTGACAGTGGAGGTTATCCATTTTAGTGTTTCTCAAACCAGTCCTTGGGACCCCCAGACTGTCCATGTTTTTACTCCCAGCTTTCTGCCAGACAGTCCACAATTCTGCTCCCTCCCAATTCCATACACTGATCTAGGTAACTGACTTTGTAACTGGAAATGCGTCCAAAGTGAGCCGCTGTCCATTTTCTTTGTGTACTGCTTGATTCTCTAAGTTTAAGGAACTTCATATCTAAGAACTCGTCTTTGTCCATCAGTTGATGAATTTCGCTTCTCACTGTGATGGTCACAGCCATGTGAAGACACTGATTTCCCTCTCCAGGGCCCCAGGCACCCTGGAATTTTCAAGCTATTGGTGCAGACTCTCGATTGGGTGACAGACAGCCTCTTAGCCCCTCCTGAAGCAACGCAGCTGAAGACAGCCCTGGGCCAGCAGGAGGTGACCCCAGGCTCCCTTCCGGAGAGATGTTCTAAAGTATGATGCTCATTTTCCATGTGCTTGAGCATTTGTGGCATTTTGCTTGGGCTCCCTGGAGTCGATGCCAGTGTCCCCCTTGGAGGGCATCAGGTTCTAAAAGCCAGTGCATGATGGCATCCAGTGGAACGTCACCGTCCTTCTTGCTCGCTTCCTCATCTGCTTCCAGCCCTAGGAAGCCGGCGAGCTTTGGTCGCTTGGAAACTTTCATATTCTTTTTTTTTGTCTCCCTCCTTCCCTCCCCCTTGTTTTATGCACCATTTTGTATAAATTATGTAATAATTGATTTCTACATGCACTTGTCAAGTGTCTGAAGCTGAATGGCGCTATATAAAAATGAATTGAAACTGAAGGGTGATCTCCCATCATTGCCTGGGTGAATATCCCAGCCCTCTTGCTGAAACCGACACTTCTGTGTCCCTAATGGGGCCCCTGCAGGTGCTGCCCCTCCTATCTGAGCAGCTGCAGACGCTGCCTGTGGATGACCCCACCCTCCACATGTCTCTGCTCCGCTTCATCTACTGGTCCCTGAGGCAACTTGACGGAACCCCCCAGGTAGCCCCACCCAGAAGCCGACCTGCCCACCACATTGCCAAACATGACTACTGGCTGCATAGTGCCCTGGAGCAAGCTGTCCTTAAGCCATGTCCCCCTGCGGCATGTCTTTCCCCAGTCTTGGCTATTGTAGATTTATAAGGACGGCCCTTTGAGGAAGCCAGAGTGACACATTCTGGCATTAAACACATTTGTGTCAGTATGAGCATCTATACATGTGCCTTCTCATGATTTGGGTGACCTCTGTGGCCTTTGCACGATCTCTAATGGGTCCGTTTCGCTTTCTGCAGCAGAACACCCTGACGTCGACCTTTCGCCGGCTCAGTGAGGAAATCTATCGTGGTACAGCACTGCAGGGATGTTCTCTCGACCAGGATCCCCCACAGAGGACAAAGTCACCCATCTTCTATAAGAGTCCCAGCCTCCAAACCAGGTTCCTCTCCACTCTGATCCTCCTGAAGACGGTTACCCAAGGTACCCTCTAGCTTTCTGAACCATGAGTTAAAGAGTTTTGGCAAGTAGGATCCAATGCAATTTGCAACCTGGGGTGATGGTACGTTTTTAAGCTGCCAGGCATTTTAAGATCTTTACTTCTTAGTTTAGTTCACCTATTCAGTGATTGTGTGTCTGCTGATGTTTACTTGTCTCTGCGGTACATCCTTTTAAGGTTCCCTGATTTTGAAGCTGTCCCAGTACTGGTGTTATGGAAACCAGTACCTTACCGCAGCTTTTGGGCTATCTGTCGCTGAGCGAATGATCAGAGTTTTGAATGTTTCATTTGATCACCGCTACTATTAGTAGCTGCTGTCCGTGTTTATGCCAGGGATCCAGGGAGACTCGCAGGTCAGAGATGTTGTCCTGATGACATGGCTTTGGAACCCTGACTTTGTTTGGGGGGGGTCAGCTTCCAGCAGCACCGTGAACTGTCTGCTTTCTACTGAAGGCATTTACTCTCTGTGTCTGTGGTTAGCAGAGTTTACAGCAGAGGGCAGTGTTGTTCTTGACTTGTGATTCAGCAGAAATGTATCCTTGCGGTCAGTTTAACTTCCTTGCACTCCTTAACCTGGTAGGTCTATTGTATAAGTGCTTCCCTAACAATGGTTCAACAGCAGTGACTACAGGAATATAAGCAGTTTTGTGGACATTGAATGAGATTCACTCGATTTTCTGGCTCAATTCTTCAATTGACTGGAAATAAAACTAATAATGTGGATTCATTAATAAGAAACTTTGCCATCTTAATGCTCATGGTCCACTCCCCCGGACAGTTATGGTTAATGCAGTCCACTCCCCCGGACAGTTATGGTTAATGCAGTCCACTCCCCCAGACAGTTATGGTTAATGCAGTCCACTCCCCCAGACAGTTATGGTTAATGCAGTCCACTCCCCCAGACAGTTATGGTTAAATCAGTCCACTCCCCAGATGGCCACGTTTTCCACCTTAAGGTGTACGCTGCCTCTTGGGTGTGCAATTCCAATCTCATGTCATAAGAAAAAGCTGACGCAAAGGCTACAGAGACCTTAGTAAAGTATTATGGTGTGTGGAGTACAAGCCGAGTGAGAAGTACTATGGAGTACAGTGTGTGGAGTATTATGTAGTACGCAATGTGAAGTATTACGAAGTATGTATGGATTGCGAGGTATCATGTCAGTATTAGTGCAGCTCCTTGGTTGATGAGACTCGGGCTTCTTAATGTGGAGGTGCTCTGACTTTTTTCCTGAATGAGCAACTGGGCGACCACCTCCCCTCCCCTCCCCTCCCACCCTGCCTTCTAGCTGACATCTTGGCCCAGGCGCTGGCCACCCTCCATGAAGACGTGCGCCATGATGACGGCCGTGCCCTGTTCCTGCTCTATTGGGCTCTCCCCGTGATCTCCAGCCACCTGAAAGCAGGCAGCCGCACCCTGCTCTCTCTGGCCCTGGACGTGCTGCAGCAGATGAGCTTGGAATCTGGTGAGCGCTGTAGTTCAGTGGGGGGGGCTGGATGATAAAAAAAGAACCAATAAGACAGGTTGTATGTATTTTGCTTTCTGTGGAATGTGTGACATCTTTTACACCCTCTATGGCATCTTAACAGTGATGCTCCCTATTTATGCCCCCAGCATAAATCTTGGGCTCAACTGTCACATTTCTTCTGGCCTGTCCATCACAGCACGGCTGGGTGCCCAGGGTCTGCTGTCAGAGCTCCTCCATGTCCTGGTGTGATCTGAGCCTCCATTCTGAAAGCCTCTTTTTGAGGTGAAGGGCATTTTTCTGCCACATTAAACCCGATAATACAGTATCTCAGGATGTGTTCAGCTCGTGTGCCGCCCGGCCAGTCACTTTCTGCCCATAGCTCACCTGTTGATGCTAATAAGGGCCCCCGCACCTACAGCCATCGGACAGATGTGCTGCTCCGTGTCTCTGTAAGGTCACGGAGGGCCGAATCTGGTGGTTTGGCCTGGGGGCGGAGCCAGCTACCTCGCGTGCCGTCACTGACACTGAGCAGACGGGCCTGCGTGGGATGATTAATGCACGCAGCAGCCTGGCAATTAAAGCTGCCTAATCAGGAAGTCGTTAGGAGGTTTCTGGGGGAATTGGCCAGTTTACACCTGACGGTCACAGCCTTTGCTTGGAGCCCTTCATTTCAGTCCCTGTTTCCAGTCCCCTGCTGACTCTGGTGGGCTGGGAGGGACTCCCTGGGGTTTATCCTGGCCGTGTGTCTGCAGACTGTTCAGGACATGTAGAAGTGCTGACTGCACCCCTGGCTCAGGGCTTCTGGGAGTGACAGTACGGGTTCGTCCCTGAGCTCCATGGCAGGACTACTACTTCAAAATATTTATAAAATCTTAATTACCTACATCAGGGTTATATGTAAATAGACTTAGTTACGGTTTTCTCTGTCTCCAGTGCATTTAGACTTCAGATGTTGTTTTAAAGTCATTTAACATGATCAAGGGGTCAGATAAGTTCTCTGTTCTCTCAGTATGTTTTCTCTAGACTTGAACTCATTGCTGTGCTTTTAACAGGATCATTGAGTACATGAGCCAGCACCACTAAAGACAGTAATTAGGCCACATTTTTATTGCAACGTTTTTATTGCCGTGCTGAGGAGTTCATTTGTTCAGTTTTGTTCTTTTTAATTGTATGCCATAACAGGGTCCTGCAACATTTCACGTTTAATAAGAGAAGAAAGCTGTCATTTTTATGGTTGTGATGTGGGGAGAGGATTGTGAAACGGTGTATTTTTGCCATTGGTCAGCTGGGGCCCTCAAATTACTCTTGTTGCTGCATCTGAGAATTGACAGATCAAAGCTGTTTTCCTTTCAGGGGGCTGAGAAAGTAAGGGGCCCAGCTCTCAGTGGGGCTTAGGGATGGGTACCAGAACTAGGTATTAAATACACCCTGAGGCTAAATTATTAAAGAGTGTAGTATTAAAAACCGCCAACATTATCAGTTCTGTTTTTGATGCTGAGGAAATTAAGGAAATATATTTCCTATTTATTATTGCTATATAAAGGTTCTCTTGCACACATCATTTGTTCAGCTCTGTTTCTTATTGCATCTTTGCTATTCTCAATCCAGAAGCGAGATGCCCGAGCCTGTGTGAGAAGGGTGGGGCAAAGAGCAGGTCTCTCTCTCTCACAGCAATGTACCGCACATACACACACAGACTCTGGTTTTAATGATGATGGTGGGCAGGACTGAACATTGAAAAGAGTATTTGAATTTCACTAAAGCTGATGCTGACAATGCTCCTTGCCAATAAGTCTTTTGCATGTAAGGGTGGAAACACAAGCTATCTGTCGATGTCCACTGGTATGTTATGTATGCTGGTGGCTCGGAGCTCACACATGGAGATTCTAAGTTATATGCATTAGGGGTGCTCCGATCAGGATTTTTGAGGCCGATCACCGATCTCCGATCACTAGAAGCTATATCGGCCGATACC
>JABFDZ020000001.1:36918955-36929869 GCA_019775955.2 Pollimyrus isidori
GAGTACCGATCGAGTCATAAAATGGTTTTATCGGCCGATACCGATCTTCGGCCGATCGATCGGAGCATCCCTAATATGCATATGAATTAATGAATAAAAGTAACCATCGGCTAGCTGAATATTATAGATGCTTTCATAAATTCAATCTGAATTACAATCTGTCATTCAGAAATTCAGTTTCAGATCAGGGATTTACTGATTTGGACAAACTAAGGTTATCGTACAGTAAAATTACTGGCATTCCTCCATTCAGTTGCAATGAATATTACATTTATTTTGTATTTCCATCACAAAATCAGTCTCTCATAGTAAAATGTGCAAAACATCGTGATTTCATTTCATATACAATATGTAACAGTGACTTGTTCAGAACAATGATTGCTGCAGTTTGCGGCTTAATGTTAATTTATATAAAGTACGTATGAGAAAGCAACGTTAATTCTTTTCTTAATTTGTTACTTGTTACTTACAAAAAAACAGTACTGTTAAAGCACTGGATCAATACACGGTATCAGTAAGAGTAGTTAAATGGTCAGATTTGTTCTTGTCATCGTATTCTATCTGATCCACATCTGGGGTGCTTCCCCCCCCAATCTCTGCCAAATTAGAAACAGGCTCTGGTATCACAAAACAATTTGGAGAATAAGACTGAATTTAATTTGCTAGACAATGTTTTTCTCCAGTCATTTTGGGGGGGGGGGTTAAAACCATATTTGGCCCCTAGTTAATTGATGATATGTTCAGACATAAAACAAAAGTGATTGAAGACATGCAGAAAACCTTCAGGCGTGCCTAAATTGGCTGGTTGATGAATGAGAGGGCTGGTGTGGCTTCCTGACACGTAGCAGAGGCAGCACTGCACGTTCCCTCAGAGCCTTCCTGCTGTACTCATACAGGGTGCATTGGAGAGCACACATTCTCAGCCCTTCCTTTGACTGGCACTTCCTGTCTGTAGGACACCTGAATTGCTTTCTGGAGTCCTGCAGCACGGAGGACTTTTTCCGTTCAGTGTCCCTGCTCCTGCGTAGTCCCCGTTTGGAGGTCACGGTTGTCGAGAAGGTCAGCGTTCTCCTGCAGAAGCTCTCCAAAATGAGGTGGGTCCCTGACTGCGTACTGTGCACTGCTCTGGTTGCCCATATGGGTATTTTTTGCTGATTGTCTGTATGGCACAGCACTATAGACCTATTAAATACTCATTCAAGCAACTGATAGCTTGGAACTGGTGAAAGTTTGCTGCAGAGTTTTTGGGATTAAATGAATATCACTTTATTCCTTGTAAAATGCTTTTGTGTGTCTCTTGTTCACGTGCATCATCTTGCGTTACGCTCGGGGGGGTTCACTCATCCACGCCATGTGAAATGGCTGCTTGGCGTCCATCATCCAATGATTCACTTTTTAACAGAAAAGCATCTTTGGTTACTCGCAGGAAGAACAGGAGGCTGTTTGAGCTTTTCACCATCCACCTAAAGCTGCAGGAGATGCAGAGGACAACTGACCCCACCCACTCCTTCCTGCTCATCAACCTCAGCTCCATCCTCTTCAACCTAGACATACTGAAGAAGGCCCACGTCTGTGATGGTCAAGGAGCTGCAGACTGACAGTGGGATGTGTACGTTTGCACTTTAACTGTATGAAGACACCTAGTGCCATAGTGTTTCTGTATCTGTGTCACGATGGAGTGTATTGTACCTCAGGGAAAAATCTGCACAAAGCGGCTTGAATGGTGTGTTTTATTGATGCTGATTATCTGCATGTGCTTCTAGTTTGTGCTCTGGATTAACACTTTGTGTACTGTCCTGAAAGACAGAGGGGGAGAGAGAGTGTGCAGTGTTTGAACGTTAAAAACGGATATCCTTTTGTGAATTAATAGATTCCTGATCTTATTGTGAAATTACCATTTTTAATATATGTTCTCTTTCTTGTGGGGTAATGCCTCCCGCCTGTCCTGTATCAGAATGTGTTTGTAATTTTTGTCTCTGCTCTGTACGTGTCACACAACGTTTTGTGTATCTCTGACCCTTTTGCATGCTAAGGAAAATAAACGCTCTGCTTTACACCAGAACAATTTATTTGTCATCCTCCAAAATAATTTCAGAAGTGTGTGGGGGACAGTTACATCACAGTATGTTCTGTTTACATGGAAAAAGGCAACGCACGCCCCATGCACTACAATTGAATGTAAATTAAGAATGTACCAACTCCTCGTCAGTATGCTTTGCAGCCTGTTCACTTGCCAGATAAATAAATACATCCCTGTTAAGAACATAAGTGACTTTAGGTTCCAAATGTTAAGTGGATGTAGGATTGCTCAAGTCCAGCTGTGTTCGTTGCTCTCACTCCAGCGTGGCTTGTCCACTTGCCTCTGCTATGTGCTATTCCTGTACGAACCCCCCGCGATCCTGCTGCATGTGGTTTGCCGATTGGCACTTTCTTTCACATTCTTGTGATCATTTGTTTTAATTTGTCTATTGTCGCCACCGCTGGAAAAGCATAGTTAATCCTGCTTTTTTTTCCGTGCACTTTTTTAAGGCTGCAACTAACCTGAAACTAAGATTAGTGGTCACTTGACATTTGCTTAACAATCCCTTTATAATTGACACTGTTCCAAAGCTTTATAGCTTTATTAAGTAGAACTGCGTAAGACCCCCGTCCTCCCCCAAATTTGTTTCAAGCATAGAGAGGTTTGGTGTTCAGAGAGACATTTCTGCACACCAGTGTAGTACTGAGCTGTCATTCTTGCACTTTTCCTTCCTATTAGCCTGAATGAGTCTGGTCCTTTTCCTCTGGAGTATTTTTGAATGATTTGGGAGTGGAACTGCTGCTAATGATGTTCTTTGTCTCACTTTTCTTTAAACTCTAAGCATCGTAGTGTGTGAAGATCCCTGGAGGGTTTCTGAGATTCTGTCGCTGGCACGTCTGCTATCAGGAGTACTTTTGCGCTACACCAGGTACTGTACTTTAGGTACTTCAAGAAAGTACCAAAAGTACAGTACTTCAAGATATTGGTTTTCCTCTGGCATAAAAACTGGTACCAGCGATGAATGACATCACAATGCAAATTTTTGTATGAATTTAAAAAATGGCTGTAGTATATTATAAGTCTGGACAATATTAAAACCAACACTGCATATCATCCACATGCAATTCTCATCACAAGGACATCAAAATCATCTGGTTTGAAATGAGGCCTTTTAATTTTTTCATACTCTATGACTCCTCAAATCTGTCCCTCGATTCCAAAGCCAGGCCTTGTTTTTAGTTCTTCCAGGCTGTTACTTTAGTAATTACTAATTCTGATTGGCCAGAGGCTACACACCCAGCTCACAGATAAAGGAAGGCTGGAAAATTAACAGTACTTGGCCCTTTAGGACCATGATTTGAATAGCTCTGCTGTATGGATATTATGGCACAGGGAGTTCATTTCACTAAAACATTTTTACTTTTACATAGGAAAGAAAACTTAGCAAGCATTGCAATTTTAATGATTGTTCCTATTCAAGATTATCTAGTTCAAGTTTAAAAAATCACTTTAAAGTTTGCTGCCACTGCTGTTGTAGGTTGCATTTCAGGTTATTTTCATCCTTGCAGTTTAAATCAGTCATTGACAGGTTTATGAGTAATTTATTTTGAACTCCATTTTTGCTTTTAAATATCCCAATATTTATTACAACAAAATCACATTGTGATATTTGAATTTTTCCTGCATCATATAGCCATAGTTTATTATTGAAAATATTCTTCTATTTCTTCCCTTGGTATCCAGATCATTTACTGTTTTTTCCGTTTTGATTACAATTTAATCTTGGGTCTCCGTTGTCCACGCATATATTATTACTTTTTTAAAATTTTGTTCACAATTGTTTTCTGAGTTTGTAACTTTTTTCAGGATGGTGGTTGTATTGTGTTTCAGCGGCAGGCTATTTGCCTAACCAACCGACACCGAACACGTTTGTAAGTCCCACCCCAAAGTTCCATAATACCAAAAAAGTACCTCAGTTGGTTTAGTACATTTGGTACTAGAAGTTCTTGTACTGGTACTGCATTGAAAGTCAACATAAAAAGAAAAGTATCGAAAGTATTATACCAAAGGTACGGCACCTAGCACCCCAGCAGTCAGACCATGTTTTGAATCACTTGGATCACACTTCTAAGCAATTTTAGTGCTTAACCAAACAGTAAGTGAACCTCTTGACCTTGTCAGAGTGTGTATTGTTTAGTTTCAACCACACCATTCCTTGTTCAGAGGATCAGGCTGTTTGCATTAACAAACAGGTGTACCTAATAAACTGGTCCCTTAGTGCAAGTCCTCTTGTGATTTAAAGACTCTCTTACACATTTTTGGTTTGATTGATGATTTATTACTCTGTGCTGATGAGTAACACTTGGACAATGTTTGTATGTACTTTTTCCCTTGCTGTTTTCCGGTGGGATGCCATCGGAAAGGCGCCACGCTCGAGATGGCTTTGTTTTTTTTTAACTCCAGTCCCCCTCCCCAGGAAGTAAACCCCTTCCTCCTGCAGGTTTATTCATCTAAATGTCGTTTGTTTTTATAAACCTCCTAAATACCTCCAACAGCTCCAGCTAGCTGTCAGAGTCTGATTTATTTATTTTCATTACTTTAATTACTCTGTGCTGAAAATGTTTCTTTGTTCATTTTTTATGTGTACCAAAGAGCATCTGTAATGAAGCTGTGGTTTAACCAGTTTGCGTCTAAGTATTTCTGGAGGCCTCACCGTCTGTGGCTGCTTGCTCCACTGAGACGCCTCTTCTGAAGTTTGCACTGTTCTGCTGTCATCTCAGAGTATTATGGAGCCATTTAATTTCAAATAATGCTCTAATTGGCTCTACATGTAAAACAAAATATGGTTGTCATGTTTTAAAATAAAGACGCTCATTTATTTGGTGAAATGCATTTAACAGGAACACCTATGTATAATTATATTATCTGCAAGAGCATTCACTACTTTACTGATGGCAAGGGTAAGTTTTCATGTAATACTTTGTTCAAAGAACACCAGTCATGCAGTATAACTGTTTTATGTATATTTTATGACTGCAGAGTATTATTTATTTATAGTGTTTTCATGCAGCATTTGGATTAACTACATCCTATTTGTAGGTGTTGTTACTTGGTTTTTCTCTCTTCAGAGGGTTTCTGTATCAATCTGGATGGTATTATGAATTATAACTAATGGTATTAATACCCAAAAGTACTTGAATAATTCATTGAGTATTTCCTTTCATCCCTGTGTTATCGCTGCTTATGTAACAGCTGGTAAATCTTTTATAGTCTCTGTAGAGTCATTAGTACAATATCTGTGAGATCACAGAACTCTAGGCCAGAGTTCGAAAGGTTATGGGTGAGAGTGGGATTATGGGTAGGGCATGGTATGGCTAGAATTTGGGGCAGAAGGTAAACCCTACTGGGCCCTGAGCATCCCAGTGGCTGACTGCTGAGTAGATACCATTATCTCGGAGTTGTCCTGGACCTTGACTCTTTGTGTTTCATGCCTGTTTGTATGGGTTGACTGTTGTGTGGTTTTTAGTACCTCTGAGTCCTCCTGTTACCATTGCTGTCACTCATTATGCCTCACGGTGTCTTATCATTGGCCATGAAATGTTAACTCCCAGGATTAAATCTGAGGCCCGCTGTTTCACCGGAAACCGATCCTGGGACGGAGCTGGCTCAGGATGTCATTGGCTGATGGTCAAGGCCTCTGGACCTATGTCCCAAAGGAGGGCGTCGCTGTGTCACACGATCCAAGGAGGTAATGAGAAGCTGACACAATGTGCTTGTGTCACCTACACACACATTTGAAGGATGAGCTTTGTTCCATGACAGGCCTGTTTGAAATATGAGGACCTTCTGGACTGGACAGTGCTACCACGTCGTACTCATGTTTTATCACGCCGGCAGAAATCACAGACAGGAACAGCATTTTATGAATTATATTATCTGCGGATAATCTTGGCATAACCTGAGCCCATATTGGATGCAGGGCTTTAAGTGGCAGGTGTTTGCTGTGCTCTTGTAAACGATATGTGAATGAAGGGAATGGATCACTGAATTGAGAAATAAGGTCTTCTAATGATCAGTTAACTTCTGCAGAGCTTTCTTATAAATGGGGACAAGACATCTCTCTGTAGGACTTCAAGAAATGCATTTGGTTTGTTGAGAGAAGGACATTTGGTGGATGTGTTTGCTGATGTCATGCAACTGATGTGTGGATTCTTTGAAACGGTTGGTTCCTATTTCTCTGAACTGGAACCTCCATTAATGACAGATGTGCAGAAGCTGTGTCTGACTGAGGGTTTGTGGTTGTGCATGTGGTGCAAATTCATTGTTATTTATTGGGGACCTAAATCTGTGAATGCAATTAAAAAACTAAAAATGGCAAAAAATTTTGTTTTTTGCTTAGTTATTTATGGATATGGTTGTGATAAGTGGGATTATGGTTATGCCCATAGAAATACTTTGTGTGTGTGTGTGTGAGGCTGGGGGGAGTTACGCAGTCATTCTTGGTCTTGCCTAAGCCACCTCACATCCCTACAAAGCATGGAGAGCATGGGGAGTAAGTGATGAATAAAGGTTGAAGGTGAGACTGGTTTTTCCAAATCGAGCAGTGAAGTCAGAGAGAGTGATTGTCATTAGCTGTATAAAATGAAGCTCTGATTGTTTCTAACAGACACAGATCTCTTTTCTCTAGCATGCCAAGTGTGAGACTGCAGTCACAGGAACATCTCTGCCTCTACACCCCACCTTATTCAGCCCTCCCCCTCAGAACAAAGAGAGGCCTGTGTGGAGCCTTGAAGCTGCCCGGAGCCATGGTTAGCTATTAATCACGTAGCCTAGCTGTTATAATTGCTTTAATTGCTGGACTTGATTTCGGTTAGGAGAAAGAGAGAGCCAGGCAGAAGCTCCAAGCCCCGGGTCACAAGAATAATCTGCTGCCTTGGGGAGGGGGAGGGTGGGGCTTTGTGGAAAATGCCCAGTGGCCCTGTAGCTAGTGAGCAGGCCAGACCAGGATTGTTTTAGAGCGATGCCTGGCAGCGAGAGCCAAGCACGTGTATGCTTATTAACGTTACCTTTTCTCTTCTAATGACAGATGTTACATTTACTGGTGTGAATTAAAGTAATTAAGGGGAATGGGGATTAAACTTAATTATACTTCTTTTTGTATTGAGCCAACCTAAGAATGAGTGTCTCCTAGCTAAACCTCAGAACACAGAGAAAAGTGCAGCCTGTGTACCTCTGGGCTGTTCTTTCATTTGTTCCTTCCTACTTTGTTTTTCAGTTCATTTTTTAATGTGTATTAAAGTGTAAATAGAATGATAAGCTGATGTACTGCAATAACTGACACAAGAGTCCATTTATGTTTTTATTGATTTTACTGTTTTCATTGATGAATATGTACAGTAATAAGTTATATATACATTTACATTGTTTTCATTCTCTGTTTCCCTACTTTCACACAGTATGTAGATGAGGTAAGTGTATTGGCTTGTAGATAATGTATGTTAGTCACTCTAAGGCATTTCCATTTATTTTCATAAAATGATACCTTCCGTATAATTTTTTAGACAAAGCAAAGGTTTAGATGTTCTTGAAACATGCTAAATGAGTCATCACACATGCAGTTATACTCATTTCATAGCTAGAGACCTGCTCCATATACAGTTCTCCCTCTGTGCTTGTCTATAAAGAAGAAACCAAGCATGCCTTAGACTAAGACTGAGGGTGCAAGTGTGCCACACAACTGCATTGCAAACTCCCTCTTGGTCTTAAGAGCATCGATAAGTTTGGGTGTTGGGTGGCTTATTGTGGGGAGAAAACATACAAAGATCTTTGTAATTTTAGTAGATTTATGCATTTAGAACCTAGCATAGGACAACAATTATTATTAATTGCAAAACTGAATTATTAACAGACAGAGTGCTGCAGTGCCTTCACTCTGGACTTTATTAGCAGATGGGGAGCTGGGTATCACGGGGACTTGGCACTGCTGTTGTTAACTGCCCCAAATTAGGCAATTAAAAACCGCAGGAGACGTTCATGGCATCCTGCGTGGCCGACAAAGGGTTTATGGTGTGCGGGGACCCTCAGACACGCTTTAACGAGGTTTGCTCGTTAATAGAGAGGAGCCTCTGAAAACTTCAGCCATTAGAGCTTTCCAGACAAACATGCACACACAGTAACATAAGGAGTTACTTCTACTCCGATGTGAAAACCTAAATGCTGGTATTAACATTTTGACAGATGTGGCGCACATCTGCAGAGCTGGTTAGTGTTAGCACCAGTGCAAAGATCACGCCTGACTTCATGTGATGTGGGACCTGGAATTTTTTTCAGTATCATCATGATTTTTAAGGCATGTGAAAGTGAACCTGTTACCAGCGTTGCAATAAATTGCAATAACCTTTCAGTCAGGTTGTCTCCTCATATCATAATTAACCAGAGGTCTCCACAACAGATGGGAAAAGTTCCCTGCAATGATCCCTGCAAAGCACCAGAGGTTTTGGGAGAAATAAGGAATAGGGTAAGACTTCCATAAACAGAATTTTTTTTTGTATGTTTTTTTTAAAGACCTTGATAGAGAGATAGGATGATATATATCAGGGGTCTTCAACTCCGGTCCCGGAGAGCTATTATCCAGTTGGTTTTTAATCCTACCTGCATTCTGATGAGCCACACCTGTTCTGGGGTAAATACCAGGGCCAGGTGTGGCTCATCAGAAGCTAAGTAGGATAGAAAACTGACTGGATAGTAGCTCTCCATGACCGAAGTTGGTGACCGCTGATATATAGGCACTTTAGGGAAGGGGGCGCTAAACTGCAGTGGCTCATCTTTCCATTTGTGCATCAAGGCCATCAGAAATTCTTCATATTGACGCCGGAGCCATAGAGGTGGGATCTATTTAGACGCTGGCGCATCTGAAGGAGAGGGTGGGGCTGGTGGGTGAGGCGCCCCCTGTCTTTCCAAGGATGTCGGCGCACAGCGACTCTACGGCATCAAGCCGCTCGATCTGCACCAGCCTAGTGAGCAGGTCGGGGATGCTGTACCCTGCCGTGCTGATGCGGTCGAACAGCTGCATGCCATCCGACATGCCGCCGATCTCGTCCCGCTTCAAACCAAAGCTCTCTGCCAGGTGGCGCCACGTCTTCACCACGGCCTTGTCTGCACTGTACGTGGAGCTCAGCATCCGGCTCGTCTTCTCCAGGCAATCAAAGGGTAGTTCGGTCGGGCTCAACCCTGGGGGGCACAAGGATGGCGGAGTTGGGTGACTGGGAGGCTGCTTCACAGTGACTGACTCTCAGAAGCCTCCTAGAGATGCAAACACCCTCCAAGGGAGAGAAAGATCTATACAAACCAGTATGTCTCTGCCGTATACCCAAAATGCCCTAGTTTTGTGCCATTTTTGTAAAACATAAAATTAACAATAATCACATGATAAAAGTACTTGCTTTGATTTGTGTATGTCAAGTTCACTTTCTCCCCATTTCTACATGTTCTTCCCATGTTTACATGTTCTCCCTGTGTTTGCACATTCGATGATATGCACTTAGAGCAGTGGCTTTAATTCACCCATAGTGTGTAAATGTGTATATGCATACATGCCCTGTGATTGACTAGTATTCCCTCCAGTGTGATTATATGTGACCTACTTGGCTGTGGGTCTCAACTGCCCAGGAGCCACTGTGCCGTTACTGGCAGTTAGGGCAGTGGATTATCATGGGAAACTCACCCTCAGCGTCACTGCACACCTTTGTATAAAGGTCCAGGATCTTTCTCCTCCGACTCTGAATCTACATCAACATAACAAAGGGAACAAAGAGTTTTGGCAGGGCGACATGTGGGTCATTATTGAGATGAAGATCTTAGCCAGAGGGGAGCATTTGTTGCAATATGTCAATCAAATAACCCTCGGTTAAGGGCACAGAGATGACTATTGTTTTGTATTGTGGTTTTGAAACTTTGTAGTAGTGTTGTATTTGGTCTATCATGGCAGACACTGCACGTCCTTCTGCCTAGAAGTTATAGTCGTTTTAATGTTCTTACACTCTGGGCCCTGATAGAGGGCTCCTGCTGAACTACCTGTGCTGTCTGAAGAGAGGATTCCCTGGAATATCTCCACTATCTGTAGTCAGGATTCCCTGGAAACTTCTGCTGTCTGTAGTCAGGATTCCTTGGAATACTTATGCTGTCTGCAGTCTGGATTCCCTGGAACATCTATGTTGCTTATAGTTAGTTTTCCCTGGAATGCCTATGCTGCCTATAGTCAGGATTCTCTGGAGTACCTATGCAGTCTGTAGTCAGAATTCCCTGAAATACCTGCACTGTCTGTAGTCAGGATTCCCTGGAATACCTGTCCTGTCTGGAGTCAGTATTCCCTATAAAACATGTGTTCTCTGTAGTCAGGACTCCCTGGAATACTTGTGCTGTCTGTACTCAGGATTCCCTGGAATACCTGTCCTGTCCTGAGTCAATAGTCACTAGAATACCTATGGTGTCTGTAGTCAGGAGTCCCTGGAACACCTATGCAATATGTAGTCAAAATTCCCTGGAATACCTGTGTTGTCTGTAGTCAGGATTCCCTGTAATACCTATGGTGTCTGTAGTTAGGATTCCCTGGAATACCTATGCTGTCTGTAGTCAGGATTCCTGGAATATCTATGGTGTCTGTAGTTAGGACTCCCTAGAATACCTATGCTGTCTGTAGCTAGGATTCCCTGGAATACCTGTCCTGTCTGTATTTAGGATTCCCTGGAAAACCTATGCTGTCTGTAGTCAGGAATCCCTGGAAATTCTATGGTGTCTGTAGTTAGGACTCCCTGGAATACCTATGCTGTCTGTAGTCAGGAATCCCTGGAAATTCTATGGTGTCTGTAGTTAGGACTCCCTGGAATACCTATGCT
>JABFDZ020000001.1:36948351-36959245 GCA_019775955.2 Pollimyrus isidori
TGCTTCCGGGATAGGCTCCGGACCCCCCGCGACCCAATAGGATAAGCGGTTTGGAAAATGGATGGATGGATGGATGGGTGGAAACTAGAGAACCCAGAGGAAAGCCCACAATGACATGGGGAGAACATGCAAACTCCACACATAAAGCCATGCCAGTGACTTAAACACTGGTCCCAGAGGTGTGGGGCAACAGACCTAACCACTGCACCAACATGCCACCCTCCCCAAGGTGACTCACTTGTTGGTATACATGTGATAAGTATTTATTGAGAAAGTTTAATAATGTTTAGAGAAATTCTTTCCCTTGAAAATAGCAGGGGAGTACCTGTGCAGGGTCTCCACCCTCCCAGATACCTACAGGGGAGCAGCACGATGCTGGCAAAATCCCAAACACATAATAACAGTGCTCACCTTTCTTTCATTAAAGGGTAATAAGTCGCGGTTTTATTTAAGGGAGATGACTCGCCGTCTGACAGTTTGAATTAAGATCATTTGCACTCTTGTGCTACATCCTCATTTTCTGGGAATGGAGAACATTCACCTGCACGCCATGATCTGCATAGCAAGGCAGACATTACTATCAGCAAGGGGTCTGGAACTCCATCCATTCTTCACAATCTAGTACAGGGTCACTGTGAGCCTGGATGCTGTCCCAGCTCAGGCCTTCTGCTCTCTCACCTTGCTGGCCCCAGCCAAAAGGGCCACAAATCATCCTCAGCATCATTTTCTATAGCATTTCACCAGTTCCAGGATAGGTAACCAACATACTGCTGCAGACTGCTGAGCTTTTCAGAGTATGACAGACAGATAACAAATAGACAGACCATAGACTCTGGTGTAGGAGGAAGACGGGCAGTCATGGCCACTCACTTAAAGAAGCATATTGGCCCAGGATCTTTATAACTCCTGTAGAAAGTGGCCCTTACCATATGGGAAAGTTTGATACGGCGGCACAGTGAATGTTGTTATACATTTGGTCATTTAGCCCACAGCTAATAGCAAATGAGCCTGCTCTATTTTTAAAGTGTTAAGCAATTTTCAGTTCATTCTCTGAGAAGTAAAATGAAAAAATGTGGAAACATTTTGAGGTTTTCTACAAATATTCAGGCCTGACTTCCAAAGGGAGCACATTAAGATGGGCGTCTCTCTGCAAAGCCAGCCTTTAAACAAACAAGCCTGCAAAAAAATGGACGTTTGAAATCACATACATTAGAGTATAAATATACATGAAGAACATCCTGTGACATGTCCCCAAAGTGAATGGAGGCATGAACAATGTGGAGATAATCAAAAACCGAATGCTGGTGACCTTTGATCAGAGTATGATCGGTCCAAGCTAGTAATGTAATTAGTCATGGTGACAGCAGTGTGACAGCGGCCCTGGAGGTACAAGGGACACAGACAAAGACCGTCCCATAAAGCTTCACAAAAGACAGCAAGTCAAAAGAAGGGGGGGGGTCCTATTAAGAAAATTTTAAAAGACTGTAATTAGTCTGTCAAATTCGGCACATGTAACGGGATAGCACACTTCTACCAGCCGTACTGCTAATGGTTAAATTTTTCTAAATGGTGTTTGTGTAGGGGGAAGGAGTGTGTGTGTTTCAGGTAATGGCTGGGTATGTGAGGTTGGCTTTCAACAAAAGCAAGACCATCATCACATGGCCATTGTTGCCTGGAAGAATTTTGCTTTTATGATTTTTCCATCCCCGACCTTAGGTCCAGTGTGGTTGAGGACAGCTGGTCAGATGGACACATTTCCTTTTGAACACTGTTCACTGAAGTTGGAGACCCTTGGCCAGCTTCCTCACAGCTGGATGGAGATGAAGCTGACCAACATGGCTTCACTTATAAGAAGCTAATGACCAGCTAATGACCGTAACCTGTGCAGCGCTGCAATCGACCCCTATGATTCACTCTTCTCTTGACAGGGAAGGGCATGGCTGTTCTTTTCATCTACATGAACATTAGAAAACTTTTCTTCAGGGCAAGTTGGATCACAGAGCAGGAGTTTAAAGTAAGGGAGGAGATTAGCAAAGGGAATGTCATACACTTAAACTCCATTCACTTTGTGTGAAATACCATTAGATCTCCCTGTGATCCTGAACTGGATTAGAAGATGGTCATACGGATTATTAAAACTCAAAGATTTAAATATATCCAGTTGAACACATTTTTCATCGAAAACTATCAACCAAGGCTCTAATATACATATTATTTAAGTTTTATTTATATATTTAATACGGACTACTTATACTCCATGGCAATGACAACACTGGAATGCGAAATTCATTATCGCTTAACTCATCTCTTTACTGATCACTGGCAGGAAATAAATGCTGGCAAAATTAAAGAGAAATGTTATATACTGTAAATAAAAGGCCACAAATGCATGTCATCCGATGAGAAGCGCTGCCATGCGGGCGCTGCGAGTGGCAGCATTAGCGAGTCTCCTGCAGACAGATAATTGCGGCAGACGCAAGAAGCAACAGGCCCCGCAGAGCCACCGGCCTTTTGCCTTCTCAGAGTCCGTATTGTTTTCAGCTCCCACATTCACTTAAGCCCACTTCAGATGCAGGTACAGCACTATCCTTTAAATTCCTCTCAGGCATTACAGGGTTTGTTTTATAAGTTCTGCATGAAAAAATGAATACGCTATGTGGGGCTTTTATGGCACCCAATCCACAGCAGTCAACATAACCCACATCAGCCCGCGTCTCCCACGCTGTTCTCTATAACACATCCTTTTTCTCCAAAACCAGAATTAATGCACTTCAGGGAGACGGCGAGACTCAAAGCTATTTCTAGCTGAGAAATTGCGTGTGCAGGAGGTCTCAATGCATGTGGTGTGATATATACAAAGGATTTACAATAATATGATCTAAGTGTTTTTCAATGGAGGAATGGGGCCATGCAGTATTGCCTAATTAAAGCAAGGTCACGTCTCTTATGGTGTTGATCCTTGTTAATTATAGATCTTGCTACTCACAAGACCTGGATTTCTAATCAAACTATGATTAATCGTCTGAATCATCGTACAGAGTAAAAACCACAACCGGGCCGACAGAGAGCGTCTGTCTATCGATGATCATTTAGCTCTGTTTGAGGGGGGGGGGGGGACTTTAAAACCTTTTTTTGTTTTTAAAGGAAGCAAAGCGGCTGCCAAATGAGTGTGCCCCCAAGCCTCTCCCTCATTATGAGCCTAAACGAGCACACACGCCCAGCACTTTCATCAGACGGCGGCAGTGCCGGCTCCTGGGGCTGGTATGCATGCTCCCCGGCATGTCTGTGGAGTAAGCATGCCTATGACACCTCCACCGAGTGGCGCCTTGTCGGGACATGCCTGTTTGAAAGGTGGCCTCAGGTTAATAATCTTCTAACGGCTGCATAATCTAAGATAAATACACACAGTATCATTATCCTTATCGGTAACAAAACTTTAGTATCTATTCCATTTGGAAGGATGGATTTAATGTCCTTTCTGCTTTTAAAATCAGCAAAGTCTCCAAGTCCATTCTGTTAGGTTTCCTGTCAGCAGGACACTTTAAATGAAAGCAATGTTGCGAGAAGTGTTTTATAATGGCAAAGACCGCATTTTGGGTGGTATGAAAGCAAATTATGTCTTTTTACTGTTAAGGCCAATTTATATGTGGCTGTAAATAAAGAAATTCCCACAGCTGTCAAAAACTAAAAACTGTGAGGAAACAGGAAAGTAATGATCCAATATCCACGCTGATGAAAAACAAATACATTTCAAAGTTCTCCTAGTGTAATGTTTTGGAAAATAGACTCCTTCTGAAGATTTGCAGATTATCCATACAATTGAACCTGCTTAATAAATTCAAAACAACCCTTGTTTACTGGTTTGTGATTGGAGGGGTCATGGCTCCCATCTATCCATCCATCTTCTAACAATATATCATGATTAGGGCCAGGCAGTCCTTCTCAGCCTTTATGACCTAGAACAAAAATCTTTGCTTTTTTTCTTAATATGCATGTCTCTGTTCATTAATATTATTCAGATTAGGAAATAGCTTTTTCAAATTAAATAATCAGTATCCAAATGAGTCCAATATAAGAAAAAAGACAAACCCCGTATTTCCTCTCTAATGAAAATTAAACAAACCGCATAATTAGCTCAGATTCTGCTAATTTCAGCGGTCTGGACTAAGGTTACTGGCTGCCTGTTTCTGATTTATTTTCTTGTTGCCCAGGACAAAGTAAAGTTGCTTTATAAACGAGACCCAGTACTGTGCTATAATGCCTTTAGCCCTGTATGGTTATAAGACTGTACAGACCTTTCACTGTCATTCAGCCTCTCTTTCACTTATGTATCACCAATTCAGAAGGATGGACAATGACTAATTTGTTCACAGCTGAGCTGAGCCATATAACTTATTTTAACTTATAAATTACGCAAAATATTAATCTTTGAAACCTTGAGCTTGTGCAAATGACGCAAATGACATGCAGACATTTTATTGTGTCTTTCAGTATAGTTTTCAGGAAGCAGCAAATTTGTAAATACACACACACACACACACACACATAATTTTGCCTATATTAAATCTGCAACAATGGAATGAGAAAAAATGCAGCATTTAAATACTTCTGTTTCACCCTCAGTTTTACCTGTTTATCGCAAAGATATGGATGTTTGCAAAGGAATGTGCTTTTCCAAAAGAAATCTGGGGTTGTGTTTTGTCTAATCCTCCCTTTAGGGTGAACCACCAGAAGGATGAAGGGCAGACAGTGCTGTGACAAGTCAATTTAGATGAGCTTGTCTGTCACTCACAGACACGACTATAATCCCATGTAGGACATTCACACAAAGGCTTCTTCTGAGCCCCATGCAGCATCTTGATCAGAAGGCAGGTACAGCCATAGTCTGTTCTGCAGAACAGATTTCTACAGTGATACCCCATGTGCAAAGATGGCCAAGATGCAGCGCAAAGCAGTCAGTTTTGGCCTGCGTCTGCATGGGGATTTTATTAGTGCTGGTGGTTAACAGCAACTGTCTTGGTGTGTTCACCAAGGTCGACAAGCAAAGCTGGTTGCTCTGATTTCCTGAAATTCACTCAGTGGTTTCAACCACAGGGCTCAATCAGGACTACCAGCAGAGAGCGGTGGCCAGAACTCGATGTTGGGATCGATATTCAATCAGGAAAATCAGAAGGTCAGCATGTTGCCGTCTTATAGCTTTGTTCCTCATCCTGATTTGAAGGAGTCCTCACCAAACCACAAGCAGGCTGTCTCTGGGGTTCTCTGGGATATTTGCCATATTGGACATCAAAGCAGATGTTAATAGATCGACATGCTCCCGGCATGTGGTGCGACATCAATGAGCCATGGATGGGCTCTGACCAGTTTCACAAACGGTACGTACCACGAGCTTTTCCGTGTGCAAACCTGCACTGTAATCGGCTACATCCTACTTTGAATTGTGCTGCCCTTTCTACCTAACTGTTCTTTTGTTACTTTTTTGGGAGAAGCCATTTTGAAGCCCCTCAAACCCTCAGAGGTGCCTTCCTGGGACGACCCTGGAGGCCCGTCTCCATTGACTGAATCTCAGGAGGCGCGCAGCGATTTTCTTTAATTACAGAGTCACCCTCAGCTTTCCGCTTAAAGGACAGTCGTAACAAACGTGAAGCGCGGAACCTCTCCACCTCGCCTCCATGAATAAGGCCCAGGGACATCCTTGCTGCCTGCCATTCATCAGCGATGTCCCCAGTCAGCTTGAGGGGCTCTGCTTTTCCCTTATAGATCTGATACAGCCCCAGGATTGCTGATCTCACATTACCCACACTGAGGGCTTCCTAAGGGAACCTTTGTGCTTCCTGGCATGGAGAAGATGGAGGTGAGGCCCGCAGCACCCCATCCCTGCTTCTGCCTCTGTTGTGTTTTAATAAAAGCTGACTGCCCTGCAGAATCTTACAGACCATGTTGCAGTATAGCATTTAGCATCCCTGTATCCCATTAACATACTGGTCCTCTCTTAGCAGTAATACTGTTAACACGTCACTAATAAAATTCTTTAAGTCTATTGAAAAGTAAACAGGAATTGACATGCCAGCTAAGGTTAATCTACCTACATAGATTATAATTACAGAGTATACACTCCTTATTGCAACTCATAGGAACTCTATGATAGAGATCATTATTACATTTATATATTGGAAACCAATGAAAACAAGGGGAAAAAAACCCTGTCACCAGTGGATTAATAGTCGAGAAAACAAATATACATTTTTTACACAAAAACAACATTGGAAAAAAAACGAGTTAAAATAACTGATATATTACTGTCTAGTGTGCCTTTATATTATATGGTACACCTGCAAAATGACTTAGGCCTACTAATATGCATATTTGTAAACCATATTTAAGGGTTTACAGTGGAGGTGCAAAGAAAAGTATAGCAATACTTTTCAGTTGTTTTTCAATTTTTAAGTTTTAAGTTTACATTGTTTGCAAAGAGCAAACGTTTTTTTTTACTGTTAATATTTCTTGAGTTTCTGTACTATCATCATTGGTTAGCAATGTAATTTACATGTTTGAATAGAGATTTGAATGTAATACTAAGTTATAGTGTAATAAAATCTCCCCAGTATGAAAATTGTTCCTAAGCCCCTTGGGCATTAGACAGCACTTGTGGCTACCTGGTATGCTTTACATTTTAAATTATGCTTGAAGCACGTTAAATAACTAAAAATTAGATGCTAGCAGACCTGATGAACTTATAAAAACGTCACACATATTTATTGGAGGGAAGACATATTTTTATGTGTACTTCTATGGTAGTTGTATATGTTTGTATGTTGTGATGTTTCTGTTTTTGATGTGCACGTGCAAAAAAGAGTAATTTAGTGAGTGTTCTCGGTATCTGTCGCTATAATGTTCATCTTTGAAGCTTTAGAGATGCCCTTTTTCCAGTAACTTTAGTTGAGCACATGAAAGAGGTCAGTTCCAGAGTCGCTTCGCACCTTGAGCAGTAGTTCAAAGTCAGAGAGACATCAGAGAGGCGGCATGAAGGCGCACGTCCCGGCTCCGGCGCCTCCGAACAGGACTTCCCGGGGGCTTTCGCTCAGCGGGACAAACGGGCCCCATAAAAAACAATGGCTGCCACGGCGTTAAGTGACATGGATATATGAAAACGAGCTTTTAATGCAATATAATGGTATACCGGGAACGATAAAACACCGTCGATCTCATTAGATCTATTTTGGTGACATACTTTAGGTAACGGGATGACCGCCGCTCATTAAATACACCACCACTGAGTACCAGCGGCTCTCCTCCTCATTATGATGATGATCATGAAATACCCTCATCCAAACAGTTGTGGCACCTATACACAGACGAAACCTGGAAAGAAAATCTATTGTAGCAGCTGACGCAGGCTGCTCTTCTGTTTTATAAAATCGTTACTGCAAGCAGAGAAGTACCTCCTTAAATTGTACGTCCCTCTATTGGGATATAACATCTTGTGCATAGACCTACAGTATGTAGCGTTTGTGCGCACCATAAAATATCTAACAATTTCATCCGCGTCCTCCCACATTCCAGAAGCCAGTAACGCCTTACCTGAAGATAAATGCGAATCTCCCAACAAGATTTCCTTTCCTGCAAACTTTTTCTTCTTGATTTAAGAAAGGAGTAAATATCAGTTCAATGTCTGTGGAGTCATCTTCTTGACTCCAGTGACTCTTGAGCAAAAGTATAACCCAGCACCCGGGGACAGATCCTCTCAGGAAATCGCAGAGGTCCTGTGTGGTGGGTGCATGATTATAGCTCCTCCTAAAGATAAAAGGAGTTATAGCTCCTCCTAAAGAAAAAAGAAAGACGTCCCATCCGCCCTCAATATGATAAAAAAATAACCTGATTCAGGTAGGCAACGGCAACTTTACAGCAAGTTTGATTGTACCGCCATCTGGTGGTGTTGATTATCTTAAGAAAACATCGAACATCGATCCACATATTTTGCTAGATTATTATGAAGTATCTAAGGAGTACGACAATTTAGAGAATACAAACGAGTACAAACGAATTTCTACTTTACTTCTTTCTACTTTTTGCGTATAGCGCCCTGTCTTAGTTTTAAAAAATAACATGCAGAGTGCATATTTATTATAGTTTCATTTCCTTATATTATTTATTTTTTAAGCTTCTTAAGATTTTATTTTCACTGGTATGTCATAATATTTAAATGTTTTAAGAGTGGGAATCTTCAAACTTGCAGACATCAGCATTTTTGATCATTTTTCAACATTTATCGAATGACCTTTTTGTCATTTAATTGCCTTATTCTGAAAAAAATGGACATTTGATAAATCAATTATTTACATAAAATATGTTTATTATAGTGTTTGTGTAGTTAAGAGTAGAATGGAATTACAGGCCAAATTACATCTTAATCTTGCCAGTTTGTTCATGTTTGTGTTAGTGCTCCTGGAGGAACTGGGTTATCCTGGATCATGTGAAAACAAAGAATAATTTGTGTCAGGAGTATAACTTCAGGCAGTCAATCTAACTGACCTTTCAACTGGATTTCATGCAGTTACACTACTGAGCCACTGTAAAACCAGCCGTTCCTCTCATACGAAGGATCCTCATAATTCTCTCTCTGGCTCTTTTTGATAAATCTGCCCATTGACAATTAATGTGTGTGTTTGTTTGTTGCAGGATTATTCTTGTTACATAATTATATTTCCCATCTAAATAGGTCAAAGTTGTCTGCAATTTTATCTGTGATTATGATTTTGACATTTCTAAGTGGTATTTTATGAAGCATAGCAGTAGGCTAGCCGGAAGGGGAAATGGAATATTCTTCAAAATGTTAAAAGCATTTCAAATACAATTTTAATGTGACATTTAAACTCAGATTAATCAGTTTCTCCGATTTCTTGGAAAAACTAACAAGCTTAATGACTACTGATTGATGGTATTGATTAAGGTACAATGATGAGGTGAAGTAACACATGATTTTCTGATTTGCAGAAATGTAGTTTTAATTGTATTTGTGGCTATACTAATTGTAATTATATATATAGGGTATTGTTTTATAATAACCCCATCAATCCTTATCGATTAAAAGGTTGCCTGCAGAAGAACTCAGAAGGCAGGTGTGGGCAAAGCATAAAGGAAGGGGAGCAGAATGGCCACTCATTAAAGAACATTGTTTTTCATCATGGCTTTTTAATATATGCCGTTGTACATTGGACATTATTTGAAAGAAAAGGGATTGGGAAAGTTGTGTGCTTGCATCACTTTAATGATCTGCAAAAGTGTGGGATTCAGGCTGTTGTTCAGCCACAGAGGTCTGGACTTTCTCTTAACTGGCAAAGTAACCTGTTGTACTGAAGCTGATGAGCTGATCCATCCCTCTCCTGCCTGAGGCTGTTTCGTCCCCGTCGGCAGGAAAGTCACTTTGAAGAGGATGAAAGAGTCTTTGAACACGTCTTTTTAAAGATCCCCAGTTTGACAAAAAACACAAGTTCTGTAACCAGTCATAAAAAGATGCAAAAACAGTCATCGCTCACCATTTTTGATTCTTATGCGAACTGATGTTTTTTTTATTTTATGGTTTACTGTAATGAGCTGCTATTGGCCAGTCTACTCTAGAGAAATGACATTAACTCCGCCCCTTGAATACAGGCACAACAGGTGAGCTCTGCTGCTGCTGATTTCCTCTCCCTCGGTGGCTGAAAGGTAGTTTCCATAGAAACTGCACAGTCAGATTCAGATAAAAGGAATTACTAATCTGGATGACGTGAGTCCAGTTGTTTAGAATTTGGACAAGCACTCTTCCAAAGCATTTGGTTCTCTCACTTTATAAGAAGGAATAACTCTGTGGTCAGGGTTTGCCGTTAATCACTGACATTTCAACATATTTTTTCCAAGTTTATTTTTTGGTTATCGAATTAGAAACACTGCAGTGAATATGTTCATCAGTTACATATTCCTATTTATTCATCAAATAAACTGGCAACGCATGCCAGAAGACAAGGTTAATGCATCTGATGTGCCAGGAGTTTGCGTTCTCTTTGTTTCTCAGACGCTGCAGCTGAGGCCAGGGCCGCTTTTAAGGTTCGGTAGTTGTCGGTGCAAGAATTTGTCATAGGGGCCCGGCTGACCATTTTGGACCGTACGAAACAACTATCAACTCTCCAGTCCATATCACATTAGGCCTGAATTGTGACCCCCCACTGGCCCCACTGACAACGACAGCGAATGATGGCTTTAATTTAATTTCGACATAAGCGGTTGTGTTTGCGTTCACCTGGCGAAAATAGCATACATTGTAATTAATAAAATTAATTGTAATAAAATAATATTGTAGGCTAATAAATAAAAATAAATATAGAATATCATTGGATAAACTATATAGTTATTATTTAGATAAGAATTTAGAATCAAATTAATGTCTTACAGATTACTTTTAATGCATATTATTCAATGAAGGCCTAATTATATTGAATAAAGAAAGAAGAAATGTTTATTATTCTTATCGCTGAAAATTCAAATTAGCAAAGACATTTTAGCTACTGAAAGTGCAAGAAAGTCATCCACAAACTGATCCAATTCCAACTGTTTAACGACAAAAAAGCAAATTGTAGGAAAAGCACCTGCCTACGATCGCTCCCAGTGCGTTCTTCTGCTGCGTTAAATAAAATAAAGAGGAAACTACTCCGCGTAAAACAGATACGTGGCCTTCCGACTTGTCATTTTTTCGGAGTAATATTAATGTGCGAGATCGTGAGGGGCCGAAGCTCAGAATGGTCGCATTGTTGATACGAGGAATAATAAGGTCTTTAACTTAACCCTCTATTGCATAGCGTTGCTTCAGGGTAACAAACCCCTTTTCCCTATGTTTCCCAGGCACAATAATTCATACACC
>JABFDZ020000001.1:36965266-36980439 GCA_019775955.2 Pollimyrus isidori
CGCCAGCCGTCTCCTCTCCACAAATGATGAAGACGGTGTGCACGGAGGGGAGGGGCTGTGTGTATGGGTGTGTGTGTATAGGGCTGTGTGTATGGGTGTGTGTGTGAGGGAGAGAAGCGTGAGTGACAGGACCAGCAGTGTTGAAGAGTAGCTAACTAATTTTTGCATTTATCTTTTCAATGATGACCATATCACTTAAATATTATCTAATTTATATTATACAGTATAATATACATATTAGAATTTTTACATATAAAATAAAGGGTCCATCAACTTACGACCGGTCAGTGGAAACGATCTTGGTTTGTTATAATGTTCTTCTGATTAATACTTCAATAACGACTTGTATCGTTTATCTCTCCTCACAAAACAGGCATTTTCAGTTTGTTTCTGTATGATTGGTGCTTTCTGCTTGACAGAGAGATGAAGAGAGAGCATGGAAACTTTCCATTGCAGTTCGCGAATCCGCTGCGTACAAAAGAATGTTGAATCTGTGGCGTGTCGGGTGTCGCGATTTATGAAAAAGTGGTGGGAACAATTTATGGTCATCTGAAAAGTGGTGGGGACATGTCCCTACCGTCCATACCGTAAACTACGCCCATGATTCTCTCAACCATTCACCATCGTTGTATTCTCCATTGATCCACACCCCTATATGATAAATTTGTCTATCATCTAATGTTTGGTGCTTCGGCTGAGCATAAGTGTCATGGCCACAAGGGCGGGGCCGAGTGCTAATGACCAATAGCAGCTTTTGCACCACTATTTGAACCGACTTCTCTTAGAAGTCGACGCGAAGTGTTGTTGCCATTTCCTAATGCGCTTTAATGAGCAATCTTTCCGTCTCCTGTCTACCCGGTTTGTCCTGCCTACTATCTCCTGCCTGCACGCCGACCTTAAAAACCACCACCACAATAATAATAATAATAATGATATCAATAATAATAATATCAATAATAATAATAATAATAATAATAATACTTACAAAGAGCGATCTTTAAGAACGTCTTTAAAGTACGTCTGTTATCCCTGCTTTTTAATACCTAGCCTATTTTGTAAATTCTGTAAACTGTAAACAAACAAATACGCCTAAATAAGTAAATAGTATATGCCTTAATGAAATTTAAAATGATCTCAACTTTTTTTTCTTACTTCTGCGTTTTGTATCCATTCACTGCTAGACAGCCTGGTGAGGACTTTCATAATATTTTGTCACTCAGCACAAATAAATGTTTAATGATTCATTTAATGAACAATCTGTGTTCTGTAATAGAAGTGAATTTATTAAAAGTTTCAGAGAAAAGTAAGTCTAATTTTTCCATCACGATTATCAATCGACTTAAAACCAAATAGCCAAAGACCTATTAAGGTTGTGTTGAAAGTTAGAAGTTAGAAATAGGCTACGTAAATTAAATGTGAAGAGAAGCCGGCTTACAGCGGGGTGTCGCTAGATGGCAGAGTTGGGTAAAATATCAGAGAACATTAAGTTACTTCGCACTTCCTAAATGCGCGAGGACACGATTGGATTTCCACCTTATCTTATCTCCGAAACACAAACCTACAAAGAAGCAAAATTACTAACATGTTTAGTAATGAAACACACTTACACTTATGTATTTGTGGAAAAAATGCAACTATAGAAAACGATTAAGATGTCTTCCAAATTCTTTACAAAAAACACACTTCTCCCAGCCACAACGGCATATTGCCTGACAGTTTTATATGACAGTTTCACATTTCACACAAACTACAATCCCATCATTTTCTACATATTTATAGCGTTATATTTATAATGTTTAGTTTTCATTGCAGAAATAGCAACACTTTAATATGATTAATGATACAAACTTATATACGTTTATTTAAAAAATATTACTCGTATTATATTTTTCAAAAATTGAACTTTTTTGTGCCAAATCATTTGCATTTAGTAGGTCTACAAAATACAAAGAAACATGAACTTAAGGAGTTAATGTAATGTAAAGAAAAAATACACAGATGATACATAATGGATCCAACGACCCATACTACAGAGCCAAGCGGAGCGGTTTCCACAGCCACTCCAGCGATGTTACCTATGTTAAACCGTGTCGTTTTATCACGGTCACCGAGGAAGCCGGCCAAAGACGCTGCACCGTAAATGGTCGCTGGCTGTTACTGTTACACTAGTTACTATTCCACCGCTCTTTTAAAGGGGATTGTGAGGAGAGGCGTGTTCGCGAGGTGGCTGAAGCTCCGCTGCGGTCCTGCTGCAGTTCAGAGAATGCAGCGCTGTTTTGTGCTGATGATGTTGTGTGCCTGACCTCACTTTACCACACCGTGGTGTGTGAAAGCAGCCCCAGCTTGAGCTCCAGCTTCAGCCTCAGCCCAGCCAGGTCGCTCCTCCACCATAGCCAGCATGCATTGTGTTGCGTGTGGTGCATCGTACGCGCATCGAGGGAATCTCCTTTATGGTCAGTGATAGAGACTAAAATGGACGAGTCGTCGCTGCTGGATCTACTCGAGTGCTCCGTGTGCCTGGAGCGGCTGGACACCACGGCCAAAGTGTTGCCCTGCCAGCACACCTTCTGCCGCCGCTGCCTGGAGAGCATCGTGAGCTCCCGTAACGAGCTCCGCTGCCCGGAGTGCCGGATACTGGTGGACTGCGGAGTCGAAGAGCTGCCGGCGAACATCCTGTTAGTGCGGCTGCTGGATGGGATTAAGCAGCGGCCGGGCAGCGGCGGGAGAGCGTCCCCGGGATGTGCGGTCGGCATCTCGGCTTCCCCTCCGGGAACAGCGGTCCGAGACCTGCCCATAGCCACTCGGAGCTCTCCGATCAAGGTTTGAGTCCGAAGCACTTGACGAGCATGCGCTACGATTATAGTTGAATTGGCTTTGATATTTAGTTAGACGGGAAATTTGGTGAGAGAAACTATTTAACTATCGGGTTGTATTTGGGTGCATGTACCGCGAATATACGACGATGGAGACGATTTATGCCTATAGCGATTTAAAATTTTATTATTTTCTTTGTTGTAGGATAATGATGTGGATATTAAGTATTTCGTTGAGTTCCCGTCAAAGGTTTATATTGTGCAATTGTTCCATTGATGAAGAGAACTAATTAAGCAATGTGAGATACAGAATGCAAACATGAATTGCACACTTCCCTTTTTCTTTATCTAAAATGAATATTTTTTTTCTGTCAAACGCAAACAGTGGACGTTTTTCTCCTATACCGAAGTGGCACAGGTGCACAGTACAACCGAAGAGCTCTTTGTATGCGAATGAAGCTGGGAGTGTACGGTGTCGTGCATAGATGCCCTGATAGACGGAGTATCCTCCACCTGGTGCATGTTAACCATATATTATTGCCGTAGATTACCAAGTGCTAGTACATAACATATTTTTTGTGGAGCAACTGGCACTGTCACGGGGGATCTTCTTGTACTTAGTACATTTAGTCATTGTGAAATTATCGTACCCACATCGCGAAGTATACCCTTCTTGGAGTTTCTCTGTGTTATGAGTTTATCTTGAGTTGAGGATTGAAGTTTGCTTCCATCTCTGGTGACGAACATCTTCATCTGCCGCTTCTCAATTTTGCGCTGGCCAGTTCTGCCCGTTCTGCCTTTTGTCGCCCCGCAAAGTCTCTGACACTGGGCTCATGTCACACTGCCTTCCAGATCCATTGGCTGGTGGTGCTGGGGGCTCCACCCTCCTAGGATGGCAGCAGCCTGGTGCAGTGTGTACTGGTGAAAATATCAGCGTTTGCCAGATACAGGGCTGCTTATCAAAACTGCAGGTGTAATTTGTCGAAAATTCTGCTGATTTTGTGGGATCATAGGATACTATAAAAAGTAGTGCTATCAGAAAGTGATGAGCCCACAGTAAGCTGTGGACACAAACTAAATTGGATGGATATTTAAAAAAAGAACAAGGGTGTTTTTTTGGTCTTCAGACATGAGTAACTACCCCACTATACCTGTGTCAGGCGACTTAATGCGGCGAGCTCTTAATGCCTGGCCTGAGAATGTAGGTCACGTCTTGAAATTTTGATGTGATTACTCGCAGTCATGATCCCTAACAGTTTGTTTTGTCTGTCTTTCAAAAACTCAGTGATTTTAATTTTATCCACGTGAGGTGAAAAGCACCAGTAGGACGTTAGTGAAAAGGCTTAGCAGAAGTGCAGACAAAATCGAACAACATGATAGACCGTGTTTCTGGGAAGTGGGAAGCCGTCAGGAAGCTCAAGAGTAACCTTTGAGATAATGGCATCAGGGATTTACAGGCTAATGACGTTACAGGAATGTGATTCTTTTCCACTCATTTCATGGTGTCTTTTGTGAGTGGTGTCCGGCTAGCATGCTCACCAGCTGGGGTTTATTTGACTCGACCTGGGGGGGGTGGCAGTGTGAGAGCTGTAGCGTGGGCAGGCCTTAGTCTGCAAGTGATTATTGAATTCTGCATCCACCCTCAGGCCTGGGAATTGGGCAGTGAGTAGTTTCATAGCAGATGCAGGTGCCTTCATGTTCTCCGCCTCTCTCATTATCAGCCTGGCTTAAGCAGCAGATCAGCGCTCAGAACTGGACGCCTGAAATTTGTGTTTGGTCTTAATAATTCTGCTCTACTTCAGAAGGGTTCTGCCCATAAATGAGCATGTTTTGGCATTATTTCAATGGAACACAACCCTCGGTCTAGTATAACATGCCACCAGATTTTTTCTATTGTTTTATTGGTTGCTATAATAATGAAGTACGTTTGCTGTTGAAAGGGGCCCATTTTCATGGCTAAATGTTTTATACGTTGGCAGTTTCACAGTGTCTGTGTATCAGCGTTACGCAGATTCAAGAGCCTCTCCATGATTAGAAGCTTCGGCATTTCAGCTGTTCTGATCCCACGATTCTGTCGGACCTTACGGCTAGCCTGCAGCTCCTGCTGGGCACAACACGGTTGGGTCTTGTAACCTCTGCAGGACTTGACTTACAGTCCCACTCTGAGTGAAGGTGAAGACATAGATACAGCTGTTTCCACTGCTGGATTGGGTTTATGGGTTTTCTTCAGAAATTAGATCCCACTGAAATCAGGGACTTTTCCTTTTGTCTACAGTGTGCATGTTCGGAATCTACACCACAATTAGTTGTTTCTTAGCGTGTAGGTCAGTTGTTAGTTATTGCCAGCTTCATACCAGCAGGAATGTAAAAATGCAGGTATTTCATGTCCAGGGTGTCCCCAGCCTGTGGTTCCTGGGATGGGCTCCAGTCTCACCACGACCCTGTACTGGATGAGTGTTTGTGGAAGACAGATGAATGATACTTCATGATGCTGTGGACTGGGCATATTCTTTACCTTAGTACTATGTGAATCTATGGGATACTAAGGTTTGTAATTCGAAAAAGGCTGGATGGCTATGTATTTTAATATGTGTATTACAGCGTTCAAAAGAAAGGCATGTCCATAGACAAATGGTGTTCTGTTGTGAGGTCTAGAGAGACCAGCAAAATAGTGATCCTTCCTTGGTAATGTTGGAAGGTATTTTTTCTAGAAACAAAGTGCAAAATTCTTCAGTTGTGGTGAATAATATAAATTCCACTGAATCTGTGGAACATCATGTTTAGAGCAAAATTACTTTAATATGATTTAGGAATTTTCCATTAGGTGGTCTTTTTGAGAGGAAATATTTTCTGTCTTCCCAAGCGTCCAGTGAGACCTAAATTGAGAGTTTACATAACTCTTCCAAACTGTTTTAGTCTGACATAAGCTGTTTACAGGCACCCCACCTGTGTTTCCTAGTTTATAATGTCCTGACGTTGATCAACAAACTCGCCTCAAGGGCCTGGGTGGCTCCAGGCCAAAGATAACGTGCTGGTGCTCACACAAGCACTACTATAACACTGTAACACTGTAAACACTTGCATCTACAAAACACAGATGACATACCTACAGGAATACCTCACAACCCTGAGCAGAATAGGAGGTTGTAGGTTGGATGGAGATGGTAATAGTACAATACCACAGACAAGCTGCCGGTGTGTGAATAGGACCAGGTGGCCCGGCATTGTAAAGGAAATGGTTCCAGTTCCGATTTGCAAAGTGAAGAAGGAGAATCGGAGTAGGATCTAGGAGCAAAAAAGCTGTCCATTGGAACCGGTCCCATGGTTCTCCATAGAGAAGCAATCCCTTGGTCTGTGAGCATCTGTCAGTGCTGTGGGGCCATCTGTCTGAACTACAGACAGCCACATTTATTGTCATGTACACCATCCATCCGCTGGCAGTTCTATGGCACTGAACTAAGAGGCAGATCTGAGTGTGGCAGAGGGTAATCGTGCAGTGGATCCTCCCATATCAGCCATTAAATGTTCACTAGCCTGATCAATACCAAAGATATGCGCTCAGAAGCCTGAGACTGACTCCATGCTGATCCTGGCCATGGCTGTCTCTGAGGGCTGGGCCCCTGCTCTTAGCTATACAGAATTCAACTGGCCACATTTAGGAGTTATGTATGTTAAACATGAGCAATTTAGAGACACCCCTGCGTGTCAGTAGACTGCAGGAGAGAACTGGAGTAGCCGGAGGAAACCCAGAGGAGCAGGGAGCAGGGTGTAATCACTGCTGGCCCGGGAGGTGTGAGCCAGTTGATTGAGCCCGAAATTAACTTGAAAGTTGTTTGTTAAAGCATTTAAATGCTTCTGCCCAATAAGCATAGTTACTGTAAATAGCAAACTCAGCATAAAGTAGGGAGTGATCTTATCAGGGTGAATGAATGTACCTATTTCTCCTGCACTTCAGGATAAACAGGCTCCAGTAAATATAAAGCCAGAAGCACATTCTGTTATTATGGTTTACAATAATTAACTGAGCTGTTTAAGTACGTCAAGCCATTTCCTTCAGGTTTTTTATGGGTTGGCGAAGAAGCATATGTTTGTGGTAAGTGCCCTCCTAGAGAGGGCCTGAGAGAGCAGTGGTGGCTGGGAGTTGGGGCAGTTACGCTGGTGTTTCAAATTAGAGACAATCAGGGATTAATTAGGTAAGTGGCATTGTGGCAGCAGTCATCACACAGTCCATCACGGCCCAAGGACCCTCTGAAGGCGTAATCTAATTGGTCATTGGGCGGTGAAATCAGCTTTCCATAGCAGCTGCCTCATAATTACAGTTGTCAAGATCAAGTTACTGTCTTGTTTTTGTTTTTTTTTTTTAGTGGAACATCTGCCTTTCTGTTTGTTGGGTTGGATTAATATTTAGCGTTGTTGAATTATTGGTCAAAGGCTGTTTCTGGTAACAATGCTGTATAACTGGAGACCACAAAACTCACAAAGAGAAGGATAAAAAAAACGCAGATTATTTGTTCCGTAAACATGACATTTTATGATCACTTAGGTGAATTTTACTGTTCTTGGTGAGAATGCTGACCGCTTTGGACCAGATGGCCTCACCGCAACACAGAGCAAATTGGCTTACTCATCATTACGAACATATAAACCGTACTTTCTTGAAATATCACCATCAGTGGCCCTAATTTACTACATCTCAGAGATGGGAATCTGTAAAATAATTATCTTATGCTGAGCCTTTAGGGGAGTATTATGCAGCTTCAAGTGGATTTTCTGCAAGGGAATGTGTCAGTTTCTCTGAGCGTGTTGCGGCACAGAGGGTCCTTTAACGTCCAGGAAATGGGCCCTATGCTCTGTGAGTTTGTGGTGCAACAGTGAGGCAGTGAGAGGTTCAGCCTGAAGCCACCAGCAATCCAGCACTCCAGGGTCCTCACCAGCGTGCCTGCGATTCTCAGCGCCTCCTGTCGGCACGTGGAATTTCAGAGGCAGTGAAATGGGAATTTTTTTACCTTCAAACTTGTTTTCACATGTAGATCCTTGTCTTTTTTGAGTAGACGCTGAAGACAGTGAAGATAATGTTGTCTTTAGAAATAGTTTAGGATTCTTTATCTGTGTGCAACACAAGCTAGCGCTGATCACGTTGAACTTGAATAGTTGGAGATGGCTGGCGCTTCGCCATGGAGATGGCTGGAGGTGGTGGTGGTGGGGGGTCTTTAGTGGATGAAAAGTTCACAGCTAAACTTCGTTTTTGTTCTCAGGGGTCAAGGGGTCAGTCGCCCCACCCGACAGCCATATTGCAAGTGTTTAAATGCAGGAGTAGAGGGCTGTTGTCCTTCTGGCTGGGGAGGGCCTTTCTTTGACAGCTTGGCAGCCAAATGAAGTGGAGTGACTTTAAAGAGCGACACAGGGGAAGAAAGAGCCCTACTCAGCAGAAAAGGAAAATGGCAAACCTCAAAAGGAGCCTTACAAACCAAAATAGTAATCGCATAACCGAGCATGATTAGCTAAGCTCATTAAAGCGAGACCTTCCAGTTCCGTCGGGGACAGAAAGATTGCCTAGTCTTTCTGAGAGCCCACATTGGCCCTTCAGCTCAGCATACGGGTTTGTGTCACTTCTCACGCTAATTAGGGTGAGCCTGTCAGATCTGTGCTGCTGGGGATGACTTAGGTGGGGTCTGCTTATCAGGGATTACGCCTCATTTATTTGAACGGTTTGAAACTGAACCCCCCTCCTGCCCGAGGGGTGTGTCTCTGGTGTTGATGGGCCTTCTCCACTCACTTACTCGGCTCCTGAAAGTTTACACAAGCTCATGCTCTGTTGGTGTCACTCACCCCCGAGTGCTTCGCATGGATGGTTTATTTCATGTCTGTTTGCACTGGACTTCCACACATCTCTCTCTCTGTAAATAAGTGTGGCAGAAAGAATGAAACTCAAGCGCATCCAGATTCCTCCTTGGCCTGAAAAGGGTAAAGTCGTTCGACACGCTGCCATTTGCTCAGAGGGGAGAAGATGCTGGAGCTTAACGGGAGGCTGATGTCTTCTACAGAATTGCCAGCCTTGGTCTATGAGAAGTTTGGTACAAGGAAGCGGGGTGGGAGTGTGTTTGTGTGTGGAATAGGTTTATATTATATTGTGGAGACCAAATGTCCCCCATAATATAATAAAAACCTGTTTCTCATGTTTTATTTAGTTACTTATGGTTAGGTTCAGGATTGGGTAGGGCTTAAGGTTGTCAAGTTGTGATTAGGGTTTTGCCCATAGAAATGAATGGAGAGTCCCTACAAGGATATCATTACAAACCTGTGAATGTGTGTGGACCCAATAAAAATTTTGCATAGGTTCCTAAAAAGGATTCAGTAGAGGATGTAATGGCATACAATCCCTGCTGTGTGTCACAAGCGGGCCTCTGCGGTTAAGGGTGTTTTCTGTGCCCATCTCCAGTGTGTGCTGTATACCTCTTAGGAGAGCAGGGCCTGCTGGGGCAGATCGCGGCCGTGGGAGCAGCACCGTGACGCTTTTGCAGACAGGCAGTGCATGCCTGCATCCAGCCACGTAGGAACCTGCCGGCTGACCTGAGAGCGTGTGGCCTGCATGATCTGTGGGGCGTATTGCTGCGCTGAGAGTTTGCTGAGAATCTGTAGGAATAGGTTCAAACGAAAAGAAGCATGCATTTCTGAAAAAGGCAACTTTTTTGATTCATTATGAACACCGATTGGACATCCATTCATAGCACTTTTGCACTGTTTCGGACTTTGGCATTTTATTGTCTGAGTACTAGTAATTTGTGCAAGGGTAATAAAGTCAAATCTAATCTAATAACCACTTTTCTGGTACGGGGTCATAGTGAGCCCATTCCTATGAAGGACAAGGGCGTGGAGCCGGGGACACCCTGACGCAGTCTCTGTGTGGAGCCTGGGCGGCCATGCGGACAGCGGGGTAACTGCGTACTGCCCCAGGGAGCTGGGGAGGACATCACATCATGAGGCGATATCGGCGTCAGAGAAAATGAAAACAAGCTGCTATCTGTTTATCCTTTTACTTTTTTGGATGCTGATTTTCCATTTGAAGGAGATGATGTTTATGGCTGTGTTTACAGGCCAGGCACGGCTAGAACATCATGATAAATTTTGCGAATGCTTTTTAATGATGGTAAAAATCCATCAGCGCGACATGTTTATGTGGTTGTTGTGCCCAGGCCTTGGAGTTACGGTGCTCTAATCACTGTGCGAGGCTGAGTGGGGGCTGCTGGGATACGCCACAGGGGCAGCACACCCAGCGGGGGCCTGTTCTTTGTCTGCAGTGGGACCTCGATGTAGTTGTTTGCTAATGAGCCTAATTGAAATCCGCCACGCTGTCCCCGGATGATGGTCACCGGGGCCTAAATGCGATGCGTGCAGCTGCTGCTTCCCTGGCTGCCCCCGTTTCCTGCCGCGCCGCAATCAGTCGCCATCTGGCCCCCTCTGAGTGCCTCTATGCTCCCTAGGCCATTTTCATCCCCGTCTCCCTTCATTCTCACTGGCTGTGCCCTCCTCGTGTAAATTTCCTGGTCTGCTTCAGGCTGAAGGGGCACTGCATTCGCACTAGGGGGATGGCCATGGCGAGGGCAGGCCGTCTGCTGTGAGGGCAGGCCGTCTGCTGCGAGGGCAGGACGTCTGCTACGAGGGCAGCCATCATGATCCGGTGGACCAGGGAATCAGGTTTCAGCTTCTGTTAGATACTGCAATCAGCTCATGAGTAATGAGGAGTAATGGTTGTACTCAGATTGCCAGGACATGACTGGGCTCTTGGAGTGGGGGGCGCTGTGAGGCTCTGGGGGGAGACTCGACACAGGCAGGGCAGGGCAGGGTGGGGCAGGGGGGGCAGAGCAATCCATACCCTTAATCGCTGTTAATTACTGCTTTTTAACCATTTTTGCATGAGAACATCTTTATTAAGAAGCCTGTTAGTAACCTTGTAAATCTGACATGTTTCTTTGTGTGTGACCATGCATGTGAGGGGCAGGCAGTTCTGGAAGGTGACAGACGGGCCACCTGACTGACTGAGAGGTCACTGGGTGACAGCCAGCTGTGACAGTGACACAGAGGGTGCAGCCATGTGCCCGAGTTAGAGGTGGTTTGTGTCTCATTAACGCCGCAGGCAGACTGCTCTGCCCCCCTGCACCCCCTCCGGCTGCCACGGCATCTCCTTCTTATAGTCACAGACTTGTGTGGCTACGATCACAGCCAGAGTGAAGATGGCATCAGGTGGAGATGGGATGTTTTGTGTGGCTTTTGCTTATATACTGAGCAGGTGCTGGTGGATGCTGACCTAACCCCCCCATCCCCCTACAAGGCTTCTCTTTGCGGCAGGATGGGGGCGGGGGGTGGGGTGGCAGGGACATTTAATCGCGCCTGTGGAGCCTTGCACATCTTACACTGAGTTCCTGCAGCGTGGGGAGACATTCTCCTGAAGGACGGTGAACGTCCTGCCCTTGCCTGTGCTACGGTGTGAAAGCCGCCGCCGGACACGGCCCACGCTCAGCCTCAGAACCGTCCACCAGGCCTGCAAGCCATGAGCTGTGGTGCGTGCAGCCTGCCATAAACACTGTGTGCAGCCTCGGCCGACTGTGGTGTGTGGCACTGTCACAGCGCACAACACCCCCGTCTGGTTCGTCTTAGGCTCTTCTGGATTCATGTTCTGTTTTTTTTTTATCCTTTTTTTCTTCCCCGGGGACACAGAAGAGCCCCCAGCTTCCCTGTCGGTGGTGAGTATCCTCCTAAGAATGGGTGTTTAGTCTGCGCCGGCCATTGAGAAGCTGCATTTGGCAGTGCGGAGGGGCGGATTAGAGACCTGAGGGAGATGAAAGGCGCTGCTCGAGAGCATCTCTCGCCTTTAATTCACAAAATCACTCTTGTCACGGCCGTTATTTTTTGCAGCATCCGGCTCCTCGTGACACAAAGGGCTAAAATTGCAGGTTTCTTCTGTCATCCGCCTGAGCGGCGGTGTGTTTGTGTCGTGTGTACGACCTGACCAGCTCACATTCCTACGTCTGGCCCTTAAAGAGTCTGCCCTGTCTGTTCGGGATGGTCATAGATAACGCTCGGCGTCACGCTTCATATTTGGCCATCGTTGGGCATGTAGTCCCCAGCATCTCGCAGAGAGCAGAGGCCCCTGAAGCACCACACAACACCACCGCGGTCAAGTCTCCCTGCTTATCTCCTTTTATCATCTGACAGCAAAGGCTTCAAAGTAAGAGCAGCTTGCAGGCTGTAATAACAGGGGATGTAATCTCTCGCCGCTGGATCCTGTGTCTTCCGGAGTATTTACACCCCTCTCCTGTGTTTTTTTTTAGAAACACTTAAATTATATTTCTGGGCTTGTCACATGCTCGTGTCATTTCCTCTTGGGAAATTAACATGGTGAGATGTGCGTGATGGCATAGCCCCGGCTCCCTGTTTGTGGGGTGTTTCATTACACGGCGGCCCTCAAGGACACATGGCTAAACTTTACATCTCACTTGGATATTAAACAGCTGGAGGTCCACATCTACATGACAGGTGATCAGCCTGTAGGTTAGTCTGTATCCCTAAACGCTGAAATAAGCCTCAGCTATGCTTGAGGACAAAGCCAAGTGTTAAGCTGTTAGATATCTTGTTTCATCACCTGTTTGTACTTGTAGGATGTGTATTGGACAATACGAAGCCGTGAGGGGGTTCAGCAGGTGGCACAGCCCCTAAAAAATTCAATCCCTGGGTCAGCTGACATTCTGTGTGGCCACGCCTGCCTCCAGGTGCTTTCAGCTTACAGTCACCACACCTGCAGTCAGTCTAACCAACTGCTTGAGATTGCTCTGATTAATTTGCTTCCTGCTTCCTCTTACTGTTTCAATCCCTCACCTCGAATCTCTTCTCTCCTTTAATCTCTTTATGATTTTCTCTTTTTCCAACCTTTGTTTAGTGTCATGCTTCCTGTTTGCTAATCACCTGATCTGGTGTAGTTTACCATCATTCTGTCCTTCTCCACCGCTTCAGACCTGTTCTTCTTTATTGCCATATTTCATTCCTAGTTTAGTACCTCAGGCCCCTCCTTGTTTATTACCCCAGTCTCCTCCTTGTTTATCATTCTAGGCTCCTCCTTGTGTATTACCCCAGTCCCTCCTTGTTTATTACCCCAGGCTCCTCCTGATTTATTACCCCAGGCTCCTACTTGTTTATTACCCCAGGCCCCCTCCTTGTTTATTACTCCCAGTCCCTCCTTGTTTATTACCCCAGGCCCCCTCCTTGTTTATTACCCCAGGCCCCCTCCTTGTGTATTACCCCAGGCTCCTCCTTGTGTATTACCCCAGGCTCCTCCTTGTTTATTACCCCAGGCTCCTCCCTGTTTATTACCCCAGGCTCCTCCCTGTTTATTACCCCAGGCTCCTCCCTGTTTATTACCCCAGGCCCCTCCTTTTTTTAGTAAACCAATACCTTCCTCGTTTGATATTCATTTCTACTCAGTGCCTGTGTCCTCCACAGCCATAATGCTTTTGTAACTCTCAGTCAAATGCCCAAAACGGATCAGCACCAAGTACCATTATCCTGAAGAGAAATGGACAGAAAATCTGGCAAGGTGGGTGATTGCGGTTCATAAGAAATTTACAAACAAATGTACAATAAATTTAACATCGCCTCCCTTGACTTAAACTCCACACACCTAAAGATGTAACCCTATCTGTGACCTTTCTGCTCTTAACAAAGTCTTGTGATGCGTTTTCTCCCCTGTTTCACAGTGGTGCTTTAATTTTAATTGTAGCAGCACCTGGTTAATGCTGTTTTTCTTTGCTCATCTCCCTTTTTCCCTTGGTGAAAAATCTTCATTTACAGGCTTCATAAAACTCTTGATGGCTGCTGTTCATGCTGCATTGTGACAAGCTGTTGTGTATTAACAGATGTTGCCTTTCCTCGGTTTGTATATGGACACTTAGATGGCTTTTCCTAAACATGCAGAAATTCATGTGTCAGTGAACATGCCTTTGGAGCAGAGGAACCTATGTGTATGTCTTGGACCCTTTGAGGTTGCTCAATTACATTCTTTGAAATGAAATCACATACGGTATACAATATTACCAGGAGGAGATGGAGATGGAGAGTCTCTGGCCTCTACCACACTCCGTGGCTTCCGGGTGGGGAGGGGATGGGGGGGGGGGGCACTCAGGTGGGAAAAATCTCATTTTGGAATGTGCACCTCTGCTCTGATGCTACCCTGTTAACCGGCAGAAATCTTATTTACTTTGACAGTAAATCTCCTGACAATCTTTATGTAAGTGATGACAGAGAGGGCAGAGTGAAGGCTGTAATTTCCCCCCAGAAGTTAAAGTGGATGTTTCCAGAGCCCACCGGCGAGCCACAGGAGAGATGCTGAGCTAAGATGAGACTAATAGATGCTGTCAGAGGAAATAGCGAATGTGCATAAAAAGCAATATAGGAAAGTGACAGGTAGGAATTGAAGGTGATTCCCTGTCCCTGCATGTTTCCTGTTTGATCTGAAGTTGTATGAAAATTATCAAGGGTAAAGTTGGCCTAGTATTTCCATTTTAGCCAGAAGTGATGCAGTGTGGTCAAGTAGAGACCATCATGTGCTGTAGTGTATAAATGGATACAGGTTTTAAAATTTCAAACTATTTACTGTAAGCAGGCTGAGCTTCAGGTTTATTTAGTAGAAATACGTCCATGTGCTTTGTACACACTCGCTGGTCTTCACCTGGTATTGTTTGTGTAACGCGATTGGCTTTCAGCATGGGTGCCATTTTTGTTCCGGATGTCTAATGCAGTTTGGGCTTATTGTCTCTGCGAGTCATCCATGACTGAACGGCGATTAAATTATACTGTGCATGAAACTGTAATCAGCATTTTCTGTGGGCATTAAAATCAAACCTAGGACAATAGGAACTTTGGGGAGGCTCTCTTGTTGCTGTATAGTTTGGTTTTGTGTTTCTATTTGGGACCATATCACAGTTATGTAACTGTTCCAGGAAATAATCCGTAGACTGTAGTGCTCTTGCTTCTGGAGGATATGATTTTGAGCCCGTTTTGAATTGTTTGTTTGTGTATAAACATTTCTTTTTTCCCAGGCCACTCTGTCTCCAATAATCCCATACATGGTGTCCAGGTGAATTACTGACTGCGGCCCAGTCTGTGGTTATTCCCTGTCAGTGTCCCGTTACTGACTGTCATCCTGTCTGAGGTTATTCCCTGTCAGTGTCCCGTTACTAACTGTCATCCTGTCTGAGGTTATTCCCTGTCAGTGTCCCGTTACTGACTGTCATCCTGTCTGAGGTTATTCCCTGTCAGTGTCCCGTTACTGACTGTCATCCTGTCTGAGGTTATTCCCTGTCAGTGTCC
>JABFDZ020000001.1:36980701-36994855 GCA_019775955.2 Pollimyrus isidori
CCTGTCTGAGGTTATTCCCTGACAGTGTCCTGTTACTGACTCCCATCCTGTCTGAGGTTATTCCTTGTCAGTGTCCCATTACTGACTGCCTGCCTGTCTGAGGTTATTCCCTGACAGTGTCCTGTTACTGACTCCCATCCTGTCTGAGGTTATTCCTTGTCAGTGTCCCGTTACTGACTGCCTTCCTGTCTGAGGTTATTCCATGTCAGTGTCCCGTTACTGACTACCTTCCTGTCTGAGGTTATTCCTTGTCAGTGTCCCATTACTGACTGCCTTCCTGTCTGAGGTTATTCCCTGTCAGTGTCCCGTTACTGACTGTCATCCTGTCTGAGGTTATTCCCTGTCAGTGTCCCGTTACTGACTGCCTGCCTGTCTGAGGTTATACCTTGCCAGTGTCCCGTTACTGACTGCCTTCCTGTCTGAGGTTATTCCATGTCAGTGTCCCATTACTGACTGCCTTTCTGTTTGAGGTTATTCCTTGTCAGTGTCCCGTTACTGACTGCCTTCCTGTCTGAGGTTATTCCTTGTCAGTGTCCCATTACTGACTGCCTTCCTGTCTGAGGTTATTTCATGTCAGTGTCCCATTACTGACTGCCTTTCTGTCTGAGGTTATTCCTTGTCAGTGTCCCATTACTGACTGCCGTCCTGTCTGAGGTTATTCCCTGTCAGTGTCCCATTACTGACTACCTTCCTGTCTGAGGTTATTTCCTGTCAGTGTCCCGTTACTGACTGTCAACCTGTCTGAGGTTATTCCCTGTCAGTGTCCCGTTACTGACTGCCTGCCTGTCTGAGGTTATTCCCTTTCACTGTCCTCTTCCTGACTGTCATCCTGCTTAAGCTCTCTTTGTTTTATTCTCTTTTCATTATTTAAGAGCTGAAATGACACTGAGAGTTTTCACAGTTTTTTCAGATGGAGTTAATCAAGATATTTTTTAAAAATCAACAAGGAAGAGATGGTCTACAAATCTTCAGTTGGTTCTCTTCATTTTTAAAAAAAAATAAGACTTAAATTTGAAAGATATTTTAAACCCTCCAGAGACCCCTGGGGCCATGTCTGGAAGACGTGGAGAACATTGAATGCAGATCTTTTTGGTATCGCTTTCCTCTGTGGGCTTTCAATGATGTGAGTGTGCAGGATCCTTCTCATCATGCATTGCAGTGTGGGTTTATCAGATTAGCATCTCAGGGATTTATAGATACCACTTGGTCATCAAGGAGCTGTAGCTGCTCCTAAGTTCAGTGATACCTTGTTAAGATATTTTTTCCTCATGTGTAATGGAAAAACACTGCAATCCAAGATGGTAATTATGGCTAATTTACTGCTTTGACGTTATGTAATTGTGTAGGAAATAGACCTGGCTAATAGGTTACAGGTTCAGGTCCCGTAAGGGAAAACTGCTCTTGTGCTCTCAGTGTGATTTTTTAAAACAAACAGGGCTTTATGCAAGAGATGGAAGCGATAATAAATAGCTACAAGAATAGCTTTTCCATCTGGTGAGAGATGGCCGATTATTTAGCCTCTGAATAGCTAATCCAGAGATGTACATGTATGTGTGTAGACCTGACGTGACCGGATGGCAATGGGGAGATCCTGACAGTGTGTAATTAAAGTGCCGGCCTCAGAGTGTGCATCGCCAAATCCAATAAAAAACATCTTGGTTGAAAAAGAATGTCATAGTTTAGCGGGGAGCACGAATCGCGCAACTATCGCGCTGAGCAGTGAATTATGGCCTTTGGGGCGGAGGAGGGGGTGAGGAAGATGGGTTCACTTACAGCAGGGTGGTGCTGCTTCATCCTGTTAGATACCAGCCAACGTTCTTCATGTTAAGTGTTGGTGTGCAATCACCAGCTGAATAGGTATCGCAAGTCAGCATCTCTCTCCTGATTGTTAAAAGGCAGCTTGCTAGTTTGCTGTTTGTCTGGATGACAGACGTAGTGCAGCGATGCATACCACCACAGATGCTGAGCTTCCCCCTATAACATGTGATCAAAGGCAGTAATACTTTGTTTTACAAGGGCAGGACACTGGAGCATGACTTTGGGTAGTCAGTAGTCTTGGCTATCTTCAATCTCTTCAATAGACAGAGTGAAACGGATTTTTAAGCTTAAACTTTCAAGCCAAAATGGTATCTAGTTGCCTGTAAGAGAATATACCTATATTCTGTGTTTAATTCCAAGCACATTCACTTGGTTGTATTTTGGTGGTTTAAATGTGTTTTTCCCACATTGTTCAGACCTGTGTGTAGACTTGGGTAGTTCAGTTCATTGATTCCTGATGAACATGACTAGCCTGAAGATGAAAGGCATTATGGATCCAGCAGGAATGAGGAGCATTATGCAGCAGAGATGGTTTTTCGTGAGTGAAGCTGCTGCCCCACTGAGACCCACTGGCTGGGCTCCCATCACCATGGATGATGGTGTAATGCAGAGAAAATGCATGAAGCGTGTGAGACCCCCTTTGATCTGGGTGACTGTAAATGGCTTTTCAAAAGGTTCTGTGGGGCCCGGGGTCACCATACTGGCTCAGGAGAGATGCATGATGAGACATGCATGGGGGATCATCTGGCATGTCCATCTGGAGGGAAGGTCCAGACAGACTGGGGGCAGGGGGAGGGGGCCAGAGGCATGCTTTGCTGGTGAAGTCTGTGAGTTCCCACTTGTATTTGGGAGGTGTCAGCATGATTTCTGATTGGGTATACCTATATTGGTATGCCTCCTATACCAATGCAGGGGTCCGCTAATGTCTGAGATTCTGATGAGGTTCTGATGAGGTTCTGAGTGTCTGAAGCGATCTGAATGTCAGAGCAGCCCAGCCTATACCATCGATGCTGCCCCCACCCCTTCCCGGATGATCTGGGCTGGCTTTGTTGGTGTACTAGGTGGAGGGTACATAAAAGGTAGTGTAGCAGACCACCAGCCACCGGGCAGCTCAACCTGGTGTGTAAGGAGCCTGAAACCTCACCATTCAGGGGACAACACTGTGACCGAGTTGGAAATGGATCCGCACATGTTCCAACATCACAGCTGCGCGTGCAGTTAACCCCTGACAGCGAGGCGGCGTTGGAGCCTCGGACCAAAATTCCAGGGCAGATCACGTCTCATGTTGGTTCAAAATGAGACACAGCATTTTATTTTGCTTTGTGGGATGGGTGTTAACTCTTTGCTTGACATATTCCTGCAAACTAGATGACGGTGAGGGAAACTTGATGATTAAATAAGTGTTTAATAAACAAGATGGTTTCCCTTGTATAATTCCGCCCATTTCAGGCTTTTTAAGGCTGTGCAGAGTCTGTATGACCCAAAGAGGAGTCTGGGCTCAGAAGCAGGCCTCAGGGAGACCGTGTGGTGTGAGTGTCACCCCGCTGTGATGTGCTTGTCTGGGTTGTCACGTGAGGGGACTAGCAATGTGAAGGTACCAGCCGCTGAAGACACTGCACCTGTGCGAGGTAGCCCTGTCTGCCGGCTCCAGACGGAGGTCACCAGGGTCCAGCCACTCAGAGGGTGGGGGGAGTGGGCTTGTGGGATGCTGAGATGTCATCCAGCTCTCATTGGGGCTTCTGCTGTACCAGCCGTGCTGTTTGTTTACTTGCCGTTGACCTCGCTGCCTTGACTAGGCACCCAGGACACATAGCGTCCGTCTGATTCCCAATCTTTTGGGAAATGACAGTTAAAATTCTGCCGAATCTTAGACGCAGGAAGTTATTATTTTGTCACGGTTAGGAAATCAAATGGACATGGCGCGACCTCGATGTCGAGCCTGTGGCCACCCGCTTGTTTCCATTCTGAAATTACTGCTGTTTTGCGTAACTTCCTAAAAATACATCTGTTGTTTGACATTATGAAACAGCTTCTTACGCAGCCAACAGCCAGACTCTGTAATCAGTCACCAACCAGCGCTTTAAATTCAGCTTATTCCTCTCGCAACTGTGAAAACAGGCTAGTGCAGGCGGGCGTAGCCGGCGATTTTGGCACCAAGACGTCCGCAGACAGCACTCATTCTGTGCCGTTCGAGGTTAGAGGAGGATTCAGTGCTTTTCCAAATGCTCCGTCATAACTAATGGTGTATATGTTGTCTGTACATATAACCTGAAAAGACCATATGAGGAGGAAGAGGATGGGATGTTTATTGTGCCCACTTCGGAAATTTGTGTATGGAGTTGAACAGTGTGTCAGTTCACAAGTGACTAATCCGTGCTATTTGTGGCTATTGTATTATGGTTTCTCTTTGTTAGTTTGTATCACACGTGTTGGTTCTTCTTATATTAAAGGGACTGGCATTGCCAAAGTTTCTTCTCTGATTGACGCTTGTAATCTGTTTGTTACGGTGTCTGAGCTGTAGGTAACTTGTCTTTTACTTTTATTTGTGAAACTTCAACATGATGCACACGATTTCTGTTTTGAAAAACACCTCTGTCACCTGTCATGTGACCCTGAATCACTTCCCTTCTGGTTGCCTGAGAGTCACAGAACAAGACTGCAGGGAAAAAAGGAAAATCTGTGCTATTCAAGGGATCCCTGAGATCCTTCAGTGAGACATTGTTTATTTTAGCAGCAGCCTAAATGTCTGGGAGATGAAAAGGATTAATGCTTTCATACTCACCCACTGTTGTCGCCCTTGAAAAGTTGGAGGGAACTTCAGTCTTGTGACCTTTGGCACCAGCCAATAGGATGCCAGCTAGTTTGGACATCTCTCTTAGCACTGAGGTGCTTGGTTGATAAACAGAGACTTTAAAACTGTTCTCTGGTCAAACAGTTCCTTCAGGTTTGCATGAACAAATATTGTTTTAGACTGAAACACAATCTGTTCCCTGCGAATTAACTAGGAAATAATGAACAGTTTGATTTTATTAGCATTGTGGTATCTCACCCCATTCCCCCCACAGTTCGGAATCATGTGGTTCAGGGAATTTCTGTCTCTAAGTTGCCCATAGCATGTCATTTTGGGTGTGTGCCCCGTCATATCTAGAGTGTCCCCTGCCTTGTGTCTTCTGCTTTCTGAGGCTCTAGGCTGTCCCTAACCCTTTGTAGTAGAAAAGGGATAAACATGCCCTTCCAGAGACCAGTGACCCATTTGTGGGGTGTCAGTCTTACTGCGTCCCGGGGCTGTGAGCAGGAGGCTGGATGCAGGCGCCAGCTCCGCCAGACAGACCAGAAATAGGCCTGGCATGTCCCATGGCAGCATGGAGACCAGCGAACTCCAGCCCTCAACAGAAATAGCAGTAAGTCAGTTTTGACGTTCTGGCCGACAGGAAATAAAGTCTCAATGTTTTTTGGCTGTTTCAAAGATGGAATGTATGGAGCCTGGTGCATTCGGGTATCTATGGGGGCATGAATGATCTTTCATTTCAATCTTTTTTCTTCTGTTAGTTGCATTATTTGGTTGTGTTTGTGTGTTTACTTTATTTGCTTAGGGGAAAGGTCACTAAACATGGAGATTGATTAATTTCCCAGCTGTAAAGGGTGCCATTCCCTTAAAGTGAATTATAATCATTCCAGAGAGAATCTTCTCGCAATAGACCTGTCAGACTCTGTTATCCATACTTCAAAGCTCATGTCGGCAAGGACTTTTTATGCAGTAATCCATTTTAAGTCACCAGCATTCAGTTTTTTTCCTCCTGAACGAATCAATGATTTACTTGTGAAGTGCTTCTCCTGAAGAGGGTGGTAAACCTGTGCAGCTGGAATATGAAGGAGGAAGACTAGCGAATAGGGTTTGGGGCGTCCTCCTGTGTTCCTCCAGGGATGCTTCTGTCTGCCTCCAGGGAGGCCTCCGTCTGCCTCCAGGAAGGCCTCCGTCTGACTCTAGGGAGACCATCTCCTGACTCCAGGGAGGCTTCCGTCTGACTCTAGGGAGGCCTCCGTCTGACTCCAGGGAGGCCTCTGCCTGCCTCCAGGGAGGCTTCCGTCTGACTCTAGGGAGGCTTCCATCTGCCTCCAGGGAGGCCTCCGTCTGACTCTAGGGAGGCCTCTGCCTGCCTCCAGGGAGGTTTCCGTCTGCAGGCAGGACCCAGAAATACAGTGAGCGGGGGGGCTACTCTCAAACACTTCTGTTGGTTCCTCTTCTGTGGGCTTTGCTTCTCAAACCCGCAGCTTTCTGACCCAAGTGCAGCATATGCACAGACCAAAGTGGCCTCTAGCCCAGGGCCCTGACTCTTAGGGAAACACATTTTTTTTCCAGCATGCAATGCTGTGGGTGGGGTCCCAACAATGACTTTAGGTCAAAGGCCCCCACCCCCCTGAATTTGGCCTGCACGTGATGTAAACATGTAGGCCTGTCTTTCCTATCCTGCCACCAGCGAGTGCAGATATTCAGCGGTAGGGAACACTACAGAGCACTGTTCACATACCTGCCTTAATGGAGGACATTCAAAGATCCGACATGTTTGTTTTGAAATTTGTTTTGGGTGATGGCTTGTGGAATTTAGTTTCCTTTTCTTGTGAGTTGTGCAGTAGCCATATATGTAGAGTGTATGTGGAGTATGGGGTGTGCGGTGTGTCGGAGTATGCGGATGAATACGCTTTCACTCTGGGAGATGGTGCCCAAACCCCACTCTAGCGCCACCCTAGCAGATGGTCCCTATTTGGTCAGCACCTCACACCATGGGAGGAGTGTTTGTCAACCACTTGTCATCCCCCTTCCCAGGTCTTGGTTCTGATGGCACTGATAAGGTTCTTTACATGAATGGGTTTCCCCTGTGGTCGAGCAGGACTTTGGGGGATGCAGAGGGCTTTTGGCATCCTGCTGTTCTCCTTATGTGACTGATGTAGACTGAACTGTAAACCAGCAGGAGTATTCGGAAAAGGGGAGAAGTTCTCCATTTATCAGGTGACCAAATGCCAGCTCTGCTTACCGGATGCATGTTCTCGGGCTAGCTGACAGCCACTGGGGTCAGAACCAGGGTCTAATTTGATGACTGGAGATTGATATGAAGCCTCGCCTTTCTGCCGGTTTTAACAGCGGTGTTGAGGTGTGGATCGATATCTGGGGAGTAATGAGTCCTGCCCCCCCTCCAAAGTGAGTGACACTCTTTCTGCAGGAAACGCAGTTGGCATTTCTGGTCAGGGCTGATGGGGTAGGTTTTAAGAAGGCCTATTTCATCTTCTTGTTTCCCAAGCTGAAGCAATATCACTGGGGTGTAATACTTCCATACCAGTTTGGTAAGATGATCAGCCATGATTCCTGATAATTAACACAGAGTAATTAAGCCAAGAATACTATCACAAATACCAGAAGATGTTCACTTATCGGACTGAATTGGGTCAGCTGATGCAAAGCCCAAGCTGGTGCTTATGTCAGATCAGAAGCTCCCTGGGAGTCAGTGAGGCTGGGAGAGTGGCGGGAGGGTGGCGCTTGACAGTGCACTGCAGGAAGCGGTCATTCAGAACTGGTAGAAGGTCCTGGGACCCGCTGGACAGAGTGGATCTAACTGGGAAGCGGTCCAGCTCAGTGCACGACACCAGAGGTGAGGCTCCAGGACTGGGAATGGTCAGGGCCGCCTTCCACTGGCTTGGACTGGGAGTCTAGAGGGGCACATGGAGCCTGTTGGGCCTTTTTATGGAGTGTGGTCAGAGGTGGGGGATGGGTGACTTCAGGATCCCATCACGCGTGCTAACAAAGCGGGGACCCATCTGCTTCCCCTTCCTCACTGTCGGTCGCTTTGCTCTGGCTCTCGTGGTGTCAGTGAGGCTCCGCAGGCATGTAAATGATTCATTTCAGAGCTCCGCTAATTCATATCCATGGGGTTTCTGGGCCGCCGGCTCCTACCCGCTCACTGTCATTAATGACGAACCGGAGATGACTGAGTGACCGTGAGAGGAGATCTCATGCCGATGGTGACTTATGACTATGCAGATGACTCCCGCTGACCATGGGAAGTGAACGCTTTACGGTTTGGCAGATGTGGGATTAAACCGCTCTGCCTGCATTACGGCCGGAGTCGAGCTGAAGCTGCAGTGAAGGCTCTGCTCTCCGAGCACTCTGATTGGACGGCTGGCTTTTCTGTACAGGTATCCTGTGTGTTTTAGGTTTATTATAAACAGCCTCGCAGCTTGGGCCTGCAAGCGGCATTTCCCTGCCCCAGGATGGCGGGGGGAGGACGCCTAATAAAACATTTATGGGGGATGTATTTCAAAACCAGCATGGTGGAGGGGGGGGCGGGGTGTGGCAGGAGCACAGAGTGCACGCCGGGATCTCCCATGGGCTGTGCAGTGTAAGCAGCGCTATTGGGTGGTCAGAGCAAGGCTTTCCAGGCTGCAGGCATGAGCTGCCACTGAGGTCCAGGGCGCGTTGCCTCTCCCCCTTCCCTGTAGGTGTGAGGTCCTCAGGCATGCTGTACAGAAATTCAGAATCAAATCAGAAACTTTCAGTGATGATCTGGGACCTGAGCTTGTGTAATGGTGAACTCACATGGACCATAGCTGTCTGTGTGCATGTTTTATTTGGACATTGTGTCAGTTTTTGTTTGTTCTCAGAAACTTTGGTCAAAGTTATGGATTGAAAGATGCATAGGGCTCACCTTGACCAGCAAGGAAGGTTCCTGCTTGGGTTTTAGAATCCAGATCCGTTTGTTGATTGCCGAAAGGGTACTAATGGATCTTGATTTTTTTGCCTGCTACTGTAATGTGCATTTCTCAACCTCATCCATTCAAATCCACCTATACAATAGTTTGGACACCAGGTATTGCTGGGCTACTGATCATGAGAAGCGGCTCTCAGTAAGTTCAGGGTAACGCCACACGCTGCCCAATCTGCAAAGGTCTCTCTGTCTCTTCCAGCCAGAGGGTTTTGTATCTGTATTCTGGATGCATTTTTAAAGAAACCCTCTTTTTACTGTGCCATTATCCTCTTCAGATTTATTTTTGAGTTGTTAAATACATCTTGGCACTCTCAGATGATTGCTCTACTGTTAGGTCACCATGAACATCACCGTCCATCCATCCATCCATCCATCCATCCATCCATCCATCCATCCATCCATTTTACTTTAATAAGATGAAAAATCTTCTCTTCAGATTAGAACTGTTCCATCTTCAATGTCAATTTGAGAACCAAATCAATTGTAGTATATAGTGTGTGTGACTGTAGTGTGTGATTATGCTTTTTTCTTGTCATTTGTTTGGGGATGCTAGCAAGTGCTCTTATCTCATCAGTAGGTCATCTCAGAGGCCTTCTCTAGCTGGCCCTGTCCTGCCAGCTTGGCTCCTCAGGAAAAGATTCTGTACAGTATGATTCCATGCTTTCCCCCCTATTTATGATGTCAGTTGCTTAGAGGGCCAGCCATCCTGGGGGTAATTAAATCTTATGGACCGGTGAGGGATGTGGAGGCAGCCAGTGTCGGTGTGTGCTTGTGGGGTGGTGGCGGCCTGCACCATGTGCGATTGCCTCCAGGAATCCTGGAAGAGGACTCGAGGCCTGGCCATCATGAACATGTCCCTACTGTTGTCTCTGGCTGCTAACATTGTCAGCAGGGGACTCACGCGTGACCAGGGTGTCATTGTCAGCAGACTCTTGTCACAGTATTCTTGACGCATGTCACGGGAGAATTCGTCTCTCTGAACAGAGTATAGCATCCATCATTCTACCGTTCCAGTTATAGAATGGTAATCCAGCGTTCCTCATTTCCTGAGATGCGAGCGTGTCATTCATTTTGTGGGTCCTTTCCTCCTCACCGTTTTTCCTCCCCCTCTCTGAAGCTCCTTGTTTCTGGGAAACGACGTTCTTCGCCGGAATCCCCATGGGCGCACCGCTGTTTTCTCAAACACCGATGCTATCATTTTCCCCCACGCGCAGAGCTGCCTGTTTATTACCCGCTGTTTCTGTGCGTTTCGTTTTGGTGTGGAGAGTGTGTCCCTGATGTGTGGGCGCTGAGTAATTGTTTGAAAGAGGTGCAACAGCACAAATTAAGAATGACAATAGAATGGTGGCGCAGCCACATAGCCCATTACCATTTCAAAGTAAACGCAATGCCTCTGAATGCAGGTGTTTGCAGTCTGCAAAAGGAAATTAACATAAAAAGAAAACAATATGCATTTTGGATGAAGACAATGGAAAAATTTGAGTATCATTGCTAGGGACTATAATGTTCTCATCCCCTGGGGGAGACTTAGTGTAGGGAAGTGAATAGTAAAAAAATGGATGGTCTTGAAATTGCAGCTGCCCCATGTAACCTCGAGGATCATGTCAGATCCGCATGTGCTCAGGCGTGCAGTGTCGCCTGTCTTACAAAGACACATCTTTACACACAAGAAGAAAATGGACCAACAAGTAGCGGTTTAGATGCTGACAGGCTCATCGATACTCCACAATGTCATGCCTTGATAATAATAGAAGGGTCATTGAGTTACCAAAATATAACGTGAAGTTCACAGATTTTCCCGGGATTCCCTTTGAGGTTAGAGGTACCAGAAATGCCTGAAACATGAGCTAGGTCGTCCCCTGTGTGTGTAACCTGTTGGGACCGGTGTTACACGTGTGTTTGGTGATAAAGCAAGTTCTGAACTCTGATTGTGTTGGAGCAGAGTCGTGGAGCCCACAGAGGAGCTGGGTGTGGGTCTACACAGGCTGAATGTGTGCATGTCAGAACAGAGCGGTTACAGTGTGTGTACGAAGCCAAGGCGTGCCCCCCCCCAGGTGTGGAAGCCGCCCTGCGTCCCGTCTGCGGTTTGGCAGGTTAGTCATCACTGAGTCCCATTAGGCGGCGATGGCCTCTGTGTGTGGCCCTATTGTCTCACTGCGGACTGCCGGCTCCTGACGCTGCAGTGACATCTCTTCCAGATGTCGACCCATATATGTATGTTCCTTTTCAGCTGCTAGAGAGGCAAACATATGTTATAAATGACTGTAGTTTGCTTGTGTTTTTCTGGTTTGTCTAAACAAACAGAGCTGCGTGTTTAGGGTTTATGCTGCATCCGGATAACATCCTACCACTGTAAATGCAGAACCAACATTGTAACTGACAGCTACCCAAAAGGAGGCTTCCTGTAAATACCATACCTCGGTATCATATTGTCTTTGAGGGAGCAGCCTTTGTTTCACAGCTAAGCTGCCTCTCTCTACGCGATTTGGGATGGAGATTCCAGACCACCCCACACAGTTAACCAGCATGGCTTAAAATCATCTTATAGCCTGAAGTCCTCAGTCCTTCACATATCTGTCTTGTTTATACCATCCGAGAGGGCATCAGGGGCATCAGATGGCATCTTCAGGTATCGTGGAGCATCAGAGGGCATCACAGGACATTGGGGGGTAACAGAGAGCATCTTGGGGTATCGGGAGGCATCAGAGGGCATCAGGGAGGCATCAGAGAGCATCCTGGAGCATTATGGGGAATTTGGAGAGGGGGTAGGAGGTTCTGAGAGCCTTTGTACTGCATTGTGCATAAGAAATACCCATTCTTTTTCCAATTAAGGGAATTTTACCTTGGTCACCAGATCCAGCTAACAGTATAATTAAATTGATATGTGAATCACTAAGCAGAGTGAGCCGGCCCTCCATGCTACTGAGGCTCATCACAGCACAGGGGGGCCTGGGCCCCAAGGGCAGGGGCGGAGTGGAGCCCACGCGCAGATGGTGGCATTGTTGCCGATCTGTAGGGGGCGCTGCCGAGGATCACACCAGAAAGTAGGCCGTGTTTGTGGGTCTGTGCGTGTGCCAGTGACTCCAGGCTGCACATTCATCTTGTAGACCCAGATCCGGTGACGCTTGGCGGCTCGCATGCCAGGGCCTGACCCAGCTTGGTGACAGCATCGGGATGCCATTAGCGCACGTAGCATAGTGTTGGGAGGTGATGTATCAGGAACACGAAGGCTGAGCTGTCACATGATTGTGGGTTTGAGTCCCGCTGGGTCTGGGTCTTACCCACAGCATGGAAAATTCTAGTTTGGTGAATCTAAATGGGCCTCTGTGTGAGTGTGAAATATAAGAACATCCAGCGTTGCTACGAGACCATAACCAAGGCTGCAGATGAAAAGAGCAGGTCAGTGGTTGCAAGAGCTAGTCAAAGTGATTCTGGTTGAGAGGGAGTGCTGGCTGAATGTGGGTGGCTGGGTTCTTTATTGTTAAGGGCATGAAGACACTTTGAGTGTTCTCCATAGGGGAAGGGATTAGGATGCCTGCGTAATGTAAAGAAGAACATTCTCTGCTTCCTTGAAGGAATTTGGAGACCCATTACTCTGAAGTTCTGGTATAATCTTGGGTCTCCCCCAAAATTATAGTTGTGGGGGGCACATCCGCTGCGGTCGGACAGGATGATTCCACATCCTCAGTGTTTGCACTATCAGTGCCTCAGTATGTCATGCAGCCCAGTTGAGGACATGATTCTGTTATTCACTGCGAGCATTGTTTAGATTCCCTCAGGGAGGCTGCCAGGGGGTGTCTGTGGAATTTGCCACTTGCCCTTACTACACCACATTCCTCTGATGCAGCCGGCAGTCCAAAGAGGCCTTTGGGAGGGGCTGTGGAGTAATGCAATGGGAGGAGGACTCAGGAGGACTCTGGCTGGTGTTCACCTCAGATGTGCTCCCAGGCAGCTGGGAGGGAGCACAAACATCTGCGGGTTCCCGAGGACCGGATTGGGAAACACTCCTTTAATAGGCCTTAGGAGACAGGCTTCTCAAGCACAGCTCACTGCAGATAGCAGCGATGTAATCAGGGTGAGGAGTTCAGTGTATGAGGCTGCGGGTACAGGCTTACTGAGCATGTTCCCATGTGCTCTGTGCTGCCACTCATTCATGGGTGGGATTCCTGCTGGGTTGTTGGGTGAGCTGGAGGGTATGTCCCCGCTATTGGGAGAGGGGGACTTCCCACTAAAGCCAGTAGTGCTGTTTAATCTACTGTTACCGGACGGGGAGGACAGTGGCGAGGGGGCACCGGCATGTGCACAGAAGTGTAAGTGTACGGGTCACGTGTGAATGAAACGTAGCCACAGGGAGGCTGGCTGCCATGGGAGCCCCCCCTTTCCCCGTGAGGGACGCACAGGCAGATGTGAACGGGCAGGCGGCCACATGCAGTACTGCTGACGCGTGACTTCACAGAAGACGCCACCCCCCCATGATGTTATAAGGCTAGGGTCTGTGACAAGGCCTAGAACAGAGCGACTTAATCCCCCTTCTGGTGGGGGCTGGTACATAAGGGCAGACTTCCCTCTGAAGGTCAGTGTCTACTGGCACAGAGCCTCAACTGTAAATCAGGGAGCCAGACAATTAAATGGGGGAGGAGGGAGGAAGTCGACCCCCGCATGACTGTCACTGGGCCTGTGAGTCTTTTGGCAGAGACACAGGGGTCATTGAGAGGAATGGAGAGTCAGCCACATGAAGCCAGGGAGCCCATAGATATGGGCATGATAGCGCCTCCCGCAGACTCTGATGGTCAGACACGAGGTCAGTACATTTACACGGGCTTTGAAGGAGTACATCGAGTCGATGTAAACGCTTATGCAAATATTAAATCATAAACTACACTTTGATGGTGTCTCTGACTTTTCTCGGACCCTAATACTCTGCCATCCCTTTGTGCCATTCCAGCAGCAGCCAGTGAGTTAAATCAGGTGAAAAGGATCTCTAAGGTTTAATAACCCCATTGTCAGGTTACCTTCTAATGAAATGTGTAATCAGTGCAGTTCAGGGCTAAATAACCAGTAGCGGGCTTCTGACCTCCTGGGAGTGTTTACAGCACATCACTGATCCTTTACACCTTGCTGAGCCGTTTGCGTGTTCATTCCTATATTTGCATATCCGTTAATGAGCCCCTGACGCGATGCTCCCAGGCTGATTCCTGGCACGAGTTCTATGTTTCCATCCATCAGACGGACATTGTGCAAGGCGTGTCTGCACTCTGCAGCTGATTGGGTTATGTCACCATAGACCATGTTTTCCAGGGCTGTGGCTCCGCCCGGGTATGGACCTGGCAAGGAGCTGGCGTATTCTCTGCAGGATTCACACATGGCCACACACACACACACACACACACACACACACAGAAGTTGCTCTTTCTATCTAAATGGGAACCGTCCATTTATTTCTATGGGAAAAACACTAATCCCAATCACGACACCTCAAATGTGATTTATGCATCCGCGGCCCCCCCCCCCCCCCCCCCCCCCCACCCCCACAAGGCCGGGGGGGGGGGCGCGGGGGGTGGGGGGCGGGGGGTTTGGA
>JABFDZ020000001.1:37028775-37042377 GCA_019775955.2 Pollimyrus isidori
CCTGTGTGGTATCCTACCCATCCCCTGCCCTCCTATGCGGTATCCTACCCATCCCCTGCCCTCCTCCTGTGCGGTATCCTATCCATCCCCTGCCCTCCTCCTGTGCGGTATCCTACCCATCCCATACCCCTCCCATATCTTTCCTGTCCTGTCTTGTGGCTCTTTTCCACAGCTAACGGTTATCTGGAACTTTCTAACCTCCTACTTAAAAAATTACTATAGAACAGCTTAGCGGAATAGATTTGTATTGAAAATTTACACAGGCTAGCATTTGATGCTAACATTCCACTGTGGTTCTCACACATGCGCTAGAAAATTAGGAAATGCCATGATGTACACTGTGTGAACAGTAAATAAGCCTCTCTTTGGGTTTACATCACTGACGCCCTCCAAACCCGGCAGCGCTTTTACCAAGCCGTCCCTTCCGCAGTGGAAAGCCACAGTGAGCTGACCCCAAGCTGTAACTAGTCTCTCTTCACTGTGCTATATGGCTACCAATGAATGTTGACCCCCTGCAGTGTGGCTGTTCCCTGGTGTGATCCTGGCAGTACTAAGGTCCCCACAGAGCGTGAGTCAGTCTGTGTGCCCTGAGATGGGCTGGCGTCTCATCCAGCGTGTTTCCAGTACAGGTGACAGGCAGCCTGTCCCAGCAAGGACTGAGGGCATCCTGGCCAGTCAGTCCATGACCAGAGCCCTGCAGGAAGGAGGCCTGCCTTGAAGCTGCTCTGGAGACATGTCTATCTATAAAACCATCACCTAAACAATGAGAACAGGAAATGGTTAAATGTCACATGTGGTGGCACCAGATTCGCCATGACAGTTCACATCAACACATAGCCTCACCACCAGTTACATAGCATAGTTTTCTTTGGCTTTGTTCCTCTTTGTTCTGGAACCTTCTGCCCCTAACAAACCGCTCGGCAGAGGCAGACCCTGAGCCCCATCATGGAAACTATTTCTTTTCACGCCACATAACATCTGCCGCGGCCACTTTGTTGGCGGTCCCCATACTTTGATGTCATCTCCTCGAGCATCGCGGAGCCAGCCACTTCTTCAAATCCATCACCATGCTTGGTGGTCTCTAAGGTGCCCCCATGCCATGCTCTGCCCCTTCCTTTGTCTCCAAGTGACAGATTTAGTCTTTCTGTGTGAAATGTCATCTGGACGATTGGTAGATAGAGGTTTTTGCTCCTTAATATGAACAGAAAGTGTAATAGGTTGAGCTGCATCATGTGCCCAAGGTCCATGCAGTAATATACCATATATTACTGCATGGACCTTGGGCACATGATGCAGCTCAAAGTAAGCTAATCAGTAAAAAGTAAGCTAATCAGGAAATATGCAGCTTTATGAATGGGTGTAACAATAGCAGGTGAGTTTGACAGTTAATTTGTAAAGGTGTCTATAAAAAATAAAAACCACACAGTGAAAGACCTTGTAAAATTAGTGGAATTAATTTGAATAAGATTTATTTGATGTGTGTGTATGCCATTGCATGTTTCTCGGGGTATGAGACACACACCTGATAAGCCTTGTTACTTCTGGAATGTTCTGTAGCCTCAGCCAGCAGGGGATCCCCATGTGTTTAACTTGTCCTGGAGAGCAGGGGGCTTGTGAGACTCACAGCTATGACAGAAATGAAAGCCACAGCCACAATACAGCGGATCAGATATGCATGTCTACTGAGTGGTGCTCATCTAAGATTTTACTCATTTTTTAGTTACTAAATGTAAATGTAACAGAATCAGTATCAGAAAGATTTTTATTGGCCATGTATATCAAATGTGCAAGGGATTTGTCATGGTAGGTGCCCTGGTATAACACACAATGTACAAGACTATGTTCAGTCAAGTCAAGGCAGGCTTCTGCACACCCTATCCTGGACTACACCCCAGGGCCCTGAGTTGTTGGGGGTGCAAATTTTTTTTGGGCTGTTACAGCAGTATTTTATGCTGTAGTTAGGGCCCTAACAAAGACAGCCCCACCCCCATAAATGTAGGCCTGACCCCAATGTATAACCTCATTCATCCTAATCCACTGGTACCCAGAGCATCTCTGCTCTTGTCACCGTTTTCCCATGTTCCCCTTTCTGTGTGCTTGGCTGGATATTCCTTCACATGATATCTGATGCCATGTTTGTGCACACGCATGTACACGTGTCAGCCTGTCTCCTCCGCCCCCCAGAAAGAGAAGAAGGCTGGGGGTCTCCTGAAGCTCCTCTCCGGAGCGGCGGCTAAGAAGAAGCCACGCTCCCCTCCCTCAGTATCCCCAACACGAGATCCGCCCTCCCAGGCCGCGGGGGAGGTGCTGCCCCCGCAGGGTGCCGTGGGCCCAGGCCTGCATGCCAGCCACACCCCTGGCCACTCCCCCGGACATGGGCGTGCCGGCTCCTGCCCCATCGAGAGCGAGATGCAGGGCGCTATGGGCATGGAACCACTGCACAGGAAGTCGGGCTCCCTGGACCTCAACTTCTCAGTGTCGCCTCCCAGCCGGCAGCCCTGCACCGCTCTGCTGGCCCTACGGCCTGAGCCCAAGCCTTTGTCCCGAGAGAGGTAGGCCCTGGCATCTCTGACCACAGGCCACACACCACACGCCACTGACCACACACCACACAACACAGACCACACACCACTGACCACACATCACTGATCACATGATGCTCACTGATCCCCACACACTGCTGACCCCACTCCACTGACTGCACGCCACTGACTGCATGCCACATGCAGGTGATCACACACTGCTAGCCATGTGCCGTTGACCACATATCACAGACTGCACACTGCTGACTACTGACCACACATTTCTGACCGCCCTCGGACATTTGGTCCCCACAGTGTAATATAATCCACACGCACACGCACACGCACACACACACACACACACACTGCTGCTGTTTGCTTTCTCCCCCTATGTGTCACCAATGACCAGCATTTCCTCTTGGGTCCTGCTAAATCATTAAGATGGCTAGAGTTTAATTCTTCTCTGTTGTCACTGTCACCTGCTGTGGCATCTCTTCAGAGTCATCACCTTTTCCCTGCCACTTTATCTCCTCAAAGCACAACCCAGCAACAGACAGGTACAAGCTAGCGCTCAGATTGCTTCTTGACGATGTAATGGGTCAGGTTTTGATCCCCCCCCCCAGCTCTCTACAGCACCGGGGGGTGATGACAGGCTTTCAGCACACAGCCCTCACGTTACAGGCAAAGGTGACCTTTACGAGCAAAAGGTTGGACCTTCCTCCGTAAGGAACATCCATCAGTGAGGAACCCAGGCGTTCTCTGGAGCATGGAATGCCTAATGGATTGTCATGGAAACCACCCAATGTTACAGGAAAGCTCACTGCAGTTAAACGGGCCCTCATCTGTGTTTCTAAGGCCTGTTACTGTTCTAACAAATGGTCAGTAGAAAGTCTTTGCTTCAGCGTTAATATCGACGCTCTCCAATGCAAGTGAAAAAGTCAACGAGGCATTTGAATAGTCATACATTATGTATCCTTTGACCGAGTCGCTGCTATATAGATTCTCCCATTCAGCACCGGGGCCCAAATGAGTCACGGCAGCGATGAAAAATCATCTATTGATTTTCTCCCTTCTGAAAGCAGCAAGCTGGATGTAGTCAGAATAGCGTGGTGATCATCTAGCAGCGATTTTGCTCAATCAGCCAGGGGGCCATTCATTGGTGATTACAGTCTATTTCTTCATGGGAAGATCAATGCAGTCCCTCTCTGCATGCTGTAGATATTTAGGTTTGTATCCAATATACTACAGCGTGTTCAAGGTGTTGGCAGGTAACACCAAATGCCCCCCTCCCCGGAACTGGGTCCAGGAATTGAAGCCTGATGAATTGAGGGTTTGAGGGACGCCAAGTTAGGTCATGACCCATCCACTCCACTTGTGAGGATCTTGCAAAGATAGAATAGAGACAGTCTCCTGTGTGCTCATACAGCATCGGCAGTCACGCTTTCTCTATCTGAAAGTGTGTCCAAGAATGTAGTGCTGTGTGACATGTAATATCACATTCTTACGTTTTAGTCCTTTAAAAAACGCTTTTACCCAAAGTGATTTGTAATTGTGGAATCAGGGTCAGTCAGTCCCTAGAGCGACTGAAGGATAAGGGCCTTGCTCAAGGTCCACAGGAGTTCAACGGGCGACATTCCGATCACAGGGACGGCATCATAGCCCCCTGAACCACACACGATCCCACTTTCATTCCCCCTCCATATGGGGCTGAGGGAGCGATCCGTCCACTCAGTGCTAATATGCAGCGTGGGGATTAAGACGTGCAGCCAGCCAGAGGTTATGTGTGGATTTGCACTTTCCTGAAATGTTAATGATTCCTGTCCTTCCTCGTCTGACCTCGGACCCTTTGCTCACAGGTACCGCGTGGTGGTGCCCTACCCCCCCCAGAGCGAGGCGGAGATCGAGCTGAAGGAGGGAGACATTGTCTTTGTGCACAAGAAGCGGGAGGACGGCTGGTTCAAAGGCACCCTGCAGCGGACGGGCCGCACGGGGCTCTTCCCCGGAAGCTTTGTAGAGAGCTTCTGAGGATCTCTCCCACTTCTCCTGGCACGTGAATATGGCAATTCAGCAACGATAAGAGTGGTCATGGTGTACTACCCCCGTAAGACTGCCCGGGAAGGGCAGCACAACCACATGAGGGGGTGAATACTGGATAATGGAAGGAGAAATGGAGGCCTGTCATGACCCTCTCTATAAGCAGACAGCACAGTAGACTCTGTTTACCACAGACTCGAGCTGCTCGTGGGGGGCGGGGGGCGGGGGCTTCCAGAACCTTCTCCCCTCACTAGCACCACCTTCAGTCCCTTGGACCTGCCAGCACTGGTGTTCCTCCTCTTTACTACTGTCACTAAGTTGCTGTCCAGGAGCTGCTGTGGACTCCGTGTGTCCCCCTGGTGGCAGAGCTGCAGTCTGCAGGAGCCTGACAGCACATGGCCAGCATCTGGGCTTGACGTAGGAGGCCCCTGACCACAAAGAAGAGCCCCACAGCTGCACAGGCAATACAGAGCACTACAGAGTGTCACAGGATGTTTGTACAACCATTTCTATAAGTATGTGGCCGAAGCCACAATGTCATGACACCATGTTTTTCAGCTATAAATAGTACTGTTTTTATTGTGAGCATTTCCATGTACAGTTTGTTTCGAGAAGACGATCATCTTTTTGCTAATCTTGTCACGGAAGTGTGTTATAAGGAGCCCTGCTGTGAAAACACCTGAGTGTGTTCAGCACCTCCTTCATTTCCAGATGGTTCTTCTGACAGAGAGACCGGTCACTGTGGGCTGAGCCCCTTGTCAGAAGGTGTGAACCATCATTTACGACAAACGTTTTAACCATGGAAGCAGCTGGCACTCAAAGCAAAGCGTTACTATTCTCAGGCAGACAGGTCCTCGGAGCGGGAGGGAGCAGCATGGGTGTTTAAAGTGGCCTTGTCACATGGTGTGGCATCGGGAAAGCCCAGCTGAGCGTGCTCTGTAAGTCACATGGTCTAATGTGGCACCATGTCAATCTCAGAACTGTGTTCTGCTTCACACTATTTATCCATCTGTATCCTAGGAGTGTTTATAGGATTTTGTTAAGGTGAGGGGCATAAGAAGGGTCATAATTCATTGAGAAGGGTCAACCTTACCATTAACGAATGGCATGTTTTAAGTCTGTGAGTGACAGGGTAGGGGCAATCCAGGGGCCAATCAGCTGTCAGCTGAGGCCAGTGTCCCCGTGGCCCCACCCCTGTATAGACCCTGTTGTCTCCTGTGCTAAAGAATACAGTGTAAAATGGGAATTTTGCAGCATTTTATTAACATGTAATCATGTTGGATTAGTAGTTTCATCCATCAGCCTCACAAGTCCAAAAAACATATCATTCTCATGGGGTCTGTCCTCAGCCAATGAAATGTGAGACATGCTGACAAAGCTTCTCCAGCGCTCACCAGTATCACTGTGATTGGGAACCTTCTCTGAGGTGAAGCTTCTTAGCCCCACCATAAATGATCTTTGTCAGTCATATAAGTAGATCTGGATGTGTGCCGTCCTGCATTGGACTGAGTATGTCTGGCATGGGAGCCAGGCTGCACGCACTGAGCAGCAGTGCACAGTGTGTGGCTCAGCAGGTTAGAATGCTGTGCCTATGATCAGAAGGTGGCCAGTTCAAACCCCATGATCAGCATAGTGATTTCATAGTTGAGCCCCTAAGCAAGACTCTTAACCCCAGTTGCATCTGGGACTGTCTGCCCTGGTTTTCTCAAGAAATGTATGTTGCGTTGGCTAAAAGTGTCTGATAGATAAAAACGTAAAAATGTTAGGGCAGAATCACAGGTGTTTCCTGAAGGCTCAAAGGTGATTTCACATGTCCAAGTTGCCTTGCTCTGACCTGTCACTTCCCTCTGCTCCTGACAACACACATCAAGTGGACACTGTAGGGCAAGTATGAAGCACATGGAGACTAGGGCTCCTTTAAGGCTTTTCCTCAGACACGTTCACACACCAGCACACATAACGGTGAGAGTGCAGGCTTAGGTTTTCTCCCAGTGGAGGTAAAGCACAAGGTCGACCTCTGATGTGGCAGAAACATAGAGGGCATTGGAGCTGTTGATCTTATTGTTCTTGACATTCCCATGGATGCCTTCAGCCTGGTCGACGCTGGGCACAGGAAGCGTTGTGTCTGCCAATGAGGACCATGCCAAAATGTGATGTTCAGCAACTGGAGTGTTTGCCAGATTGTAGGTGAACCTTTAACGTTGCTGAAAAGAAATCGTTCTGAATAAAGGTGAAGGTTGCCAAAGCTGTGTGGGTATGCACCCTCCGCATTCATGATTCCCTGGCTGCCTCATTGTCATGTCAGCACTGTCTTGTGGTAGTGAGCTGTGACGTGTTTTCTTTTCCAGTCAAGTGCATTTGAGAAATAAATGCCATTATTTAAAAGTGCTGCCATCTGTGTCGTTATATATGTCACATCTCACCTGCTGAGGTTCACACAGCAACATGAGACTTAAGAATCTAATCAGCCCAGAGGTGTCTTCCCTATGAAAGCTGCCATTTTATGACCCATTTATATGTCACATGATAGACTATCACCATGGCAATATGGCAGGACCGCATCACATCAAGATACATTTATTGATCTCTGTTAGTGATCAGTAGAAGTATTTGGCCAATAACAATACATTCAGTATAAGTAAAAACAGACAATATAAAGAGGAAAAGGAATAAATCGTGAACATAAATTTAATGAGAAATCTTGCAAGTAATGCACCACTATGGTAAGTAGAGTGCAAACGGCTAATGGACATTAATGCCAATTCAGAATATTAGTAGTGTTAGAAAAGGCAGCATTGTATAGTCACATGGCAGTGGGTAAAATAGCATCTGAAGTGTTTGGTTTTGCATGTGTCTGTGACTGAAAGTGCTCTTCTATTCTATGACATCTATGATCTCAGTGCTGAGGGGGTGCATTTCATTATCCATTATGAAGAGCAGCCACATCTCTCCACCACTGCTTCAGTCCAGCCTTACTTCAGCTGGACAGCACTACTTACACCCCTAACAGACAGTAGCAGTGAGACACCGGCAGCACTGGATGATGGAATGTTTGTTTACTGCACACCCCAGGGAATGTGAGACACCTCAGAATGAAAAGCCTGCTTTGGCCTTTCCTGTATAGAGCCTCTGCATTGTCTCTCCACTCCAGGCTGACCCCAAGGTACCTGTGACATTGACCTGTTTCCACCTGGTCCCTGTAGATTTTGGCAGCCGTCTGTAGTGCTCTGAGGTGAATTTGGTGGCAAAATTAACATTCCTGTAATTCACATACTGAAATTACAGCTCATGTTTTCACTTATAGTTGCAAGAGAGTCATGTATGTCAGAGGAGTGAGGCCTTCAACTGTGAAGTGGTCTCTGTAATGATTCCTAAAAATGAAAGCAGCTAAAGCAATAAGCTCAGCGCAGCCAATGAACAGTCAGTTCCAAAATATACGACGATTAAAATAAAGTTCCTTCAGTTACTACAATTCCAATACTCCATTACCCTTCTATACAAGTACATTCCCATATTGCACTAACTTTAAACACTCCAGAGTGTTTAACATCTCTTCAGATAAGGCCAGAGTTGCAGGAAAAGCACCATCAGTAACTTTCTTCAAGATATTTCATTTATCTGCCACTTTAGGTGCTTTTCTACTGCACCAGGTACCGTACGTTCGGTACTTCCATAAAGTACCAAAAGTATGGTACTTTTTTTGTATCGCTTTTCCACTGGCATAAAAACTGGTACCGGCGCCAAATGACATCATCAGTGATCGCCCCTGACTGACATCATCACAAAGTGTGAAGCAGTATTTCTTTCGCTGAATTCAAACATGTTATTATGATTCTTCACTTTCCTGTTGTTACGTGCAAGCTCCGTCCGCTCCTCCTGTGTGCCACGCCCACCTCGTTACCTCTTGTGATTGCCAATTGTTCTCACCTGTGTGGCGTTGCCGCATGCCTATCTTGTGCCTGTCCTGTGTACTTAGGCCTGCGTCTCTTCCGGCGAATGCAGCAATAACGTTGTCTAATGTTGGTGTGCTTTGGCAATAAAACCCCTTTGCCCCTATTCCTGCCTGGACTCCCTCCCTTCGCCACCTTGTACTACTGATGTACGTAACAGAATGCCGCATCTCAACACGGAGCAGCAGACCGAGTTCGAGCGGCTTGGTCTGCTGCAGCAATTCGTGTACTGGCGGTACCAACCAGAGGTTTGTTGGATCCCTGAAGCCCTGGAGCTGGCCAGCCGAGGTGCCAACCTCTTAGCATAAAAGCGCCCGGCTGGTCAGCATTATCCACTGACCCGACATGAAAGCTCCTTCGCCGCCTGCTCTGCTTAATCGGTGAGAGACGGGAGGAGAGCGTCTGCAAAGTCAGGGGATGGAGAGCGTTTGTTTGGCCGCCTGCTCGCTCAGCCCCGCCGGGGAAGACGATGAAAGGCAAGGGCGCTCTGCGATCGCGTGGGCTGACGCCGCTGCCACCTGAAACTGCCTCCGCGGTGTGCAGAAGTGTTTAAAGTTTAAAATGGAGTGTTTAAAGTTAGTGCAGCCGGTGCCTCTCCCGAAGCTGCCACCCCCCAGCCACCGCAGCTCTCGAGGCTGCCACGCCACGCCTCTCTTGGGGCGCACCCAGAGTGCGCGTCTTTGGGGGGGGGGTTATGGCCTTCTCCAGAACAGCCCGTGGCCCCACCCGCAGTCCCTCCTGTTCCTGCTCGTCCCGTGGCCCTGCCTGTTCCTGCTCGTCCCGCAGCCCTGCCTATTCCTGCTCAGCCCGAAGCTGCAGCCACAGCAGCCCGGGACCCATCCAGCCCAGGACACTGTGTCCCCGAAGAGAACAACACCATCGCTCCTCATCTCATGGCGGAAGAGGAGGAGCTCGGGTGGGACCCCTCGGGGATCCGGTTGCTGGATTCCCCGAACCCAGGACGACACCCAGAGCAACCACCAGTGCCCCAGAGGGCTGGAGGCCAATGGGTTCCCCGCCTCTCCGTCTCCCGGAAGGGAAGGGGGCACCTACGGAGGGTCCAGGTCCCTCCTGTCCCGCCCTCTGCCGCGCCCGTGCGCCTCCTGGCCGTCGTCCGGTGGTTGCCTGCGGGTCCTCCGACTCCTGGCCGCCGGTTGCCGCCGGGTTCCCCTCCGCTTCCTCGGGGCCGGTCCTCCGTCTCTGTCCCTTCCGGCAGACGCGGCATTAACGTTGTCTAATGTTGGTGTGCTCTGGCAATAAAACCCCGTTTGCCTATATTCCTGCCAGGACTCCCTTCGCCGCCTTGCACTACCGACGTACGTAACACCTGTAGTCCTGCTTAAGTTTTTGATTTTCTAAGCGGCATCGTTCAGCTATTACGGCAAATACTTTTTTTTTTCAGGTTGTGTCGTCCATATCCCGTTGGATCTGTTCATCCTTCCTTTTTAAATTTTTAATATTTTTGTTTCTACTGCTTTTTATTTCGTTTCTCGTTGTTCGCTGTGTCTATTTTGTGTTTCAGCAGCAGGCTATTTGCATAACCAATCGACAGCAAATACGTTTGTAAGTCCCACCCCAGCTGGTTAGGCACTTTCGGTAATGGTACTCGACCAGAAGTCAATGGAAAAGCGAAAGTACCATACTTTGTGCAGTGGAAAAGCGCCTTGTTACTCAAAGCAACGAAGAAGATACAGAACAGTTACAATCTATGCAGTCACCCAGGGATTCAAACCCACAACCTTTGCATTACTAGCACAATGCTGTACCAACTGAGCTACAGGAGCCCAGACGTAAGGCCCCTCTCAATTGCATTGATATCTTGACTGATTGCTCAAGTCTATCAAGTGCCTCAAACTGCCATTTATACCCATCTTCTAGGTAGACTGCAACAGAAAGGGACACTCAGACACTGCATCTGATCTCACATCACTACCAATGAAATTCCACTCCCTGACCTCAGTTCAATGTATCCACTGCCATCAGCACTAACCCTGAGCCCTCTGCCACAGAAAACACTGAGGACTCGTTTTGAGGAAACTGCAAGTGATCCAGTGTCACAAGGAACAAAACACTTTTGGGATACAGATTAAATTTATTGGCCCCAGGGGGAAAATTGCTTCCACACAGCAAAAATTAAATAAAGTTCAGAAACAAAGAGCTAACACGTTACTTGCTATTATTCATAAGTCTAGTAAAAAAAGAAGTTTCTCTCTGGAGCAATTTCACTTTCTTCCTAAGGTCCCACCTACAAATACAAACACCAACATTCAGATTAAGCCAACACAAGACATACTGCCTCAATACACTTTGGCGTCTTGAGACTATACATGATGAGGAACTATAGAGCAGAGGACTGCTTTTTACAGCCAGGGTCTGAAATTAAACCAGTGGAGGAAACATGACTTAAGTACCTGCAGAATTGGATGACTATAGCCATCTATGTTAGCTGTCTGAACAATAGGTCACGTTTATGCACTTAATCACACTCAACAACCCAGCACACATCATATCTTACCCACACACACACACACACACACACAGGTTTGTAATTATATTGTGGCGATCTGATTGGGGATACTGTGCGATGTCAGGAATTTCCCAGCATGCCCCAGTGTTCAACAGTTATATGTCTTAAATTATGTCTTAGTTTTGTCCTTGTTAGGGTGTTCCATGATGTTAAAAGTCTGCCTCAGGTTTTATTTAGTTTATGTCCTTCTCTTAGGTGTTAGTTTGTGTGGTTGATGTGCATGCTCCCATGATCGGGGTTGAGGTTGTCAGCAGTGGGGAGGGGACCGGCAACGTGAATGAAGGAGAGGGAGAGGCATTGTGAAGTTGTTAACTGTATATTGCAATTCATGTTAATCTGACATAAATATTGCGCCTGCTACCCCAACAGCTTTGTTCAAAGCTAACCTGCTGCTTGATAAACAGGCTGTTTGACAAAAGCTACCTGCCTTGGAGTCTCTTCCGGAACTTTGCCACCATATCTTTGTGGGGACTCTCCATTCATTTCTATGGGGAAAACTATAATCGTAATATAATTACCTTAACACCTATCGCTTTTACCATAAGCAAATATGAGTCCTTTGGCATTTTCTCTTTTCTGAGTAAATTCAGGGGTGGTATGATGATGCAGTGGTTAGCATTGTTACCTCACACCTCTGGGACGTGGATTTGAGTCTCTGCCTGGGTCACATGTGTGTGGAGTTTGCATGTTCTCCCTAAGTCGTCGTGGGGTTTCCTCTGGGTACTCCGGTTTCCCCCCACACAGTCCAAAAGACATGCTGAGGCTGATTGGAGTTCCTACATTGCCGGTAGATGTGCATGTGTGAGTGGTTGGTGTGTGAATGTGCCCTGCAATGGGCTGGCCCCCCATCCAGGGTTGTTCCCTGCCTCGTGCCTGTTGCTTCCGGGATAGGCCCCGCACCCCCCTTGACCCAGTAGGGTAAGCCGGTTGGAAATTGGATGGATGGATGATTGCTTTCACAGACCTTTATGGAGACCGGAAAAATAGTCCCCCACTGTGTCTCAATAACAGGTGTAATTAACCACCTAAAATGTTTATTATTTCAGTTGAATTACCTGTTTGATTTTCCAGACTATTTTATTTTTTAATATTGTCGAAAATGTTCTCCTATTAGTTGACTGTGAAGTACAGAAGCCCTAAGCCATCCTATCCTATGAGGTAGAAAGGTGAGCTTTTATTTTGATCAAGGCCAATGGCAGTTCTTTATTTTTTCCTCTGCGCATGCCTGTGGAATCGTCAGTAAGGCTACTGTGCTCATAAGAAACAGTGGTTACGTAGCCTACGACTAATGTTTATCAGTTAATGGACCCATAATGAGGCACGAACTCTTACGCTGGCTGTAACTTATATGTTTATGCTAAGTATACTATGTTGAAAGCAGAAAATAAAAATGTAAACTACAGCAGCAGTCAAGATCATTGCCATTGCTTATTAGGGGGATCCATACAACAGGTATTTATCACATGGTGGGGGACATCTGGTCTAAGCAATGTAATATAAACATAATCCACACACACACACACACACACCCCATCAAGGGTCCCAGCTGCTTCTAGAGCAGAGGCGTCAAACTCCAGTCCTGGAAGGCCGGAGCCCAGTGTAGCTTAGTTCTTTCCCTGTTACATTCGGCTGATCAAGCTCTCTCAGAGTTGTTAAAATCTTATCTAGCTCTGATTTAAAGGAACCCAAGGATTCCGCTTGCACTACATTACCAGGAAGACTATTCCATACTCTAACTACACGCTGCGTAAAGAAGTGCTTCCTTAAATCCAGTTTGAAATGTCTTCCCGCTAATTTTCACATATGGCCACGAGTTCTTGTATTTGAACTAATGCTGAAGTAATTATTTGGTTGAACAGCATCCAACCCTGTTAGAATCTTATAGACCTGGATCATGTCCCCCCTCAGTCTCCTTTGCTTGAGGCTGAACAGATTTAACTCAACTAACCTTTCCTCATATGACATTCCTCTAAGACCAGGAATCATTCTTGTGGCCCTACGCTGCACCTTTTCTAAGGCCACAATGTCCTTTTTAAGATATAGTGACCAAACCTGCATACGATATTCTAGGTGAGGTCTCATCAAGGAATTGTATAATCTTAGCATTACCTCCTTTGACTTAAACTCCATGCACTGATAATGTAATAGTACACTCTTACTTAATGTATTAATTAACCAGAAACAAAGTGTTTGTTACATACTGATTCCATGTTTGTTCATCATTAATAAATCGTGATGGTTCATGTATTTCTTCCAGTTACTGTATATGTTTATGATTTGTACTTGAGTAGTAACTGGGTTGCTAAGTTACAAGCGATACAAGTTGTCTATAGGCAGCTACTTCTGACATTGATGTAGTAGGTATATGCAGCCATCACAGATCTATGGTGAAGCAGGACGACTGAGCCTAATATTAGCTTAACTGTTAATAGAATTAGTGACATGACATGGTGGAAACATCACTCTAGGCCCGAAAGAAGCATTGGCTTTTATTACATCCATCACCGCTTAACCCCAAGCTGGGGGGGGGGGGGGGGGCCCCAAAACGGGGAACAACAGGGGCAGGCAG
>JABFDZ020000001.1:37047474-37059793 GCA_019775955.2 Pollimyrus isidori
CAATCTAGAGACTCACCTTGGTACAGACCAATACGTTACAGTACACTTTATGTATTTCAGTATACCTATGTTCCTATGTTTTCAGAGTAAGCTATACATATCAAGAAATTGTTTTTGTTGTTAAAGTACAAATACAAGAGTGTTTCTTGTGCATACATGTGCTTCTGACACTTAAAAAAAATGTAAAGCACTTTTTTGCAGTTTCTCCCCAAAAATGTTTTTAATGAACGATTTAAGTCCTTTTAAATTTAAATGAATTCCACTCAAATTAGCTTATGTTCCACTGTATTGAGAATATTGATCATGCAGGCTGATACCGAGTAGAATTTTAATGCATTGCAGTATTAGTTGAAACATCGCCAGACATCGAAATCAATCCAATCCAATTGTAGTAATACTAGTGTGGAATAATGACTTTATTTCACTAACAAAAACAACTCTGCCTGTCTTGACTCATAAGACACCGGTACGCAGATCGAACAAATGTAGTTTAAAGTTTGAACATCAACGAATAAGATTTACCTTTCTATTTATACGTAATATTTCTACTCTACCTAAAGCAAAACCCACAGTTTAAAGTAGTTCCAAGCAGTAAATAAAATACACGTGTACAGCCGTGTTTAATGGTAGAATTTGATTCCATACGTACAGATTAGAATTCTGAGTGCGTACGAATGTATGCAGTATAATAACTTCGATGTATGTAATGCACGAAATAAACAGAAATATTAACAAATTATGAACAATGTTTAAGATAAACCACGTTAAAACTAACATACAAACCTCCGTTTTCAGCAAACAATTAAGAGCGGCAAAAACTTTCCGTGTTCGAATATTTACGCCGTAATGTTGATGTACGCATGCGCTGTAGCCCTTAGAAGCAATTTTTGGCAGGTAGCAGAAAACGGCAGAACACCGGGTCCGAGTCTCTGCTTGGGTTTCATGTGTGTGGAGTTTGCATGTTTTCCCTATGTCGTCGTTCTCCTGCTTCCCCCAAAAACATGCTGAGGCTGATTGGAGTTGCCAAATTGCCCGTAGGTGTGCATGTGTGAGTGACTGGTGTGTGAATGTGCCCTGCGATGGGCTGGCCCCCCATCCGGGGTTGTTCCCTGCCTCGCGCCCATTGCTTCTCGGATAGGCTCCGGACCCCCCGCGACCCAGTATGGATAAGCGGTTTGGAAGATGGATGGATGGAAATGTCAGCAAACATTACCAATTTATTCAATAAAGACAATTAACAGCCTTCCTTCTGTGTACTTATAACCCGACACAAAATGCAGGATCGTTTAAATTCTTTTGCTATGGGCCGCGGAAACATATGTGTTTGGCTGTGTGGGCCGTGAGTTAAAAAAGGTTGGGAATCACTGGTCTAGATGTTAAATTCATACTACCGTGTGGCACTTCAGGAGTTTAACGCTTTCCGGTTTAATAAAACCGGGTAGGACTGATCACTCAGATATTGGCATTAAAGGTGGTGGGAATGTTTTGGCAGCCACTTCAAGCAGTTTATTAAGACACTCAGTTTCTAATAAGCACGTAATAGGGCGGTATCGATTCCCGTGCCGAGCCGAGCCGAAGACAGCCGAGCGGAGTGCCACAGCCGATTGGAGACTTGCAAGTGAAAACCATCGGTTTTTTTATAATGTTCTAATGCGTCGCTACCACGGACATAATTGTACGGTAAGTACATGGACACACATTTTACTGCTGATGAAAAAGCATCAATACAAAATAATTTCTCATAAGTATTAGAAAGGAAAAGTATTTTGAATGCTATTTACAACGATGTTTAAACTTGTTTTAGTTGTAGCACGCTAAAGATCTATGTTTTTTATTTCGTATCCCCCCACTGTTTCAATGGTATTACCCCAATGTTTGCAGTTCGGATGTACCATGTAATTTATTTTATTGATCGGTAAATAGATGATACGGTTTTACTAATAATGACTAATACTACTAATAATGATATCAATACAGACAGACTGTCCAGCGTGGCGCGCAATCTTAACCAGTCTGAGTATTATACATATCTTTCAGCGCAGTTGCTAGGGGCAGACTGTTGTTTTGGTGACGCGGCGACCCCTATCGTCCCGACACCCCATTACACATCAGCTGTTGAACTGGGTACCATTTCATACACTGGATGGAGGCGTAACATTGTGCGCCACCGCGATGGACTACCTTCGTCAATGAAAGTCGGAATTCGGGATTATGAGACAACTGTAAAACAGAGACTAGTTTGTCTATTTCTATCTAATTATATATATAATCCACAAGTGGGACTACAGCGTGGTCCTTTTAAATCATATGGCGTCTGGATGCAGCCAAGAAGCTGCATCGAGGTTTCTAACGGAGCGGAGAGGGAGCGTGAAAAACGAGGATTCGCATGAACATTTTCAGATAGGTCTGTCGATTGATCCTCCAGACACAACGCTAATCAGCGAGCTATTTCAGATGAACCTGGACAACGCGGTTCTCGTAAATCGGGACGATGGGACCAATTCCGCACGCGCGGGAAAGGGAGACGTTCATTCTATGTATTCCGGACCGAAAACTGTCGATGGCAATGAGATCGCTGTTCGGGACCTCCTTGATATAGGCCGGGACAGTGATCGTGCCCATGTGTCTGCAATGCATCACCTGGAGCATGGCCTCGGTGGCCCATCGCCAAGGGACGACTCTGCTTTAAATGAGAATCTTCGATCTAACCGCAGATTTTCGAAACGTGCAGAAAATACCGCAAGCGATGCTGCCGAACAGGAAATATCAGCTGTCCCAGGTTGCGGAACCGACATAGGGAAAGGGGAGGGAGCTGGTTCTCACGCTTCTTTACTGGAAGCCTCCAGCGCGGCTCGGGATGGTGATGGTGCCCGCACAAGTTCTTTACTTTGTGTCACTCTCGCCAAGGAGTTGCCGGACATGGGGAATAAAAGCTCAAAGAAACACACCAGCATTAAAAGGAAAAGTCCGGATAGTCGTGATTCCAGCGGGATCTCAATTCCTCAGATCGCCGTGGTCGCGGCGTCTCCTTTACCCCAGAAAACCGGCGTGACGGTTTTCGACTTACCCGAAAATCAAAGAGAAGATCAAAGCGTTATGAGAGTCTCTAATAAAACGACCTACCAGCATCATCTTGGCAATGAATTGCAGCGTGGCAAAAGTGCGCCGGGAGCTGACTTTAGACTGTCCGCAGAAACGAAACCAGGCGTGGAGGACGGTGAGCCTTGCTTGGCTAAGGGAGCGCCGCTGCGGATCAGTAAACTGCGACGGTCAAAGCGATCGCGGCGCGGTTCTCTGTCCAGTGGCCTCTCCGCAGACTGCACCGATGAAGGGCAGTCTGACTCACGCAGCTTAAGCGGGAGTGATAACAACACGCCACGGAGCGGCCGCAAGAACTTTGTACAGCTTATGATGAACAGCTCCCCGCAGGTTCGACGCAGCCTGGGGCTCAGGAACACTCCCCGCCATGGGGCCAGAGACACCGTGCAGGGCGACGGTGACCCTGCTGACGATGACAGCGGCTCGGTGGCCCTGGACCCCTTGGAACACCAGTGGATGATGTGTGCGTCCGAAGGAGAGTGGGAGAGCCTCCACCTGCTACTTTTACAGGACCCTAACCTCGTGAGCAAGAAGGACTTTGTAACCGGGTTCACTTGCCTCCACTGGGCAGCCAAGCAGGGAAGGCAAGAACTACTATCTCAACTGGTGAACTTCGGGAAGCAGAATGCCATCTCAGTGAACATCAATGCTCGCTCTAGCGCCGGGTACACTCCTTTACATCTAGCCACTATACACAACCACCCAGAGGTGGTCAAATTTCTTGTGGGAGCGTGTGAGGCCAACGTGGAGGCCAGGGACTATAGTGGTAGGATGGCGTGGCAGTATCTGTCACGCACCACATCCAAGAACATGTATGATATACTGGGGGGAATGCCAGGCTTCTGGTCTGAGAGTGGAGAGGGCGGAGCCAGTCACAGGGCAGCGTCAAAAGTTCTTCCCTATAATCTAGTGACTTTTGGGCCATTCAGTTGCCTGGATGAGCAAGTGTGTGATGGTGGTGCATTAGAGAAAACGAAATTAGTAAGCAGGAAGTCTTCTTTGAAATCGAGGTTGCCTAAGATCCGGGTCAGATCCAGGATAGTCCACAGCACTTCATTCAGAGACCCGGAGGAAGTGAGAGCATCTGCCCGGAGCATTATGAGGTCAAGACCCAAATCAAACATCTTTGGGTGAAGCTTCAAAGTAACAGACTTTCCATAAAAAAAACAGATAAGAACACCTGAAGTACTGTGAATGCATACATGCAAATTTTTCATTAGTGCCAAGATAGACAAATTTGTAATTTTTATAAGAATATTTGTTTTTTCTAAGCTTAGAGCCAAGTTCTTGCATTGGGAGAAGTTTATCCAAGGTTGTAATGCAATAATTACAGCAGCTGTGAAATTTGTAGTCAAAGTAAATTAATAGTGAAGCTATTTCAGGAGTTAAGCATTGTTAAGCCTTTTCTTCTACTGCTTCTTTCTGTAATATTCTGGTCTGTCCCTTTCTGGGCAAATACATTAATACATGTAACTTGTAGTTACAGTGCCAATTACATGGTTAATCTGCTAAGCTAGGTGTTACTAGCTTTTTAGAGACAGCTGTGACCTTCAGCACTCTGGTTTGGCATCTTGTCCCATTTAAAATAGCTGGAGACCAGTATGAACTACTTTGGTAAATTGATGCTGTCATGGCATTTGTTTGTCACACCAGGCATATATATCCTATTACCAGGACTCCTGGGTCTTTTCACATTAAATTTTTGCTTAGTAATACGATACTACTTTACTGGTTCATATGTACTTTACTGGATTTGTGGTTAGTGTTTCTGACAGTGTGGTCAGTGTAGTTTTGAGACCGTGGATCGAAACCTTTTAGATAAAATCCTCGAGGAATGTGCTTTCCTTTATTCTCTCTATAAAATGACTAGCTCTGATGGATTTTTCTGACACACAGGTATTGTCAGTTGTCGGAGAAAACAAGCATTCTTCATATGAGTTTAGTTATAAACAAGCTAATGATTACAGAAAAATCAAACCCCTCTTTTACAGGGTACCTGTGTAACTGCACTGCTGCCTTAACTCTTAAATGATTGTAGTACTGAACAACAAATAGCTTTTTGCGCCATAAGTACTTTATGTACATTCCTGTGCTAAAAGTATGTGCTACTGCCACACCTGAGTGCAACTGGAACAAGATGCACGCAGCAGGAATTCTTGGCATGGACGGGACTGCACAGTGCATTTAAAAACACAATGTGATGTGTCCGCAGTGCGTTTGAAATATCTGTCATATTTCGAAACGCCGCAGATCCCATGATGCCAGTCTGACGTGCACCCTAACATGCCAGTCTGACGTGCACTCTAACATGCCAGTCTGACGTGCACCCTAACATGCCAGTCTGACGTGCACCCTAACATGCCACCTAACATGCCAGTCTGACGTGCACCCTAACATGCCAGTCTGACGTGCACTCTAACATGCCAGTCTGACGTGCACTCTAACATGCCAGTCTGATGTGCACTCTAACATGTCAGGTAGACGGACTGATGGGAACAGGTTAAAGCTTACAGCTGTCCAAAGATGCAAGATCCTTGGGTGGAAGATGGGCAGACAGGGAGCAAGGTGCCATCCGTACCAGCATACACTGTCACACATTCCGGTGTGGGGGTGGGGCGTTGTACTTAAGTTGAGTGTATCCTTAACCTGATCTCCTGTGCCTTGTGGTAACTCTGCTCTGTCTCAGGCAGTGAAGCATTCTCTTATTCCATAAACTGAATGTTTTGCAGAAGGGTGCTTGTGGCTGGTTAACAAGATGGTCCACGAAGTGCATTACAGCAATGTCCTACTCTGGGAGACGGTTTTCCCTGTTACACACTGCATCATATTTGGTTGTGATGACGCTTGTCTCTCCAGTCATTGCATGTTTTAAAAAGCTCGGTAATTTAAGTAATTGTGCTTCAAGTTGTCTGCTTTTGGTAATACTAGCGACTGTAAATAAGTCTTGGGCTACATTACTGTATATGCAGAGGTTTTTATATAACTTGTCACTTTCATGGGTTAATACTTATTTCTCATAAGTTGGTCAAAGTATTTTCTTTGTGTCTGTTCTGAGTTATGTTGCACTACACGTGTGGGTTTTGGAGGATTTTCTGCTAAACCATAAGCAGTGTCCAAATGATTAAGTCTTAAACATCAGCAGGAAGTTGCACTTGCTTGTAAATGGCAGATAGCCATTTGACATTAATTACATTAATTGGAGAATGTGCTTTGTGTTAAATGTATCGTTATGTGTACCAGTTTCAGTCTACTGCCCTTAGATTGACTGGTGTTTTTCTTACCTTTTTGTTAAGGTTATGGGAATACTGTATATGTGACTCTACTGGAGCATTTTGGTTATCCCGTTTCAGGTTTTGATTACATGAATGACTGTTAATTAAAATACACTTGCTTTGTCAGCGTGACATGCTAGCCATGATCGGCTTGATTCAATTCATGTATGTGTGAGTAATGGTTTCCATGGTGACGCAGCAGCACTTTTACATTCTCGTATTATCAGGTACCTTCGAGTCAGCTTCTGGAGACCATACTGATGGGATTCCTGTAGAACACCCTGTCTTCTTTGACAGCTCACCTGCCTGGGTTATGGTGAGAACACACCTGAAGGGACTCATGAATCTCACGCGCCGATAAGGATGCCTCGCGACTGACACTCCCTAGGCAGGGAGAGCATGCCTGCATCCTCCTCCAAGGACCCATAACTGTTTTATTAGCCAGGTTCAAAGTAGATGCAGATTCAGTTCTCTATTCTTGATGATCTGTGAGTATTTGTTGTAGTAATCAGGCTTAAAGGTAAACTGTTGTCCTGGGTATACTATCTCTTACTGTCATGTTTCAAAGGCTTATATCAGCCCATAACTGGCCATTTCATCCCCTTTGAACAAGGTGTCCAAATGGTATTCACACCTGAGCTTAGCACTAACTATGGCAGTGGAGTTCTGTTTGTACTCATGACGAATGAGGCCATTTGAATAGATTTCTTTATATTTTACACATCTAATTAGGGAAAAGCCTGTATCTGACTGACCTATTAATACCCATTAAGTAGCAGGCTGGTTTCCAGCATCGCTTGGAGTGTCACAAACTGAATGCAGATCAAGCTTATACAATTTCACTGTTATTCATGCAAACAAGCCGGCAGCGATTTCCTGCAAAGATCTACACATCCAGATTATTTCACGGTACAGCAATAAACCTGCCTTACAGGATTTGTTGCAACAAAACGGATGCAATGTTTTAGCATCCGGCTTTAAAACTTGAGTTAGACCACCATAAAATTCAGTGATGAGGGAGAGAGAAAACAGTTGGCTGGCAGGGGTTTCCCATTGGCTGGACGCCAAGACAGAGAATAAACAAGAGGGGGGAGGGGTGGTGGTGGTGGTGTGGGCACGCTGTCAATGTGGCTTTCAGTGAAAAGAAGCCTCACGTTTCACTGCTTGGCACGGTGGAGCTGACCTCTGCTGTATGTCACAGTGCATCATCCACCATGACATCATTTTGGTGGAATAATGAAATATGTGGTGTAGAGCTCAGCAGTTCAGGAATCTTTTCCTGAGGCTACAAGGCTGTTGGGGCCTTAATCCTAACTTCTACAGAGGAAATGGATACTTGCTTTTCTTATTTGTACATCACTTTGGACAAATACATCTGCTAAATAAATGTAAATTCTATATAACTAGGTTCTATATAACTAGGCTCTTTCAATTTTATTCAATTATATTCCCACCCAGGGTGTGCCTTGCCTTGTGGCCAATGCTTATTGGGATGAGCTGTGTTGGATAGAAGGTTATGGATGAATAATTTCTGGATGACATTCCATAGTTATTTATTTCCTGGAGTGCATCATTCTGTTTGCTTGGTTCATATTTTGTACCCTGAAACCTGGCATAATTTTGCATTGAACATGGAATGGAAATACAGAGGGTACAGGAGCTTGACGTCGGTACATATTCAAAGCGTGGCTTAAGGCAAACATTTAAACGGCGCCACACGGGGCCCCTTGAAGTAGCGGACTGATTAAGATAAGTGCCAAATGCTTAATGAGCAAAAAACACAAGCTGGAGGTTTTTTTGCTCCTCGGGGATCACTAATGGCAGCACACATTACATCCAGAGAGGTCTAAATACACATCTAAAGATGAGGTTGTGGGAATTTACAGCCAATAAAAAATACACTATAAAAACTACACCATACTCTAATACTTTATAAGTCAGAAGCCTAGTGAAGTATACAATATTTTTTTTTATCAAATAAGATATCTAGAATAATCACAATAAAACTGGAATCTTTGATACCTGTTGCTTTGTGAAATTTCTTGCTGGTAACAAAAACTGAGGCTAAAGATTACAATGGAGATCTTCGTTTCAACACGCCTCAGCCTTCAGACTAGGTACAGCTTTCAGTGCGTGTTTTGACTTGTTACTTCTATATCTTGGTGCATGTCAAACACAATAGCCAGCCGATTTCATGTGAAATAGCGCAAGGTAGGAGTGGCATGTGTTTGGGGAAAGAATGTGGGATAACTAACTTCCTTCTTGGCTTTTCACAAGAGAACTACGGTAGCTGTGAGCCAAAACACCAAACTCCACCCAGTGTTTCCTAAAACAGCCTGGTTCATGATGTCTCATTGACTGGAACTTATGGCACAACAGAAAAAATGGGCTGATCAGTCATATCCTACAGGCCAGGCCTGGGGCGCTTATATGCACAGGTTTACCCTGTCTGAGGCCCTACTAAAGAGGGGCCTGAATCAACATTGTTTATCCATTCATGCATCCATCCATTCATCTTCTGTACCCAGTTGCCCTATTCAGTGTCCAGAGCCTATTCTGGAAGCTATGGGTGAAAGGCAGGGAATTACACAGCACAGGGCACCATACATATTAAAAATACTTTAATACAAATTTTAAAATACAAATGTATTTGAAGCAGCATTGTCAAATGAGAATTAAATACAGGACAGCTGTTTTGATAAGAAAGACCAAATGCACTTTCAGTGACATAAGTGACAGCACATGTTGCTGAAAATATACAGCAATTAAGATCTGGTCACGGTCACTGCATTTTTTCCTCTAACCTATGTTATGGTGTTGCCTAATAATTCTGCCTCTGGGTCTGATTTCAACCAGTGACAAGCCAGCTTTTGGTATTAGATCTCACTTTTTGTAAGAAAATATGACATTTGACCACAGTTCTATTATTCGGCTGCTTTATTATTCAGTGTTGATACTACACCACCAGCTTCCAAATCCCAAAGACAGGACAGATATCCTAATGTTTCACAATGTAATTTAGCGTAAAGTCTAAATATCTGAATGTATTTCAAATGTACATCAATTTTAAAATACAAATGTATTTGTAGTAGCATTGTCAAGTGAGTATTTTATATGAACATATGCAGTTAATTCAGAAAAAAAAATCATTATTTATTTTAGCATAATTATTATTGTTACTTTTTAAATGTTTTTTGTATCATATTCTGTTTTTAGAACACAGCGGTACCTTGAAACACAAACCAACATGCTGATCGAGTTGCGATTTGGTCAAAGTAATTAATTAATCCGTTCCAGACTTTCCAAATGTTTGTCTATTTAAACGTATCTAGATACCTACCTAGTGATGAAAAGCGTTAACAATCAATATAAAAACCAATACACGCACGAAAAGGTACGCACGCAAAAGCAATAAACATCAAATAAATAACAATCCCATACCATGTTTAATTTCTAAAGTTACTCTCACTACCTTCCTCTTTGGTTTGCAGCCGTCACTGCAAACGTTCTTGGGGGGCATGATTACTGTATCACTAAATGTACTGTAGGTAACGGCATCCCAGTAGGTCAATTTGCCTTTGTGTCAGCCATTCAGTGATGCGTCTCTATCTGCACAAGCTTTAGCAGATCTGTTTTGTTTTGTAGTGTTCCGAGTACTTTTTCAAGTTGCGGTTAGATTTTTCTCCACCGATCCGTTCTTAGTCCGAACACGTCTCGATCCAAGCACGTTTTAAAAGGAACGGTCGAGTTCCAAGATTTCGGTTGAGGAACAAGTAAAACAAAATCAACAGACCCGTTCGATATCCGAGTTGGTCGACTTAAGAATTCTAATGTTCTACTGTATTTCATGTAATTGTGTACTTTTTAATGTTTAAATTTACCTTGTTTGCATTGTGTGCACTTTCTGTGTACTAAGTTGTTCGTTTGGCAGTACAGAGTGACTTATGCATTTGTCGGTGTACTACGTTCTTGTTGGGTTATGGGCCAGAGTTTCCCCCTGGGATCAATAAAGATAATACAATTTTTAATCAAAAGCTGTCTGAGAAATGTGAGAAAAAATGGAGAAGTGATGTACACGGTTTCTCCCCAAGATGGCGCGAGAGTAACAATGAAATAGCAGCACTTCCGATGGAATATCGGTGGCATTTTAACGTCACCGGAAGATCATTTTGGGGGGGACTTCCCGTGTCCGTCCCTTTCGATAGCAGTGCAGAAACTCAGGTTCCAGCTAGCTATATATTTTTAGCCGATGCGCATCATTCAAAGTACACCATAATCGGACAGCTGAACAGTAAGGTTCGTGTTTATCGCATGCGGCTAATCTGCAATGACACTACAAGTGAGTCAGTTAACCATACAGATAAACTAGCTAGTTAGCTGATGGGACAGTCAGCTCGGGTCCCGTGTGGTAATTGGGCCGGACGGCTCGTCCATGGGTATTTCTTTTCTTGCAACATAAAGGTACCCGCCGGACACATGTTTTGCGGTTTCTGGTTTTAATAACAATACTGTAAAATCACGTGTATAAATACCACACTTTATTTCAAATGAAGAGCGTTTATCAACAAAAGTTAATTTCTCGAATGAACTGACTCCATGACGCGAAGGACACTTTAGATGCGTGAAATATCGCGAGAAGATTTTTTTCTGCGCTATATCGGGTATCTGTTACAAATATGTTTCCAGTGAAAAGCATTTGCTTCGACAGCAGCAGTAAAGCTGTATTTTACGCGTTCATGGCACTACGTTTTGACACTGACCTCAGGCTTGTTTTTACCCCCTCTAGATTGCACCTTCATGTTGTAGTCATGACAACCACCATCGTGCACGACACAACAGAGGCAGTAAAACTTTGCCCTCTGTATGGCATTTACCTAAAACCTATTGCCAAAATGGTGGTCAGTGTGGCCCTCCCACAGCTGAAGCAGCCTGGGAAATCCATCTCCAACTGGGAGGTGATGGAACGCTTGAAAGCTATGGTGCATCCGGACCAGTTTTCAGCTCTGCGAATCTCCAAGAGCACCATGGAGTTCATCCGCTTTGAAGGCGAAGTGGAGAATAAGGGCATGGTTAAAACCTTCTTGTCCAAGCTTGACAGCAAGAGCATCAAATTGAGCGGCTTTACAGACATCCTGAAGATACGAGCTGCCGAGAACAAGGTGGACTTCCCCACCCGACACGACTGGGATGCCTTCTTCCGGGACGCCAAGGACATGAATGAGACGCTACCTGGGGAGCGGCCAGACACCATCCACCTGGAAGGGATGCCATGCAAGTGGTTTGCCCAGAAGGATGCAGGAGCTGATAAACCCTCTGAGAGCATTCTCCGTGCTGTCTTTGAAGGCTTTGGAAAGATACGTAACGTGGACATCCCCATGCTGGATCCCTACCGGGAGGAGATGTTGGACAAGAACTTCCACACCTTCACCTTTGGTGGGCACTTGAACTTTGAGGCTTACGTGCAGTACCAGGAGTATGCGGGTTTTGTCAAAGCCATGGACTCACTGAGGGGCATGAAGCTGATGTTCAAAGGGGAGGATGGCAAGGCTGTGGCCTGTAACATCAAGGTCAGGTCCCCTTTTAACCTTTTTCTCTAGTTTCTCTCACTACAAGGAAAGAATGGGTCAGCGTGTGGAGTTAGTGGCTTTCCAATAAATGTTTAATTGTCAGAGATGATAGGGGTCCCTGCAGTTGTGAAACACAGGAGGTATGTTTGTGATTGCCTGTATGTGTTTGTGCAGGAGACAGCAGAGGATTTTTTTCAGGCCTGCTTGAATTTCAGCAGCACCCCCTGTTTGATGCCTTCATTGAGCTGTGAACTACTATCAGTCAATTTATTGTTGACTGGCCTAAAAAAATTATGAAATCTGCAACCTGGGGGGGGGGGGGGGGGGGGGGGGGGGGGGGGGGGGGGGGGGGGGGGGGGGGGGGGGGGGGGGGGGGGGGGG
>JABFDZ020000001.1:37059893-37076289 GCA_019775955.2 Pollimyrus isidori
ACATTTTTCTGTTAAATAATATCAGTCAATTTTTTTTTTTCTTGCCTAAAAAATTTTTTTAATCTGCAAACTCCCCCCCCCCCCCCCACCCCACCACAGGTGACATTTGACACAACCAAACACCTGAGTGACTTGGCACTGAAGAAGAGACAGCTAGAGAGACAGAAGCTGCAGGAGCTGGAGAAGCAGAGGGAGGAGCAGAAGCGAAGGGAGCGGCAGGAGGAGGAGAGGCGCCGGGAGGAGGAGCGGTATGTGGGAGGAGTAAGGGGGAGTGAAGGGTGTGTGACGCAAAGTGGGGACTGCATGCAGTGAATGGGAGTCCTCGCTGATTACTGACGGGATCCCAATGTCTGCTCACAGGAAACAGAGGGAGCAGGAGGAGGAGGAGAAGGAGCGTAAGCGGGAGGAGAAAGTGCGCAAGCGGGAGCAGAAGAAGAAGCGTGAGACTCAGAAGAAGGTGAAGAAACAGCAGGTGGAGGAGCAGAAGAAGCTGCACCTGAAGATCGCCACGGAGGAGCGGAAACTGCTTCTGGCCCAGCGCAACCTAGAGTCCATCCGGCTCATCGCCGAGCTGCTGAGCAGGGCCAAGGTGAGAGCAGTGCATTGTGGGCGACAGCAAAGCGTCAGGTTGGAAAGTCCACCCTTTTGCCTTTCATAACCTCCTATTCAGTACAGGCTCACGGTGAGCCCGTCCCCGGGCGCACTGGGCACTGGGTAGGGAACACGCCAGGTGGGATGCTTTTGTTGCCAGTCCTGTAGTCTGACAGATACATTTTATGGTAGTTATTGAGGTACCCTTTGCCACCTTAGGAGTTCTTACTCCCCTGTGTTGATCGCTTTCGTCCCCCATGGCAGGCTCTGAAGCAGCAACAGCGGGAGAAGCAGGAGGCGGAGCTTGCCCGTAAGCAGAAGGCGGAGCTCGCAAGGCTGCAGCAGCTGGAGGAGAGGCGGCGCCTTCAGGAGGCCGAATTGCGCCGCGTGGAGGAGGAGAAGGCCCGGGCCCTGGAGCTGCAGCGCAAGGAGAGGGAGCTGCGGGAGAGGCTGCTGGGAAACCTCCTGAAGAAGAGCGTCTGCTCTGAGAGGCAACAGGAGGAGCCCGAGCTGCCCGCTCCGGGCACAGAACCTGCAGCTGGGCCACAGCTCAACGGCCTCGCACATAGCGATGGAGGGCAGATCCCTGCTAGAGCTGCTGTGCCCAGAGAGGATGTGCTGTCTCAGGGAAGCAGGCCACAGCAGGAGTGTAGCCGGGAAGACGGCCACGAGCGCAGACAAGGGCGCAGCCATGAAAGGCAGCGTAGCCGAAGTAGACAGGGAAGCAGTCGCAAGGGCAGTCATGGCAGGCGAGAACATAGCAGTGACAGCAGCCGGAGCGGACATGAGCACAGTCGTGAAAGCAGCCGGAACAGACGCGACTACAGACGGGAGCATAGTCGCGAAAGTAGCCATAGACGGAGAGAACGCAGCAGGAGCAGACGTGAGCGCAGCCGTGCAAGCAGCCATAGACGGAGGGAACGCAGCAGGAGCAGACGTGAACGCAGCCATGCAAGCAGCCATAGGCGGCGTGAACGCAGCCGGCACAGACGTGAGCGCAGCCGCAGACGGCGAGGACGCAGTCACAGCAGATCGGGAAGTAGTTGTAGGCGAAGTGGGTCGTCTGGGTCTGACAGCAGTCTGGCTCACAGAAGGTCCAGCAGGGAGCACAGGCATCGTGGAGGTCGCAGGGACAGTAGGGGGCGGAGCAGAGCAGACCACCACCGGCGTGCCAGCTAAGGGCACAGCTCTCTGCCTGCCGTCACCCCGGGTCTGCGCCCAGAAACTGTGAACTTCTCATTTCCAGTTTTCTCACCAGAAACGTTTAGCTGATGTTTTGGCTGCTGCCACAATGCAATAATAATTTAGGGAATTTTTTGACATTTTGAAAAACAAGTTGCACTCTTTAGGCCCCAAGATTAGGAAAAGTGTTTCTGGCCAGTTGTCCAGCTCACAGTCTCTCTATTCTTCTCAGAAGGACCAAAATGTCTCAATCATTTTCACCCAATACTCTGTTCAGGCTGAATTTGTGTTTTGAGTCTTTAGTTCTGTAGAACTATAGAGGAGTCAGTGTTACGGTGTTAGACATGCAGTAATCAATTAATAGACATGTATTCCACACTGCTTTTGTTTTTGAATGTCTTTTTCAAACGTCTGAAAGAGCCGACGTCACCTCACCAAGTTAACTGAGGACAAAGCCTTAAAATGAAATGCATGTCTTGAGCTGTTTCCTGATGCATTATGGTGGAAATTCCTCTTCCACCCCCCAGTTCCGTTGTTTCTTTAATTTTGGTAACTATGGGCCGAATAACATGGCTGTGTTTTAACACACCATTAATAGTTTCTTTTTGTTTTTATTTTATCAGATGACCTCACCCTAATTTTAGTTATTGAATTTAATGCTCCTTTCTTGGATCCTGAGGTCTGGACCCATCAGAACCGTGCTGCTGGATCTGTACTCCTGTTTCATTTATGTGATTTCACTGGTTTGAATGTGCACAGTGTATGATGTTTTTGTTTTGTTGAAATTAAAAAGATATTTAAAGGAGTCTGTCTAAAGCAACATTTGTTTAGAATTTCTGACAGAATCTGCTGGAACCAAGTGAAATAATTAAAGCATTCAGGGAATTAATCCATCACATTGATCGAATGCCAATTCACATCCCTCCCAGAAAGTATTTGTTTTAAACAAATCTATTGATTCTCTCATATTTAAGACTGTTATAGTGGCAAGAAAAAGTACAGAATTACCTTGTTCCTTCATTCATGGGCCAATTCAAGAGCTAAATTTTCTTTTTTGCAGCCATTCTGTAGTAAATTTACACTGATGTTTTGTTTAATTGTTTTGCAGTTTTTTTTAGACTGCAGTGGCCACTTCCATGGTACCTTGCCATGGACACCATGCTTATTTAATGTTTTGTTTCACTTCCTGTTTTTTACCATTGAACATCCTGTGTTCTGCCTTTGGAGTCACATTAACTGAGTACTCACTTCTAAGGAGCATAGCCACAGTAATAAATCATCTCCATTTATAGACAGTATTTCTAACTGTGTACTGATACTGTGCTGATTGGGTAATCTCTAATCTCCCTGAGTTTACCTTGTAACCCGTTCCAAGTTTGTGAGCAATGCTTGATCATAGATTTGAGATGTTTTGTTGTTCTGTTTGCTCCAGACTCCATTTGAATTTTGTTGAACTAAATAGTCCAGAACTTCACATACATTTTCCAAACTACTGTAAATGCTTGAATAATGAATTCCATACGTATAAGAACAATAAAATAATTTGTGTATAATTAGCTAAAACGGATAAAAACTGGTTTTTCCTTGTAGGCCCTGTGGTTGGAGTCTGCAAGAGGATTTGCAAGACTAATCTGATCAACTGCTGTTTTCACCAGTGTTGTGAGCAACTGCTTTACAGTAAGTAGCAGTAGGAATCATAAACATCAGCTATGAATAGGCTGGTTTGCACAGCTGCATTGGCATTATTCATGGAAAGCCCTCCTTGTCCAGAAGGACAACCCAGTTTTTTCCTGTCACCTTTCTACCTTCACTCAGTCTTACTAGTTCTGACTCAGTGTCTGGATGCAGAAGGTGGAGCTCTTGTCTACCCTAGAACACGGTGCATTGGTTCCACCCTGGTGTGATTGGGCAGGGGCACTGAAGAAGCAGGGAAACCTTAGGACACCTTGAAGCCAAGCTGCTGATCTGCAAAACGAGCAACTCTCTCACCCCACCAGCTAATCTAATAATCTGATTAAAGTCTCTCCTTTGCTGCTGTGCTTAGTAAAACAGCACATTTCCCTGTGGTACACAGGACCATCCCATCGGAAAAGCAGACAAGCGGGTAAGATGAGTGTGCTGGACGAAGCGGCATACCCCCAGAGGATACTGGACTACATGGAGGGCTTCCTCATTTCCAAGGTGAGTCGGCCTAGGCCCGACCTCATTAATAGCCATAGAGAGATCTGGTCGATTGCTGGTCCAGTGGTAGTTCTTTGGTCTTTCTACACAGATAACAGGAAGATGGTGGTGTCTGTATAGCTCAGTCACTGTTTGTAACGAAGGGCTTAAATGTTGTCAGAAGCTTTAAGTAGTTAATGAATGAAGCACCGAGAGGTGAGCACTATTTCTCAGCTGTCTTAGGTGGATGAAAACAGATTCGAACTGATACAACTTGAAATTGTTGCCCCTGCAGCAATGTTTCTGGATCCCTATTGTTTTCATTATATGCATTTTTACAGAGTCTGCACAGATTATACAGAAGACAAGTCATGTACTGCATTGAAACTTGAACATTGTTATTAAAAATTCGTGCCTTACCAGGGAAGGTGACACATCATACACTGGGGGGTGTAACTGCATCTTGTCATCCACACAGACGCTGTTCACTTCCTGCGAGCTGGGCGTCTTCGACTTTCTTCTGGCCTCTCAGCGTCCCCTGTCGGCCGCAGAGGTTGCCGAGGGCCTGGGCACTAGTCGGGATGGGACGGAGCGTCTGCTTTCGGCCTGCGTGGGCCTGCAGCTCCTCACCGCCCACCACAGCCATGCAGACGGTGTGGAACTGAGAAGACATTAGTTGATTGGTCCCCAAAGGCGGGACTGGTGCTAAGTTTGTCTTAAGGCTATCAGCCCTCAGTGTGCTGCTCTGTCATCATAAAGTAGCTTAACTTAGCTGGGGCTATGGTGATGCGATGGTGTGATTACCCCACGTTGGTCCTTCTCAGTCTTGTACAGCAACACGGAGATGTCAAGGATGTACCTGACCAAGGGCAGCCCACGATCCCTGTATCACTCGATACTGTACAGCTCCAGCAGCCTCTACCTTTGCTGGAATTACCTGACTGATGCTGTCAGGTGAGTCACTTACTCCCCTTTTCAAGATACTTGCACTGGGGGATAAATCAGGGCTCATGGTTTATATTGCTAATAAGATAAGTGTATTGACTTCACTGCACATCAGATGTGAATATACACAACACAATAATATAGATTTATAGAATACTTGTCACGCCCTGCTCCCAACGATCCTCGTGTGTGCCACGCCCACCTCATTACCCAGTGTTTTTTCCTGATTCTTTTTACCTGTCTCTTGTTCCTGCCTGCCTGTGTTGTGTATATCGAGTCTGCGTCAGCATAGGTCTGGCAGACTTGGCATTAATGTTAGTTAATGTTGTTTGATGTTCCTGCTGCCTGCTCTCGTGTTGGGATGTTCATTGTTAATAAACCCCGTTTCCCGTACTCCTGGCTGGGCATCCATGATTTCTCGGCTCCACCGCCGACACAGCGTCACAATACTATAGCTGTGAAAATGAAGAATGCTTAGTTGTGAACAAACAATATTGCAGATTAACTGTGAATATGCAGGATATTATGGGATTACAGATTAACTGTGAATATGCAGAGTATCACAACATTACAGATTTGCTGTGAATATGCAGAATATCACAGGACTACAGATTTGCTGTGAATATGCAGAATATCACAGGACTACTGATTTGCTGTGAATAACCTTTTGCTTAAACAGAGCTGAAATACACCACAAGCCCCCTTAAAATTGATGCAGATTCTTGCCTGTTGTTGCTGAACATCAGAATCCCTCCCTGCTATTCCCAGGGAGGGCAGGAACCAGCATGAGAGAGCCTTCGGCGTCAGCTCTGGGGACCTTTTTGGGGCTGTTTACAGGTGAGATTCCCCTTCCTCACCCAAGGAGCAGCATTAACATAACTCTTTGCCTCTTTTCTCTGGGGGGGGGGGTATGGATCTGTCAGCTCCAGGCTCGACCCCCCCTTCCTGCCAGTCGGTTGAGTGATCACGATGTACTTCTCTCCCCAGGTGGGATCCGTAAGCCATTCGCGGTAACTACACAAGCTTCCTCTCCTGGGGGCTCATAGCACTCTGCTCCGGTGCCCCCTCCCCCCATTAGGTCTGAAGTTTGGTCCTCCAGTAAGGCTTGGGTTCTGAAAAATTGCCTTTAAACTTCCCCCTTCAGTGTGGGTTGGGGGTCCAAACCAGCCCCAAATCAGAAGCCCTGTACATACACACAGATTTAAATACACCAACAAATATGATTAAAAATTGTACATTAGTCTTTTTTTAAACACTAGTATATGACAGACATACATGGGCAAATATGTGATATACTGTCTGTCTGTGCTTATTCCAAGCACTTTCAAATATTTTCAAATAAAGCAATGTCGTGCCATCGTGACCAAATGAACAGCGATATGACACTGAAGAACACCCTACAGATTGTTAGGAATTAAATTTACATATTAATCATGCTTAATGTTTACAGAGTGCAGCTCATTAACACAGTAAAATACACAACACCTGTGAAGAAAACTTTGAAAAGCACTAGAAATGTTGTTCTCTGCTTAACATACTTGCATAATTTAGAAAAGTGGCTGCTGACTGACAAGTAAATATTACTTCAAGGTTATTTTTTGTTTTTAATAATAACTGTTATTAGTTTAGAGAGGTATCAGTGTTTATGCTGGTTATATGGCCACCTGATGGTAAGAAAATGACCATGTGCCATTTCTACCCTGGTCCATGTGACTCATGGAAATTTCCCATGCGGAGTTCCTGCACCCCCCAGGTATCCCTGCCTCCCCGGGGATCCCCCGCTATGTTCCTGGATGTGTCAGCACACTGAGCCCAGGTCACTATAGCAGGGCTGCATTTCACTCTCGTAATGCAGGCGTCCCCTTATTTCCCCCTGTCCCACCCAGGCATCCCTGCCTTCCTAGGGATCCACCGTTATGATCCTGAATGTGTCAGGTCAGCACACTAAGCTCAGGTCATTATGGCAGGCCTGCATTTCATTCAGGCAATGTGGGAGTCCCCTTATTTCCCCTTGTCACCACCGGGCAGCTCCAAATAGCTTCAAAGTGTTTGAAGTCTGCATGTGCACTGAGTTGGAATGTTTCTGGGTAATTATTTTTTAAACGTGAACAGGGTTTGGGGCAACGTGGTAGCTCAGGGGACAACACTCTCACCTGCACAGCTCTGGCTTATATTCCACAGCAGACTGCAGTCCTGTGAGTGTGTGGCGCTTGCATATGCTTTCCACGTCTCCTCTGGTTACATTGTTGTTCTCCTAGTCCAGGAACACGCAATCTATGAACGTGTGCTGCGGTGGACTTACATCCCATCCAGGATGCTGCCTCTCCGTGTTTCCTGGGCAAACATTCTGGCTCACCATGACCCTATACTTAATCAGCAGTCAGAGATGATGGATGGATTAGCAGTGTCTGAATTTGAAAAGTCATTGGTATAGTAGTTCCGATGAAGAAAGGAATGGATTTGTAATTGTTGATGATGACACTGGGTTTCAGGTCAGATGAAGAGATGCTCAGCTTCATGCAGCTGATGAACTCCATCTGGAATATCTGCGGTGAAGATGTAGTCATGGCCTTTGACTTATCACCATTCAAGACCATATATGATCTTGGGGGTAAGTAGCTCAGGCTGTGATTTAAGTTTAAGGCGTCTTTTTCTGATTAGGACTACCAACCATTCACGGTAGAACAGTGTCAGATACCTTGGGTGACCACAGTGGTCCCTTTGGTCTTTTGAGCAGCTCAGGTTTAAAGAGCCATGTGATTGGCTGGCTAAGTCTGCTCCATGAGGCCCGCATCAGAGGAGCAATGATCAGCCTGAGTGCTGCTGTCTGACAGGCCGGGCATGTCCTACTGAATATGAGCAGGTCTAAGGAGTGGAAGAGAAAATTGGGCTGAAAATGGTCTGTCATAGTGCAAACCTGACGTGGCAGGTTGTGGGTGATGCTGGTTTTCTATTTGTAGCTAAAAACAACTGAAAAAATATTGGGAGTGGTCAAGAGGGTTTTAATGCTATCTAATTATTAGATTATTTTATTATAAAAAATGAAAGGATGATTTTACTTGGAATTGTGTATTTTTACCCCTGTGACCCTGTCCTATAACTAAGGGCATAAGCTTGGGTTGAGCACGGGGGGGTGGGGGGGGGGGGGGGTTTACAACCCCTCCATTCCCCCCATAATTTACACCCATGACTACACCCTAACTAATGAACCTACTGAGTTAAGTGCTTCGGGGGGGTATAAGCTATTATTAATGTCAGAGACTGGGCTGACAATGCATGTCTGCAGTACCAGATGTCCCCAGAACCCTTGTCCTCCATGCATGACCCTTGATGCCCCTTAGTGCCACACATATTCTGATGTCCTAAAGGGACCGAAGACAGAGTAATCCTCCCATATCATGAAATAGGAACGGGTCATACATCTTTATTAATTTATCCTGAATCAATACACTCTTCTCACCTTAAACAGATCCCATCAAGAATGATCTCTCTAATCAATGACTCACTTAAGTGGAGAAGCCAAATTTAAAAATTCTCATTAAGTGCTGCTGGAAGTCAGAGAAAGACTCTCGAATCTCCGTGCATGACTATGACCCCTGGCATGCACATGAGCCAATCAGAGGGGGAAAACAATAATATGTTATCTTGTGTCCTCCTTCAACAATCATTCATTTCAGCATTTAGCGGCCTTCAGTCAGTAAGGTTAATTGAACATAATGTATCTCCTGCCTCATTATTTACATACAAGAATATTCATTTCAGTTGAGGGTAACATGAATACTACCTTTGTGGGCAGTAGTTAAAGAATTATATCTCTTGGGTACCTCAAAAATAGGGGCTACCTGCACTTTGGGTAGACTCTGATCCCCTCTGCTGACCATCTGGTGTTATCTGGGAAGGCTTCCTGATTTCACATGGGTAGAATCCCTATTATGTAAGGAATTGAATATATTATCACGATACGAGAGCACTTGTAGACTTGAGGTGTAAGAAGTGTGTGCCTCCACCAGATGGAGCTGTGTCAACACGCTGAGCCTCTTGCAGATGGCAGCTTGCCCTGTCGTGCAAGACCCCTGCCTGCAAGCCTTGATGGAGCTTTGTGGTCGGTGGCAGGTCTCGTCCCACTCCCTTTGCGTCATGGTACGGGGTACCAGACAGTCTTTCATTAGTGTTCTATCTGGAGACAGAAAAGCTTATAATCTCGCCATGGTCTCAGCAGATCTAGGGTGCACTGTGGTGTGAGAATAGGCTTTAAAATACGCCTCTCACTGCAGCCTCATGCCCCAGCCCACCCCCCTGAGCCTTACTGTCACCCATCTTTACTAATTAGCAGACAGTGCCAATCTTTTCACTCCCTGTTTGTGCAAAGGCATCCTATTGAATGTTCTACCAGAGTCCATCTGTCTCCAGCAGGTGGCACAGCCATTAAGGAATTAAACATTCTACAGTGTGCACTGCCATTGTGCCCTTGAGCAAGGTTGAGCAAGTTTTATTATAAAGGGGACAGTGGGTTGTCAGGGTTGACAACAGCCATGAGACCCAAGACGATGGCTGAGGCCCCTCCTTTCCGGGCAGCGGCTGACAGGCTGGGACTGAGGAAATCGGGGCCGATGGGGACTGTCATAAGGCAGCTGAGCTCCCCCGTGAAACGATTTGTCAGGGCTCCCCCTGACAAGTCCGAGCAGTGGGGTCAGCCTGAGTTTGGCTGCTGCATAGGGCTGCTTCAGCGGGCAGCATCATTGCTTCCTTGGTTGGAGGTTCAATTCCCCTCTACATCCTGTGTGTGTGTGGGGGGTTTGTGTGTTACCCCTTTGCTGTGCAGGGTTATTACGGCTACTCTGTGTTCCAATTGCCATTGTTAGCTGGTGCTTCACTGCTGTCCCATGGTCCGATCAAAGGTTCTAAATTGGGCCCACATGCAGGAGAGCCCTTTACTTATATAATCACTAGTTCTGTACTATGGATCACGTGACTCAATCTGCTTGTTGATCTCCAGTGCTGGTGGGGACCCCCTCGTGTTCAGTCCCCCATGCCTCTGCCCTTCCAGGCTGCAGTGGAGCTCTGGCACGGCGATGTGTGACAGCTTACCCTGGCTGCTGCGTCACCGTCTTTGACTTACCCAAGGTGGTCCGAATGTCCCGGGAACATTTCATATCCCAGGAGAATGAAGGGATCTCGTTTTCCGAAGGTACCTGCTTTCCCACCCACCAGTGACTGACGCTGACATGGATTTATGAGTTTTCATGGACCATGGAGGTCTTCCAGGTGGGGAGGATGTGTCAGGCCGTCACTGTAACCGCAGGCCGACGGCTGCACAGCCTGTTTATCGGAGTCATAACATGTGGCATTTTCACTTTCCGTATGCATCGCCTGTGCTTAATATGGTTTGAAGGTTCAAAGCATCAACATAATTCATACCCCTCCTCCCCCCCGGCTTCTGGAAGGTGATAGGGATAGGGCCCTCCATCGCTGTCATCGGATGTCACTACAGGCACCAAGCGGCCCTTTTCCTGCCACACGCCGATTACACTGCTCACATGTGAACAAGCACTAGCACTGCAGCAGAAAGGGAGGAGTTAGGGGGGGATGATGTTTAGTGTGGCTTAGATCTGTTGCCTCAGTGAAAACACGGAATCCGAATCGGTGCTGGCCAGTGTTAGTAATGCACTGCTTTTGGAATGGAGCCATATCTTTTTTTGGGGGGGGGGTGTCATGTCATGATTTATTAGCCTTCATGAGGGTGAGTATGGTCCCAAGGAACTACGTAGAACAAAAATGACTAATTTGTTGCCATTCAGGGTGAGAATTTGTTTTAAATGTTTTAAATTGTATTTATCTTTACTTAAATGTTTAAATTTTTTTGTGTTTCAATTATTATATTGGTGTCTGGTAGTTTAATTACCGGTCCATCTCCCATAATCACTAATCCAGTGTAGGGTCACAATGAACTTGGAGCCCATTACAGGAAACGCAGGGAACAACCCATCCAAACTGAGAGCATGAAAACTCACAACACTACTAGGGGTACAAGACCATCCGCATATTTAATCTGCAGTGATCTACACTGCCCTACAAAGACAAAACACAGTAACTATGTTGACACTGTAACAGAGAAAAACGACTGCTCACCTGTATGTATGTAGTTAGTTGAATTTTCACACGGTTGCCTTCAAAAACAAGCATAGTTGAACTAGGATATTCTGAACTAAAAACGGATATAAAGGTGACTCGGTTTTGGTCATAAATCTGTTTTGATAAAAATATGCACTTACAGTGTTTTGGCTTAGTACGGCCGTACAGTTTGCCGTGTTGGTTGTGGGAATGTTGCACACAGCCCTGACTACATCAGCCAAGCGGCACCCTGTACCTAGCCTGATTCCTGTCTGTGTAGGGGACTTCTTCAGAGACCCGCTCCCTGAGGCTGACCTGTACATCCTAGCCCGGATCTTGCATGACTGGACAGACTCACGGGGCCTGGAGCTACTGACTAAGGTCTACCAGCACTGCAAAACTGGTAATCCCCCCTCATCCTGATCAAAATTTGGCTCAGTGGCCGTGATTCCCGCCCCATGTAAACTGGATGCCCTGAGGCCAGTGAGTGACCCCTACAATACAGTCTTGGGCCCTGAAGTGATACATATATTGCCATAAGCGACACCCCCATCCCCCCCGGTCCCCCTATACATTTCTGATAGATTACTGCTGTATAAAAGCAATAGATATGCTCTCTCAGAGGGGCAGGGCTGAAAGCTAATTGGCCCTCCAGAGTGCCCCCTCCCAAATATGAGCCAAATTCAAGATATATCATTGATTAATGATAAAGTTGGCCCTTCTGCATGAATTATACCCTGCCTTGTGCCCCATAATTTTGAAAAATCCTAGAAATGCCCCTACTCTCGAATGAGCCGATTCTGGACCTACTCTTTGATTGTAAGCGCTAACTAAGTCTGGTCATGGACACCCATTTGTATCTGTCTGGCCACCATTTTTGAATGAATGGTGAGATCTTCAGGGCCCCTCCAGGAATGCTGCAGTGTGGTTGTTACTCACTCTCATCCTTACTAATGAAACTTCTCCCTTAGTACCGAGCACTTGCCCTGCCTTTGTAGTGTGTCAATTGCCTCGACCTCCTTGCCCTGCCTTTGTAGTGCATCAATGGCCTCGACCACCTTGCCCTGCCTTTGTAGCGCGTCAATGGCCTCGACCACTTTGTCCTGCCTTTGTCGGGTGTCAACGGCCTCGACCACCTTGCCCTGCCTTTGTTGCGCGTCAATGTCCTCGACCACCTTGCCCTGCCTTTGTAGGGCGTCAATGGCCTCGACCGCCTTGCCCTGTCTTTGTAGCGCGTCAATGGCCTCGACCACCTTGCCCTGTCTTTGTAGCGCGTCAATGGCCTCGACCGCCTTGCCCTGCCTTTGTAGCGCGTCAATGGCCTCGACTGCTTTGCCCTGTTTACCGAAAAGGAGGCAGCTCCCTAAGTTGCCCCAGAGCAGCATCTTTAAAAAGATATGTATTAAATAAGCATGAGCTGCAGCCGCCGTGGTGTAAACTGCGCCCAGAGGCAGACTGTGACCATGTAAACAATGAGCTCTGACATTGCTCTGACCTTGCAGCTTCAGCTGCAGAGCTGTAGTCTTCTACATGGCAAAAGCACTCAAGTGGATTATCGCTTGTATTTTGCGCAGGATATGTGTCGTGCCTCCGTTTTCCAAAATTACAGTGGCGTGATATTCTGGGGTTTGGTATTTCTCTGCTTCCGCTGTAAAATGATGAATCACATGCCGCTACACATTTAAATTGGACATGAGGACCGTTGATCAGAGCCTCAGAGTTGGCAGCACAGACAAACAAGAGAAACAATGCTGATCTTTCCCGGTTCTGTGTGCACAGGCTGCCTCTGCTTAGACTTAGCTGGTCCCTACACACTCCTTGTTTTTTCCTTCATTGTACTGAGTATGTTTAGACCAGATAAGTCAGTCAGCTCTGTACCATGCATCAGCGTTCCTGTTAGGTCTGTCAACACATGCAAAAAGTAACCCTGTGCCTTTAAGAAGTAAGACAGTTACCCATCTTTGAGCGAAAGCAGGGTCAGACAGTCCCTGGAGCAACTGAGGGTTAAGGGCCCAATGATGACATCACTTTGTTGACTCTGGGATTTGAACCTTTTGATCACTGACATAGCATCTTAACCCACTAAGTCACACATGCTCTCCCACAAGTCCCAGCCAGATGCCTAAATTAATAAGCATGACATTTCTTGACAGAGATCACTGGTGTTTCAGCCTCACAGAAGTCACTACCGTTGTAACTGGAATAGCACTGGGCCAGTCTGTCTTAGTGAATGTGATTAATCCCCCCCCCAAATAAGTTTCAGTGGGCTAGTCGTAGCCCCCACCAATGAGTGTGCTGGGGAGAGCTGTCAGATGCACAGTGCTGATTTATTTATTTTTTCCTGGGAAGCATCAGGTTCACTCAGCCTTATCATTGAAGGCAGGGGCCTTGCAGCTGGAACCATGCTCCCCCTGCTCTGCATCTGCTTCTGGGTTGCTGTGTTGTGTGGCACTTAGACTAGCCCTGCACATTCGGACCCTTTCCATTGTCACCAGACAGCAGTGATACCGTCCGCAATTTATTTTAAAGGGCCACTGTCATTTACAAGATTTCTTAAATTATAATTCAAATGTTTCATACTTAAATGATTTCATACTTATATGACCAACATGATAACCTGCAGTAAACAGTAAAATGTCAAAACTTTCAGAAAAAAAAAACTATTATAGACCACAATGTGTGTCATGAATCCGTTTACAACGCTGGATCACACTGACCCTTTAGGGCTTCTGATTTACCAAAAATCCTTAATTATGCCAGTAGATCAGCTAACAGGCTCATTTCACCCAGGTGACCACATCAGTCATGCAGGGCTAATGATTTCTGAACACCGTGGGTAATCTCCAAGGTGCCCAACCTCCCAAGATGGCTGACAGACACCTGCTTTTCACTTGCCGCTGTGTTCTGTGGCCAGGTGGCGGCGTGTTGCTGGTGGAAGCGCTCCTGCATGAGGACAATAGCGGCCCAGTGACTGCCCAGCTCTATTCCCTCAACATGCTGGTGCAGACAGAGGGCAGAGAGAGGAAGACTTCGGAGTATGCAGCACTCCTCACCGCTGCAGGCTTTGCCCACATCCAGGTCCGGAGGACTGGCAGGATCTACGATGCCATCCTGGCCACAAAATGACTCCCAGATCAAAACCTTAAATTGTGATAAGCTGCTTTGGTCTTTTAGAATGGCCTCTCTACATGTAGGGCCCTTTGTAAGACTGTGTAGGGTGATACTCATTAAACGACTTGTGCTGTGTTTGACTTGACTGTATTCAGCTCTAGGCAGGTACAGGAATGCTGTGACCAGTCTTATTCTTCCTGAAATAAAGGTCAAGCAGATCACTGTATTACCCTGTTTTTGCCACTTGAGAGACAGGGTAGTGCTGGGGCTCTATTTTCCACCAGCAGAAAGTGTAACCAAAGTGGTTTTGCCAGTTTCGTACCAGCGAATCACTAATTGTCCTGTCATACGCGCACATCGTTAAAATAGCAAGTGACTTTGCGCCCGCTTTCTGCGACCTTCTGTTTTCCCCATCTTCCAACATCATTAAACTACTTTTGGCACTGCGCGGATCATCTGGTGATGCCAGAAAATGAGAACACGCTCGCTGTTACCTCATGCCACGCCTGCTTCATCTCCAAAGGCTTCGGTGCAACAGTGGTGCTCCTGTTCAATGATATGTTCATGCTTTTCAGCTCCATTTTCTCGGGTGAAGAGCGATCTGGCTTGCCAGCAAACACACCATTTAATAGCAATCCCTAGTATATCATGTGCCGCTTCCTTTTAAAGGTGAGGTGATATGCCATTGTGATTAGTTCATTGCATGTTATGCCCAAAACACACCTCTGAATAATTAAGAGAGTTAGGACAACCTTTTTGTGCCTTGCACTGGGGCAAAGTCTGGTTTTTCCACCGTCAAAATAATAATCTAATATTTCCCAGACCTTGACACGCACCATTTTTTACAGCAGAGTCAACATTATTCACGTCTCATGGGAGTGGTCATAATGTTTTGGTTCGTCTGTGTATAAGGTTCTGCAAATGTCTCTGTCTGTAGGGACAGCAAGTAATGTTGACATAGATCTGAATAAAGATCCATGAGCTCTTGCATTCATGCTGCTGCTCAAAATCATCATCTCATCTCACTTCTGAATGTCCGCCTACCCAATAGTGATACATTAATAATTTAATAAAAAAAATATGTAATTGTCAATTTGTTAATCAGTGCCTTAAAAACAGATCACAGAAAAATAGCACTGCTGTTCCCAAAAGCATCATAAGAAATCCTGGATAAAGCACAGTGCCTTACAACACCATCATCAGGGAAACTCAGAGCTGCAGTCCACTAACCTCTTCAGCAATTTTCTCTTTCAACAGAGAGCGAGTAGAACATTGTCAGAAGAAATATCCTCCAAGGAAAACTCTATTAAGCAGCACAGCTATAATAAATCAGATTTTCACCTGATGTTCATACAAATGTAAAGCTATTACATTCTACCAGGTTTGCAAATTAGTCTACTGTACTGTAAGTAACAGAATGGGGACGGAAGGAAATTTTGTGGTAAATGAAATGAATTTATCAGAAGGTTGATGTCTAAGGATTCCTTTCTCTTAGATAATATGTTACTCTTGCTTTTCTCAAGAACCAACTTCATATTCAAAGAAAAGCTCTTTCAGTCAAATAATTCATCAGAACAAGTAAATAAATAAAAGAAACAAGATAATGTAAGATAACGTATAAAAATATTGTTTATTCAATGCAGATTCAGCTACCCCTGAATCACCCTGCCCACCTATAGCTGTCCTGTTTATCGCCACTCAATTCATACGATTTGTGTGGGAACCTAGAGGGTAGGGGGTCCCCTTTTTGTTACAAACAGTCACTACAGTCACTACATACAAACGCATTACTTATTTAGGAGACCCCAAAGTAGCCTGCTAACCAGTGTGCTAGCTACAATCTACAATCTAGCTACAATCTTCTGACTTGACTCACTAGCTACCATTACTGTTATATGCAACCATGAAACAATCACATCCCATTAGCACCATGAAAATAAAGAAAATCAAAGATAGTGTACCTCAACTGCCAGTAAGAGGAACAATGTCTGTGTTTGTAGGGAGTGGTGAGGACTGGAGTATCAGCCACAATGAGGAACAAGAGCCTCCGTTAAACTCAAATAATATATTTTCAAAAATGATTTAACAACTGAATGGGACACAAAAGTCATTTAAGCTAGCATTAAAAATAAAATACAGAAAAACACCAAAACACAGTCAATTACAATGTACCAAAATTTTTGTTCCTGGCTTCCAAATGTTATATTTCAACTGCTTATGTGTGACGATCCGTGGAACGCGCAGGGCGGACAAACAGGCAGCGAAGCAGAATCGGGGAATGCGGGATTTATTGGGA
>JABFDZ020000001.1:37091909-37109988 GCA_019775955.2 Pollimyrus isidori
AAGGCAGTTCTGAAGGCGAAAGTGGGTCAAATACCGTATTAGTATGGTGTTCCTAATAATCCTTTAGGTGAGTGTATATGATAATTTGTGAAATGTTAGACGTCTGCAATGCATGGATAGTTCTTGGTACCAAAAGTTTGGAAAACCGGTTCCACCGATATTCACTGAAAAGAACTGGTTCAAAAACAAAAAAGATTCATTCATTAATTGGACATCACTATTGTTCATTTGAATAGTTGTTCTTGTTTGCAAGTAGTGTTTCTTGCTAAGATTATATCGTGTTGTTTGCATAGTGCTTTTCTCTACGACTGAAAACCCTGCAAGTACAAATGTGATTTAATGTTGTATTGGACTTGGAGACTAATATATTAGTCAAGTTATGACAGATTCGCGGAATCTGGTGGAAATGGAAGTTATCTGGTGGAAGTTATTTTAACGCATTAGTGTGTATTAATTTAGGGGAGGTTGAACCTCGGCCAAAATAGCTCCAGTGCCACCCCTGACATAAATGGTTATTTTGCAATATATGAGGAAACCTGTATGAAATGAGGCTCACATGCAAACTGTTACGTCCAGCTCCGTCCAATCCTCATGTGTGCCACGCCCACCTGGGTCGTTGTCTGCCCTGTTTCGCCAACAATAAACCCCGTTCGCCTGCACTCACGGCTTGGCTTGCCTTCTTCCTGCTCGCCTGCCGACCGTGCGACAACGCATCATAACACGCACTCCATACACACGTATATGCTGTACCTGCTTAGGCACAATAGAATACATCCTCCTGACCTTCATGAGATAATGAATCTTTCACTAGAAATTTGCTCATAAAATTGCAGCTACATTCAATTGTTTTTTTTTTTTAACAATCGCACGCTTTGGGTTGACCTTTACATCTGAGGGGCTGCTATGCTCTACACCCAGAAAGTACCTACTATGTAAATACCAGTAGAACTTATCGCATTGCACAGTGTGTCAGAGGGAACCGAATCTTTGCTGAGCTGGTGGAAAAACTTAAATTATTTAACTTTCCTCTGAATATGCTGGATGAAAATCTGTAGTGGCCAATGCGAAGGCTTCCTACAGAAGAGATACCATGAGCGGCTGGGCTCACCGTCCTCATAGACCCTCCAATCTATATTCATCAGGCTGACAGCTGAATTTGCGTCACTTGCTAATGGGTGGCTAATGTTGTCCCTCGGGTCAGCTGACTTCTGTGACATGCCAGTCCCCTGCTCATCTTGTCTTGCAGCTGGATCCTCCCCGAATTACAATTAATGGGAAGCCATTGGTGTAAACAACATATCGCTTGTGACAGCTGCGTTTCTCGGTGACAAGCAGATTGGCAGCAAAATAAAATATGCGAAGAGAGTCATTCTGCAAAATAGCATGTTTTTAACAAACCAGAACTGGAAATATTGGCATTCAAATGAAATGTGTTTTAAGATGACACATGAGAAAATATTTTGCATGATAAACACCTGCATGTGATTTATGTAAGGTATAAAATGACTGGATTACACTAACTATTGTACAAGAGGTGTATCTATGAATGACATCTTTTTCCACAACATTCTCAAACTCAGGCATAATCCCTCAGCACTCAAATGCCTGCATAACAGCATGTTGACTGTTTGGCTCTGAAGATTGATAGACTACATTGTATGGCTGATTTGGTGTCTCATGTTCATCACGTAAAGGGAATTTTTCGAATACAACCAGTTTAATTGTGACTGATTCTTGACTTACCATCCAAGCAATAGCTGTAAGTTTTTTATTTGTTTCATATCTTAGTTAATATGTACAAGTGACATTTTCTATGCACTGTTTTAGTTCAGTAATGTGCAAAAGAACACTAATAGTGATTGCATTGATGCTGATTTGGGATACATGCCTATATATGTTAGTGTATCATTTATTTGTGATTCCATTGATGATTAATGTTAGCACTTATCAACCAACTTGTTATAACTTTGCTATGCTTGTTAAGAGATTTCCTTTCTGTTTATTACAGTTTCACTCATAGATTTTCACCTGTCACATATGGTGAAAACATGCGCTGGGAAGAGTACCCTGTTTATCACAGCACTACTGTATAAACATTCATCAATATACTAAAAATGTTATAAATTGTGCAAAGGTGACATTAGAACAATATCTAAAGGTGGTCGACACAAACCCAATACTAGTACAGTATGCTTGAAATATCGGTAAGGGGTGGCTCCTTGCTTATCGACCAACTCACTTAGTGACTTAGTCATAGGAACGGAACTCAGTCGGTATATGAGGAGTGTCTGTATTTTAGGGCCACTATAAAGTCCTGGGCCCCCTGAATCTGCCCAGGTATCCATGTCCCTACTGCACCTCTGAATATATGTGTGTACATATAAGTAGTTATGAACATGCTATTATAAATCTGTCATACAACTTCTGTGTCACATCTTCCAAAACAGTAGTTTATTTGGGGTGCTTAGCAATGGAGGAAATAAATTTGGGAGATCTGTGTTCACCATACATAGTGTTGTTCTGAGAGTTTCCTGAAATTGATTGTTCTGGAGAACATAGGCTTAGCAGACCCTATTGAACATGTCTCACAGCTCAGCTTCTGGATCGCTGTGACGCAGCTTGCCTTGTCAGCCATTACTCCAGGGAAGACATTTTTCCCCACGGGGAACCATTACAGATCAGACAGGTCAGGTCCTGACTGTCTTATAAAAAGCTCCATGAAATTATGATAATTGTTTCAAAGAGATCTAATTCCTCATAAAGAATATTTAATGTGCGGTCCAGCTTTTATGAACATCATCCTTGAAATGAATGTCATTTTAATTTATTTCTACCATACTGTTAATTGCTTATTAGTGGGATGATGTCAAGCATAAAATGAATTATGCATCTAAAGTATGAACACTGTATGTTTAACAGTATTGTACACCTGATCCTTCAGCTAGACCAATTATGAAACACATGGAAAACAGTATGCAGTACGGGTCACTTAGAGATACCAGTCAGTACCCAGAGTTCCCAGAAAACCTTGCATGACACTATTTTCTGCTATTCAGAAAATCAAATTACATTGATAAACACAGGGACACGCCAAAGAGGAAAAGCCGTCATTCCAGAAGGAATATTCAACTAATGTGCAAAGTAGGGGCAAAGGTTATAGGAGGTCAATTCTATATGTTACATATGTAATTTAATTGAGAAAAATTACAGTGTTTGGTAATCATAATTTCTACACGCTACCGTGGGATTCAGAAGTGAGAGCAGAAAGTAGTTGTTGACAATCATGTTTACATGCTTTTGAACCAAATTGATAAAGTGGTACTTAGTGGTGTGGTTGGGTATTATCTACCCACCCAACAGATGCCCACCCCGTGATGGTGTCCTGGTAATGTCACCCCCTCATGTCCTTGTGAGGTTTTTCCTGGATACTCTGTTTCCCGCCACACTCCAAAATCATGCTGAGGCTAATTGGAGTTACGAAATGGCCTGTAGGCATGCATGTGTGAGTGAATGGTGTGTGAGTGCCCCCCCCAATCCTGGTTTGTTCCCTGCTTTGTATCCTCTGGGATAGGCTCTAAATTCCCCACTACCCTGAATAGGAAATGGGTGGTGCAAACAACATATGACTTCATACACACATACACTTATATAATATGGTGCCCTGTGATGGGCTGTCGCCCATCATAACCCTGCATAGGACAAGTAGGTAAAGAGGAGGGATGGGTGAATTAATAATATGTATTAAAGCATCTAGGTTGTAGATCTAGCCTATACTTTGCTGTGCAAAAGTTTTAGGCAGGTGTGAAAAATGCCATAAACAAAAAAAATGCTTTCATAAATATAAATAATGATTATTTATTTTCATCAATGTACAATTTTCAAAGTGAACAAACAAAAGAAAAATCTAAATCAAATCAATATTTGGTGTTACTCCATTTTGCCTTTGAACCAGCATAAATTCTTATAGGTACACTTGTCCAGTCAGAGATTTTGTAGGATTATAGTCAGGTGTATGATTAGATTAGATAGAACTTTATTGATCCCACAGTGGGGAAATTTGTGCGTTACCACAGCTCAAGACAGATTGCAAGAAAAAGAGTACAAGAGTAATATAAGAATACAAAAAAAGTAAATAAATAAAATAAAATAAGACAAAACACTAAATACAACAATAGTGCCAATGTACGCCCATAAACAGTGTGAATATGGATAGTGGGTTGTGATCAACCAATTATACCAAACAGATGCAGATCATCAATGTCACACACAGGTTCAAACACTCAGTCATTAACTGAAACAGAAACAGCTGTGTAGGAGGCTTAGAACTGGGGTGAGGAACAACCAAACTCTGTTACCAAGGTGAGGTTGTGGAAGACCGTTTCATGTCATAGCAAGATTGAGCACAGGAACAAGACACAAGGTAGTTATACTGCATCAGCATAGTCTCTCTCAGACAAAGATATAAAAGCTGACTGGGGTTCCAAGATGTGCTGTTCAAGCTCTTTTGAAGAAGCATAAAGGAACAGCTGTTGAGGACCTTATACGCAGTGGTCGGCCAAGGAAACTTAGTACAGCAGATGGAAAAACTCATCAAGCTTATTACCCTCTGAAATCGGAAGATGTCCAGCAATGCCATCAGCTCAGAACTGGCAGAAACCAGTGGGATTCAGGTACACCCATCTACTGTCTGGAGATGTCTGGCCAAAAAGCCATACCTCTGACGTGGAAACAAGGCCAAGCGACTGCCGATATCGATACAGGTTCTGATACAAGAGCTCTTTTTACTTTGTTGGCTGGTCCATGATCTAATTCCATCTTATTAGGTTGATAATGCACCATAGAATGAACATGTTCATTATAATAGGTTGTTAAAATTAAACAACAGGAAGGTATTTAAAGCATCAGTAGGTGAAAGATCAGAATAAACATGCACTATGAATTATAATGATGCTATTTTTCTGTCAAATGAAATAGTTGCCAATTTGTTTTTACTTGTGCAGAAAACATCCATTTATTAATCCTCAAACTGACTGGTTTTCATAAGAATGTATGGCAAGCTGCTCATTAGTAGATGACTTTAGTATGCTATTTACATGCCGTCTGCAACATGACTTGAAAAGAGGTAGGAAGACATACATCATGTACCATAATGCCACGCTAACGGCTGCTTTAAACATGCAAAAGCTTGGATTACTTGGACCCAGGGCTGAAGTTTGAGAAGGCCAAAGTCTATCCAAAAATTCTACCAAACTTTGAGCACGCAGTACTGAAGCTGAGGTCTCGAGTAAGTAACCAGCAGTGATACCCCCTTCAAAGAACTTGGCACGCCGAAGGAATTGAGACCAACCTGGACACCCTCCAGGTGTGCAATGGTTTGTAGTGGTTTGGAGGAAGATTGTGTCTTTAGCTCTTGTGGAACACAGATGTAATTTTGGAATTGTTAATCAAATTATTTTTTCTAATTATTTTATTACTCATCATGATTCTCCATCACCTTCCTTATTTTGAACATTTTAAGTAATGTGTTTTGTTTTTAAATATGTTTTAAGTATATATGACATTTTTTTAAATTAAATAATGTACTCTGATTTGGTCCTTTTTTGAGAAAGCCACTGTTGGTTAACTTTATGCTTGATTATCCTTAGGGAAAATCCTTACAACTACCACATTTTATTTAATTTTCCTTTTCTGTTCAAAATGAGATTTATTTCGTTTCTTTTATTTGGTTTTCAATCCTCAGGTATGCAAGTGATCTCATTTCTGCATTTTGAAATAAAACCATAAACCATTGATAAAGCATATAAGTGTCATACTTTTATTATCTTAGTATCTAAAAGATTTGTCATCATTATAGGAAATATAGATGCCATGTGTTATGTAGCCAAATGGCAGCACAGTGGCTCATTAGTTAGCACTATAGCATCACACCTCCAGCCATGTGTGTGTGAATTTGTTCTCACACAGACCTGTCCGAGGTACTCTGTGTTCCTGCCCCAGTTCCTAACTGGTGGCTACGCGATGCCTAGTATGGGAGTGTTGAGTCCCTCCAGTGGGATGTACTGTAGGGTGGAGGTCATTCATGAATGAATTCATAATTTACCTTTCAAATCTGAAAATGTAGCTGGAATTGGGGAAAAAACAACCCTACAGGAGACAGAATAGCAACTGAACTGGAATTGAATTCAATGGAATTCTGTGCAATTCCATATTTTGTGGGTTTCCTCAGCTAACAAGTATCTCAGATTACAAGTATTAACGTATAGTCATGTCTGGAGAAGAATTCAGGCCAGGCAGTGGATGAATTTAAAAAGAGGTAAACTTCTGAAGTTTATTACAGCTCTTCGCAAAAAGTAGTAACTTGCACACCTCTAGTGGCTGAAATGCCCCCAAGCCACTCCTCTGTACTGGTTTCTTGAGGACGGTAGGTTCCTCAGAAAGTCCTAATGCCGAACCACGCCCCCAACCCTCGAACATCACATAGCCCCAACTTAGGCGGTGACTGTCCTCAAGGCACCTTCAGCCGGTTTCATAGTCTGCCAGATGGCGGGGGTGGCGTGTCGCCCTCCATGGGCACCCCGATTCCACGGGCGTGGGTTCACATTCCCCAGTGCCCACTACCAGAATGGCATTCCGAGGCTGGAAGGGTGTCAGCCGGTCCCGGTGCAGCACCACCACTCGGGCTCAGCCTTTCATCTGAACCCAGTACACTATGTCTGAGAGCCGTGTCTCGGCCCCTCACCCGCTTGTCGTGGGCGCAGTGCTGTTTGCGCCCAATGACTGGGGTACAGCCTCATGCACCACCCACAAGCGTTCCCTCAACTGGAAAAAGTAATCCAGTCCTGGCTTAGCAACAATCTCAGGTTCAGGCAGCAGTCCGAAAACCCCACCGAAAAGTCTACTGGGATGCGCAACTCCCGCCCGTGTGGCATGACAGTGCATCAGCATTGCCATGGAGCCAGCCAGCATGATGTTGGATCTCCAAGTCATAGTTCTGTAAGATCTCCAGCCAGCGAGCTAGCTTGCCCTTTGGCTCTTTAAGATTTAGCACCCAGGTCAGCGAGATCGGTCCATAAATGGAACTTACATCCATAAATATATGGGCAGAAGTATTTCATGGTGGCCACTACTGCCAAGAGCTCCTAGTGTGTGACACAATAATTTCTCTCTACTTTAGAAAGGAAGCAGCTGAAATATGCGATGATGCGCCACTCCTCCTGTGACAACACAGCCCAATGCTGCGCAAATGCTCACTGACATTTACTGTAGCAAACAAACATGTGGCCCTTCTGTGTGAGCCGATGAACTGGACTCGCTATGGTTACAAAGTCCTTAACAAAGTGGCAGTAATAAGGTGCTAGCCCTAGACCACTCTGCAACTGCCAGACACCGGCCAGTCTCTCACCACGGTGACTTTTTCTGGGTCCGTGGCAACCCCCCTTTCGCTGATCACATCCCCAAGAAAGCAGTCCAGAAAACATGGCATTTTGTAGGGTGCCAACCGCATTTTAGTGCAAAACATGGCTGTAAAAAACTCACGGAGATTGCCCAGTTCAGATTTAAAGTCCCCTGCATGCACGAGCAGATCATCCAGGTACACCATGCAGTGCGAGCAAGGGATACCCGCTAAAACCCTCTCCATCAGTCACACAAATGTAGCTGGCACATTACAAAGTCCAAATGGCATATAGCACAATTGCTATAAACCCTGTCCGATCATAAATGCCATTTTCGCCTTCACCTCCCGAGCTAGCTCCACCTGCCAGTAACCGTTTCGCAAATCAAGTGAGCTGAACCTGGACGACCCAGAGATGTAATCCAATTCCGATAAGTGGAAGCAAGTAGGAGTCTTTGCACGTGGCCGTGTTCAACTGCTAAGAATCCACACAGAGCCACCATGTCCTGTCTTTCTTTTTCACTAGGACCACTGGGGCGGATCACGGGCTACTGGAAGGCTCAATGACTCCAGCGTCCAGCATTTCCCAAATTTTCTGCTCTGTCGGCTCACGCTTAGCTAGCGGTAAGCGCCTTAGCCGCAGCTGGACAGGTGGCACGGACCTGGTGTCAATGTTGTGCAGCACTCACCCAGTGTGTGTACAGTCCTTCTCATCCGCAGCAAAAATTTCAGAGAACTGGTTTAATAGCTTGTGCACTCTTTATGTTTTATCGCTATCCGGTCCTTCACAACTCTCTGCGCACAACTGTTCCAGAGCTCTGTGGCACACCGTGTGCTGCTGGTGCTCCGTGGTTGTCTCTATGCTAGCACCTTTCCGACTAGCTGCCCGTACTGGGACCCTTCACAGTTGCACGCTCTGCAGTGGCAGCACTCTAAACCGATAGCACAATGCAGCCGCGTGTAATGTCAATGACCACACCCAATTCGTGCAGTATATCCAACCCCAGAATTCAGTCATTGGAGATAGTTCCCACCAGGAAAGAATGTTTAAGTTTTGACTCACTCAGCACAACAGTCACTGATCTTCGATACTACATCAACGTGCTCTCCCCCATGACTGTAGTAATCCACCATTCCTCTATGCACACAGCATCACTACCCTTTATTTATCGAGCTCAGATAAACGACACAGACGATCCAGTGTCTACCAAGGCTTGGCACACAGTGCCTATCAGTTTGCAGTGCAAATACAGTCCACAACTATGGGTAAAGCTTCCAACATGCAAATATAATCCACAACAGGGAACAACAGAAGTATTAGTAGGCGGCATCTTCCCCTCATTGCCGCCCCACTCTAGTTTTGAGTGCATTGTCCAACGGGGCTGGAGCTTGGCAGTAGTGCGCAATGTGTCCAACCTCCTTGTAGCAAAACCAACACCTCTCCACTCCTTCTGTGTCACTCTCTGCTCTGGGCTACCGATGCTGCAATGTCTCTGCTGCTCTGCATACTCTGTCATCGTCACCAGTCAAACTTTCGGTCTTGCACCGGTCGCAGACCATTCCTTCCCCAGTACAGCTTCTGCACGCTCAGCCAGCTCTAGTGTTTCTAGCAGCATGCTAGGCGCAGCGAGCTAAACATACTCCTATAGTCACTCTGGCTGTAGCCCCTGCAAGAATGTGTGTAGCACCAGCTTGTCCTTCGTGATGGCTGAGAAATTCTTGTAAGCTGAGTGAGTTAACTGTGAAAAAGTAGTCGCAAATGCTCCAAGTCTTTCTCCTTCAAAGCAATTCCAGCTGCAAATCTGCGCGCATGCTTCCACACGGTGCATGTGCTGGCCAAAATGGCGCTGCAGGGTGCCCTCCAAGGGAAGTCCCAGCTCCATCGTTCATCCGACAGGAGATCGCATTTCCCTCCAGGGACAGGGTATGTACCCACTGATCATCATGTGCTTGTTATTGATTGGTCAGGGATCCTGTCAATCAGTGTCCCAGCATCTTACACAGGTGGTACATGAAGAAAGGGAAAATGTTTTGCCCTTACTGTCTGAAGATATTGCCAACTTTTATATTTTAAAGCCATCCACGGGGCATGAGGGCCCGGAGACACTGGAGGACAGGCCCGCTGCTGGTAATGGTAAATACACCTGAACTGGACAACTGGGTGTGTGTCAACTGGTGACTGCTAATGTATCTAACAAACAGTACCATTTTTCAAACTGCTGGATGTGTTCGACATGTAGAGACACTTCAGGGGATGGGTACCATCATAGAAGAGCACCTTAAGTGGTACATTCTCTATAGAAACCACTGTGTTATTGAAAGGTAATCCAGTTGTGCGTCATAGAACCACTAGTCATCAATTCACATTAATTCATATTGATATTTGTACCTGTGTTTTTGAATTTGCTGTTGTGATTTCATTTTTACTGTTGTGTTTTTCGAATTTGCTGGTGTGATTTCATTTTTGCTGTTGTGTTTTTCGAATTTGCTGGTGTGTTTTCGCTTTGGCAGGCATGTTTTCGAATTTGTTGATGTGATATGCCCTTCAGCGCTTCTGTAGGAAAGACACACTTACAGAAATTAGCATTGTTGCATACATAGTAATACTAAAAAGATCACAACTGAAAGAGATGTTCAACATAATGATGCAAGTTTGACAGTTTCATGGAAAATGTCAGACATGCAACATGAAAACAGAACGATTTATATAACCCAGTTATACCCAGACATCCCAGGAGTCTCCTGCAAATTGACAACAGCTCCTTAGCACCAGCGACATCTGACGTTCTGCTATTCAATGGTGGTAATATCAGCAGACAAGATGTCTTACCACTACAACCCCGCTTCATCTGGTTGGAAAATTTTACTGCCGGCCCCCCAATAACCCCCCCAGCTAGCACTTAGTCTGGGCAGTAACTAATTTTTAATACCTTCATATCATCTTGTGAGGCAACACAAACACTGGAACTTAATTAAAGAAATAGGGCTTTATTAACCCCTAAAATACAAACAATAACAAACTCAAGATCTTAACTGGGCCCATAAAAGAGATCAACAAAAATGAACAAACTCAACACTACAAAGCAAAATATTAACTGAAACAAACCGACCTCTTGACCTCTTGAAGAGACATGGAGGAACATATATAGCAGTTTGGCCAAACCAATTCACACACAAAGGGGTAAAACAAATAATGACTAATTACACAAAGCAGAACACGAAACCCCAACTCCCCCCTTTTGCTATGACAGTACGTGGTTTGCTCCTGCTCCAAGGGTTGTCCTTTTTGAGTGATTGCTGCACTCAGCCACACCTTCATACTACATAGAAGAAAGCATCCCCCACAACTGAAGTAACTGCAAACCAAACGATTAACTAAATTAATCATTACACATAACCCTACAATATCAACATATGTATACTACCACAAACACATGACAAAAATCAACTAAGATCCTTGAATTACTGTAAATAAAGCAAAAATATACAAAATAAATCAACTAAAGTTATTCATGTATTTCTGGTCTTATTGGGTGGCCGTAGCCATCACACATCTAGACCAGTGTTTCTCAACCTGGTCTAGACATTATACTGTGGAATGTAGTATTTTGTGGGTATTTTAAAAAGCACCACTATTGTGGTATAAAATTTGATATTGCAGAGGGCTTCGCTGGGACAGGAATCAGGGTAATTTCCAAGGGGTTCCACTTGAGTTTCTCCTTGGGACCAAGCAATATCCCAGGGTCTTTAACAGGAACCATGGGATCGGGGGCCTCAGGAACAGGAACCTCAGGAATTGGGACTGGAGCAAGGACCGAAGCTGGGACTAGAGAGGACATCTTCTGAACCAGGGCTACAAAAATTGAGCTCATGGAAGGCCCAGGACTGGGAAACTCCAGGGCCAGTGCGGCTGGGTGGTGTGCCTCGGGTGCTGGCACAGCAGAGAGATGAACCTCGGGTACAGGGGTGGGGGAATTGACATTGGGGAATCCCGGTGTGGCGAACAGCAGGCTCAGGGAAGCAAATGGGATTCACATGAGGTTTTAATGGGTTCCCCGAGGAATCCGCCGCCCCAAAATTCATCCACTTCTACTTTTTAATTGTGGCTTTTAGGGTAGCAAGGGACACTTCAGGAAGTTCTACTGGTGGACAACAAGGCAGTCCACAGTCCAGGACTACCTGCCTTATCATCGTTTCCACCACCCATCTCCTCAGTCGTAATAAGTTCTGCCGCACCTCTTCTGCGAGGTGCGAGTCCTCAGATGGGGAAATCGCATTAAGGATTTCCCTTGAATGGACAGCGAGGGCCCTAGGTGCTGTTTCCTGCTGGACTACAGGCTGCCAAAGCCAGTAAGTGACCTCGTTCGTAAGGCGGAGGTATTCTTCCTCCTTCAGATGAGGCATCTTCTTGTTAAGTCCAGTCATTCTGTAACAATGTGTAGGGTACGGAACCGGAAATCCCGGGCAGGATTCCAAGGAATTGCGAGAAACATGCAATTTATTAGGGGCACAACACTCAAGAACATGGAACAACATTAATGAGTAGACTGGGGAAACACTTAAATACATTATACTAATTAAACACACCTAGGAACAGCTAATAACCAGATTCATAGTCTTGCTTACAGACTGGACTGTGATTCCCTGAAGTTTTTGGAACTGATTCACCAAAATTATCATTCACTGAGGTCTTTCCAGGCATGGTTTCACTGTTAATATACAAATGATACTCAACAAAAGTCCAAGGTCAGACCTAACAATCAAAATGTTGATAAAAAATTCAATATTCTGACTTTCATTAATTTCATCATTTGACAGTTTTTCTCAGTAACTTCGGTACAATTCTGACATCAGAAATGAAATTCTCCTAACAACCTCCGTATCATCGAGAAAGTTTCATTCTTTTGGTCAAACTGGAAATGCCTATGAAAAATCAACTGCTGATTCCTACATTTTCATTTGTTTATGCTAGTTAAAACGTATTATAATGGTTCTCCGTTGAATAGTCTTACCTCTCAAAACATCTAGGCATTAGTTCATTGCACAAGTTATTGCATGCAAAATGGTTGAAACTGCTGTAATATCGGTTAAGCATATTCTCTATATGTCATGCCCTGCTAGTTCAATCCTCCTGTGTGCCACGCCTCCTCGTTAACCTCGTGTGGAGTCCCTACGTTTACGAGCTGTTTCTTGTGTCTGCCATTAGTACTGTGTATCTCAGTCCACGTCCGAGTATGTTTCCCCAGTCCTGTCATTGAAATTTAGTGTTGATGTCAGTGAAGTCATTACCTATGTTGCCTCATGTACCTCGCTGTTTTCCCTAAAGAAGTCCCATTTTTCGATTCTCTGTCTCCCTGCTCCATGGCAAGAAACCAACCAATTTAAATGAACTCTACCAAGACTGCCAAGAGGAGTGGTGAAATAAGAAGTATTCCAGAAGCTATTTGATAGCTACTAAAAGCATCTGGTTCAGGTGCAAATTGCTAAGGGACATTTTCACAAATATCCGGGGGGTGTATGTATATATTTCATCCTGTATGTATCATTTTGACCCTGTGTGGATTGCAGAAAATCCAAATTAAGTTCTTGGTTTTAGAAATCACTGACGATGTATGTTGCATAATCATTTTACTCTGGAAAAAGAACATTTAAAATTAATCATTAAAAGCCCAAAATTAATATGACATTCATGCCCCTGATGAGTGCCTGTAAACATCTAATCATAACTGTATATTAGCCAGTTTTGACTTCTTTGGGGGGTCACCTCCCATAATTTATGCCCATGTATGGGGGAGATGCTTGTAGAGGCATTTTTAAGATTGAGAAAATCTCATGACTAGATGTAGTTTGGAAGAAATGTCTGCATCAGTGTGACAGCACAAGATAGTAATTCTGTCAGTAAGCAGTTATAGTAGTCTAGTTGTGAGGTGTCTGAGCTAGAAGCTGAGCTGCATACTCAGACAAATAGGGCCTGATCTTACTGAGAGAATCTTCAAGACTGAGAGTTTGCTGTGTGGTCAGCAAAGAATAACTGGTCACCTGTTATTACCCTAGGTTCCTGGTAGACCTTGATGGAGACAACAGATTATCCAACTGATATCCTGGTGGATGGTAGGGCTAACAGGGAAGACAAGATGCTTGTTCTTAGAAAGATTCAACTGGAGGTGATGAACCCTCATCTAGGCTAATATGGCAGGAAGTCATTCAGAGATTTCAGCTTAGTGGTGTCATCAAGAGGGAATGTCAGGTACAGATGGAGGTGAAGTGATGACAGGAGAAGCCATGTAACTGGATGTTCTGCCCTAGAGAGGTGAAATATAGAAGGAATTGGAGGGGACCAAGAACTGAGCCTTAGGGGACATATTACCTGATGTGACTTGGACACCTCACGACTCCAGGATACTTGGAATGACTTGCTTGGTAGGTAAACGTCATCTCAGGGCAACCCTCAAGATGCTAACTTGAGAGAGTATGCCAGAGGATTTTGCTGTTTACTGTGTTGAAGATTATAGAAATATCTAGCAAGATCCAAAGTGAATTAACTAGTTGCATATATGTGTTAATTTGCTGTCATATGTATATGCTCTTTGTTATAGTATATATGCAAATAAAGTTTTTTTTCCCTGCTAATGGAAACCAATGGTCTGTGTACGTGCAATTTTTCTCCTCCGTTGATTTTAAAAACGTTTTGTCTTGTACTAGGAATGCTTGCACAAATAAGTTAAAAGCCAAGAAGAGATTTATGAAAACAATAACATGGGCTGCGTTTTGAGAAAAAAAAAGAAATACAAAGTTTGGGAGGAAAAATTTTTAGGCCATCTGTGTTTGTTGGGGCTGAAGGACCATATATTGAATTAACCCACCTCAAATGAGGAAAACAGCCAAAATAAAAGAAGAAGAATTAGCTGACGATCGAAGAAGGGCTTTAAAATATTACAGGACTATTATGTGTCACGCCCATGGGGACGGGACCAAACAGGTGCAGCTCCTCTAATAATGATTCGACCTCCTTTATGAGTGAAGGGAAACACTTGGCAAATCGCGAAGTATTGAGCCGATGCAAAGAAGCCTTACTCAGTGTTTTCTTGTCTCCTGTCTCCCTCATTTCCCGTACCTGACTCGTTTACCTGTTGCTGGTTCCTTACCTTTTGTGCCTTCCCTCCGCAGTCAAGCTCCCATCCTTGACTTACCTGTCCTGCTGAGTCCGGCTTCCTCTGTCCTTCACCCCGCTTGTTTTTCCATCCTGTGCTTCTTCGTTGGACTGATCTTTTGGTAACCGACCCATGCTTCTGGACAACGACCAAGATTCTCGCCCTTCGCTACCAAATCTGTCTGCCCAGGTCTCGATCAGAGAGAAGCTCCTTTACCTCGCACAGCCGCTCCACTTTCCCGGACGGCTGCACTCTCCCTACGCGGGGTTGCGGGATTTCTACTTGGCATCGCTTACCTGTCACTTGCGTTATTAAAGCTCTGCATTCCCCACAATACTGGGTCCATGTTTCTCTCGTTTGCCCAGTGTGACATTATGCAGGTTGAGGCAAACCATTTGTAATTAGCTTATATCCAGAGCTCCAGAAAATTATAAAATGGAAGTGTTACTGACTGTATTATATGGGTAGAAACTGCCATTACAAGACTGAGAAAGGATGAAGAAATGCTAAATGACGGACTCTTGATTGCAAGGGTTTTAAAGGGTTTACTTTACTCATTAAAATCATTTGCTGTCCGCATCACAAAGGAAATGTGAGCAAAACTTTTGCAGAATTCTGTTACAGAACGCTTGGGCGCAGACCAGAGAATCAGGCGCAGGAGTCGAAAGACAGGTAAACAGAGTTTTATTTTGGGAAAACCCTAAAACGCAGGACAGAAACACATGAACAAACATCAATAACCGGACAGGGGTAAGACAGACTCGGAAGCATTAAATACCAGAATAGATTAACAGCTAATCACAGCTGAGAACACTGGGATTCCACAGTGAGGGGCCGTGGCACACGAGAGGATCGGATGAGCAGGTCATGACAGAATTCAAAACTAATAAGTTTTGAAGACAGAGAAGTATCAGGGTAGCTTGAATGATGACAATGTAACAAAAGTGAGGGCCTCTAGGGGATGAGGATGGGTGAGAGAAAAATGTATGTATGATCAAAAGGGGCATAAGGCCAAGAAGTGTCTAAATGGACAGTACAAAGGGCAGGCACAGTGGTGTAGTTATTGCAGAAAATCAGCACATAAAGAACCATCTTGCAAAGCAAAAAAAGAATCAATGTGAAACACACAACAGACAGAAGATGAAGAGGATGCATTTGCCTTCTGTGAGCTTTGACAAATATCGCAGCCAGAAAAACACTTTGTTGAATTGGCAGCATGGACAAGGGCAAGTTGCATGGTTCCCCAATTCCAGTCATAGAGGGTCAGAGTCCAGCACAGTTTGCAAATTTCCTGTTCCTGTCCCTCACAGGGAAATGTGCAAACTGTGCTGGATTCTGACCCTCCAGGACTTATCTAAGGAGTTGTGGACATGTGCTGTGATGACTGCTGTAGTGATTTGTATTAATAGCCGAGTGAAGCAAACTTTATACATCTCAGGGAGGAAACGTAATCTCAGTCAAGTTAATCAAAGATGCCTACAATCCAGATGAGGGAAAGACAACAAACACAGGCTTGTGAAGTGTGTTTCAGAGTGAAGTGCTGAACGCCAAAGACAGACTGATCTGTCAGTAGCCAATGCTGATTTTCCTGGTGAGGAATATGTGATCCCCTATGCCAAAAGCAAAAATTACTGATCAGTCATAGGAAGGCTCATGTACCCCAGGATAGTGGTCTGACAGAGAGAAAAGTTAAGAACAGGAGAGCCCCTTGGTTTTTAGCTGATTAAGCGTTTAATGGAATGATCAGATATGAATCAATATCAACTACGGTTACAGAGTATGAAATGCACCACAAACTTTCAAGGAAGCAATGAATTCAATTCAATTATAACACAAATTTGGGTTAATACAATGAAAGAGGAAATGGATTCCCTTAGGGAAAATGATACATTCACATTGATTACACTACCAGAAAGCAAACATGCAGTGGGGGGTAGATGGGTCTATGCAGTCAAAAACAGTACAGATCAGTCATAGAAATACAGGGCCGGATTTTTTGTTAAGGGTTATAACCAAGTAATGTGATGACAAAGAGACTTTCTCTTTAAAACATTACATCAACACAAACTTTAATGCAAATAGCTCAGGTGATTGTTAAACAGCTTATTTGCCTGTTCCAACTGATTTTGAGGTTTACTGAGTAACCAGAATGATTTGAGGTGAAGTCAGACACTGGTGAAAAACTCGTGCATAAATTGAATAAGTCATTATATGATGTAAAACAATCAGGCAAATTTGAAAAGAGAAGGAGGTACTGATTATTTGAACTGATGATCTAATCATTGCAGCCCATGGTGATGACTTACTAAAACATGTGAAAGAAATGTTGACAGCAAAATTCAAAATGAAGTATCTTGGGAATCCGAAGCATTTTCTAGGCGTTAATTTTGACCAAAGTGAGGGAGCTGTAAGAATGAATCAAAAGACATATACTAGAGAGCTTTGGTATGCAAGATGGTCGACCTCATGTGAACAAAAGCTATGTTACAACAGTGATAGTGATCCTGTTGATCCAAAGATATACTATGTAATGGTCGGAAGCTTGATTTATTTGATGACATATATTGGGTAACTGGGTTGTTAGTAAGCTATCACAGTAGCTGTTAGAACAATATAAACATCACAGGTCTACAGCTAAAAATGAGATGCCTAAAAGGCACAGTGTACCAGGAAAAGTAACGAAAATGTAAAATTTGTGGTGTGCAGTGATGTGGATTGGGCATCGATTGTAAACAAAAAATAAAGTATAACTACCATTTTGGTGTAACAGAAACTGGTCCTCTTAATTCTTGGAAATTGAAGAAGCAGTCCACAATTGCTTTGTCTATATGTGAAGCAGAATATATGGTAATGGTTGAAACCACAGAAGACAATTTGTGTTGGTCAGTGAGCATCATTTACCTATAAAAATATTTGAGGATAATCAAGGTACAGTCATTTTATCCAAGAACCCAGTATGTTGATAAAGGTACAAACATGTGGACATCAGGTATCACTTCATTCAATCAGCGCTCAGCAATGGAAACATTTCAATTGAATATCGTCCCACAGTAAACAGAGCAGGAGATGTTATGAGTACAATAATGACAAAATTGTGCATGTTTTGTATGAAAACACCATTGATAAAATGTATTGTTTGTTGTATTGTTCTAGAAGTGCCACATATACACTCACCTAAAGGATTATTAGGAACACCGGTTCAATTTCTCATAAAAAAAACATCACTGTGACTATGCACCGCAGATTTGGTAACATCCTGGAGAAGCTCACGGCTCTGCAAATATTTTTGGATGGCAGAGACCAGCGTGGACATTGAGGAGCTGTGAAATTACAGCTTCTTGCCCGAAAACCCAAACAACTCCATTCTATCTCCTTTTTGGCTCCCCCTAATCGGCACTGGCCTTGGCCAAGGCCGTTGCTTCATTCAACAACTCCCCCGGAAGAACAAGGCAGTGAGACTCTCTTGCATTCCTCTCCCCCAACCCCAAGGACTCCCTACCCCCATCCCACGCCTCCGCCGCTTCATACCCCCAGC
>JABFDZ020000001.1:37119844-37136633 GCA_019775955.2 Pollimyrus isidori
CCCCCCCCCCCCCCCCCCCCCCCCCCCCCCCCCCCCCCCCCCCCCCCCCCCCCCCCCCCCCCCCCCCCCCCAAGACCACTGCACTTTTGACCAACAAAAACCATGTCTACAGTTAGTGGCGCATTTATAAGGTATAAAAATAAGGTATTTATTAAAATGAGTTTCAGATATTTAGAAAAGTCAGGTGGAACATTATGATGCAGCTCTCAGGTCATGGTGTTCTCTGTGGCATGTTGTATATAGTGTAACATTGCCGTGTTTGACATAAATGGGGTCATTTCAGAGGACTTTTTGAAGGTGTGAGGATGAACTGCATATGCCGATGCCAACAAAGCAGTGCATGCTGGTAGTAGCGCGGGCAAGGAGGGACCGGCTGGTGGAAGAGCTGAATCGTATTTAGCCTGGCAAGGAACCAATAAATCGTGAGGGTAGAAAAATAGTTACCCTATTGCCTTTTATTAGAAAATTTTACAAACACATTAAAAAATGTAGGATGTCTTTCGATCGCACTTTAACTTATATTTTGCAAACTGCGCATCCAAAATTAAAGTTAAACATAAAAGCATAATTAAGTTCGGGTTCCCAGCTGCAGCTCTCGCACAGCAGCGACCTTCCCTGTCTGCTGACATCATTATACCGCTATCAGCACTGCACGGGTGATCTAATGATGCCAGAAAATGAGGACATATACTCGCTGCTTTTCTGCCACAAAAATAGCTAAATGCATCCGGACATGCCCATAACTGTTAGTTCCACTTTGCGCTTTGTGATTTGCATTAGATCCTCAAAATGGTGTCCTGAGTGTCGGTGCCTGTGACTGCATTTAAGATCACTGGTTCAAGTCTCGGCTTCAGCTGAAGAGTCACATGTCCATGGGTGCAAGTGTAAGGCCCTCAACCCTCAGCTCCAGCGTTACTGCACATCGTCTGACCCTGCCGTTTGACAGCCCCACAAGCAATGGGGCGCAAGCTAGGGTAGGTGAAGAGAAGAATTTCAATGTACAAGTGCACGTGGCAAATAAAGAATTATGCTATACAATTCATCACTGATTATCAACTAACTGTCACTTTATGCATCAGCTGCACATTCCAGTGGAAGAACTGCCTTTACACATTAACTTTTTTTATTTATGTGTAGAATTATACATGTGGTGTGCAATGAAATCTACCGCGTAGCCTTTATCAATTTAAAAAGATGCACTGGTTATCTTGTTAGCCACCCACCACACTATATACAGCATATTTATTCATTTATCCATTCATTGTTGTATTGTTTGTTTACTTCATACTGCAGTGCCGGCGGTGGTCTGCATATCCCGGCATGCTTGCGGACAATGTAAAAAGGCCTTGTATTGTTGCTGTTGCTATGGTCATACTTGCCTGACCGATCCGATCGTGGCGTGTATGTTTACCCGTGTCTTGTGTGTACCCTGTCCAATCCTTGCATGTTCTTAGCTTGTAGAACAATCCCATTGTGTATAAAGTTAGGTGTCTGACCACCTTGTGTTTCCGCTGTGTGTAGTTGGGTTCTGTATTCGTTGGCTGCTTGTTACAGTCCTGTTAAGGATTAGATTAAAGAGCGTGTTCTGTCCAAGCAAGTCTTCTAGTCCTTTGCTCTGCTCTTAATACCTCAGTCCGCCAGGCGCTACAATATTTTGTGAAAAGACATTTTAAGGTTTTGGATAAATGCTGTTTTGTTTCACTATATGCATATTTTCAGATGACATTAAAGTTTGACTTGACCAGTGAGGATAACTCCAAAATCCAATGCAAAAACACTCCCTCCCTCCATTGCCACAAGAGTACTGGTAGAAGCAAGGTAGCACATCCTCAATGAACTTTCAAGCAAGCATTAACTTCTATCAGAATGCAGGGAAATGGTTTGCTTATTTGTAAAGTCATGCAGAAAAAAATGAAAACGCTTTATAAAGTCTAATGAAAGAACCTTGTGTACTTATAATCAAAATGCAAAATGCTCATAGCTCAAAGCTATCCTTTAATTCCTTTCTCTCAAAAATGAACATGATGCCTGCTGAGTCAATGATGTGTCAGTTGAACTCATAATTGGCTTGAAGGACACCCCCTGAGATGAAACTCAGTCATTAAACCGGCGGGTGGTTTCAGAGCCAACAAATAGGTCATAGACGTGATACAGTGCGTGTTTGTCAGCGTTATCACCTCTGTTAATTTACATTATAAGTATGGAGGTAGTATGGTCTCTCACCATCCCCACAATTTAAAAATGAATATGAAAGGCCCTCGTTAGTGTACGCAAACTTGGCCACTGATGAACCCTATTAAAAGAATCATATTCCTGGCCAGACATAATTAACAAGACACTGGCATTATTCATCATTTTTCAAAGCAAACTATAGGATACTGGGATTTTGTTATGATTGCCGGTCGGCGAACAAGCAGGAAGTGGGGTAGGACTTGGCAGGCAGGCGAGAATGCAGGAAAGCGGGGTTTTATTAGGGGATTGACAGGACAGACGCGACGAACATTAATGACGGATCTCCTCTCCGTTTTTCGCTACACCGCTGGAGATTTTCGTGCACCTCGGTTATGAGGTGCGCGTTCCCGGGCGGTGACAATTCTTGAAGGAGAGACCCGCTCCGAGTGGCTAACTCCAACGCCACGGGGTCCTCCCGGACCTCAGGCTGGTTGAGCCAGTATATCACTTATTGCAGCATACCGATGCGCTGGGTCTCCGTCTGCTGCGGTGTGTCTTCTCGGAGAACCATCATTAGGCCTATGGGGAAAACGGACTCAGACGCGGACTAAATACTCAAGACAAGCCGAAATAACAGGAAACGGGTGATCACAATCGGGTAGTACGCATAGGTTATAAGGGGGTGTGGCACATACATGGATCGGACGAGCAGATCATGACAGATTTCAATAGACTTAACTTACACATCAAAAAAGCAGGGAAATAATTTTATAATTATTTTATTAATTATTTTTTTAGCATTTAAATAAAACAAGAAGAGCATATACTATAGGCCTACTAAACTCATCTAAGCACATTTATACAAACAGGAATTTGTAAAGTAAGAAAATAATTGTATCTAAACAATACATCCATCCATATTCCAACCCGCTTATCCCACTGGGTTGTGGGGGTCCGGAGCCTATCCCAGAAGCAATGGGCACGAGGCAGGGAACAACCCTGGACGGGGGGCCAGCCCATTGCAAGGCCCATTAATACACCATTCACTCACACATGCACACTTAGATTATTGGGGGTAACATTTATAAACTGAATGTTACAAATATCATACAATGGATGATTAAATAAGTTACTGGAGCAACAATTCTACAATCTCTGAAAACTGGAAGTGTTTCCACAATTTTGGCCATTTGTGCACTCAAAAGTTAAGACTGCTGTTAACAAACTGCATTTTATGACATATCTTCATATCTGTAATGACTGGATATACCCCATGTTAAAAGCAATTATCATGCATGTTACTGAGTTACAGCAATCATTAAAAACACATCAAAGGTTTGTTGCTTTTCACCACACTTCATCCTGCGATTGAAACCTGTAGGATTGTGGCTATAAGTCCTATTCCTTAACCACTGAGCACGTGCACCCCTCAGTTTAAGTTCAGACAAACAATTTTCACAGTATTAGGTTTGCAATCAGGTAGAATGACTGATGCTGCTGGAAATCAGTGACAGTGTCCAACATTTGTTGGGAAAACAAAACATCTTGCATGTTTAGTGTGAGTGTTGGTTTGTTAACTTAATTTGACACAGCTATAGAAATTGCATCAAGCTGCTGGAAGAATACAACCATCAATATTTCATAAAGTGGGAATAAAGGTAGAGCTGCAAAACGGTTTGTGGGGGCTCTTCTGTATACATTTGAAATAAACCAGTGTGGCTGCAAGATGATGACCAAAAACTCAATAAGAACCTCACCTAAGCATTTAATAATATATTCGATCCATCATCTATTCCCTGAGGTTGTATATAAGATTTTTTGTCCATAAGTATTGCTTAGCTGTCAGTATAGTGGATCTGGGCTCAGTGTAGTCAATAGTGCTGTAAACATAATATATGGTTAGTAATTAAGCTTTTCATAGTAAACAAAACGCATAATTTAACTGCAAATTGTGTGGCCTCCTCTCTACACTTACTGAGATCATCTCTATACTTGTTGTTTTAGGTCATCCTGGCTCCTATTACAAGGTGAAGGGGACATATTTGCGTTAAACTGTACTTGGTATGAGTGGATCCTTAAATCTGTGAAATCTTTAGCCCCAGACATTTGAGATGAGATTGTCTCAAAAGCTATTTTGGAGAGTCTAATAAGTCCAAAGCAACTGTGTTTGCCTGTTAATCTCATTTGGCAGAAGAATACAGCTGGCAGGGCTAAACAGGATGTCCTATTTTGCAATGTGATAATTCCTCCTTCACTAAGGTGTCAAATGATGACAACTTGTCATTTGATTTCAGGCATATAAAATCAATGTGCCAATGTTTTGCATAATATTTTGTCTAATGTTCTGATTTTTGATATCTTGCGTGCATGTGTTTTTTTTTTAACTTAGTACCGTAAGAATGAGAGCATTTTATTTATAATTTCCTGGCACATCCTGGCACAATATGTCAGAGACTCCTGGTTGAAAGACATTTTTTTTTTATTCTAAGCGATGAAAAAGACAACTACTGTCCACTAAGGTTAAATCAAGTCCTATATGTCTACATCCAATCTAAGACACTCCTATTTGTCCCACATAGCATGTAAATGTCCAGAAGAAGTATAATGCTGATTTCATGTCGAGACTAATGTACTAACTAGCCTTGAGTGTCAACATCTTCCACTTATATAAATAGACTGTACGTCATTCTGTCACTCTGCTTCAAATGCTCATTTAAATAATCATTAATTTATTCAAATGATTCAAATGCTGATTCAAATAATTTCCTCTACTTGCGTTAAATGCTCGTGGGAGTTTAACTTGCACAAAAATGGTCTGAAGGCAGAAGGAGAAATGATTGGTTCAGGGAGATAAACAATCACATTTCGAAGAGGTGGGTCTAAGCACCTAGAGGAGGCTGGACTAAGACATTTTAATGGTTGGTCCCATCTCCTCTCCAATCTGATTGGCTATCTCCCTGAACCAATTATTTGCGTTAAATGTTTGAAGTTGGAATGTTCCCTTTTCACAATGTAAGAGTAACTGCGCAATTAAATAGCCACAGTTCTTTTCGTGCTTAGGACATAAACACTCTTTTAAATATAACATATTACTTGGCCCTTTCTTGTTGTTTATAATGCTCCAAGCCAAAACTAAGTCCACTTACTGCTTATTGTGTTTAAAGAAGTGCTCACAATCCTTCTGCCTGCAGACTAATGCATTTGCAGGTTACCCAATAGAACTAATTATTCTTGGTTGTATGTGTCATAAGGAGTGTTAGAAATGAACTGGGAACCCATTGCTGCAGGATGAAGGATGTGTTGTGTTTGAGGTCCTGTGAACATCATGAAGTTCTGGCATTCAGTCATACAGTAGTGAATCATAGTGAAACAACTCTTACTGAAATCAACTTTGCAGAAATGGCCTAAGGTGGTCAGACATCAGTCACAGTGCTTCTGCTGCTTAGTCTGTCAGCAGAATAAAATGGAGGAAAATTGAGTGTGGCTAACTGGGGTCAGAAGCACATTACGTACATCATAGGAATACATACTGGGCTGAATAGTAAGACAAACGTGTTTCCTTGCTTGTTGTGTTTTCATTAATGTTTCTGATGGGGGGGGGATCACTGACATTACTGTTACAGCAGTGACAAACATGCACAACAGATTGGCAAGCAAAGGTAGCTGAGGATGAGACATTTTGACAAAGAACATAGAGGGGTGCAGCATTTACGGCTGATGGCACACGGCAATAAACTGTTGAGGGGGTGATATGCGCAATGGATAGGCTGGTTTTTGGTGATGAAAGGGACTCATCCAAAGTGAAGTCCCACTGGGCCTAAGCAAAAGCTTGGGCTGAGGCAAAGGAACAGTGCTCCCTCAGATTACCCTGCTACCTCCAGAGGCACACCTGAACCTTGTCGTCAGAAGAGCCTGGAACTCCAGGACAGTGTCCTTTTTAGCTAGCAGTTATGATCCAGCTATATACAACAATGGCAGAGCAGCAAATCAAGTAAAACTTGGTGGAGAAGGGTTGGACCAGAGAAGAGACGTAGAAAGAATACCTGAGGTACAGTGTGCTCACGGTATCCCTTTGAAGAGGCATTTAGGCAGGATGTTGGCATGACTGATGTTAAGAGCACTGGACTGGAAGTGTTGCAAGAATTGCTTCGTCTGCCAAAAATATAAGCCATCTCAGGGTTTCCAACTATCTGGCATGGCAGACACACTTTCAGACTCTCATGATCCAAGAAAAAAATCTGATGGAAATCTATAGTATTCCATTATAAACTTTAACTTAGCTGCATCAAATGTGTTGGGGTTGTTTGCAAACCCTACAGATTATATATACAAGGTAATAAAACTGTTACATATATGTAAATGTATGTGCAGATTTGTCTCAAATTGAAAACCTCACACCAGCCAGCTGACAGAAATTGGCATCCCTGCCACTTATGTAAAAACTGTCAGAATACCTTCAATGTCCAGTCATCATGCTGAAAATCCAAATTAAGGCATCTTTTCCTAAATGTCACAAGAAAAAAAGACCTGCTCATAGTGGATTACTGTGACCAGTGAGTGGAAATGTTCCTATCGATAGTGGATAAGTCACTGCAGATTACCAGCATTCTCATCAAAATATTCTCACTGTGGGGGACACTATCCTGTCTGGTAGCAAACTGAGGGCGGAACCCAATTCACTGCATACCTCCTGCATACCATGTCAACAGTGACACCAGACACCTGCTTACCATCTCAAGCTGACAGCTGACACCTGCTTACCATTTCAAGACCAACCCCGCTGGACTCTGAAGGTGATTGTCTCCTGTATGAGAAAGCAGCACTAGTCTGAGACCAGTGGCTGGCATGGTTTCATTTTTACAATCATTTAGTATGGCAGGATTACACTGATTTTACAACTACAGGGGGAAGTTGGTGGCGCAGAAAGCAGTGCTATCTTTTGGCAACCAGAGGGCTGCAGGTTCGAGCCCTGCTTACTCCTGATCCCATCGAAGTGTCCTTGAGCAAGACACTGAACCCCAAATTGCTCCCAGTGTGCAGATTGACACCTTGCATGGCAGCCACTGGTGTATGTGTGAATGTGAGGCACAAATTGTAAAGCGCTTTGTAGAGAAGTGCTATATAAATGCAGTCCATTTAACTACAGAAAGAGCTCTGGGAGGAAAGAGTAAAACCCCTTGGAGCTCCGCATGCACCAGTAACTATGGGTGATCGAGACACTCATGAGGTACAAAGGCAGTAGCAGCCATTAATCCAGGATGTCAGAGCTAATTTGCAAGGAGTGCAATAGGAACATAGTTGGTACTAATTCTGTAAATATTAACTAGCCTTCATTGTTGGGTTTGCAAAGTATAATCAGATATGCCAGTTAGCAGTTAATGCACAGCTCACGAATCCCCTTGCAGCTGCACTCCAGGCGTTCAGTTCGGTGGTGGGTGTTACAATATATGAATCATATAGACATAATGTTTTTTATTCATCTACCCACATGTTTATGCTTGACAAGGGTGTAATTGTACCCACACAGCTCCAACCTCCAGTATAGAGGAACATCTAGCTTTCTTGTACTGTGTAATTATAAAGGTCTTGTGGATTTCTGGTATGGTGTAATAGAAGATACACTGACACGGTGCCACATAAGAAGATGCAAACCCTCATCTGTACAATAAGAATGAGGATGGGCCATCCCTAGCTTTTAGGAGGAAAATCAGACCTCCAGATATCACTCATGTCTCATGTCTACAGCAACACCTCTGCATGTGAGAATGTATTACATTTCTTTCTGAAGGGTCGGAAAGAAAATCCTCACATGCATATGGACAGTGAAAATTGTGTGGTCCCTGGGTTTGCCCAGAGCAACAGAACAAAGATCTTTACCGTCCTCTGCCTGCAATACATGGACAAAGCATAGAGAAGACATATTTTACTTTGGTTACCAAGGCACCCATTTCCATGATGTCATTCATCAGGGTTCAGATTAAACAAGATCCCCCTTAAATAGTACAAAACTGAAGCAGCAAAAAGTGTCAGATTCCTCCAGCACTGGAATCACACATACATTTTCTAAATATGACACTGCATTTCGAAAGTGCTGAGTTTTAGTATTGCTTTCTAGTTGCTCATTTGAGTCTGAACATTAGCAACAAAGGTCAAAGTACACATCCATTAGACGGCATAGTTTGAGGCTCGGGCCAGTGAAAGTAAGATAATGCTAAACCCTGACCTTCAGAAAGTGTCTGGAATTTATTAGCAGATAAGAAAAGGACAAACTGGACTATGAAAATGTGGGAAGGCGTAATGGTGGAGGTTATCTGCATTCACTCACAAATGCTATGTGTAGCTAGCGCTTACAGTACTCATCATCTGTTAGGGCCCAGTGGTTCTCAAGATGACATCATACAAAGTAAGCCTTGGCATCGCATGGGTTCAGATGTCAAGGACACACATGGATTGTTCTTGAATGATCAGATAAAATGACTTTTATGGCTGGAATCTGTGTGACGCAGACAAAATCCATAAACTACAAAGAAGTCAGCAGGCAGGATTTTCAGGAGGTGCTGATTGTGGAGACGTTAAATATACAAAATGCATTCATTAAAAACAAATCCATTTTCATATAAATGTACAGTAGGCTCAAAATATGTTTCTTTGTTAATTGGAGTATAATAAATCAATGCACTCACATACATTTAAAATGACAAACATTTTCTAGTGATACAGTCGCCTTAATCATTGGAGAATGCTATTCCATTAGCCCAAGATGGTTTAATTAACATGCACACTTTCTAGTAAATAGCATCTTGATCGAAAACTATGTCTGCTTAACACCTTGGACCTGAAATGAAGCTATAAAGCTGTAGGGAATTGTACCATAAAAATTGTGAAAACATATTCTTTCTTCACACTGACAAATCAATCATAGAACCAACTATGTATAACGTGTAATAGTCAGTGAGCATTGTGGCCCGACTGATTCATTATTGCAGGTGGTATGACCTCCCCTTTAAATACGAAGCTCTGTTAACACCTCCCATTTAAATACTAAATACATTGGGGCATTAAGTTCTTCAGTGGAGCAAAACTGGTGCTTGTTTGCATTTACTTATTTAGCAGGTGCTTTTTTCCAAAGAAAGCAGGGCCAGCCAGTCCCTAGAGCAAGTGAGCTTAAGGGCCTTGCTCAAGGGCCCTATGGTGGCATCACTTTGGTAGCCATAGCGTCAGGGGCACAGTGTCCTAACTCGCAATGCCACACACCGCCAACCCTGCTTATGAAGTCTTCTTAAAGTTGACATTATCACATTTTGCACATTTATAAAAACAGATGATGTATATTCGTTTTTCTTAAGGTCTTCTTGACCATTTCAAAAAGCTGACAAGGTGGTTTCTAGTGGATAAGAACAGGTCTGTTAAGGCCCCAACTGCAGTATCTTTCTTAAAGCCTCTTATCTGAAATTGCTTCACTAAATACTGCTCTGGACCACACCTGTAAGTTAATTTGGATAAAACCATCATTCAAGAAAATAACTGTGAATACCTGGAACAATTTGTTTATTTCAGTGGAAGAAATCTCACAAGGAAAGCCTGCAATCTATGGATGAAAACATATCATTTGCTTCAAAATATATGTGCCTTGAGGAATTAACTTTCCTCTCGAATTGCTCATGCTCTTGAGAGAAATTGCTGGTGTTCCGTGAGCTAACAAGGCTGTTCAATCCTCCTGCCATGGGGAAAGATTCATGTTTGCCAGAAAAATATATATAAATCAAGAGCGAATCAACCAGGCAGCAAATCTTCCAATGGACATGTGACAAGATTTGTCTTCAGCTACAGCACTGATGCTGGGGTGGCTGGGAATGCAAATGAAAAACACACCAAGCAAGATCATATCTGTGACTTTCAGCTGCACCCTAGTAGTTCGGACACCAGCTTGATTTCACATGGATGACTGACCCAGTCGCTGTAGCCTTTCAATGTCTATCTTTTCAGTCTTTTCATCCCCCATATTATTATCAGGTTCCTGTCTGTTTAAGGGTATCTCCATCCCTCATATGACTGGGATCTCTCTCTTTCTTTTCCAAAGTCACCTTACGGTTATCTGTCCCCAGAACCATATACTATTTCAGCTGCGAAACAGGAAATAACCTCTTGTGGATTTAAACCGATTTATGGCCTTTCGAGCAGAAAACAGAGCTTTCCGCTCTCTGGGTTTATCATAAGGATGAAAGTGCCACCAGGGTTCTGCGAGAGCTCTGCCGTGATGTTTAATTCATCTGAGCAACTCTTACTGCCATTTCAAAGCGTACATATTTCATATAAAAATAGGCACGTAAAGATAAGACTTAATCAATGAAACATGAAATATTTGTTCTACAGGGACCTCGGAAAGATAAAACACAATAAACTGGAGACAGATATTTCTCCGCATAGTGCTGAGAGTGATCTTGGCACCTGTATATGAGAAAATGTGACGTAATTTCTGTTCTAGAAACCTGAAAAGGGTGACATTATGTTTCACATTTTCCTGCAGTCAGTTTATTAGCAGAACTAATAATTATGTTAACAGTGGTAATTAAAGTTTTCTGGGATTGATGGGAATTTAATACGGTTTAATTGCACATAACTGGCAGTCAAATATTATCCTAATTACATTGCCTTACTATTTTTCTATAATTGACCAATTTTGAGCTCTGCTTCCATAAAAAATCTTTGTATCTGTGGTTTTGCCTTAGTTGCCATAATTTAGTTCACTTATAGCTAATTACTACAGGTAGTTTAAAATGTACATGTTAAAATCACAGACGGATGGGAATATGAAAGTCTCATCTTCTGAGGGTGGTTTTGCCCATGAGTGTTTGTGATGCATGGGACTCGGGAATGAGAAATATTCGGAGCGATGATCAAGGAAAACCGGACAAACAGCTCCCCCCTCCCAAAAAAAAAAAAAAAAAAACATAGTGAGAAACAATATAAACAAGTTGCAAGCCATCTCCAAGCAGGCAGTGGTTAATATGTCTAAGAAGCTGTTCAGATTTTCATAGATATATGTTGCATTACTTGAGTATTAACAATATTAAAGGCCTATGTTTAAAATCAAATTACATCAGTTTAATGTTACAATTGTACTGCTGCCTTATTACCGTAGTCGAGCATCAGCCATCTGCATTACAACATGTCATCAATGTAGCAAATGCAGAGTTCTGGCAATACTGGTTGGGCTCAGAACAGCTCTGTTGTCGCATGTGATGATCAATTAAATCCACCCTTTTCCATGACTACTTATCTGTTGTGGGATCTCAGTCAGCCTGGAGCCTATCTGAGGAATCAGGAGGGAGAAGCCAATTCACCTCAGTCTTTGTGTTTGGACTGTGAGAGGAAAGAGGAAGAAGTCTTGGGGGACACATGGAGACCATGTACACCACACACTTAGTCAGAACACACAGGAATCCACTCTATCATTACTAGTATTATTTTGATTATTCTTCTCTTATTGTTGCTAATGGCTTGAAACATCACATAGATGTTTGTCCTTTAAGGTGTATGCAGAGAGGTTAGTTGAAACATTGTATTCAATGCCGCAAAGTAACAGAAGAGAATGATTCAACGCCTCATGGAACTTATCTGTGGCAGAGAGTTGTTGGCATTCTGCTGCACAGATGTTATAAACTTTACTGGAAAAATGAAAGCTGAAGGATGACAACACCAGTAGGGAACATGCCCGAGGGAAGAGGTGCCTGTTCCCTTGTTTACAAAGCGAATTCTTTGACATTACAGTTTGGTATATCCCAGCACTTTGTCCTCATTCAATCACTCACTATGATATCTACGGACGAATCCGATGTCACATGATGTGATGGAGCACCAGGCCTGTTTCCACAGCTCAAGTTAGGTAACAGCTGACTGACATTCAAACAGCATGTTGTCAGTGATAGGTGGCTAGATATCCTATGCTTTGCTGATCCAGACAGACACCTTTGAATAAGTATCATTATATCCCCTTGTTCAGTTCTATTAGGCTGTTTGTGTTAACAAGTAGGTGTACCCACCAAACTTCTAGAGCAGGGGTAGTCTATCTTATCCACAAAAGGGCCAGTGTGTATGCAGGTTTTCGCTGCAACTGCCTAATTAGATTACTGATTGGCTGGAGTCCTCACACCGGGGTTTGAACAGCTGATCTACAGGTTATCCAAAAAACCTGCATACACACTGGCAATTCGCGCATAAGATTGCCCACCGCTGTTCTAGAGTCATACAGATAAGTTTGACCTCTTTACTGTCAGCTATTGGTGTTTTTGGTGTTCAACCTAATAATTCAGCACCTCCAGTAAGATGCCCATGCTCCTTGTTGGCTTATGCCTTCCGTATCAGAACAGCCTGTTAGGAGATCATACTATGCAGGATTGACATGGATCGAGGAGTCGAAGGACAGTAGCCAAGCAGTGCCTCAGTATAATACAAATGAGCTCCTTTCACACCCATTCATCTCTGCAGCCTAAATGCTTGTCCTAAACTGATGTTTAATGCCTGCTTTCGTGTGTAATGGGAATATACAATGAGAATGCTCTGAGATCACAACAATGCTTTCATTTTATCATCCTTTCTAAATCTCGTTCACTATTTTGCTTCACAGTTCAATTTCCCCAGAACATTTATCAGATAGTGATAGCAGGCCAGATCTCGTAAATACAATAACAGGAAGAGGTGCATGAGAAAAGTTGTCATAACGGTTATTTTATCGCTTCTTTGAAAAGAGATTTTCACAGATGCAGAATGGTAACGGAGACCATGTTTTTAACAGCTACAATCAGCGGCTGATCCCTGTGGGTTTGTCCAGCTCCAATGTCATGAATTCTAATGAGGTTTTCAGTCAGCCTGCAATCACTGGCTGATACTTGGCTTGGGCCTGTTCAATTCTTTATTATTTAATCATAATGTTTATTTTTATTAGGCCTTTTAACATGCTGCTCTTCATGTAATCCTCCAGTGGCTGGAATGGCTGTCACCCAAGCTGTGAATTCACGAAGACTGTGATAATGGACCCAGAAAATCGCGCAGGCTTATTCCCACCCGTCCGGCAGATCAGCAGCTCCATGGAGGGGTTCATAATGAACATGTAAGCAATCGTCCTGCCTTGGATGGAAGACAAAGAGAAAGGGAATCTCCAGTGTAGGATCCTAGATATCTGTCTATCAAGGAGGATCAGGTAGCAGAACTCTGAATTGCAGAATTCCAAAGAATTGAAGGTAAATATGAATCTGTACTTCATAGAGAAACAAAGAGAGATCTGGTGGAAAAAACAGAATCTTGTTCATTCAACATTCCCTCCACTAACAATGACAGATTTTTACAACAGAGTGTGAATGGAATACTAATACTAAATATCCAGCTGGGGGTGGGGCAGCCTGGGAAATTGCCCTCTCCCTCACTGTCATTTGTCTGGATGTCCTTCAAAGCTGCCAGACCCTCCTTCTCAAAGATTGCACACTGGTGAGGTGGCTGGACCTTATAGAAACTCATCTTCATCATTTACCTTCAATCATCACCTCAAGGGAGTCATCAATATTGCCCACAGAGTGAAAAAGGGTTTTGATATATTATATGAATAAATGTAAGTGAACCGTGTTTAGCTGAAACATTTTTTTTGACTAATGAGTCTGATTCTAATTGCATTTACATTAAAGCAATATAAATTCTATTTGATTTATTTTTTTGCCAATTAACCATATGTAACAATAAAAATTCTATTACCACATACACTATATAGACACAAGTACCGGAACACATCTCTTAATCACTTAATTCAGTTGTTTCATGCAGATCTATTGCGACAGGTGTATAAAATCAAGCATCTAGCCATGCAGTCAGGTGTACAAACATTGGTTAAAAAAAAATAGGTCATTCTGAAGAGCTCTGTGAATTCACGCGTGGTGCTGTCGTAGGATGCCACCCTTGCAATATGTCAGTTCTTGAAATTTCTTCCCTGTAGGTGGTATTATTGCAAAGTTAAAGCGTTTAGGAACAACACAAGCTCAACCACTAAGTGTTAGACCATGTATTGTAACAGAGCACGGTTGCTCAGTTCACATAGTGCGTCTCCAACGCTTTGTCAACACAATAACCGCCGAGTTCTAAACTTCTTTTGGGATTAACTGCAGCACAAAAACTGTGTTCTGTGACTTCATGGAATGGGCTTCCATGGCTGAGCATCTGCATGCAAGCCACAGATTACTAAGCATGATGTGAAGCATCGGATAGAGTGGTCTAAAGCACACCATCACAGGATTCTGGAACTATGGAAATGTGTCCTGTGGAATGCTGAATCATGCTTCTCTGTCTGGTAATGTGATGGACGAGTCTGAGTGGTGGATGCCAGGAGAACATTACCTGCCTGACTGCATTGTGCTAACTGTGAAGTTTGATGGAGGAGGGAAATGGTATGAGGTTGTTTTTCAGGGGTTGGGCTAGACCCCATAGTTCCAGTGTAGGTAACTCTTAATGCTTCGGTACAGCATATCTTTTTGGACAATTCCATGCTTCAAACTTTGTGTGGCTGGGTGATTTGGTGTGGAAGAACTTCACTGGCCAGCACAGAGTCAACACCTTTGGGGTGAACTAAACAGCACAAAAAGTAAAAAACTTGTGTTTGGTCGATTATTTCTTTGTTGTGACAGTGCTTCTTGGCAATAAATTGCATACCATTGTAATGCCTGTTTGTCTCCCTTCTAAATGGTGCCACATTTGTAAGGAAAATGCATTTGTGGGCTGAGCAGCAGCATCGAGCATGTGGGTTGTGCCCATAAAATACTTGCCAAATCTTCTCTGCCAATGCGAAAAAGCTATTTCTACTATTGACTCGTGTTTGGTGTTGTTTAGTGGATTGAATGATAGAAGTCTAAAGAAACAAGACATATACCGGTAGGCAATTTAACAGTTTATTCATTTAACAAACAGAAGCCTCATTAGCTTGTGGAAAAACCAGACACAGCCACAACAGCCTGGCACCTCCTTCTCATGCTGGTCACCAGCTTGGTGACACATTGTTTTGGGATGGCATTGCATTCTTCAACCAGTATTTATTGCAGGTCTGCCATTGTGGTTGTGTTGGTCACTCTGGCATGAACAGCATGCCCAAGCTGATCCCACAAGTGTTCAATGGGGTTACCAATGCCATCACACTACCTCCACCAATGGTTGTTACCCTATTGCTGCAGCAACCTGCATAGCATCTTCTCCGCACTTTGACCCTACAATCCAACGGCTGTACGTAGAATTTGGACTCATCATTGAACATAACATTCCTCCACATGTTCAGGTTCCAGTGGATGTGTTGCCGACACCAACGCAAGTGGGACTGACAGTGAAGGCCAGTTACGACAGGCCTCCTGGCAGGCCTATGACACCAGGGATTGGCTGTGTGCAGTCTGTTCCAGATTGTCTGGGTAGAGAGTCGTCGGTCATATCGTCCAGCAAACCTTGCCTACAAATCTGTAGTGGACTGCCTACGGTTTCTAAGTGCTGAAAGGGTGAGGAAACGGTCTTCTTATGGTGTCGTCTTCTTGGGACACCCACTTCGCCGCCTGTCTCTGACATTCCCCGTTATATGGAACTTGGCCTTCAGTTTGGAGATGGTACTAGGGCTCACTCCAAATAATGGTGCAACTTGGTTTTGTGGAACACCAGCTTGAAGTTGCCCTATAGCACAGGCCCTATTTAGATCAGTCAAACATGTTATGCTTGGAGCAGACACCAACTGACCACTGTAGCATGGTCCATGCTCGCCAATCAGGGACCTGATTGTCAGCACCTGGGGTACCAGAACCTCAAAACAAGAGTGAATAGCAATATCAGCTGTTTGGCATTGGCAGAGAAGATTTGGCAAGTTTTTCATGGCACAACCCACATACTCAACTCACAAATGCATTTTCCTTACACATGAGGCACCATTTAAAAGGGAAATCAACAGGCTTTCCAACAGTGTAACATTTACTACCAAGAAGCATTGTCACAACAAATAAATAATCGGCCAGACACAAATATTCTTACTTTTTTTTGTGAAGCTTATAATGGAGATAGCGAACCAGGCATTCATGACCATCATACAACTGTTCTTCTACATTCTATTACATCAGCTGCAACAAGTGCTCCTACTTTTACCCAGAGAAGTCTCAAGTGTTCCATAATTTTGCATTCTCTTTAAAGGGCACTTTTCCACAGCACCAGTTACCTCACTTTTGATACTTCAAGAAACTACCAGAAGTTTCCAGTGGTGTAAAAACTGGTATCAGCACCGAATGACATCACAATGCGACGCATGGTATTTTGTACTTTATTTGAATTTGAAAAATGACTGTTGTATATTATAGGGCTGGATAATGTGTGATATTAATAGCATCATTGCATTTCCTGCAGATGCAATTCTTACTTCGCCAGTCAGCTAGATTGAGATCAGCCTATTTCTTATCTTCAATTTGGTACAGACATTATAGCGCAGGGAGTTTAGGTTTTGCTAAAATATTTTTACTCTGTAATAATAAAAAAAACTTATCAAGTTTTGCAATTTTAATTATTATTTCTTTTCATGATTATCTAGTATATGTTTAAAAATCAGTTGAAAGTTTAC
>JABFDZ020000001.1:37136962-37150461 GCA_019775955.2 Pollimyrus isidori
ATCAAGTTTTGCAATTTTAATTATTATTTCTTTTCATGATTATCTAGTATATGTTTAAAAATCAGTTGAAAGTTTACCTCAGCTGCTTTTGTATGATTCCTGCATTCTCTGAGACCTTCATAATCATTTTCATCCTTGGTGTTTAAATAACTCCTAGGAGGGTTTCTGAAAATTCCTCCTTTTTTGTTTTATAAATATCCCAATATTTATTACAACAAAATCACACTGGAATATAGTTTAGAAATTTTTCAGTACGTGCTGTCCTTGTATATTATACAAAATACTTTATTTCTTCTTATGCTATCGTGATCTCTACTTCTTCCGACTAGAAGAAGTCTACACATCCATTATTATCATTTTTATTATTTTTTTTTTACCTCATTCATCGTTTTCTGAGTCCATAACGGCTTTTGAGACATCTGTTGCATTGCATTTCAGAGGCAGGCTATTTGCATAACTGATCGACAAAGAAAGCGTTTGAAGTCCCTCCCAAAAGTACCGAAGTACCAAAAAATACCCTGATATAGGTTTGATGATTTTTTTCAAAACAACTGAGACAACAGAGAGTCAGTTTCTGACGAGAAGAGCATCCCAGTTAAACTGAAAGCAATGGATTAATCGTACACTTTAAGCTACGTGAAAGAAAGTGAACCTAGACCTGGTTTCATGCTTTCTGGCGCATGCTCCTTTTCCGACATTCGACTACATTGTACATATTGCAACATTCATGTAGATACTTCATACACATTTCGCAATCTTACAGTATACAGTATTGCATTTTTTGGCAGTTGTTTCTATGCCATTTTGTTTCAAAGGAACGAAAAGGGAAAAACAAAATTACCTAATGGTGTTACCCTGATTCCCCTAGCACTGTTCCAGAATCTAGCCTCTTATTTGCTGTTGATGAAAAACACACCAGCCCTCCTGTCCTGTTATTGCCACCTCACTTACTCCATTAGAGCTTTGCTGAACAAAACTGATTTGCTTTGTTTATTGAGAGACAAATGCCTCCTCTATAGCTGACTCATGACCACTGGAGTGTGGAAGTAAGTCATAGGACATTCTTCTCCAACGGCCTTGTCCTCAGGATGCTTGGTAAACTGGATAATATGTAGGCTACTTTCTAAATTTTTCATTGAGGCAATGTCCACGTCTTTAGCCACACTTCTGCAAGACACGCTGCCTTCCATATGCTTGATAACCCTCCTTCAAGGTATTTACAAGCATCCACAGCGTAACACAGCACAACAAAATAGATAAAAACCAAGGAATAGAACATGTCTGGTTGGTGTAATGGAATAAAGATCTAGGCGTTTATGCTTTTAATGCAGACTATTCCATTTATGCTAGAATATGTTTATGTTATAGCATTATCTTTAAATGTTGTAATGTAACATTTTATGGTTACTTTCAACAACAATCTAATTTCAGACTCTATTAGCTATACCTGAAAAACACTGGGCCTCTAGATAAATTGTGCTGAACAAAAACGGCAACTGAAGATCTGTCCATGCATGTGGTCGTCTCCATGTTGTTAAAGTGTCGGAATTGTTCACTGTGAATATTAAGAGAGGATAATGGGTCTTATGAGGCACTGATGAATCCTGACCATTGAGGGTAATAAACCTGGTATTACACAGCAGGGAGAGCAAATGAGTGGGAGATAAAACCAGGGCAAAGTTGCAATTATAAAAGGGGCAAGAGTGGAGAGGAGTGAATGGCAACAAGTGGCAGATACAACCATGGACACTGTGTCACTCACAGTACAAGACAAAAGTCAATAATAAGTCTATAAAATAAACTCTAATGGATAATATGCCAGAATGAAGTTTTTGCAATGTATTAAAGCCTAAGAGAACATGGGTTGTAATGAATTTTCCATATTGCACATTCATGAGCTCATTGCCTCTAAACACCATCTCGACAAGCAAAGCTGTTCTCCTCCTACCACCAGGGCTCATAAGTAGACCCATCACTAGTGTGTCCTCCTGCTCACTTCCAGGCTAGATGCATTTCCAGGGCCTCAGAGTAACCCCAGGGTCCCTTGGGGTCCCTTGTTATACAAAAGTGCCAGTCTGTGTCATGCACTGAAATGCAGAACCGTGTCCAGAAGGGGAAACAGACCAATCAGCTGCTTAGCCCAGTAGTAGCCATGATTGCTGTTGGAGATGCTGCTGAAACTGTGGGCAAAGATTCTAATTACCGCATTAAAATGCAGTGCACCTCATATGCGTACTCTCTAGTCTCTTCTTTAACCACACAAGATCATTTAACCATGTAAGGTGACTATTGTACAGTTATTTGTTTAGCCTTAAGGCACTATATCAAGAAGACCCTGCGGGGCACAATAATAACGTGTCAATGGTACCAGTGTATATTTTTTACCTAAAAGAGTCTTATAGAATGCATTTTAGAAAGCATTCTCACTGTTTTGACTTTTCACAGTACAGCTCCGCCTTTAGTCAGACAGAAGGGAAAACGAATGGTTTGTTAAAAAAAGAGAGAAGGCCCAGTGTGTTCTTTTCTACAATTAGTCATTTTTTGGTGGATGGGAAATTGCAATTGTTACATCCTGCTTGTCATGTCTGCCTGGCCCTCTGGTCTCCCCCCAACGCGGCCCTGATGAGCCACACCTGCTGCTTATTAGTCTTTGCATTTAAGTATCTGTTTGTCTCGTCATCCCTGTCTGGTCACTAACTTTGCTTCTCCTGTCAGCCCACGTCCTTCCCAGTCTAGCCTTCTCCTCTTGACCCTCATGACCTCGCTTTGTTTCCTGGCTCCTGTTTGGTTGAATAAAGCCCCCTTTTTTTTGCGAGCGACTGCTGTCGATTTCTACGCCCAACACGCTGTGACAGAAAGACCGGATTTCCAAAAAACCCTGGCAGCCTGCCCCTCTGCTCTGGCTTCGACACATCGCAACATCCAGGATGCAGGGAAAGTGCTAGCCAGATGCACCTGGATGCAAATCCCCAGGAGCTAGAGAAGGTTTGGTGTTTGTTGGCTGACGTGCGGAGAATGGGTGAGCACTCAGCCTGCCACCTCCCTGCCGCATGAACCTGTTCAGGCCGCTGCCTCTCCTCTGTGTGAAGCTCCACCTACCATCTCCAGCCTCAGGAGGAAAAAATAGCGGAAACTGGCTGTGCCTCTTGCTGGGGCCTCACCTCACCTGGTGCCTCCAGAGCTTTGTCCAGGGGAGGCTGCTGCTGCACCAAAGTCTCCCGAGTTCTGCCTGGAAAGGGCTGCTATTGTCCTGAGCCTCGAGAATCTGGCCCAAAGGGGCACTCTCTGCCTGTCCTTGCTGTGCCCCCAAAGCCTGTCGACGTCTCTGTTACACCCCCAGACCCTGTCCTTGCCTCTTTTGTGTGCCCAAAAGCCGCTCCTGGCCCAGAGAGAGCTGGTCTGCCTGTGCCCCAGCATCCTGGCCCAGAGAGGGCCACTCCACCCGCTCTCCTGGTACCCACCCCATAGAAGGCCCCTCCGCTCAAGTCCCCGACTCTCAGCCCAGAGAGGGGCCACATTGCCTATGCCTGGTCTCACAGTAGGTGTGCTGGTCCACAGAAAACCCCAGTGATCACATTCTGCTCACCTCCAGGTGTCCTGGCTGCACCCTGCCCACTTCTAGGTGTCCCATTGGTGCCCTTCTCACTCTCCAGCTCCACTCATATCCTGTTGGCATCTGCCTGTTCCCTTACAGGTCACTGCCAGGCAAATGCTCAGCTCCCCGGTCACCACCAAGCTGAAACCCGACTCCCTAGAAGACGCCCTGCTGAAGAGTGGCACTCACTAGGACTTGCCCTAAGTATTCCAGATGTATTATATAGATGCATTATTTCCTGTCCAAAGCTGTCCTCTTCATGTATTACCTTATTTTTCATATAATTACAGACAAAGAAGTAATAACTTTTAACAACCAGAGTGTGAAAATACACACTCTAGTAATTAATGGGACACTTATTACAGTATCTCAATACATTGCATGTCTTGTATTTTAAGAATACCTTTATTCTGATAGGGTATAGGCTCATTGTAATATTGTCAAACTGTAAAATAGCACTTTAGGGAAATGATCACCTTCTCTAAAATGACAAGGCAATATTTACTCTGACAGTGTAAACAGATGATGGGAGGGGAAATGAGATTTTTACATGCCTCTAAGTGACATGTGCATTTTCTCAGTAGGTGATATGCTTTGTGAAATCACGCATACGTCCATTTTCTTAATGGAAAGAACAGCATGCAGCCACAGGATGATGAGAGCATGCCCGGACACACAGCTGTGCAGTGGAGATGTTAGGTTCTTTTAAAGCCATGCCTTAGGGGCCCAAGTGGAAAGAGATTATTGGATGTCGTTTCACATGCTGAACATGGCCCTGCATGGCCTGAAAATGATGTGTTGAAGTCGTACCGTAACAATGTTATCTGTCTTTTAAAAATTTACTTATTACTTCCTTGCAAAGGGTTTTCATCAATCCAGTGCTATTCAGCTACAAATTAATACCCAATACCCAGTGGTAACTGATTGACTCATTAATATTTGTTCAGCCCTGTCATTCTGTGGGTCACAGAATGTGGGAACCTTTGAGAAGGCCCTGGGGGTAGTAACACTGTGAACTAGCACCAAAACTTCATAAATTGGGGCTGTCACCCAGTGAAGATCTGACGAGCTGATGTGAGGCATACTTATTCCAATCAATTAGCGAGTTTTCTTTATTCCTCTCCAGCATTCAATGTCTAATTTCAACCCTTTTGACAGAACGGCGTATCCTACATTACTATCCATGTTGTGCAACTAGTCATTAACTGTTTCAAGTAGAATTCACTGTGAAATGGAGGAAAGAGAGAAATGATTTTTTAAGGAAACGTGTTGTGAGGTGAGACATCAGTTTGCCTATGTGCTGTTGAACAGTAGTGTTGTGCCATGAGTTTGCATTGGGCTTACAACGTAAAAAGACACAACCAGTTTTCCTAATAATCAAGTCTGAGGGTAGCCTACAGATTGCATTGAACATCAAAAAAAAAAAAATCAATATTATAATATGACTATAGAGAACTCTTGACTGACGAGTGATTGCTTGCCAAGAATGGTAAGCCACAATGATAGATATACACGATCCTCAATTTATTAATATTTTCAGTATGACAGTAATTTAGTGACTCAACAGCTGTTATCTTGTCATTAATCTATCAGCTCTTTCAGTTGAATCTTAAATTATATGTATAATATTTTACAGTAAAAATGTGGGTAAAATTCCAACCCCACCTGTTGCTCTCTACGTTTCCTCCACCATTCTAGAAATATGTGATTAGAAGAACTGTGCTTTAATTTAGCCATGGTTTGTAAGTGTGTGTTTTGCGGTTGACTGGCATCTCATCCTGGGTGTCCCCTGCCTTGACTACAGTCCCACTGAGGCTACAGGCTCACTGTATCGTGTAAATGGTTATAGAAGATCAATGAATGGATGTTTTCATTAGCTGGACTCATTGGAATGAGCAGTGAAAACTATTATTACAACATCTCAAACCAAATTATTAAAGGGGTATGGCTGAGAATATCACTAAACGGACAGCTTTATGAGGTTAACTCACATCAAGACAAATCTGTTGCCTGTGGCACATTTCACAAGCATAATACCTTGAAGTGCATAGTAGTAAATTAGCATTTCTTGGTGTAATGAGTACGTTCATATCTGCACTTACAGAGTAGGGTAGCCATTTTCTTATCAGTCGTGAAAAAATTATAGTCTGCTGGTGGTGGGAAAGCAGTTTGAATGCAGAAGAAGTATGGAAGCCTAGTTAGGGTTGTTGGTTGGTTGATCCTGGTTTCAAGGTGTTCTTCTTCACAGACCTCCACTATAATATACTGGCTTTTCCCACGCGCCATGGTTGGATCTCCCTTAGACTGCTTCTAGCCATCTTCAAAGCGCATAACAGGCTTGGGGGGGTATAACGGTATTATGGTATACTCCAGTATTCAGAAATCCCAAAGCTATTCTTTTTAATACCATAAAAAAGACAGACGCTCCTCCTTCTATGACACTGATATGTAAATGCTGTGTTTAGGTGATGTATTATAGTGTACAGCGCTAAGAAAATATGGAGCCTCACTTAAGTTAAATAAATAAAAAACAAGCCAAAGAATAACATGCATATGTAGACTAAAGCCACAAAAATGTGCCATGAATGTACTGTAAACTGCTGCAGCATCCTTCACTTATGTGAAACCTAGTTTGCATGTGGCTACAGATCAGGCAGTGACAGTGGTGTCAACAAACAAAGTGATCTTTTTAACTCTTCAACAAAGAGTTGTTTCCTTGTTTCCTAGTGCTCAACCTCCACGCTGATTAGCCCATTTAGGCTATTTCTGATTCCCAAGTTCACAGTGGCCTACATGACTTACGTGTTTTCTTTGTTTAAATACTGTCAAATACCATACTGTAATGTCTAGAAGGTATGAAAGTATGAAAAAATAGGTAGCGACCAACCCAGGCACATAACGCCCATTCAGCACCGCATGGCACAAATGGACGTGATTATCCGTTATTTTTCTCTTGAATATAATCTATCGATGGAGGTCTCCAGCAAAGAGCGCAGGCAGCAGACAGTTATTGTTCACAGAGCTACCCACAGAGCCATCACAACTTTTGGATAAAAAGGAAACTCCCTAAAACCTCTTCAAATTACAAAAACAGCAAAAAGCTACCCTATGAAATAAAACTTCAAAATGGAAGATGACTCATCTAGTTGCACACCCCCCTCCCCCTTCCCTCTAAGCCAAATTGCATTTGATTTGGATACCGGAGTCGCCACACTTCAGCCTTCCCATAAGGGAAAATAAAGAGCTCGGATGACAGAGACGATCACATTGAATGACGATGGGTTAAAGTAACCCGTCAAACACCTCATATAAGTGCATAATTTGTACTGTTAGTCATTGTTTTGCATTTTTGGTTATATTTGATATCATGCCACGGCAAAGAAAAGGCCCATTATTACGATGTATGACGTAACACATATACAGCACCATCTGCTGACCTTAATAAAACTTCCAAAGAAAGTTACCATCCTAGAGAGAATATTGTTTTTCCACATTAAATACTATTAAACTTCAACTCAAAGCAAACTAAATCTTGTAAATTTGCCCACATCCTACAAATACCATTTTACCTAACACCCATATAAACCATTGATGTACATAACTAATTACCCTTTCTTGGTCAGAAAATGTGTGGGGTAGCATAATTTCAAATAAAAAATGGAAATTCAAATTTCATATTATATAATATATAATATAATTGTCATGACCTGCTCATCCGATTCCTCATGTATGCCACGCCCACCTCATTACCTCGCGTTACTCCCTGATTGTTATCACCTGTTTCCTGTTATTTTTGACTTGTCTTGTGTATTTAGTCCGCGTCTGTGTTAGTTTCCCTAGGTCTGTCATTAACGTTTGCTGTGTTGATGACTGTGTACCGTGTCTGTCTGAATAAACCCCGTGATCCCCGACTTCCTGGCTTCGCTTGCCTGCTTCCCCGCTCGCCCGCCGCGACACTACATAACAATAATGAATTGATTTTTCAAAATCTTATCCAGTACCTGGCTGTATAAGGGACCTGGAGCCTAGCCCGGCTTATGGGAAGGAGCTCCCCAGGATAGATTTCCAGTCCATTACAGGGCAGAGCTAGTCTCTGGACCATGGGTGGAAACCCATGTAAGAGGGGGAGAATGTGCCCCACACAGAGGGGGTGCAGGGCTCACACCCCCAGCTCATGAGGTTACAGTGCTGTCCCAACTATATGCATACAATGTGCATAGTAAATATAACAAACAGTGAATTCAAACTGAACAGAATATCAGTTATTTCTGCAGGTTCAATACATTCACAACCTGAAATGCAACTGCAATCAATGTGTAGTGCAACAAAATCCCATGCAATATTTTTAGAAAATACTGAGTTAAGTAATTAGAAAGGGATACCTTGTAATGGGTATTAAGGTGAGTCACAACATAAATGTGACAGATGTCAAAGAAAACTCAGTAATAATAACCAAATAATTCAAAACAGAGCATATCGTAATATTTATTATACCCTCTTCACCCATACTGTGACTTATTTATGACTAAATTTATCTCCTACGCTGACAACTGTGTTGAATTTATAATGCTGCAAGAAAATGCTGTTTTAAATCTGTCTGGAGGTCTCGTGCATCTCTAAGGTCACCTTCCATTACACACACACACACACACACACACACACAAACACACAGGGGTTTGTAATTATATCTTTGTGGGGACTCTCTTTTCATGTCTATGGTGAAAACCTTCCCATGATGAACATAACCCAGCCCTAACCTTAACCATAAGTAACCAAACAAAACACAAGATTTTTAATTTTATGATCACATTTATAGATCTTTGCAGGGGCCTGAAAATTGGTCCCCACAATGTCAAAATAGCAGTGTGAGAACACTGGGTCCCAACAATGTAATATAAACATAATGGACAAACATACATACACACACACACACACACACACACAGAGAAAGAGAGTTCTGTACTCATATCTTTGTGGGGACAGTCCATTCATTTCTATGGCTAAAACCCTAATCAACCCTAACACTGATAACCTTTACCCCTACCCAGCCCTAACCTTAACCATAAATAACCAAACAAAATACGAGACTTCAGGCTTTTTTAGGTTTTTGATTACAGTCACACATTTTTCTAAAATTGTATTTCTCCTTGTGGAGACTGAAAAGGTGCTCCCCACAATGTGAAAACGACAGGTTATTTTCACATTGTGAGAACATTTGGTCCTCACAATATACAGAAACACACCATACGCAGACAAGTGCGCACACACATAGATTGTCTCACTTCAAGATAATGGTCTCTGAATGCATATTATGGCACTATGCTGTATGGCAGGAATATAACAATCAAAGCACAAGTTCAGATGCCATCATAAAAAATATTCACCTATAGTTGTAGTTTATTTTTTGAAAGGAAACAATATATTAGTTTTATCAATAAGAAATGATCAGTTATACATGTAAGTGAAGTAACACTACTATAAGGTGAAGAAAATGCCCTTCATGTGTCCTTTAAATCTTACAGCTGACAATTTCATTTATCATGGACCCTTTACTATCAGTGAGGTGTATTTCTCTGGAAGCACATTTTGGTGTTCCATAGATTTTGTAGCATTGCAGCTTAGCTGAAGTGAGTATGTATTTAGATATTCGACGTGAGTATTTGATTGCTCTTGGGTATGGAGACGATGAATACAGAGGATTTGAAATTCATTCCACGTAGTTATCCAAACGGCAAAAGAAGGTCGGGCGTTGGTTACAAGATATTTTTATACACAAGCAGTCCATTCTAAAAACGCAAAGCCAAGGGTGGAGCGAATATTGACAATATGTTATATTAACAATACATTTTACTATTTCATATTTCATTTATTTACATTATAGCATATGTATTTAGTCACATTATTTACATTATAGCATATGTATGTAGCCTATATTCCTGAGTGAAGCTTATATATAGTTTTTACACTTTCTTGAGAAGATCCTTGTGGTATGATAGATTAAGTGAAAACGAGGTCATACACGAAACTATATTAAACGTTTAAAGACGGCAGGGAGGAGGAGGGCGATTAAGCGCGACTGTGAGAAGGATCCCAAGCGCTCCTGGTCCATGTAGTTCTGCAAGCTCCTCCTTCAACTTTTTAGTTTATATGCACAATGTTCAAAATACAGCAGCAGCACACATACATTAAACAAACCTATGTTTTTCTCTCCTTCATTGCGGATGACGTGAATTTGGAAGTTTACCCTGCATATAAATATTGCAACTTATTCTGCTTGAGAAACACTTTACGAACTGGCGTGTTGTTCCTCTCAATTCCACCAACATTGCTTTAAATTGTTTAGCTTAATTCTTAAGAAAATCAATTAACTCCAGTGGCCATTTTCACAATAATGATAATACCCTTCAGTCATTGTTCTAGTCGTGTGGTCATAGTAAACGATTTAGTTTGGTATAAAAATGCAAAGGCTGAAACGATATTTTTCTTATAAAACTGGCAATTTAGATTGGTGTGTATGTAACTATACTCGTATTTTATTAAATGAATTCGTGCTGAATACTTTCACGTTACAGGTGAACAAGGCGCAGCGTAAACCGTCTCACACAGCTAGAGGTCCAGCTGTCATCGATTATTTCAAAATATGTAACTGATTACAGATATTTTCCTCATGAACGACTGTCGAGCTCCGCTCATATATATCAGATCCCGCAGAAGCGACGGACTTACCAGGGTCACCCTGACTCCTCCGCGATATCCAATGTCAGGGTAAACGACGTTTGTATTCCCTGATCTGTGTCCAGTTTCCAAAATCAGATCCCGTGATCACAATCCACGTCCCGGCATATGTACCATAAAATTACATAAAGGATTAGTAAAATGGCAAAAATGAACAAAGCCACCAAAATAGCCTTGGTCACTGGAGATATGAGAGACTGCATGTCACCAGCGAGCTACGGGAGAAGGGACACTATTTGCAAGAACACTTATGAGCACAGTGATGGACACGGTGCGTTTCCCAGACCAGAGGACCAGACAGCGGATATCTGCGTTGCTTCGTAGCAGTTGACGATTAAGGTTCTTCGGCATCTCTCTTAATGGGATATTCTTCGGATCCCCGTTAGTCCAATAGTAAAACACGGAAAAATGCAATTATATGTCATATTTAAACTCTTCTACCAAAAATCCAATCTCTGCATGAGCCACACTTTGAGGAAATGTTTAGGAGACATCGGCAGGAGTTTCGTAAAGTAAGAAATATAGTGAAATGTATGGCAAAGTTTCTGGCACGGTTGCTAAACTGGCTTAGGGTAAGCCGCGTTTTTTCGGTGAGAAAGCTTGATTGGTATTCTGCGCTTCTCTGTCTCGATTGTCAACTTCAAAGTCGGATTCACTTGGTCACACCTGCCAGCTACGAAGTCCCGACGCCTCTAGGTCTCCGGAGGCATCGCACTACTGTGCCACATGTTGCAGCCTGGATGCGGCGACGCTGCAGTGCAACGATTTACTTGATTTTTTTTTTTAACGAACTGTCGTTCCACTTTCACATGGTAGGCCTATTAATTCCGTTGCATGAACGGAATTGAAATGCAAAGGCTTAAGTTTAAGAGAAAATCGAATGTGTTACAGAGAAAATGCATACAGCTAGCCGACTTTAAAGCTGTTGCATATCTTCAGATAGAAAATAAATACACAAAACAGCATTTTTCCCACTAAACATTTATTGGTTTCAAACAATGATTTACAGAATGAAATAACGCATTTATTATTATTATTATTATTATTATTATTATTATTATTATTATTATTATTATTATTGTTGTTGTTCTTGTTGTTGCCATTGGTATTGGTGGTGGTGGTACTTAATCCATGTATTGTGACCGCTGAAAGAAATATCCTTACAGTCAAACGCGGGGTCTGTGTAATGCTACTGAACTTCACTAGAGGGCACATGAAACCCCTGATCCATACTACTTAGATAATCAACCTATGAAAAGTTTTTCGAATAGTAGAATACCTTATCCATTCCTTTCTGACATGGAGCAAGAAAAAGTAAATGGCATATATTGGTGGAAACCGTGTTGAAAGACCAGATATACAGTTTGCTCCTTATATTTCTATGTGGTAAAACAAGTGGGTGTTACTATGTGGTTGGAATTTGAATGGTGTCACATATATTGGGGCTTAAAGACAGTTCAATCTAACTTACACATATATGTGTGAACCAGAGAACCAACATGGTATATATACAAGGAGTTCTGAACTAGATTCCAATAAGTACAAACTGTCCTTACACCCATTTGTGCAGGTATTACCAAGAAAAAGTGAATTTGAGAAAATGGCCTATATATAAAATTAGACTTACAATGCAAACTGACTAACAGAAGTCTACAATGAAGACCAGGGATTCTAAAAATTTTCACTAGACTGTACATGGACAGAAGATTGTTTAAACTGCAGCTGGAATTATGGGGTTAGAGCAGAGTAAAGAGTTCCTTGGTTAGCTCATATTTTTATTTAAATGAAAATTTTGAAATAAAGTTTGATGCTCCAACATTTGCTTTATTATAAATTATGCTCAAGCATTCAATTTGAATGGTCATCCTGGGCCTTCTGCTTGCATTTGTAATGTGTGATTATTACGAGGGTGAGGCGTGGTGCAGGCGTGGAAAAAGGAAGGTGACAATCCACTTGCGACTCCGAAAAACAACAAGGGTTTCATTACAGAAAGTGAAAACATTGGAAACACAAAATTGAACAACCAAGTGAACCACCAGGGGTGAAAACTAAAAAGGGGGTATGAAGTAAACTAATAGAATTAAAAAGACCTACAAAGAGAAAGTGGTAACACAGTAAACAGGCAGGGAAGCAAACACAGACAGGATTTTCGTTCACCTTTGTGTTCCTTCTTAATTCAACGACCTGAAGATAATCTACATTCTCAAGACTATATTATTAAAAATTCATTCTTCAGGAGTCATTCAAGTTTCTGATGAATGTCAAGAACACAGTTTTGTAGTTTACATTTAAGAAACAATCATACACAGACATCATGGATACTGGACACACTTTAGGTATCTATGGAAAAAATGAAGAAATTCTTACAAAAGACAGTTGTGTCAATAAGATAAATGCAGCAAGTCAAAGGTAACGCTAAAGATAATGGTGAAGATAATGGTAAAGACAAAGACAGAGAGACACTACCAACAGAAATTCAGATCAAGGCTCCGCATTTTCTTACGAGCTTTTTAAGCATTTCACCACCTTAAAATAACTTGAAATGGTTCTGTTGTTTAGTCTCAAGGGGCTGAAGGTGCAAGAAGCAGAACTCTGTTCTTCTTTTCTCCAAGGCTTGTTTTATTCACTTCCACATTCCTGTTACTGTGTTTGTCAGTTTCAAAAGCACTACCCTGTCCCCCCACCCCCCACATGCGCACACACACACACACACACACAAGTGGGCAGAGAGAGAGAGAGACCACATGTGCATTCAGAGGCTTGTTGTGAAGGACTGTTTAATTTCTCCCTGTTAGGCTAAAATCAGGCTAAATTTTCTGGGTTCTTTCCATGATTGTTTGCCTGCAGAATTGGGTCAGACATGAAGAGGGTCTAAATGTGAGTCCAACAGCTTGGACCTTTGCCAGAGACTGCATTAGACCGTAAATTTATCCCAGTACTTTTTCAGTTTCGAAGTAGTATGTAGAAGTGACCGTGCTAAACAGAGAGGGAGTGACCACCCTTAATGACCTAAGATCAGTCACCTACATTCTATGTTAAAACTGCATATGTGCTTCACAATTGATGTGAGATCACTTCTTGAGATATGTCAGGGTTTACACACACACATATATATATATAGATATAGTGGTACCTCGGTAATCGAACTCACTAGAACTCGAATTTCTTG
>JABFDZ020000001.1:37163720-37182835 GCA_019775955.2 Pollimyrus isidori
ATTGAAATGGGTATATATTTGTTTTTTGTTAAGTTGCCTAATAATTATGCACAGTAATAGTCACCTGCACACACAGATATCCCCCTAAAATAGCTAAAACTAAAAACAAACTAAAAACTACTTCCAAAAATATTCAGCTTTGATATTAATGAGTTTTTTGGGTTCATTGAGAACATGGTTGTTGTTCAATAATAAAATTATTCCTCAAATACAACTTGCCTAATAATTCTGCACTCCCTGTAGAGGATGGATGAATCTTTATTTTCCTTGTGTGCAAGCCATTTTTACTTTCCCGGTATTCCCTGCTTTCAGAGTCCTGGACGGCCACGACCTGATGCCCTTGATGGAAGGGCGAGCCCAGAGATCCAAGCACGAGTTCATGTTCCACTACTGCGGCGTATACCTGAATGCTGTGCGCTGGCACCCCCCAGACAGTGAGCTCTACTCGGCCTTCACTCTAATGAAAACCATGTGGTTCAGTTGATGTAGTGCAGATATTTAGTACCCAGACTGCTATTGTTGATGTATTTCTACAGTCACAGTGAATACTGAGCTGCCTTCATAGGCCTGACCCCCTTAAAAACCACATGTCCTGTATGCCTCCCCACCTGGCTGCTGTGATGCCATAGCAATGTGGAGGATCTTCACCCCTGCCATGTTTCTCTCAGGTGATGCGGTTTTCAAAGTTCACTTCTTCACACCAAACTTTTGGCCCCCGGGGGCTGGAGGCTGCTACAACACCAAGCTCTGCTTATGTCACGAGGGCAATGTCATCCAGCACAACCCCCCGCTGCTGTTCGACTTGGCCCGGGACCCATCTGAGAGCAGGCCCCTGACGCCAGACATGGAGCCCCGCTATGCGGAGGTGCTGGGGAGGGTCCGGGAAGCGGTAAAAGAACACAGCCGAACACTCAGTCCGGTCCCCAACCAGTTGACCTGGAGCAAAGTGCTGTGGAGGCCCTGGCTGCAGCCCTGTTGTGGAACCTTCCCATTCTGCTCTTGCTCGGAGCCCAATGTCACCATGACATGAGGTTTCTGAGGAACCCAACTGGCATGGGGAGCTTTACAAACCCAGCATCACTGTGCTATGAGGCTGTTGAGGAACCGAACATCATCCCAGTGCAGGGCTCCTATGGAAGCCAGTGCCACCACAGCACACGGCTTCTGAGGAACCCAACATCACTGTGGCGCAGAGCTTCAGGAACCCAACGGTAGGGATGCAATGATTAAGCGATTTCACTATTAACCGTGCTTTAATTTGTCACGGTTAATTAATCGAAACGGCTTCTCAACAGCACGCTTCTGTTGCATGGAACACATCCATCGGTCGTCCATGAAATTAATGAATGCCTAATAATCGTGATAACTGATTATTTCTCAGACTATAATCATTGAACCAAAATCTATAATCGTTGCATCCCTACCCAACTGCCACGGTACTCTCGAGGAACGCAGCATCACTGCTACACTGGCCGCCTAAGGAACCCAATGGACTCTGACACAAAGCTGGGGATGGGATGATTCCCCAAAATGAGTGCATTTTCAAAACTGTTAACTCACACATGCCTTTACTGTACAAGATGGGTTCCCGTGCATCAATGCAGCTATTCTATATGTGGTGCTTGGTGTCAGCAGGCTGTTAATGGTAAGCCAATCTGCTTCAACAGAAAAAAGGAGCACAGTAGAAATTAAACAAGAATAAGAAGTACACTAGTTCAGAATTAAAATAAGGCTGCATTTGACAATTGTGTTTACAATTTTTGGTGTCAGTGTTTTTGTGAGGTTTTTCAGAGATGTCGAAATCATATTCTTTGTCTAGTTATTCAGTCTTTCTCCAGCAACAGTACAAACGATTGTATGCCCTACATTCCACATGGTGGCACTATTTACCCATGGAAATGCACATTTATTTTGTCTGGTTAGTATTCATTTGTGGTTTTAAAGATGATGATGCACACCTTTTTCTCAAGGACAAGCTGAGCTTGTATTATAGCTAATGTCTGAATATTTTGTGCATATTCTTAATTTAGTCAATTACTCGCTGTTCTCTTTAGTGTGCTTGAATGGTGTACTTATGTTTAATGTATTTACATAGCAAGGTCTCGTAAGTGGTAGATTTTGGGGTTATACGTAAAAATTTACATTGGTAATAACCTTTAAAATATAGGTTTGTGAAGCCTGCATTCCTAGCTAAGCTTAACCGTAAGCCGTGAACCATAGAGAGGACCGCTAATGTAGCACAGCTGTTTCTGTCGGTTTTTAAGCTCCAGTCTGATTGCAGAGTCTAGAAGCTTGTCTGTTGTTGGTTCTTAAAGAACATGTTTGCAAGAATAATAATAATGACAAGGAGTCGCCCAGCCTGCCATGGGGGAGGTGACAGGAACTGGAGATGTTTTAAAATCTGCTCCTGTTTTTGCTAATGGAGTTTTTTGTTCTGATTTCTTTTTATCAAACACAGTACAAATATTTTTTCACCTGTAAATGTGATTCATACTTGAATGAACTGACATTAACCCAAATTTTTAATATAATAGGTTTTAATACGATGGTCCTTGCTAAGGAACGCACATTTTGTGACACTTGTGAAAACATTGCATGGCTTCATTGGTTTGTTGGCTCAGTATAGCATGTAGTTACGTTTCTTATTACTCTGGCATTATTATTGTTAATACACTACATAACAATTAGTATTTATTATTACTGTTATGACTTGCCTACAAGTGAACTAAAATATTAAGGGAAGGCTTAGGGAATGGATGTTGTTCATAACCTGTGGACTGCCTACATTTTACTACCCTGTCGGACATGTGTTACAGTGGTGTGCAGTGCCATTTCCATATGAGCCCAGAGTTTCAGGTTCAAATCAGTACCCCCTCAGTCTCTGAGGAGCTTCCCTGCTGTTTACGTGGTTTTTCCTCCTTCAAACTGAAACATCCCATTGAAGTTAATTGCTGGTCATAAATCACCTTTGCCGTAACCTACCGTAACATATCTCCAGGAGCAAGCCATAAAATTGTTTTGGAAGTAGGAAATAAGCTTAGGTCAACATCCTTGTTTCTGCAGGCCTCTGGTCATGCTAATGTGTCCACCATCAGAAAGACACGGAGCAACAAAAATAGATAAACAGAATCATATTAGAATAAAAAGCCGGAAACCATTGCTTGAGACAGCTGAACATTTAGGATAATTCACCTGTACATCATAGATAAAAATGGAAGAAATTACAGAGAGAGTGCCTATTATTGAAATGTAATGCTGCTGTACACTATATTAGCAGCTGCATGTCTTGGCCATACAGTACACCTTACATACAGTAAACCTCACAGAAAAAGCAGACTGCAAGTTTGAGAATGTTCATGTTATGCAAATTCTTAGCTAGATCCCATTGTGGCAGGCTGTAGCCAGTTAAATGATCCAAAGTATACGCAGAGTATGAAACCCAGAAGGACAAGATTGGCCTTTGCTATCAAAGAGATTATGTGGAGATAATCTTGTACATGAGGGACATGAATTTCATTTGAAAAACAAAACTTTGTCTTTTGAAGATTCATTCTAAACAGACCGATAGCCATAGCTCCCATGCTGATGACAAAAAGGACTGTGACCAGGGTTTTATCGATTTTGCAGGTGGTGATAGGGCATCCGATTGAGGGATAGTGTCTAGCCTCCAGGAGAGACCAGTGGAGGAATTGGGCTCATCAGGCAGCCTGGAATTCAATTAGAACTTTGATCCAGTGAGAAGCAGCCATTGGCCTGCTACATACTGCCTGCTAGCACTGCGCCTGTAGATATTACATGCTGAACGATTCCTGGCTTTGCTTAATCTTGCCAATTGACCAGGAGTGTTGGCTGCCACATGAAGGACTACAGTTGTGACAGAGAACAATAACAGGTCTCTTAGTTTCCTGGGAAATAATCCAAGGACCATAAATCCTGAATTTAATTTTCCATTTATTCACTTCATAGTCCTCAGTATCACATCATTTCAAGTGGTGTTTAAGGTAAGGTAATCTAAATTTAACAAAACCTCAGCCATTCCTTGTCATGCTCAGAATGCTCAGGCTTCACTGTCCCACAGCGATTGGGGCCTTCACTTTATGGGACTTGAAATGTCAGAGAGAATCACCAGCCCCCTGCCTGCCCTTGTCTTGGCAGCCGCCCATAGCACATCAGCTTGCAGACCGCATCTGCCCTGAAGCCTCCCATTTTCATGTGGTCAGGAGTGATGTGGGCCTCATTAATGTGGAATAACTGAGACTTCCTGGCTGGCATTGTTGCCTTGACCGTGCCAGTACTGCCTGGGAGATGTTGGCAAGTGAGATACTGGGAGGTGCACTACAGCACTGCTACTTCAAGAGCTAAATGTAATTTTGATGGTTTGCGCTTCAGCCATCAATATTTCTTTGGCTTGGCTTTCTTCCACTGTAACTTTTTAGTTACATTTTGTCACAGAGCTGGGTGTTTTAACCAAACTGTTGAGGTTAAGTATTAAGCTCAGTTATTAACAATTAGATTAGTCCATGTCTGTGCTCATCTACACAGCAGTACATCTAACAGCAGTACAGCTCATCTAACAGCAGTACAGCTGCTGATCAGTCTAGCATTTACCCTGGATTCTGTAGATGAACTTCCAGAATATTCCAGGCCTATATCAGGATGGGTGTCATGGTGGTTCACTGGTTATCACTGTGACCATACACCTGCATTGTAGGTATAGAAAATCTGATGGACTGGCATCCCATCCCATCCTAGCTGTGACCTATGCTTCCTGGTCATGGGCTCTAGGCCCCCATGAGCCGTACTGGGGAGCAGAAACCTTGGCCTAAATTATTCATGGGAAGCTAGGGGTCAGTTTCAAACATTCTACATCCGGTGTATCACTACAATGATAATCACATCCATTTAAACGAAAACAAATAGAAACGACTATGAAAAATAACATGAAAGATGAAAGGTTATTAGCCTTTTCCTACTTTGAAAAATATAATTTTCAGTTAGAATATGTGTGATATTATCCACATTTTATAGATGGGACATTGCTTTTATACATTTTGAATAGGAAACAATTCAAATTTGTTTGTGCAGAATTTAAGAGCTTTTGTTAAAGTATGCTACCTCATGCACATAAACTACCGTAATTCACTGCATTATGCAAATACATGAAAGTTCAGTAGGAAAGCAACAGTAGGGTCTTCTAATTTCCCATTAAGTCTCACAAGGAGCTATCAAAGCTTGATGAATGAATAATGTGTCATTAATGAACATTTTCAATAGCCACACCCCCTGGCCTGTGATGATCACCTATCAGCCAACATCAGTGAGTTTGTCATTAAGCAGAACATTGTAAGCAGAGAAGGCAAGTCAGGCATGGTAATACTAAAGCCTTGGCAGCATCGTAATGGTAATGGTTAATTCAGCTTGGAGGTTTATGTCACGACAGCAATCCAAATGGGCACACACATCCATCCATCTGTTGTCCATAACCCCTTATCCCAGCTATCAACACACCTGGATTGAAATCTGGATATTTGGTGTTCTTGTTTTAGGTTCATACTTGATTAATGGTTCAGGTGCTGAGCCTGCACCTCGTCCCAAGAAGTGCTGGGCAGAGGTCACCATAGATGCGGCGTTAGTCCATGCAGGACACCCCCTCATCACAAACAACTGGGAAGAGGTTTACCTGACAATATGGTATTGGGGCTGGGGGAGGAAGTTGGGGCACACAGAACAATCCCATAAACAAAGTGGAGTAGGGATTCAATCCCACAATCCTAAAAGGTGTGAGGCAGTACTGTGGCTTCTAGCTACCATTGTAAAAAGACCGTACATAGTTATTAAGTGGGACTGTTATAGAGGGTATGACTGAGCTTATGCCTTATACTGCAGTTTTGGCTTTCAGCTGATGGTCTGAGCTTTGCAAACCAATGTCTCTCTGCAAGACACCTCACTTATGTTGGGTTATGGAGTTAAAAACAACAAGGCTGTACTGAGCTCACAGGAGCATCTCACAGCGGAGCAGACCATTGTCCTGGGACGCATTTGCTCTCCTCTCGCAAAGTTCCTGTAGCGTAGAGGATTGGTGTGGTTCTCATGTGTGTGAACAGACTGTCCACTCCTGAGCACATGGAGACTGCATTGGGGGTATGGGGGGAGTGCACAGCCTGCAAGGGGTAATGATGCTTAATGTGTGTAACCACCTTCATGCTGAAAGGGAGCTTCCTTATGCTTTTATTTGGCACTTTTGCAAGGCGAAAAGTAGATGTGGCTGGATCCCTGTCGGTCTCCTTAACAGGCCACAGTAAGTGTTGAGGGGTTCATCAATTAGGACCATGCAGCTGGAACAGATTGAAACACAGGGAAGGCCTCTTACAGAGAATGTCCCCCCTGGGCATGGAGAGAAAACAGGCCTGTGAACACACTGACACACACACACACCACAGACACAAAAATCTGTGAGCTGGGGTTGGAGGAATCCCTATATGAATGGGGTGGTGGGGGGATAATGTTTAATAATGAATATTTTATAATAAATTTCTATAAAGTCATGTCCACTTGGCTGTTTGCTTTTGAAAACTGAGATACAGCCTACTGCCACCTCTAGATTGCTGAGGCCTGCTCACTTCACAGTACTTTTGACTCACGATGCACGGTGAGATTTGGTTGATGCTGCCAATGACGCAGCTTTAAATATACAGTCTAAAAATACAGCTCATCTGTAGGTTTCCAGCCACAGTACTCAGTGAATAATCAATGATGCTCCAAGAGTTTCTCAACAGCCCCAGTTCTGTCTTTCACTTTAATATGCATGACTTCTACAGCCTGAGATGTGTTCATGCCATATGGAGAATTTTTAAAGCATCAAGCCTATTTCCCCCATTCCTCAATATTCTGATTAATCACTCAGAAACTCAAACGTGATGAGAATATGCATGAAATTCTCCCAAGACTACCTGAAAATAACCAAGGAATAGCAGGTATTCTCTCTTATAACCACTCATAACATATTGAAATGGGTTTGCATGGATAAGAGTCTTAGATCTTGTCCAAGACTCTGAGTACTCTCCAATTCCTAATTTAAAATGTGACCTCATTTGCTTCTTGTGCGAAAGAGAGTCAGTACAGAGTCATAAACACAAGCGCTAACCTCAGTGCTCCGCAGTTTGGCTATAGAGCCGCTAAGGTGATTACAATATTTCACCAATTTCATTCTAAATTTCAAAGACACTGACCAGCTGGGGTTAATTTGTCATGGGTGGTACAGTAAATCTGTTTCTAATTTTCCAGAGTATCTCTTAAGTTAATTCAGGGTATTGAGAAACTGTATTTCAATTATAAGTACTGTATGAATGAAAAAGCAAAATATCCCGGAAGCAAAAGGCACGAGGCAGGGGACAACTCTGGATGGGGGGCCAGCCCATCGCAGGGCACACTCACACCCCAGTCACTCACACACCAGTCACTCACACACCAGTCACACCTACGGGCAATTTGGCAACTCCAATCAGCCTCAGTATGTTTTTGGACTGTGGGGGGGGGGAACCAGAGAACCCAGAGGAAACCCCATGATGACATAGGGAGAACATGCTAACCACTGCACCACCATGCCACCCCAGCACCAAGGCATTACTCTGTTTTTATCGACAGCATTATCATGCGTGAAAATGTCAGAAAATGGTTTTTGGAATGTGTCAATATCCTTGATGTTTCATTGTAGCTCAGTACAGCAGTAGGTGATTGTGATTAGTGTCCATCCATTTCTCATTTTCTTTTTCTTGCTTCTCCTACGCAGAGTCACGGCGGTCCAGAGCCTATCCCCGAAGCTATAGCCGCAAATAGTTACAGCCCTCTGCAGCCATTCTTAATCTGAACAGTATGGGATTAGTGGGATCAAAGCAAGTCTCCAAAGGTCTCTTATACCTTCTTGTGATCGATCTCACAGACCCCAGTCCAACTCAGATACCCTGAAGTTCACAGGACACTGGCATGATTAACAGTATTGGTATCTTTGAGGTACCTATCACCCTAAAGAATAGAGGGTGAAGTTGGTGGTGGGCTTGTTTGGGGCTGAGTCAGATTGCCATAAGGTAAGAAGCTGGAGGGGGAGAGGAAGTGTGATAACAGTATAAAGGCAGGAAAAAGTGGGGCCTGCTGCTGAAATCCAGAATACTTCAAAATAGTTATATGTGTTCCGTAATATTAACGGTTGACATTCATAACAGCAGCATTATCAATAGCCTTGATCACAGCTTTAGTACATGAATATGTCAGATGTCATAAATAAGGTAATTTATGCAGATTTCAATATTTTAAATATTTGTTACTTTTTCTGAATAATTATAAATATTTCCATTTTTAACAGATATACACCAGATTTTCAGGTATTTCAAAATTATTTATGAGGTGGATGGAATGCAAGTTAAAACTGTTCAGTTTTATACTAACATTACATTATTTTAAATCAAATATATTAAATGACTATATAAACCACAGGGAGATATGTGGCTCTTACACTAGGCTGGTAAATAAACATATATATCTACATTCCACTATTGATTTTTATTTGGAATCCTATGCAGGGTGTCTGTACCCCAGCCTGTGCTGCCTGGAATAGGCTCCAGGCGCCTCTGTGACCCTGACCAAGCATTTAGAAGATGGTTACAGTGCACACTCAAACAACTATACAGTATATAATAATATACTGTTTTTATTCAAATTTTAAGCAAGACAAAAAACAACAGATATATCTGAGAAGAATTAAGCATGGTTGTTGTTCCCATTTGAAAATGCCCGGAAAGCAGGATTTTCCAAGACTGGCAGCTTAAAAACAAACTGGTCTGAAATGAAACTTTAAGCATGGGTGCAGGTACATCAGAATGCTTCTATTCACTTGTCCCATCATGATCTCAGTCAGACCTTCATCCAGTACCCCTGGAGCATTTTTTTGAACCAGTAACCTTCCAATCATAAGCACCAAGGCTGAAGCCCCTAAACCATTCATTGGTAATAGCAAGCCCAGGTGTTAGAGTTTTTATTTTCCTAAGCATGGGCTGCTGTCTGTGAGCTGGATCACAGTATCTGTGAGCAATATTGACTGTTTTGGCAGGGCTGCTGGGGAGACGGGAACAGCATGACAGGCCTCATCGCACACAGCTTCATCACACTTATGACTTTAACAGTAAGATCAAATTCCACTGACGCAAATGAGCTGGTGGCAGATGAGCAGATGTGTATCTCATATTACATACCCTTCATCATGGGTTAGGTTTAGGATTAAGCTAATGCTAGTTTACCTTTACATTTTTTACTAAAAGTATTTTTTACATTGGAATCATGTTCATTGCACATTGCAGAAGCCATGTAAAGTGATGTTACACAACATTTAATCAGTTGTACTGTTATTGCCTCTTAGCTCAGTGGCTTTCCCTAACTGTTGAGGGGCTTTTCACTAACATACAGTATTGTTTAATGTGTGGCATTAATGAATCTGGACGCTCAGAAATGGAAACCATGGGACCTTTGAATGTTTTAGCAATAAAATGTGATTCTTAAGCTGTAGGCAGACTGCAAATGGGCGAAACCTCAATGTTGCACTGTTATCTTGTCTAAGAATAGTCATACTCTGTGATATTTTATACTTTTCTGTATTTTTTCTGCTGACGTCAGGCTGGAACTTGACACAAAATACGTTCTGTCGTCTTTGATACAGCAATGGTTTCATCACTGGCTGTGGAGGTGCTCTGATGCTGCCGATTATCTGGAGAGTCGTGGGTTTGATAGCTTCCACCTGCAGTCTGTTCCCAGTTCGTTCCAAAACGACCAGACTGTAATCATGCCCGCATGTCACTGCAATCCTCTTACTTAGCCCTGCAGATTAAAGCCCCATCACTGGAGCTGGAAATAGTGGCACTGCCCAGACAGACCTCTCATTCGGACACACGTGACTTTACTCAGCAAGACATTTTTGCTTCGAGTAAATCCTTTGTAGTTGCTTGCATTCAATTCAGCTTCAATCAACTGCAATTTTATCAAGGCCTATAGCAACAGAGCAAACAATGTCTCTTGCCTCATGAATCTGTTGGTCAAGCAACAGAAAACATGCTTCTATACATGGCAGAAATTCAGCAGGCAAATTCTTGTCAAAGATGATGTACAATCTGACAATATAACAGAATACTTTTAACTATTTGTTTTAATTAATCACTGGCTGCAAATTAACACTCAGTGCAAAAGAAAATGTTAGTAAAAAGAAAATAGTGTAAATATATGCTGTCATACATTTATATGTTTTTTCAGTGAATCTGCCACAGTTAAGATCATCTCTGACTGATGGTATTTCACACATTCAGCTCAGCTGCCTGACAGGTTAACAAGGATTGCAGTTTGTTTGTGGCTATTAACATTCCTGTTTTTAAAGATAAACAGAAGGTATGACATTCGGTCTACAATTTTGAAGTACATGGATTGGTTACATGATATCTGCTGGTGTTTAAGAGTTTTGAAATACAGTGTTACCTCGGTTCTTGAACTCACTAGAACTAGAATTTCTTGAAATTTGAACAAACCAGTTTGAAGTAGAACTCGATCTGAATATCAGAAGTCGAACCATGAATGCTAACATAATATAAATTGTATGCATCAGGAAATGACTCATAGTACAATGCAATTCTTACTTGAATGCCTTCTTCACAGACTGGACGATTAACCAAATAAAGCAGCACAACATCGCAGTAACTAACATTAAATAAACCACTAACATACATGTACTATTAGAGCATTTGTGTAATTTATTTAAACTTTATTTTACCAAGTAAATTAACTGAAAACCAGTTCTCACTGCTTTAGGTGATAATCGGGAGAAATAGTAGTTTACACGTTGGAAGTGCCCAGTATATAAACGTCATGCGAGTAACTAAACTCTTCAGCCAATAAGGGCAAAGGTATGTCGTCACGGAGGTGGTTGCAGTTTGTGCAGCTGGGTGAGACGACAAAATGCATCTAACCATAATGCATTGTGTCACGATCAGAATGCGTTGCTTTAAGCCAGCACTGTAAGTAAGTTGAACGCACCCAATGACTGGACTGGGGAAACAAACTGAAACGTGGACTTAATACAGAGGACTAATGACAACAACCAGAAACAGCTGATCACATGGGGATCCCACACAAGGTTAACAAGGGGGCGTGGCACACGGAAAGAGCGGACGATCGGGGCAGGACAGGAGTAATGTTGGGATAAGATCTTTATTGTTTTGGAAGCCATTAAGAAAAAAATGCTCTTCTTGTTTTATCCTGCTCATTTTGTATTTAAATGTTAAAATGGAAAATGCTAAAAACATGGCTAGGTGAAATATTGGGGAACCAGGAACCAATTAATTGGTTTTCCATTATTTCTTATGGGAAAAATTCGATCAGAACTCGAATCTGGAACGGATTAAGTTCGAGAACCGAGGTATACCTGGATTATTGAATTTCTGAGCATTTTGTTAGTTTGTCTTAAAGACAAGATGCAGAATTTGGGTGTTGATTTTTTTTCCCCATCTATGTTTCATGATTAGATAAAAGTAGTTTGAATTTGGCTCACATAGTGTTTTTCATCATTTTTTACATCTAATATACCTTAATATTAGTTGATCGTGACATCTGGCAACTCAGTGACCTTTTTGGTTAGGGTAGTTTTAATCCTACGAAGTGATGAGGGGCAATTCGGTTGCTGCTTATGAGCTTAGAGCTACAGGAAGGAGAGCCTCTTTCCAGTGCAGCATAATATCGCCAATCCGACAGTTAGTGGTTTGTCTTGTACGCTTCAGTTTAAGAGAAGGTAAACCTGAGTGTAAGCCAGGAGGGTGGCCATCCTGCAGTGGGGTGATGTCACCTGGCATTGATTGTATGATTTTTTATTAAGGTTGGAGACATAAGATGGGCCATAATTCATATACTGCAGTAGGCCAACCTTAACATTAGCCAATGGTATGTCTTTAGTTCTGAGTGACAGGGGAAGGGGCACTCACTGTGGCCCCACCCCTGTATGTGCCTCTGCATACCAAGGTCTTTCATTCACTTCAGATGTACTTTATATACATGGTGGAAGAGTAAAGTACTTAGGCACGATCATATGGAGGGCAAACACTTTTGCAATATACACACAGGCACAACAAAGATTTTATTTTTTAAGGCTGATACAACGATTTTGAGATTGTAAGTGCTGGGGGTAGGTTGACTGTCCAAAACAAGAATATGCTGGATAAGATTATAAAATTTGGTAGGAAGATCCAACACCCATCAATAGTGGCACATATAGGCAGAATCCCTCCTCTCACGCCCAAGTCATGTGGCTGTGGTCACTTTGGCAGCCAGATTGCATCTTACATCTGTCACCAAATGGCTTTAATGAAATGCCTTGCTGCATAGTCCTCTCCTGTGCATGGTAACGGGTAACAACTGAATGGTAATCAAAAAAAAAATGTACTGGAATTACTTTGGTCATCAACACAGAGGAACCAGGTGTGTAGGAACATTTCCTGCTATAGATTACCTACTAGATGCAATTGGATTGTGGAATATTTTGTACGTTCCCATGAAGCTCAATTTTGATACCTCATATTTTTGCAGCTGCATCTTTAATAGGTACATGGAGAACCAAGGTGGAGACTGGTTGGCTACTCCAGCTGAGAATCCATTTTAACTTTAGTGTCAGACAGCCTCGCCCTGTGGAGGTATTTTACAGAAATTGCTCAATTACAGCATTTAGAAATTGCTGCATTCCTTACTACTGAGCGCCAGATGACAGGGACCTTATCCGCATCAACAGGCATGCTCTCAGAAGCAGAGAGCCTATTTGTGGCGATGACTGCTATGCTCCCGGAGCCCTTTCTAATTTTGATTCAGGAATCCTGGAGAGTTGCTGCTGGTGCTGACACAGAAGTGAAAAAAATGTCCTGGAGGTTGAATTAGAATTGGCTGCCTAACCCAAATTCACTAAGAAAATCCAGTTCTTAACCCATTTAATAGCGAACAGAGCTGTTAATCAAACAGTAACTTTTAATCAAACAGAGATTTTTTAATTCCACAGTATTGGTATAAAAGTCTTCACAGCACATACAGAGACATGATGCTGGCACACATTGTGATCAAAAGCACATCTGCTTTCCTGGAGGTCATCTGATCTGTTCTGACTTTAAGCTAGCTCACTCATGGCGGGTGACACATTAAAACCTAGGTGAGACATTTATTATTAGGTTTTCATTGACATAAATGAAGTTAACATGGATGGCTAGAATAAAGTGAATATGTGTCTGATATAAATAGAAGTCTTATTTTAAAGGGAAAAAAACTAAGAGCTTTTGCTCAGCAGTTCTGCCAGCTCTGCAGATGTTATTTGTATTTGCTCAGGATATACTGTTGTCACCTGTTTTAGCACTAATGTGCCTTTATAAACCCCATCATAACCCAGAAACAGATGCTCAAAAAAACCACAGCACATTGAATTTGTGGCTGATTTTCCCATGTTTGACAGCATAATTTGCTAGAATGAGAGACTCAGAGATGCAGAAAAATTAGTAAAGGTATTAACAGCACTTTGGGTAACACTGCTGGGCCATTGTCTAGCTCTAGAACATCACTGAGCTGTTTCACATTTTCCAGGGGTTCATCCCCAGTGAGACTCAGAGCACGACCTTGGATTGGTCCCAAATGTGTCAGATCTGGGGCAAGGATGCCCTTATAAGGAAAAAGGGTGGGGATTTTCCACTGGGTAGAATTTCTGATGGTTGAGTTCCCAATGTGTGCCAGACTTCACCCATCTGTTTGGGTGTAATGCACTGAAGGAAACCTCTGTGCATGGATTCCTTTTAGTATTTCAGCTTAACTAATCCTAGCTCCTCCTTTTAAAACTGCACAATTACTATTTCATTCCATTAACTCACTATCATGGGTGTTTTAGGTTTGGGGTTGCAGAGTGCATGCGCTCACCCTCATTCAAATGTTATTGACTTCGCTTCACATATTTTGTCTTTTTCACCTTCCAAACTTGTAGTTTTCTCTTTCTGTATTTTGTATTTTAAATGTAGTATCAGCCTTGCACGCATCCCCAAGGCACAGTCAAATGAAAAAGCAATTTGAAGAACTCCACCAGCTAAGCGGAAATTGACATGGGCCTGTACATAATTGCTGTTATTTTTTAAAAAGTGGCCCATGCTGACCACAAAAAAAAAGCTTCCCTTTGACCAGAACTTGTGTCAGTGGCAGATGTCCCAGCAGCTGAAGCTACAATAGACCACACAGAGAAATCAGCACCCCAGATCTACTTGGAGACACCTTCCCCCTTCTTCATATGTGCAAACATTGTATGTTGTAAACCCCTACAGGTGTTTACCCATGTGGATACTTTGGGCAGCAGTTTTCCTGGAATGGACAGATTTCCAAACCCCAAGAAGATCTGCCAAAGATGTCAAGTCAGAAAGAGGTTGACTGGCCCCAGGATGCAGCCCCCAGGGTGGGCAATTGAATTCTCAGATGTTGTCAGGACAAACTGCACTGTTTGGGAGTTCCCTAGTATCCAATATTTATGGAAAGAAGGACAGAATCCTGATAAAGTAATCCTTGGTGAAATCTTATGTACCGGTACTTTCAGAAAAAAATATCAGCATCAAAACCCACAGAATGCTTTTCAGGATTCTAACTGCTAATTGTGATTGTTTAGATCCTTCTCATCATCGTCATCATCATCATTGTCCTCATCATAATCATCATGAACCGTCAGACATCAACATCATAATTTTCTGACCGTATGTATTTCTAGGGAAAAGAGCTTCCCTTAAGTAAATACACAGATGTGCTTTACATAGAACACTTGGCCCTTGACAGTCTATGTTTGTAGCGTCCTATTTGCCTAACTTCTATTTCTGTTTCGATCAAAGTATTAGGTAAAGTAGGAGTTCCCAACTCCCCAGTCTGCAGTCCAGTACCAGTCCAAAGCCAGTATTTCAGTACCTAGGTGATGTTTTCTATCCTGGTTTTCTCCTAGTTTCTCTGGCAGCGTTTCCTACCCAAAATTCCACTATCCAGAGAAAACCAGAATAACCAAAACTGCAAGAAAACCCCTTTACGTTGCAAAACATTACATTATAATGTACCATCTTTATTGTCTTTATCAAATACCTCTGCAACTTACCATCAACATACAGAAATCTGTATTTTAAATACTGAATTTGAACATTTTTCTTGTATGAAATGGATGGGGTTAATTCACCATTTGAAACTAAGCAGGGTTGGCCTGGCCAGTACTTGGGAACCCAGCTAGAAATCCTGGAAGTTGCATTGATGTGGCCAATTGGGAAGCTCAACCTGTAGTCTGTGTGAATCCCAATGCAATGGTGGGTACATTGTGTTGTAATAATGAGGTCCTGACTCTCTGAAGTCATAAAAGATCTGTTGATATCTTTTGAAAGAGTAGGCATCATAGCCTGTTGTCCTGGCTAAAATTACCCACTGTGGCCCTTTAAAATCTGGCCTCCTACTTATCCCCTATATCTAATTTGTGAATTCTCTGCTGTGAATTCACCACCTTCCCTACTGTATGGAGAACATACTGATCCAGAATGGCTGCCGTTGCATTATCTAGATGGGTGCTACGCAATGCTGGTGGTTGAAGTGGCTACCCATTGGCTGCATAAAGTGCTTTCATTCATTCATTCATTCATTCATTCATTTCTCTAACTACACTATGTGGTTAGATCACAAATCTGCTCATCTCTCCAGTAAATGTTGGTAGTTTGACAACTACTTGTTTAAAACTACTTGAAAATGATTTTATGTACTATAGTAAAAATCCACCCCACAAAAAAATTTAACATAAATGGAATGTATGTGATAAAATGCATGATGAATGCATATACTTAACAGATACATAACAAAGAAGGAAGTATGCCACTTCAGTGTCTGATGTGGTTGGAATCCTTACCTACATTCTGATTCAGTCATATAAAAACTCATTCTGGTATCCATGGTTACAGCACAGAGGAAACTTGCTTGTGATGGGAGTACGATGAATCAGTACTTATCTTTATGAAGCAGATGGAAAGACACAACACAAAATGGATGGTTTTGTTATACTGTTCACAAAATGTATGCAATTTCACATGTGTTCATTAGTGCATTTTCCTTTGTTTATTACCAAATGGATTATCGTTTGCAGAGGTTTGGTTTCTCACACGTGTCTCCTACAAGCAGGACAGTTGTGAATGTCACTGTTGCGTTCTGGATGTACCTAAATGGGAGCTGCAAGCTACCCGACATACTTCATTGTAATGGTATTGTATAGTACAATGATTTTACAATTCCACTAAACCTTAGTTTTTTGATAGTCTTTATCGGACTATTTGGGTATGAAAGCAAAGCCTTCATGTTCATTGTAGTACTGATGAAGGTATTTGAAGAGCATTTAGAAATAGCATATCTAGCACCCTGCCCAGGGTAAACCCCTGTCTTGTGCCCTTTGATAACACGTCTCTCCTAATCATAGCCTTTTTTCCCCACAAAACTTTACTCTGATTGGTTAATTAGAGCATTAACTGTTACTAGGCAATTTGCTAGGAGTGAAACATTGAATTTTCATTGGGTAAAACCAAGAAACATGTCATGTCCGTCGCAGTGCATACCGGGTCTGAATGGATAAGTGGTAAAAGGATTGTGAAATGGTGGTCAAAGGATGCTACTTAACAACTTGCACTTATTATATTAAGTATTACTGTCTGAGCATGTGGACAATTGCAACTGTTTGCCTTGCTAATCTTAAACCGAATTAGAAAATGAATGAGGATATGCAGTACAGTAGTTATACCTTATCCTCATTAGTATCTGTATGACCCAGTCCTCTGTCTTGATTAGCAGATGTTGGAAAATATGACAGAAATACATGTGATCTTTGCACTCATTTGCTCTTGTCACAGCAAACAACTGGCTTGGCCACAAGTCTAATCAGTCTCTAGCTAGACATGAACAGCTTGCTTTTGTGGACCACAGCTGCTTGCGAGCTTATGCTCATTACTTTGTAGCTCATTCTATTATGATCTAGATATGGCTTGAAGCTCTACATCTTATTTTCTGCTTCATTTTACATTTCTATTCTGCTTCACTTTTAGCAAGGTTGCTGGTTCAAGCTGACCTGTTGTGTATGAGATGTCAGGTCATGTCACATCATGACCTCTCACTGCTTTTAAAATATATTTTTAAATACAATATGCAAGCAGATATAGCAACATAACATATTTAGCACATTTTTTTACTTCAATTGGGCTGCACCCATCAAAAGTTTTACTGGTTAGCTAAGGGGAGGCGAGATGCCCTGTATATTTAAATGATAATTATAAGAAATGAAAAGAATGGAAGTCTTTTTTGACTTTCTGGGGGATTTAGGACAGAGGTTCAAGTGTTGCGCAATATTACGATGTGGAATCATGAAACACCATCAGTCTGTTGTCCTTATCTATATAGAAATGAAGGGCCTCCCAAGTTATCATCAGTGGGAGAAATTCAAGCGCTGTCATATTTTACTTCAGGCAAGAGTTCCCTATAGCCTGTGATATCTCCTTTATGACTCCTCTGCAAGTCAAACGCCACATCAGAGCTCATGGCAACCTGTAGTATTTGTAACATTCCATATCATTTTTGGGAGTGGAGAATATAGAATATAGAAGTTGTTATAATATATATGCAGTTTTATCATCAAATTTTAAAAAAACATAAAAACCAGTAGAATTAGTAGCTCTATAGAAATGTACTTAACCACTGGGCAGATGGATTATTCTGTTTCTAGTTTTGAGAAATTTCATTGTGTATTGTTTTTACATTATACATTGTTTTAAGAAACAAAGTATAATGTTGAAGCATTGTTATGGAATCATTACCAGGCAACTTCTTACTAACAGCTGTACACTCGCTTGGCTAAAGAAGTGGCATTAATTTTCATGTATAATCTTCAATCTTTATTAAATATTTAGATGAGTATGTGCATAAGTCTTCCCCAGGAAGTTAAGACTGCTGTTATACAAGTGATGGAATATCTTGATACACTGCACTGAAATCAAAGTTCTGATATGTAGAAATATATTGTTCCTCAGTCAAGGTATACTCAACTACCAAAGACACAAGGACACAAATGTTGGAGTATGACCTTCAAAGTTATTGTCTTTGACAAACAAAGCGTATATATAATAACCATTACATTTAATTTTAAAAGAATCCAAGCAGTTATAAAACTGGGAATGATGACTTGTTCAAATCTGACACACAACAGGGAATTCTTGGAAAACATTCAGTGTGGGGTAGCTATTAATAACTAATGTTATAATTTTCCATAAAACCTAATGGTCAGAAAATCAGAAGCTGGGTGTTAAAAGAATACCTTCCTTAACTTCAGGCTGGACCAGTGGGCCAGCTCCAGCAATGACAACTGCTGTCCCTAATATACTGTATTTCACAAAGAATCCGGTGACCTAATGAGGGAACTCCTTCAACCCAGATGTTTCTGATTTTTGGAACCATGGACACTGACATAGAAATTCCCAATGGCTGGTTTTCAATCTACAAAATCTACAAATGCAATACATTTTACCGCCGGCTTGACCTACTTACTATCCTGAGCAAAAGAACTTGTACTCAAAAGTGTCACCAATATGCCAATAGCACACAAGGAACACTGGATAGTGCTTTCCTTTAACGAATAAAGAATGATTTTAGTGAAGATTGTTTCTATAATAAGAAGTTAATGTCAGGTAAAGGCACTATATATCTAGAAGCTGCCTTCAATTTAAAAAGTACTTCATTTATCTTTTATGAAATCCAAACTTGAAATATCATTAGTATACTAATATCTCTGAACATAAAATGTTACTGTATATTGACAGTAGTATTAACTAGATAAATGACGGGTCAAACCTTTGCCGGTCAAAAAATGGTAAACGCTTAGAGAATTCTTCTTGCCTATTTTGGGTGATCTAATCTGAACTTAATTTCATGGTCTTTCTAAATCACAAACCAAATGTTCCATTATTCTCAGCCATTTTAACCTATTTCAGTATTTTGCCACCTGTTTGTAACAGATGGCCTTAGATAAGAAC
>JABFDZ020000001.1:37182935-37196929 GCA_019775955.2 Pollimyrus isidori
CAAACGATCCAAGAACAATCGCTGCAGCTCAACACCACTCTCACGCAGCAATCCCAGCAATCCTTCACTTCCGGAAGTGATGTTATTTCACGTCATTGTACTCATCCTAAAAATTGGTTCTCCATCATCTGGGTTTATGTGATGAGAGATGACTCAAGTCAGGACCATGGAAAATCTGCTGCTGCAAAAGAAACATCTGGTTTCATCTAAGGAGAAAAACAATAAGCAACAACCATCCTTTATAACCTATCACATCTGCCCCTTATCAACCCCCTATTGCAGTGTATTCATGGACCTCAGGCACGAAGAAGAATTCTGTATTTGAATTATATTCATTTAACGCTGCATGATCAAACATGTACAGCATAAAGGATTGATTATGGTTTGGTTCCGAAACAAGAACTTGGGACAATAGCAGTATACAGATGTAATTTAACAATACAGTTACTATAGATAGAGTGCAAAATGTCAGTAGTACAATGAAACTTTGTGCAAATCAAAACAATACATGCTGCTATGAAAATACTGATGGTCACCCATTCCCGACACACTAAAAGAAGAGTATATGCTGGCTCCCTTTCATAACCCTGGATAATAAATGGTGGTAATGATTAGTATAGTGATGGATAATGTATATCACGGCACCTCTAATGACTGTAGTTGCTAGCATGGTGGATTCTGTTGGTGTGCTGCCAGTCCACCTACCACCTCACACCAGGAAGCGACTCCTCACGGCTGGTTCTAACCATGGCCTGTCATTGATGTCACTGTTTCTCCCATTTCCCCAAATGCACAAGTGTCACTGAATCATTCCAGTTTATGGTCTCTGGATTCCATTACCTGTACCAGACCAGCTGGCCTTCAAGGTGACCTGAAGGGGTGGAAGGGAATCTTTGTCATCGTTGCCTTGTGCTTTCAGCCATCTCCATCATGGTGGGCTGCTCTGATTCAGTACTGGCTCACTCTCCTGTTCTGAGGAGTCGCAACACTCCTCTGCTTAAATGCTGTTTTGAAATGTGGCCTTTATTTATATCTTTCTGTTATATATTTAACCTGAAATGCTGCTCTCCACATACTTTCTATCTGCTTTCCATGTGTGCATAAAAGCGGATTCTGTCTATTTGTTTTGATTCAAATAGTAACTGTTACATGACATCTAAAACCCACTCGGAAATAATAGATCCCAAAAGACGGGCCAATTTAAAGAGTGATAATTGACCCAACCTCTCCACTTTGTGATTTGACACCCTGTCTAAGCCAATTTCATTCATGGAGCACAACCAATCCAGTCACATCTGTGCAAGCTGCCACTTGTGCCTCTCAGTGGTGATCTATGGTTCAGTAAAGTGGAATCCCCCCCTTCCTGCCATCCTTGAATGAAATGCGCAATGCTCTGACTTGTCGATCATGTGGACCTAGACAGGATATGAGCAAGCTGCTATGTTCACTCCCTCTGCCTAATATGCTCATAGGATTTTGCTGTGGAGACATGTAATATGCCACAGACATGAACTAACGATGGGCATACTGGCTTTATGTAAAAACAATTAATTAAAACAAGCTGAGATGGCCATCATTAGTGTTTTTAGGGCTAAAGACAAAAAAGGATGGACAGAGAGGAATGAAAAGGCTTCTGAAAAGAATATAACCCTAGAACGCATGTTTCCAGGCTCACAGATACAGTTGCACTGGCCTTTTGTTAGTCTTCTGCTTTACACCACTGATCAATAACGATCAGTCTGTTGCCATATGCTAGAGCAAAATTATAACCAGCTTTGTCTCATGTTTTCACGATCCATCAATTCAACACTTTTTCTGGCTGTAGGTCACAGACACAAGAGTTTTGAACAAAATCCAACATTAAATGAAGCTAGACTATTCATAACAGCAGATAATGCAGGCTGACTTAATTTATTTGCACATTTATTTATAAAAACCTGATGACTCAAAATACAATAAATGTTCATATAACCAGTTGATGCGTATGCCTTTATTACAAGAGTCAAACTTGGCATACTAATAGAACTATACATCAGGCAAATAATTTACAATAATGAACACACCATAGAAATAGGAAATTTAGCAAAAATCTTCCACAGCTGATTCATATATTCAGGCTGGGCTTAATGTGTGATAACATATAGTTTCAATAAGGACAATAATAATATTTCAATAAGGAGAAGGCCAGTGTCTATCTTTTTTACATAAAGAGCTAGCGGGTTCTTCATTAGCAAGATCTTCCCAAACATCTATAACTCTTATATTTGCACATTTGCCAGAATTTTATAGTTAAAAACAACTGATAATTAATTTGTGTATAACAAAACTGCCAAAAGGGGGAGGACTGTGGGAGGACTGTTCAACTTTTAAAGTCCTTGAGTTGATAAGCAATAACGAACTGATGAGGATTACACGTTATGCATACACTATGGCACTGAAAATGTAAGCTTAAAGAGGCATACAATATTCTGCAGGGAATGGATGTTTGGAAATTTGCTATAAAATATTTGAGACATAAAAACCACTCAAACATGGTGCTACTTCTTGGTGATTCCTTTCATGGGCTGCATTTCATATTCAAATAAAATGTTCTTTAATCCTATACCTCTATAATAATCATAATGATATTATTATTATTATTGTTATTAATAATAATAATAATAATAATAATAATAATAATCACCATCATCATCATAAAGGGTGTGAAAATACCTTCCATTTTTTACAAATACATACAAAACAAACCACTGCAGTGGCTTTATAGCTTCCGACTTACTCCTCCAGTACCATATTGTTGGACAGAAACGCCACTTAGGTGATATGATGAACGATATGACTTTAAGACCCTCACCTTTCACAATGATCAGTAAAGAGGATGATTTGGTCCTCAGTATATTTGCATAAGCAACATTTGCTACACTCAGCTATGCAGTTTCTTGGGCATATATCAAATGGAAGTTAGAATCCTTAATCAGAATACATGCACATATGTTGTTTTGGTATCACTTCCTATGATGTTTTTGGCAATACACTTATAATAGCCCACGTCTCTGCTTGATGGGTTCTGTATTATTAGGGAACCCTGTGGTTGTAAATACTTGTTGCCAATGAGTTTTGGCTGGTTCCCAGCTGTTAGCTGCATCTTATCTGGCATCTCCCATGACACCTCTGCTCTTGGGATGCCAATGACCATGCAGTTAAGCTGGATGGCAACTCCAGGCCTGGCATATGTCACAGGAGTAGGGCCACTAATGATACGGGGTGGGTATGCAATCACAATCACAGGTACTGTAAGCGAGGAAGTCTCAAACTCATTGGCTACCTTGCAGGCGTATGTTCCCCTGTCATACACGGAAGCCTGCTGGACCACCAAGGTTCCATTCTGTAAAACTGTGTAACGATCCACCTGCTGCAGCCTTGTCAAAACTATGCCACTGGGCAGTGTCCAGGACAGCTTGGCCAGCGTATTTCCGCTGGAGAGGCAATGGAGCTGTAAGTTCTCTCCACTGATGATGCTCACTACAGGACTATGTTTGTTATTAATTTCTGGCCTTTTCCCCAGCTGTAGGATGACAGTGCGTTCAATATGTCCAGCTGAGTTCTTACCCACACAGCGATATTTCCCTGCATCAAAATCTGTGGGGTTGCTGATATGTAAACTTCCATCAGGCTTGTGGAAGAATCTTGAGAACTGTATGCCACTTTGAAGGGTGGACCCACTTGGAAGAATCCAAGTGATTTCTGGAGTTGGATGTCCTTGAACAGAGCAGTTCACAATCATTGAGGTGCCAGTTAGGAATACAATCTCAGTTTGTGGACTCTTTAGCTGTGGTTTCTGAACAACATCATTAACATCAAGTTGAACAACAAGCCTAGCTTCTCCACCCTCATTGCGGGCGATGCAAATCATCTGCACAGAATCCGTTTTCTTCGGAGACCGAATGTCTAAAGTTCCATTATGATGGACCGTCATCCTGCTTCCATGGTATGGTGCAGGCAGGACCACATTTTCAGGAAAAACCCAAATAACACGTGGAGTGGGAATCCCTTCAGCCTTGCAGTGCAAAAGTTTCCGCTGGTCCTTAAAGGCAGTCTCACTGACTGTATTCTCCATACCGTTATAGCCATTTATAGTAGGCAAAGAAACAAGGACTTCGAGCTTTACCACCATCTTGTCATGTCCAGCAGCATTCTGAGCAGTGCAGGTATAATTGCCGCTGTCATACCTCTGGGTTTTCTGAATAACAAGTGTGCCATCATTGTGAACCTTGTATTTATTGGAAGTGGAAGGGATGATGTGATTGCTGGGAGAGTACCACGTGATACTCGGTGCTGGTTCTCCTTTAGCATGGCATACCATTGAGATGGAATCCCCATAAGGAACTTTGATGACAGCATAGCTTTTGTTTCTTATTGTGGGAGAGTCTGCCACTACCTTAACATGGATCTTCATCTCATCCTTCCCAATCTGGTTCTCAGCATAGCATGTGTAGTCTCCTTCTTCCTTCATCCCCACGTCATTAAAATACAGGGTGCCATTATCAAAGACTATGTACCTCCTTGTCCGCACGCCACTATCGTCGGCCTGCATGATACTGTTCACCAACGTGCCATCTGGTAGGCCCCACTTGATTTCGGGGTTGGGAAGGCCTGAGGCAACACAGTCTACTTTCAGCGCTCCACCATATGACACCTTCCGACTGCTCAACTGCTTATAATCTATTTTTGCTGGCGTCATCATAACGCTGACCTTCAGCAGCACGTAGTCATCCCCCATCTTATTCCTGGCCACACACAAGTAGTCTCCCTCATCCTTCTCTGTTACTGCTTTGATTGCAAGTGTTCCATTACTGAAGACGTTAATTCTATGGTCAAAACTGAAAAAGAAGAATTAATTATTTAACTTTATGATATAATATTATCATATATTCTTCCAAAAAAATTAAGCCTACCAAATTCAATCTGGATAACCTTGAATGTTGACAAAAATAAATACTATTAATAAAATTTAACATAAGGAATACTGGTTTGTACAGCAATGGGAATACATGTCATGTGTATATTTTGATGAGCTTTAGTATGTTTTTACAGCTGAGGCAAAGAAAAGCCTTGTTCTGGGCCAGATTTGGACTTGGACATGAATAGGCGACAAACTGACAGCTTTAGGCCTGCATACTGCATGCATGGGGAAGCACAGCCATCAATATGGCTTCAGCCAGGTAAGTGCCGGATCAGTCCATCGCCAGGGGAAAGCGTGGCTGGCAAAGCATAAATGAGGAGGCATTGGCATGTCTTCAAAGGGCCTGTCTGCTATGCACACACCATAGCTCCCTGTCTCACTACTTGAATAAAACATACCTCCTGGAGGAGCTCATTTTGTAGAATTCAGAAAAAGTTAAACCTCAAAATAATTCTTTTTCATACAGTCAGCTACAGGATTATTGACACCTTCCGTAAAAATGAGTAAATATATAAGATGAACCATGACATTTTCAGCTTGAACATAGACATAAGCCTTATCTTTTATTTTAACAACCAAACAAAGAAAAAAAATCACTGAAAAAAAATCATTATATTGGCACCCCCATAATTAATATACATTGAAGCCTCCCCCGGCGAGAGTAACAGACCTAAAACTACTGTTTTTTGTAACGTTTAACTAGGTTTAGGAACACATGTAGATATATCTTGAAATGTTTCACACTTCTGAAACTTTTTATTATGTCCCTGATTGTGGCTAATGGTATTTTCAACTGCCAATGATTGTTTTTACAACTACTGGCTAATTTTTGCAAATCAATAGCATTTAGTCTGTGTCAAAATTGGATGTACTCATTTTTATGGATGAGAAAGGGACTTTACATTTGTGCAACCTCATACTTATACCCCAGGGAAACAGGGAATGGTGACAAACAACAAAGGACTTCCTGGCCAGCAGGAGCAATAAAAAACGGCTTTATTTTCATAAAGGATGCAAATTGCTTCATATTCTTTAGGGATGCCAATCATTTTGTCCCACGTGTCTCCAAATAAAATAATGTTCTTGTAGGAATCATTTTCTCCAAATACATCAAAAAAATAAAACGATTATACATATTTCTTAATTTATATGTTTGTTTTTACCCATTTCCTTCTGGGGTGACAATAATTCTGGAACTGGCTGTACTGTACCTAAAATACCTTTTTGCTTGTATGTACTGTAAATGCAGTGCACTAGGAAGCAGTCATGCAATTCTTAAACAATTTCTTTAATCACAAACATAGAAACAGAATGTCTGTAGTGGCGATGTCTGAAACCGATAACATCCATATTTGGATTAGCCTGGATAACAGTTTAGAATCAAAGTGTTAAAGACGCTACATACCTGTAATAAGCATCCACCAGTTTCTTGGATGGAATCCTCCATAATATTCTGGGACTTGGGTTCCCCACAGTAACACAGTCAAGGTATAAGTGGCTCCCATAAGTAAGCTCCGTCCGTTTGGGAGAGGAGGATGTGATTTTTGCCATAGATACGCCTGTATTCACAAGCAGACTGACGCTCTTCTTGGAGGCTCCTACCAAATTGGAGGCTGTGCACTCATACCTGCCACTGTCTTTGGGCGAGAGGTTACGGATGTACAGAGTTCCATTGGGAAAAACAAAGAGGTTACCGTTCACAAACTGTGAGGGGCGGACATGGAAGCCATTGAAGGTGACCCAGCGGATGGAGGGCTGGGGGGCACCCTTGGCAGAGCAGTGGATGTAGACCACCTGGCCCTCAGAGAGCGTGAGATTCTCATGATGTGGTTGCTGGATGATGGGTGGCAGGGCTGTGACATGGATACGTGCAGAAAGAACATCAGTCCCAGCTGCGTTAATCGCTATGCATTTATAAATTCCTCGGTCTGGATAGGCAGTGGATTGGATATACAAGGTGCCATTGGGCAAAAGCAAGACGTGCTGCTTGGAGCTGGCGGCAGTGCGTAATACTGTCCTATCTGGCAAGACCCAGGTAATGTTGGGGCTGGGGATGCCCTCCGCCTGGCAGTCCAGACTTGTGCTGTTGCCCAAATACACCACCACATCACGATGGCGTGGCTGTAGAATGTGAGGTCGCTGAGACTGCACCGTCAGAGTGACCAGCATCCTGTCTACCCCGTGCTGGTTCTGGGCTGTGCAGATGTACTGTCCATGATCGCGAAGTTGAATATTTCGAATGACAAGTGTCCCGTTGGACTTTACCTCCATTCTCTGAATCTTACTGTTCTGTGAAATCATAGCTCCTGCAACAGAATGAAATCATCATATTATTTTTGCACAATTATTAGTGTTCTTATATTTACCCAACTAACAGCGATTTCTAAGGTCCAACACCTACATGAAATAAAATATAATTTCTGGTATTATATCGCATAGTTTGGAATGTTAATAAACATTTTTTCTGTGTTTTGGAACAAAAACTGTATGACATTTGTTATATTAAAGTACAAATTTTGACTAAATTGAAATCATTGATCATTTACAGTCCAGTAAACCACCTAGCAGGGGAAGCAGATAGAATATGAAAATATATGTTTGACTGAACACATGCTACTCATGTTAATGGCCAGTGTATAGTTCTGCTTTGAATATGGCTCAACAATTTGGGGAAAATATCAAATCGCGATTTTTCTGACACATTGTTTCATATTATTTAGAACTCATGCGTCAGTTCAGTATTCAGTGTGTAAGAGATTTAAAACCTGATGCCACATTACCACATGAGGTACGATCAAAATATTAATTGGTCAATATTCTACTGCTTAAAAATATGAACTTCTTCCAATGTGTATTTATTACTTTTTTTAAATAGCAAAGATCAACGAAACATAAAACAATTTGCACAAAGTTGACTGTTAAATAAATTAATAATGATAAAAATTAAATAATTCCAGTAAGAAAAAAAAAAAACAAATTGGATCCTGCAGCTTTTGCTGCTTGGATCCCTAATAACAGGACCTTTCTACAAACATTCCCTAGCCCCTGAAATAGGTAGCTGATTGACTTATAGGTCAGCAGCAGAGTCAATATTTTCTAATGCCATAGATGTAACATTTTCCTTGGGTTTAACATGTTTGTTGTTGTTTGTGAGCATATACACAATTTCACCACTTCTTTGGTGAACATGACTAGCATGTGAGGAGCAAGGCACTTCTGATTGATGACAATAACTGTCACACAACGAGGACAGCATGAATTTGTAAAAGCAATACATCATTCTGCCTTAGCATGGAAGCAGCAGTTTTAGGTCAGTTTTATTTATTACTCAATTGCCTCCCCATATGTGTAGTGGATTTACCAGCTCTTTAAACAGCAACACAAGGTAATAAACAAGTAAGGTGCTCAATTTTGCAATAACATAATTAGAAGTCTGCAATGTTTGTAGGAAATGCAATAGTCCTTATGATACATACCGGAGGAAACCTTAGTCCACCTCAGGAATGGTTTGGGCTCTCCAACTGCATCACAGGGCAAAGCAATGTCCATTTCAGCATGCACAGACACGGTATGCAGATTAATGGTTGTAATTCTGGGTTGTGCTCCCTGGGATGGCACTAAAGTGGGTGGTGTATGGTACTGAGGCACATTCAGAGGGACCTCTATACTGGGGAACATTTGGGCTCCTGCTTCATTGCCCAGGTTTTGCTGAGAATGAGGGATGCTTTCTTTTAGAGGTGACAGTGTTGCAGGAGCATTGGTAACTGCCTCCCTGAGCATGGTTTCAAATTGTAAACTAGTAGTTTTGGAATTGCCTGCTGAATATGATATAGATTCTATTGAAGTAACAGTTGGATTGGAGAAAGGTGGTGTGGTTTCTATAAACTTCCTGTCTGCATCAGGCCTACTAATGATGGCAGGATTTCTAATGTCTGAGTAATTAGAGTACTTTTGGTTGATAGGCAGTATAACATTGTGCCTGATAGGTACAAATTTATCCCTATTGCCTTGTGAGCTATGAGATATTTCAGTTTTTAATCTGTTGTGGGGTGAACTTGACAAATTTACACTTGGCCTCAGTGCAGAGGAATTCATCACATTCACTGGTACAGTTGTAACTACAGCTGTTGTAGCCGCTTGTGTTGATGTAATTGTGGCAGAATTACTTGTCAATATTGAAGGATTAGTATCCGTTGTTCTTAGTAAACCTTCTTCCTTACTTTTTATTGATACAGGTTTGCTTGTTTGGGTAACATGATTAGGTTTCCAGGTTAAGGTATTACCGAACTTCTTAGTGACTGTTGTTGTGTCAGTCAGAAAAAGTCCTTGTTCAGAGCTTCCTATTATTTCTGGTGTCTTTGTTGGCATGAAAAAGTAAGGCAATGATTCCTTCCCATCCTGGTTTATGTTGTCTATATTTGTCTTCATTTGGCCCTTGGTATATGAGTCATTGTTCCCAGTGGTTTCTTCTGAATGTTGTGATCCATGCTTAATATTAAGACCATTTTCAGGTAGCCCATTAGCCTTCACCTGAAAATCTTGTGTGGGCAGGTGGGGTCTGAGTGAAACCATGATGCCTCCAGTTGCAGTCTCTAGATTATTCTCATCGAGAAAATTGCTTGCCACAGGAACAATACTGGTTACGTCAATGTTAGGCATGTTTAATAATACTGCTTCGTAGTCAGGTGATGAGCGTAGAGTTGCTGCTGTTGATGTATCATATTTGCTTATACTCTGATTTTGCACGTTTGTTAATACATATGGTGAATGAGTGCTTAGTGTTGAGTCCTGTATTTCAGATTTGTTGTTGAAACGAATGATGATTTTGATTTCTGGGTTAGCATGGCCTTCGTAAGCAGTACTTGTGATTCCTGCCTGGCTAGATGACATTTCATGCGCACTTAAGTCTTTGGTGACAGCAGCTAGGGGTGGTGTCATTGTCATCTTTGATATTTGGGATTGAAACGGTGACATTATGGTTGTGCTGGCTGTTGATAAAGAGACACTTCCACCATGGGATGTTTTTAACAGCTTTGGTCCAGCTGTGAAAAATTCTAGTGATGGCTTTGGGATTTTCTGTGGCACTTGGATTCTGTTGGGTCTTCTTCGGCCCCAGAATCTCCTCCTTGAATTCCATGGGTTTTGAGGATTTTGTAGTATAGATTTAGAGTATATTTTCTGAGAAGTATTTCCATTTTGCATTAGTTTTGTGCGAGAAGAGGATGCTGTTACTTCAGGTTTTCTTGTGGTTTTGAAGTGATCATTAACTTTTGCATAGTTATGTGAGGTTATTCCAGAATGGGCATCAACTCTGGGTGATAATCCACCTGTATGAGAGGTTTCTGTGGTACTAATGCCAAGAAAGTGCTCCGATATGTTAAGAAGGCTTGGAGCTGTAAATACAGAGCTCGTTTCCATTGCTTTGCTTTGATTTTCCTCTAATAGTAAGTTGTACTGCATACTGGTTTTTATAATGCCTGTGTTGTGTTCCTCCTCAGTATTCACATCACTCACAGTGAGACTTGACTCATGAGGACCAGATGTGGGTTGAATCAGACAAATGTTGGTTGTGACAGCATCTGAGTCAATGTTAGTTTTGGATGCAGATATTTGGTAAATGCTGTCAGTCTGGTCTTCAGAATTAGGGGCATCTATGTCTAGGAAGCTCTCAGTTTGATGGGCTGGAATTTGCAGTGTGGTGACTAGATAGCGTCGTTCCTGAAGCAGGCTTGCATCATCTGTGGAGGAGCTCTGTGAGTTTTCGTGATTTTTTGATGGTTCTCTGTTTAACGAGGGTGAGCTTTGGGGTTGCAGCGTTGTTGCAGCTGTGCTGGCCTGAATTGAGCTGGGCGTCGTCATTTTAGTGCCAATTTTATTACGGATCTTCGCCAAAATGTCAGCCCACTGCTGTGGGTCTATTTTTTTGTTTGGCATATTGACCTTTCTTCTTGATTCATTAGCACTCTTTCCATTCTCCACATGGAAACCTTTGCGGATTGGTTTTCTCCGCCTATGAGGAAGTCTCCCAGAATTCATTAGTGGCAGCCTTCGGGTGCTACTTTGCTGGCCTCTCCTCAGATGCAGCTTGCCCATTTGGCTGGTCAACTTTTTCTCTTGAACACCATCATCGCCGGATGACTCCTCAGTATCACTTACCAAAGCTTTTATTTTAGTAGAAACACCTGCAGCTGACTGAGGCCTCATGGGAAATTTACGAAGAGGCCGTGCTGTGTACCGGCTTGCAACAATTACCTTTGTGGCCCGAGAATCCCTGCCATACTGGTTAACAGCGACACATTTGTAATATCCACTGTCAGTGAGGTGACTCTTGGGAAGAAATAAAGTGCCGTTTAAATACACAGCAGCCTTGGAAGAGTTGAGTTTAAAGTTTATAATATTTCTGTCAGGCAGAATCCAGTTCAGGTCAGCATCTGGGGTGCCAGTGGTGATGCAAGGCAAGGAAATTGACTCGCTCACAAATCTGTTTACAGGAGAACCAGCAACATCCCCTGGCAATGGATCTGACGACTCCTCCACAGAGAGACGGAAAGCCAGAACATCAAGATCCTCTTTCACCTTGGCGATACAGTAGTACACACCAGAGTCCGAGTGAGTCACAGCTTTGATTAGCAGCTTTCCTGTGCTGGACAAAGAAATTCTGTTGTCTGCACTATAGTAAGGTGCAGTCACTTTAGTACCATCTGGGAGCATCCACTGAATAACTGGATCACCAGAACTCTGTACAGTGCAATCCATTTCAGTGACAGCACCCACAAGAGCACTCAAGGCAGTTCTAGTGGTGTTCTTGAGCTCTATCATGACCCAATTCCTCCTCTGCCGTTGAATCACTTCTGTTTCAAATGTCTCTGAAAAGTCAATACTCAGAATTAACTTGACACTTCTAGAAGTTGACTGGAGTCTGTTCAATTGCAATTTGACACTTGACTGCATGAGCCACTCAGGTTGGGACATCATATTAGCACTGACCCCTGTGTAATAATAACCATCTTTTTCAACATCCTGTCTGTATCGGTAACTTAGTTTTGGCTCCCGAGTTAGCATGAGTTCTCTCTGCAGGTGCACAGGCACTTCACTGTAATAAGCAATTAGTTTCCATAGTTTTTCATAGCTCTCGCTATGCATTTGGCATTCAAGATCTAGAAAGAGAGACAGGTTGGTGCCAATTAGATAAGAGCTAATCGGGTTCCATGTAATTTTGCTGGACTCTCTGGGATCACTGATACGGCAATTTAGGTCCACTTTGTGTCCATGCTCATCGGTCAGATTAAGAGTGATGTTTCCAAAAGCAGCTTTGAAGTGCTGTAGTGAAAGAATGTCATGGTTGTCCTCTGATGTCACATCCCTCTTGAGTGATATGATTCTGGGACTTGTGCAGTTAAGATCTTCCAGCTGTAAAACGTCCTTGTCTCTTAGCTGCCTAGGTGAAGAGCACACTGAACACAGCTGTCCCCCAGGGGCTGATTTTTCCTTCTTGCATTTCAAAACATCTATAAAAAGAAATATGACCAGTTTACATAAAAAGTATGTCTGTACAACTAAATTCTACATAAAGCTGTATAATTTTGCTAAACTCCAGTGTCCTTCCATAACAGTGTTCTCTGATTTATGTACTCACGTACCTAGAAATATTCCCTTCCAGAAGTTTAATTAATGATGTACGTAAATATTTAACTAACTAAAATGCAATGCCGACTTTTGAAGGAATAGTACTGCATGTTACCTGGGGAACGAGAAGTCCATTCCAAGAACCAGCGTAGCCTGCAGTCACAGGCCCAGGGATTGCTGTGCAGAAACAAGCTCTCCAACTGGGGCATGGTTCTGAACATAGTGTGGGGCAGTGTACTGAGGATGTTATCAGACAGGTACAGGTGTCTGAGGCTGGAAATGTGGAAGTGCTGCAAGACAGAGAATGTGGCGAAGGTGGAGGGGTGGAGCTGCTGGAGGCGGTTGCCCTCCAGGTTAACGAGGCGCAGTTCGGTCATGCCGTTAAAGGCATCTGGTTGGATGAACTCAATCCAGTTGTGATCTAGGTGCAGTCTAATCAATCCCCAAAGCCCCAAAAGGGTGTGTCCTGTGATCACTCTAAGCTTGTTGTAGCTCATCTTCAGCACCTTACAGAAAAAAAAACAGAAAAAGGTCAGAGAACTTCTATGAAATGGCACATTGGAATTATACTCTCCCTAGACATCTATGCAAAATTGAGTTGGCTTAGTGAAGAAATTCACCCATCATTCATAACAGATATTTTCTGCAAAGTAACAAACATTTTGGCTTATTATGTTACAGAACTTTCTGAATGTAAGTGTTATTTTAAAGGCCCATTTTATGAACCCCTGTGGTGTAGCAACAAGTTACAACCATTAGCTACCACATATCAACTCACTGACAAAGGTTTGATTTTAGAAACTTAGCAGCATGGACAGTAATGATCTAACTGAGTAAATTGGTGGTTAAAAGTATTATAGAACAATGAAAGCAGCCTGCATTTGATGGATTCTCGCTTAACTATTGCACAATAAAAAGTACTTTCCTCCATCCCTAGTTATTACATTTTTTATTAGAATGGAGACACATCACAGTATATTCCCATGTTTTAAAACGTAAAAAGCCAACAACCCAGAGAAACCAAACCATAATTTCAAAGAATAAAATTTAGGAATAAACACAGGGTTGTGCTTGAAGGCCTGAGCTTCCTTAGTGTGAGATGGTCTATGACCCATGATAGAAGTCTTCTATGTAATTGATGTGTCACTAAAACATCATGACAGTTTTCTGACCTGACCATGAAAAGTGAAGGGTTCTCCTGTCATTAATAAAACCAGCTTGCCTACCAGGCATTTTAAACCAGTAAACTTTTAAGGGATGTTGATCTTGTCTGTCATGCAGAGTTTTCCACTGGGACTGAAACTTGCAAATTTATAACAAAATACGGTTGACTCCCTCCGGTGGGGGGGGGGGGGGGGGGGGGGGGGGGGGGGGGGGGGGGGGGGGGGGGGGGGGGGGGGGGGGGGGG
>JABFDZ020000001.1:37201104-37227030 GCA_019775955.2 Pollimyrus isidori
TATCAATATGGGCCAACATTTCTAAAGAATGCTTTCAGCACCTTGTTGAATCAATGCCACGTAGAATTAAGGCAGTTATGAAGGCGAAAGGGGGTCAAACACTGTATTAGTATGGTGTTCCTAATAATCCATTAGGTGAGTGGATATTGCTTGTATGTGTGCACATTGCCAGGCTAATAAAGAGGTTCTGTGTGATAAATAATTAGTTTCTCATTTTGTTGCCATCTTGGTTTTACCTACAGTACCTACTGTTTACATTTCTGCATCAGACTGTCTGCAGTCACACCTCAGCTGGCCATCACAAAGCTTTATAAGCGCCGTAGAAGCCTAATAATTATCATTGACCAAGAAGAGTAGTCTGTACTGCTTTATGACATATGAAGCTGCAATAATAGTATTAATATACAGATATATTGTGATCTTACATATTGACTTCAACAAGGCTTGAGTGAGAATTGTCATGCTTTTAAAGTCAGGCTTTGTGTTTTTATGTTTTTATGGTAGGTATGGTTGTGATGCCTTACGCTCCCTGATTAAGGTACCAGGATCTCCAGAACCCTGTAGGTGATACCAGGCTGAAAGACTGATGAATGATGTTGATAAAGTGAAGCTTTAGGAAAGTCAACTGATGAGTGACTTGGACGTAGTTAGCATTTTGCAAGGATTAGTAACTTGTGTTGTTCTCAAAAAATTGTAAAATATATGAAAAATGTGCAGAAAGCAGTTATCTAAAAGCAATTCATCAGATGTTATCATGGACCGCAACAGTAGTAAGAGGGGAACGATGCTGTGATAATAAGTGTAATATGATTAAAACAATTATCTGCGAGTGATTTCACTTCAGTTCTTTGTGTCACCATAGTGAAGCATTTCTGAGCACCAGAAGTTAAAGGGCTCACTCCAGCTAAAATTGCAGGTCCTCGGAGATGTGGTAACCCCAAGATTTTACTTGGTCTTGAAATTCACCAATATTGATCCTTGTGATTTTTTTTATAGTAATATCCATCATTAGGCACTCATGGGAGTTTTACTTACACAGAAATGTTCTGCGAACAGAATGAAAAATGTTTGGTTCAGAGAGATGAACTATCAGATTGTTGAGGAGGTGGGTCCAAGCAACTAGATGAGGTGGGACCAACCAATCAAATGTCTTGTTCCCGCCTCCTTTAGTTCCTTCTACGCATGTCCTCTACAATCTTATGGGTTATCTCTGTGAAACCATCATTATTCATTCCATCAGAACATTTTTGTGTTAGTGAAACTCATTAGGCACACATGCCTCTAGAAACTGATTGTCTTAGTGATTTAACAAACAAAAAAAGGTTATTTTACATCATGTAGTGGACACAAATGTTATTTGATATTCCATTTGTCACTCTGGTTGAAGAACAAAAATGGGAATTGGATTCACTTCGATTAGTTGTCTTGCTAAAACATTTTATTAACAGCCATGACACACTTCATCTAAAATAAACTTCCATAAAACCAGTCAGAAAAACAAGGACAATGATTTGATGCTATAGACATTTCTCTTCCTCACTAAACGTACATGTGTTAGCGAGTGGTAACTGAATCTGCAGGCTCCCTGGGCAGACCTGACACTTGAAGAGATATAATCTCTTCATGACAGTATTCAAAGGAATGCTGCAACAACAGTCCACGCCAAGTTTCCAGAATTCATAAGACAAACAAAGGTCGTGTCATTCTGGAGCATTTTTGGGAGATAGACTTCCTATATGCACACTAGAAAGGACATGACTTTAGTACAGTGGCCATGTTAGGAGTCTGTCACAGGGCTATTGTAACTTGATGAAGGGATTCCATCTGAGACCACAAGGAATGCTCTGGCTTGATAAGATACAGGAAACCAACTCTGTTGCTGTGTGTACGGAGCCCCTGGCCCAGGGAGAGTAACATTTTTAACAATGCAATTTCCACAATGTTTTATTATTAAAGTTGGGACAGAGCTTCTAAAATATCTAACAGTGTTAGTAAACATTATATTTCAGCAATACTCACTGTCAGTTTTCTGTGAAATAGGCATCTACAGGCAGTTCTGTTTTATGTAATACCTGGATGAAAACCTCATTCTGTCATAAAATACAGCAGGTATGGCGCTGTGTATAGGCAGATATTAGGGAAATGTAAGGATAGCCACCTGCTTTATAAAGCCAGCATATACACTCACTGTCCACTTTATTAGGTACACCTTGCTACTGTAGTACCAGGTTGGACCCCCTGGTGTCTCCAGATCTGCTGTAATACTTTGTGTCATAGATTTAACAAGGTGCTTGAAACATTCCTCAGAGACTTTGGCCCATGTTGACATAATTGCATCATGCATTTGTGGCAGATTTATTGGCTGCAGTTTCATGATGTCAATCTTCTGTTTCATCACATCCCATAGGTGCTCTATTGAATTGTGATCAGTGGATATCATTTGAGTAGTGAAAATATTGCCATGTTCAAGAAACCAGTCTGAGATATGTGCTTTTTGACATGACACACTGTCCTGCTGGAAGTAGCCATTAAAATCTGGGTAGACTATGGTCATAAAGGGTTGGACATGGTCACCAATAAAACTAGTAGGTTGTTGCATTCAAATGTTCAATTGATATAAACGGGCCCAAAGTGTGCGAAGAAAACATCTCCCACACTATCACACCACTACCATCAGCCTGAATTTTTAATAGAAGAATCCATGTTTTCATGTTGTTTATACCAAATTCTGACCAAATTATTTGAATGTTGCAACAAAAATCAAGACTCACATGACCAAGCGACATTTTTCCAATCTTCCATTGCCCAATCTTAGTGAGCACAGGCTCAACATAGCCTCAGTTTCTTTTTTTAGCTGACATGAGTGGCAGCTGATGTGGTCTTCTGCTGCTGTAGCCCATCTGCTTCAAGGTTTATTGTGTTGTGCATCAGGAGATGCTCTTCTACGTACTTTGATTGTAATGAGTGGTTATGTTAGTTGCCATTGCTTTTCAATCTGCTGAAACCATTCTGCCTACTCTTCTCCGACCTCTGCAATCAAAAATGCATTTTTGCCTAGACAACCGCCAACACTGGATATTCTTGCATTTTCAGGCCATTCTCTGTGAACCCTAAAGATGGTTCTGAGTGAATATTCTAGCAGTTTCTGAAATATTCATACCAACCTGTATGGCACTAACAACCATGCCACATTCAAAGTCACTTATGTCACCTTTCTTGACCTGTATCTGCATGATTTTATACATTGTGTTGCTGACATAATATTGGCTAATTAGATATTTGCTACAATGAGCAGTTGAACGGGTATACCTATTAAAGTGGCCAGTGGGTATATACTGTATGTACATCGACAAAGAATGTTTATCACACTATATATGTAGCCAGCTGACATATGATCTTAAACAGCACAAAACAGACCATGAGCTGCCCTCCCTGCTGGATTCACACTCAGAGGAGGAGCACTCTGCGGGGTTTGCTCCACAAGACCATACTGTAAATAATTCAGAAAAAGGCAGTGGCTGTGAAGCTCCTTCATGACTGCAATGTTAGCATTAGCAATGGTAGCCTTGCTGCATAACTATGCTATGGAAATGGGGAGCTGTGTCTGAATGAGAGCTCACAGGACGAGATCACTGGATTCAATAACAAAGGACCAGATCAGAGCCTGGACCGATTAACAACACATTGATTTCTAACAGCAAGGAATTCAAAAATCTGGTTATGCATCAAAGTTACAAAGTTTATTTTCTTTTATTGTTTTCATTCCATTTACGCAAATAACAATACGTGCACTTTGGAAGTCTCCCACTAAAATGTGTGTATCATAATGAGAATTATGTAATTAATAACAAACTTGTGTTTTCCTGTTTTTGAAAAACAGTATGATAAGCTGTTGGTAGTTTTGTCTGGATTTGTGTATCCACGATAAATAATAAAGTAATAAAGATTGTTCTTTGTTTTAAATGACATAATTCAAACACTGAACCGAGTCCAATGAAATATAATATTGATGTATTAAGACTGAAGTATTTCCCTAATACTAAAAGCTCTTTAAAATGATGAAAAGCATTGCACTTGGGTTAGCTATACCTTTTGTCTTAGCTTTTAGTCACATGTGTCTTTCTGTGTACATTACAAAAAACACTCATTAAAGTGTATTTATTCCACATGTAAAAATGTATTAATATTTAGTCAAAATAATTAATTGGTCATCATCAAGTAAAGAACAGTCTTTCCTTGCAGTATGAGCTTTGGTCCCAATTAAACATAAACATATAGGTCTTAGAAAACATTAAAGTGTTCAATCATCATTATAGAGTGTTACATACAATTGGTGTTAAGAAATAGTTGTCCTGGGGGTTTGAGGTTTCAGTGTGACCCACCAAGCAGTCCTGGTGCCTCATAATGGTACTGAATCTATTTAGATTTATTTTTTGAAGGAGGGAACTCCTAATCTTCCTAACGTTCCTAAGCACAGCATGCAGCCCTTCCTGTGAAGCCAGTCAGTCTGTCTTGGAATATAGAAAAGGGCTGCAAAATCCCAGAGAAAACTCTTGTAAAATTCTTAAGAAGGGCGTACCTTAAAATGGCAGACTGCATGGAAATATCACAGAAAGTCAAAGTCTTTTCTTTTCAATTTAACATACTTACATTTATGTTTGGTTATATATTTATAGATGCTTTAAGTATTAACATGAACACCAGAGAAAAGTCAGTTTAAGCCCTTTTAATCCGGTAATCCTTACAGATTTAGTTAATTTGTTTTAGTCTGAAATATATAACTGTCATCCAGTTTTTAATACAGAGACTCCTCAGACCAGTTACACCCCTTGGAATAGTATAAGCCTTGGACTCAGACAGGAAAATGTACAGGTACAGGAGGCCCTGTGAGCGAAGAGCTGGGCCTGATTCATACTTACAGTTCCCAGTGTTAAAGGATGAGCCCCAGTGCTGACCACAGTTTATCGTTAGACTTTCTGAATTTTCAATTTCCCACTTTCCCCATAATATCACATGCCTGTTTTTGATCAGAACTTCTTATAGATCTAGATGTTGTAACGTTTACATTTCATTAAGTTAGCTGACTAGTTTTTTCAGAATAATATAGGTGACCTTCAGAGTACATCATTCTTTGTCAATGTGGCCGGGACTGACTTTTTGGGAAAAATGAGTCAGACTTAATGAAATCAATCAGCAAGACTGTGAAAAATGCACTTAGGGAAACAGCCAGCCTCTGAGCAGCTGCTGGTCATCATATGTTTGTTTCATTTGGGATGTTCCATCCATCCATTTTCTGTAAATGCTTATCCTATTCAGGGTTTGCGGGGGTCTGGAGCCTATCCCGAAGGCTACAGAACAAGGCAGGGAACAACCCAGGATGGGGCACTAACCCATCACAGGGCACACTCACACACACAGACCTATGGGCAATCTGGCAGTTCCAATCAGCTTCAACATGTTATTGGATAGTGGAGGGAAAGCGGAGTACCTAGAAGAAACCCCACAATGACATGAGTAGAACATGCAAACTCCACACACGTGGAGGTATGGCGGAGACGCAAACCCTGGTCCAGAGGTGCTAATCACTGCATCACTGTGCCATCCCCATTTGGGTTGGTAAGTGATTTTATTTATTGATTTTTTTAGGGTGGCTGCAGTGTTCTTCTGTCTTCACTTGTTATGCTAAGGTCCACATGAAGAGTTAAAAGATGCAGTTTCACTCTGCGCACTGCATAAAACAGAAGTAGAGAAGAACTGGGAAAATGAGACAAAAGCAGGAACATCTGCAGTTACATTTGTTTAGTTAAAGCAGCATTAACCAGGTCACTGAAAACAGGGCTGGTTGGCCTTTTTAGTCTGCTGTCTGCCATGGGTTTAATTAAATTTTAGGAGACAGAGAGTGGCCTGCTTGAACTAAGTAGATGGAAGATGGACCCAATAAAGAAAAATAAAATAATTATTGTCTCATTGATTTTTGAAGTTACACACATTAAGAAATTTGCAAAAAAATACTTTTAACTATACAATGCATTTCAGTATAAAATAACACATTGAATTGTTGGCATCTCTTATCTAAGACTGCCTGTGGTGTGTTTCCTCCTGCGGTTACCTGTGATCAACAGTTCTGTCAGAATGAAGCTATCATGGTGAACCAGGCCTGTCTTAATTCGACAGGCTGTCATGGTTTACGGAATACAAGATTCAACTCGGATGTCTTTGAAAATCAGCCCTTAGCTGACATTACATTAAATACCACGTAAATCTGTGTGCAAATAAAGTGGCAAGACCAATGAACAAACATAACATGGCAACTAACTGCAAGAGATGAACAGCTTGATATGTTTTTTGACTATTTGTGGGAAAAGTAAATGTTTTTCCTAGAAATTAAAAAGAGCTGCTACCCTGCAAGCCAGACGGGCTGTAGCAGCAAAAAGAAACGTGATGCAGAAAAAAAGTAATTTCTTTTACTTTTAGTTTAATAAATTAGCCATAAAATTGGGAAGAATCACCATATAGTAATAAAAAAAGACAAACAAATTATGCAAATATAAGAAATACAGTTATACACTAAAACAAAGTTCAATAACAAGGTGACTGGATTTTTATTTATCCTCTAATTAATATTTTAATACACGACCAGTCAAAAGTTTTTGCACATCACAGGTTTTTACCACTTCCATTTATTTCCTAAACTGCAGAGTTTTATTCTTGTTAAGCACAAGTTTATGAAAATATAAATATAAGTGAAAATATAAGTGAAATATAACAAAAAGAGTATGTAACAATGCATGTCTGACATCCTATTAACTAGTTGCGTGGTGATGCCATAGTAAAATTTCTGAAATTTTCACCTGTAATTTCCAAAATAGGCCCCGGACCCCCACAGCCCTGTATAGGACACCAACACTGAAAATTATTGAGTGAATGAGTCATGAATAAAGGGTTATGGTCACAGTGTAGCTTTACATCAGTGGGGACTACATTTTATAAAATTACTACATAGTACAGGAAGAAAAAGCATCAGATGAACAACAGAGAAACCTGGCAAGGGCATACACACAAATAATAAAGTTAAGGTGTGGGTTTGTCAACAATCAACCAAACACCAGGAACTATAGTCACAGAGGAGATACCGGGAACAAAGGTAGAACAAGATAACTACCAAAGTAAATAGTTATTCAACAGGAATAACTAAGAACAAAAGCACAAAAACCAGAACCAATACAGTAAAACACAAATACAGGATAACATCGTTAACAAGGAGGATCACAAAACTCAAAATATCCTGCATTACTGAAAATGCCCTCTGGTCAGCTTACGGCAAACAGCAGATGGGGAGCATGATTCTAACGGTTCGGCCATACAGCAGCCTGGGCAGCAGAGGCAAACAATAGGGACTAAAAGGAACTAGACCAAGGGAAACACAGGGAAAGAATGGGTTGGCCAGCAACACCTGCTGGCCATATGAGAAATCAACACGCAGGACAGGACAAGGCGCGGACCGATCCTAATAGAACAGGGATCTCAAACTCCAGTGCTGGGGGGCACAGTTTCTGGTTTCCCCTCATTTAACACACCTGATCCGACTCCTTTTGCTAATTACCACACAGCTCTTGAGCTGAATCATTTGTGACGGAATAGGAAAGATCTAAGCTACACAGGGCTCCTGCCCTCCAGGACTGGAGCTCGAGATCCCTGTGATAGAACATATGAAGTACAGCTGAGTTCAATTAGAAAATGCATTTTTCTCAGGGGTATAAATTCAAGACCTTCCTGGTATTTGAGACTTTATGGTAATAATTAAAATGTTATCATGGTTTTTTAATGCTCAACAAATAGATACAGCATATTACCACCTATTTTAAAGGTACCCAATTCCTGCATGTAGCTAAAAGGGTTTTTTTTCAGACATAATTATGCTGCTAATTTCTCAGTTACAAAAAATGCCCAGTGTACACAAAACTCTTAATTTGTGATTCTGGTATTTTTACATTTACAATGGATTCTAAGTAAACATATCCAATTATGCCATGTAAATACTCTGACTTTAAGAAGGATTTATGTAATAATGAGCTGTGAGCTTGCTCTGCCTTAACCTGCTTGCCTGTAATAAGGACTCTAATCCATGCTCCCAGGGTAATATTTCCTAGCCACGGGTCATCACACTGTACACAGCTTGAAGCTGGCCCCCACCAGCCTGTAAAGGGGCAAAGCTCTCAGGAAAATCACACAAGGGGCTCCTGTGCATCTATTTTGTTACATAGAGTATAAGCATGTTTTTAACCCCAGATTTTGGCTGTGTTTAAAGATGGCACATTTAAAAGCTTAATAAATACTGATATTTTTATCTGCATTTTATTAAAACTTCGGGTTTATCTTCTTGTACTGTAAATATGCAGATTCAAGTTGGTTGTTTCTGAAGTACGGCAATAATATAACAAAATGTTTAAATCTGAGGTGATGCAATAAATATTCAGAGGTACAATATCTAAAAGTACGCTGTTCTCTCCTGTTTGTGGGCATTCTTCACTGGTTCCATGGTTCGTAACATTATCTAACAATAAAAATCACATATTGTCATGGTGCCATTTATGAAGGTGCAGTATGATGTACCCCATCCATCTGAAAAGGAGACAAAGCCCATACTTTCATCGCTGTACTTCAATGTCCTCTATGGAAAGGATGCTTAACCTTTCATTGCACTACAGCTGGGCACTGTGATTTATATTCAGTCTGTGGCAGCGCCGACTAAACTGCCCATGAATGTTCTGCCTGTAGATACATTTCAGTCACTTTATGTGTGTCACCCAAGAATTAGAGATGATCAATAGGTTTCCTTGGATGAAACTAGATGAAATGTAAAGGTCATAAAATATGTAGTTTGTCCTACTGATGGCTCTTTGTTAACCCAACATTCTTTTCAGCACACAGGGATCGGACAGCTCTTGTGAACAACTTGATAGCCATGAGCTTTGGAAAGGACGCATCACCAAGGCTTGTCATGATCTCAACTTAATTTTGAAGTTATCAGTAAGTGAATATGCATCTCTGAATTGCCCATAGTAATGATTGAGTGCATGCTAGTTCGACCTTTGATCCAATCTGCCTTTTGTTTATTTTTGAAAGTCCCATCTGAACCTATCCTATCCTTTATTGTTAAAAACTATTCATCGTGTGAATCGGCGTCGCCCTCTATGTGCGATAACCCTGCATTTAATCTGAAAGGGCTAGTAGTTGGGTGTGATATTACCACTTCAGGGAGGGGAGGTATTCCATATTACACTGTCCAGGGGACTGGGAGGCGCAGAGCTGCTTAGGAGATTCATATGGATGTTGCAGTTTCATCCTGTTGACTTATGAAGGCTTTACATAAGCGGCCTCTCAATTACCTCATTGACATGTGTCTTCAAAAGAGGTCTCCCTTTGAAAGCAGTTGTCATTAATCCCCATATCAGTTTCAAGTCACAGTAACATTTCTGTACATGAAAACATGAATTTATGAGAAAGATAGTGAAGGCAGGGGTCCTGCTTTAGCCCTCAACCCAGTGCAATTACATTACATTTTTTTATGACCTCTGTCACTCAGGGGCCATCGAATCGTCCCCCCCTTCCCCCAATTTTACAGGTTCACCATTTGATTGGGTATAAAAATGGTAGAGAGTTTTGGCTATTAGTGTTACTTTTGGAGCCATTCCAACATGGAACCCAGTCAACACCAATGGGATCATTGAACATTGATTGGACGTAGAGTTGAGTCAGGGGGATGTTTTTATTTTGCACTGACTCAAAAGTTCCCCAAGTGTGAACATCAATGGAATCTATAGACACAAATTCTGGGATGCAGACTGACCTTTGGCAAGATGATGATCACAGTCATGGGTTTAAAGCAGGAGCAGAGACATGAAAAGAGAAATGGTGAAGTGTCCTGAACCATGTTGGGTAATCAAGCAACTCAAACCATAGTGCTGAAAGCTGACCATTTTTTTTTTCCAGGAAGACAAGGTCAATACTACAAAGTTCAGATGTGCACAGCTGGTATAATCTAAAAACTTCCAGTAATAACTGCTGCCAAATTCTACCAAGTCTTAAACATGTAATGAAGTAAAACCATTCAAACAATAAGCTAAATATATATTTCTCCTTTCCATATATCCTAAAAATTAAATCAAATGTGTTTTTAACAAACTTGCCTAAGTCTACAAAAATGTGTTGCTGAGAGATTTCTGGGATGCAGAAGGGGTCAGCACCTTGTGTGGCCACCATGTGTGCTACAGTACATGTAATATAAACAATGTGTGTTTAACTTTGCACGTTTTAAGCATGTCGTAATGTGAGATTGGGTAGGTTACATCCCAGGGTGGCATTTTTGGTTTCAAGAATAATTCACCTGATGTTAAAACAGCACAAGGTTATGAATAACATACCCACGCTTCTATAGCTCAAACTTCTGTCAACTTCAAGTATAAATGATATTAATAAATGGCAGATTTGCAGTAAAAGTCCACCAAACACACTCCTTTTGAGTGGTGGGCTAGAGAACTTCCTACAGAAGTCCCACTTCAGTCCACTGGTTGATGCTGTAGGGGGTGATACAAAGAGACTTGAAGATTGATTTAGTTACAGGGTATCATTTGTGCATTCTCCCGGCTTTGACCACACTGGTGGTTTATGTACAATACATTTTACCTCCACGGTTTGCCAGCATTGGAAAATACCTCAATTGCTTTAGGCTTCACTATAGCCCAAACTAATGCACTGAACGTGGACATCTGGGCGAAGTGTCCCTATGAATCCATAAATAAGGAGATGCAATTTTTCATTTAGACATGATTAAAGGATGAAAAACAAAATCTTGAAAGTTCCTGTAAGCACCCAGAAACAGATCATTTAACAATATAAATTCATATATATAATGTTTGCATTTAAGAGGCCAGACACTTTTAAGCTGGTAAAAGGATTTTTCAGACTTATTGAAGCCATTCCATACTAATGAAAGCCATAATGCCAAATTAATAGGAAATAATCAGTCAGTGGTTTACGTGAATGCTTATTGAATGAAAAATTATAACAGATCAAAGAAATGGCAAAATGAAATTACAACCAGGCACTCATAAGTAGTGTCAGAAACAAAGAATATGCAGCAAGTCAGAACGGCAACAAAAATTCTTAATCTGATGGAAAATCTTTCTACTGTAAACATTTTTTTCCAGGTAGATGTTAGTAAGGTGTTAAAGTGACAGAGATGCCAATAGACTAACTGCTTACATAATGGTTAAACACTGATGCTAATTCAGCCTTCCCCTCCGGGGCTCCTGAGTGCAGTGCTCACTGTACACAGCCCTCCAGGTTTCTGGGTCAGCCTCAGCATTTCCTTTGTCTTATATTACTGGCCTGCAGCTGTGATTACTTCATGCTTGGGAACGAGTTCTGTAAAGAACCCACCATGAACAGCTGTAAACATCTTTCACTGAGCAGATGAAGATGGAACTTCTGCTGTCAGGGTCCATCCGGAAGACCGTTACTATGCAAACACATGAAAATAACTAATCAAGCAGCTCACTGCCTTATGGTAACATTGTAGGAATCCATTATTGTACTTTGGGCACTAACTGTATTCGTTCTAGCAACCTTTGGTGTAAATCAGCATTGCCCTCTATGTGAGATAACGCTGCATTTAATCTGAAAAGGTTAGTAGTTGGGTGTGATATTACTACTTCAGGGAGGGGAGGTATTCCCTATTACACTGTCCAGGGGACTGGGAGGCACAGAGCTGCTTAGGAGATTCATATGGATGTTGCAGTTTTATGCTGTTGACCCATGAAGGCTTTACATAAGCGACCTTTCGATCATCACATTGATATGTGTCCTTGAAAGAGGTCTCACTTTGAAAGCAGTCTGGATGCCTGTCCCCGAATGACTTTCTCATTTATGCAGCACAAACAGCTAGAATGGTACATCTCTCTCGATACCAAACATGTAATGAAGATTAGCTATAGTTGGATATAGTAATACAAGAAAAATGTTATTAGTCTGCATGTATAAACTGAGAATATTTGATGTTATATCTTGCCAGAAAAAAGGATTGACCTTTACTGTGCCTTTCAGATGTGAAATACGAATATTTTTGCAAATTGGTATTCATCATGGTGGAGAGTAACTCTGCTGGCTCTTCTAAGCAAATGTGAACACTGAACAGAGTGACATGCCCTCTACCTTTTTCTGTGTTTGTGCTGTTCAATCCTTTTGGTTAAAGATGGCGCTAGCGGAGGCCACGGATCATAGTGAATAAAGCTGCTTCTGATTCTGGATCACCTTACCATCTGCAGTTCTGTGCCATGATTTAGTTCAATTCAACTTTATTTGTATAGTGTACTTTCACAACATTACATTGCCTCAAAGTGCTTTACATTATCCCTGCTCAATACCTCCAGTGAGCAGCCAGAGGTGACAGCAGCGAGGGAAAACTCCCCAGAAGGAAGAATCCTTGGGAAGAACCAGACTCAAAGGGGGAGCCCATCCTCCTGGGGGGCAGCAGAGGAAGTCAGATTAACAAAGTCCTGATTTATACGCTTCAGTTTGTTATGTCTGGGCATAAATGCAGAATCGCTAGCAGCAGGGCAGGCAGAAAAGACCTCACAGGCAGGAAGGAAGTCACAGGTAGAAGGGGTGTTGGGCCACAGGGTAGGCAGGATTTCTTGCTTTTTTTGGGTTTCCAGGCAGCACACCCCAGAAGGGGCTGATTGAGGGGGAGGTAAACAACTGCATTAGACAAAGCAGAGGAAACTACAGGTACAGGAACAAGGCTGCCTGTTCCCCATAACCTTCACAGATGTATCCTGGTCCTCAGGTATCTTCCTGTCTCATTCCACATTTGACTGGAATAGCTTCACCCCTTCACTGCCCAACACATGTGGAGGCCTACAGCAACCCCCCCCACCCCATGGCAAAATTAACCACCCAGTTATGCTTTGTAATGTATGTAATGTAATTTATTTCAACTACCAGTCATAGTAAAAGTATATTTTAAGTATGCCATTTCTTTCAACAATCCACGGACTTAGTGAAAGCAAGAATAGTTATTAACAATAAAAGTTGGGGTATGTTCTTTTTGAACTTAGAAAGATGAAATAAGCAAAAGGACACTTGATTCTAGGGTCAAAAAAGGAGGCACAGAATGACATTCTAGGGCCAATTCAGAGATGACTATATACCTATCTGCGTGCTATTGCACCTGGAAGACACCCACAATACTAAGTTGAAAACATCTACGGACACGTGCAGAACTACAGACACAACTGTCATCAAAATAATGTCTTGGATATGAAGCAATTTGTAAAAGGTCCAAGGCACGGAATGGTTTTATCCCATAGATACGAAACAAAATTATATTTATGTTATGTGTAATTCTGAGATGATCATCACCATATTTCATGCCCAATTTACTAATAAAACCACATACATTAATAAAAACTTATTTAAAACCATCTGTAGAGAGAAACTGTGTTAAATACCTTTTTTCTGATTTAAGGGAAAAGTGTAACAATTAATTGCACTAAGGGACAGATATACTGTTTTTAAAAGCAAGCAGTATCAGGTATAAAGGGGATTTTAGGAAGCTTGAAGTTAATCTTATATACAGAAACTGGAACGCGGACAATAATGGCATTCCAAGGAAACACACCTAATATTATTCTAATCTGAAAGGAATGAGAAAATGGGACAGCAATCCAAAAAAGAAAATAAAGAAAAGCTACATCTTGTTTTAATTATTTGCTTGAAAATTCATATTTCTCGGAAGTTGTTTTAGGAAACCGTATATATATCTGGTTTGGTTAAGCTGTTGGCAGTAGCCTCTGTTACGAGGGACCTGGTCCAGAATCTTTACTTCAGCTACTCATACTGTAGACAGTAAGGTCATTTTTGTTGCCACACTAACCTGAATACTCCAGTACCTAATAAAAACTGACCTATTTTTTGTTCAGTAGCTTTTCTTTATAGTTTCTTTATACAGTATCTTAAAAAGGAAATAATATGGTGCTGGGTATCATGATGATCTACTGTACATCCTAACAGGTTTCAACTGTCATATGAAGCACCCAGTTCTGTCATGTCTGCAACATTTTGGTAATGTGTACTCCATGTCTGCTGCTGAGAGATCATTTGCGTTTTTAGTACATTGCCAATGATGCCTTTAAAACTATTTAAAAAAATGTAGAACCACATTATAAATCCATTACAAATCCACATGCTGTCACCCAATGTCAGCCCGCTGCCTGCACCGAGGGCCATGTTTTTGGTGGAGCACCTGCACACTGACCTGCCGCAACACTGAGCCAGGAGGATGTTCTGTAAGCAGCTTGGACTCATAGAATAGTGGGGCTCCTGTTCTTAACTGCCTTGTGGTATCTGCTTGGTGTAGAGTGGTCTTTAGCACCTCAGAGGCAATGACCTTGCTGTCACACTCACATTAAGTGCAGCTGTGGTTTCATGCTGTTGCAGGAGGCAGAATTTGTGTAGAATTCAGTGGAGTGGGTTTGAAAATGCCAGAAAAGGTGCACTTACTGCAGAGGCTTCAAAGGTTGGTGGTGGGAGAGAAGCTGGATGAAAACTGCAGTGGAAAGACTGAGAGAGGGAATGCAAAGCAGGGTTAGAGTAGGAATAAAGTTCACTGGAGGACGTTTGAAAACCAACTAATGCATTGTTAATAATTAACTGACTAATTATCTTTATTTTGATTGAACACTGTCCATACTCTGCTGTGATGGAACAGTCACAAAGCCAGTGTTTTGCCCCCAGACAGTTCACATTTTTGCTCCCACCCAGCTTACAGTACTTGCAAAAACATCGACTATCAGGGGGTCCCCAAGGACTGGTTTAAGAAACATTGCACTAAATGAAACATTTTTCCCGTTGGTCTTAAGTATTTTTTTGTATATATAAAAAATTAGCGTGAGTAGACCGTGAAAGTTAGACACCTCCGTGAAAGGGTGACAGTGATGTTACGTGTGACATCAGCATCCATTATGGTCCTTTGGGGTTTGGTTGGCATGTTTTCATTCATGAGATCTGGAGATGCAGGAAAAATTTATTATGAGCTTCTTCAGAGGATGTACATATTAGCGGGTGCCATGTCAGCTCAACAGCAGGAGAAGCACTGCGGCTTCATAGAAGAGCCTTGGACAGACAAAACCAATCAATGCGAGATCTCTTACTTTGGCAGTTGATTAACTATAGCAGTGTACGTTACTGAATCTGATGTCTGAGCAGCTGGCTTCAGGAACAGCAGCAACCAACCATCAATCCAACCACAGAACCACAACAGGGAGCTCCTTAAAAGCCAGCAAAATGCCAGCAATATATTCAAGCTGAATGGCATTTTAAATTCACTTACTGTGTGTCTAGAAAAAGATATATTTCAAAGCAATTACGCTAATCAAGTACTTATGGCCTATTACCTTGAATGTTTATTTTTTTCACTACCGAGGCTGAAGAACCTGACAATGTTTCTGGAAAAACTGTTCACACAAATAAACAAAAAAAGTAGTACAATCATTCTTTTTAATCAGTATAGAAGGAGCCAGTGTCTTTCCAGTGCAAATATCAAGAGACTTGATTACACGCTCAGCTGTAATAACAATGACATCACTGTCACTAACATCTACTGCTTGGATCACAGAGAACTACTCTTATTTTCATTTCAAGAGTAACTAAAACTGGTGCTTTAAAAGAACGCTTTTAAATCTTAAACATCTTTCAGACTGAGATTAAAACCAGCCACAAAGATTGTTAACATAATATGTGGAAATTCTATTAGTGAACTGATCGAATAATCCGCTGATTCCAGACAGTGCCATACATTTCCCCGTAATCCCTCATGACGCACACAGCAGGCTCACTGGATTCATGTGTGTTTACAGCATTAAGATGTGCATCACAGTAGGCATTTGAAGTACAGCTTGTCCCCAGTGGTGATATTTATTCTTGGGGACAGTTTCTGAGCTCATTTACTTTGTCACAATCTCTTCTGGCTGCCGTTCAGCTGATGGGCTTTTTTTGTGTCCTGGGACTCTGCCGACGATGATTTAAAGCAGACACCAGTTAAACCCAGTGTGCTTCACTTCATTCCTCCCACAGGTACAGGGCTGCCAATGTCACATACTTTAAAACTGCATAACTGTTACCTATTATCACCATATCTTGTCCCAAATCCTCTTCAGCACTAAATCACGCGGAATGACCTCTCTTATAAATTTATCATGGAATACTGTACGTCACATTTAAGGTCAGGACTAATTCTGTGTTATATCGTTAGAAATGAGGATAAAGAGCAGAGCCTGAGATATGATTGTTAAGCCTGGGAACACTGGAGATACTAGCAGTGTATTCACATCTCCTACAATGGCACCCCTATGGTGGACATCTGCCTGCATGATAGAGTAATGGATCATATTTCATCAACACGCGACATGTGGCTGACAAAAAGAGGATGGTTGGAACAGTAAAATGATGCCAGTGAGGTTATGATTGATGAAAATGAAATATATCCACCAAAATACTAACAACACTAAGAATATGGAAAGACAATAGGCTCCATGCATTGTTTCCATTAATGTAAACATTCCCACACAGCTTATGCAGGCGGCTGACCTTCTAACCAGATTGATTCCCACCCTCTCCGTCTCATATGTTACTCTATAGCGTTCTTCTCACCAAAGGTACTGGGGTCTAAGAAGGTCTTCAGGCACATCCAAAGTGGGGAATATGTCACTGTTTTCTCTGGATATAAAATACCAGGTGAACTCAGGAGCCCACAACATAGTATCATGCCACATATACAATGACATAGCTGCCTGATCGATTGTTCAGATCCCCTGCTGAAGGACACCTCTGGGGGCAAACCAGCGTTGTTGATTTATCTGATTGCTCGTCTTAGCACATATTCATTAAGACCTACTAACTTAGCCAATGATTAGCCAGTTAAACATTATAGAGCATACATTTGCATAAATTCATTACATATAAAAATACAGAATATAATAGGCCCTAAAACCTCTTTTTTTGTAGAATTCCACCTTTAGATTCCAATAGATTTTGCTGCTTCAAACTGAAAACTCCAAACACGATGGCAGGACTGCCCCTGAATTCTTCCACAGAGAAGTGTGTGGGTCAACACTGCATCTGTACTTTCGCCAGACGCCTCCATTTCCTGGAGACTGGTGGCCACATAGATTTGTGAGGATGTGTTAGGAACCTCCAGAGGAAGTGATGGGAGAAAAACAGAGCAGAGGGAGGGAAACACAAATGCATCCTTGAGTCATGAGGCAATGTCTGCACGTCGAATCACACACTGCCTTTAAAATGAATGTCTCCAGGACCCTGACTGGCTCCCAATAAAGCCCGAGATCTAAATACTGCCAGGAAGAGAAGTCCAGGCTGCTGCTCAGAAGATGCATTGTGGCTGAACCATAAGAATTATTTTCAGGTACTATGGGGAAAATGTAAAAAATGCTCTGAGAAATGACATCTTTAATCTCCTGGAGCTGTGAGAATTAAAATAAAAGAGGCGCTAAAACTATTCAGTGACACATCAGAGCAGAGAAGTACAGCTCAAGTGCTAAAGTGCTAAATGAATTTCATGGATTTATAATGTTACTAAAAAGGCACCTTTTACCCCCTTTTCTCTTTTTTTTTTAAAAAAAAAAACAAAATACAGAACTCAATACACAGTCTCATATTTTACTGGCCCCAGTTAAGAGCATGTACAGTATAATACAATACTGCATGTGCAGTATTTGAATATGAAATTTACAACCAATTTATAACCCACAAAAGCATAATTTTTTGTGAAAGAATTTACATTATAATACAATATATTTACCGTTTTGAAGCAGGAGAGGAACATGAAGGATCAGGTAATATGGGATTTAATGAGGAAACGAAGCATGGGCATGGATTAAGCAAAGAACAAGCAGCACTATACAATCAGACTTCAATGACAGACCTAGTAAAACACGGACTGAAATACACAGGACTAATCAAATATAACACGAAACAGCTGGTAAGCATGGGGATTCCATACAAGGTTAACGGGGCGTGGCACACAGGAGGATCGGAGGGGCAGGGCATTACAGTTGAATTTCTTTTTCAAAAAATGGAAAATAATGTAATACTGACAAAGTTATAAATAAATCATATAATAGTAATATACTCATGTTACGTACAGTAAACTGTTTTGGTCAGTAAAATATCTCGCTTGAACAGAACGGAACCTGAAGCGGTTTTCACCTTTGGCACAGATGCTAAAAACACATAAAAAGTGACACCATGGTTTAAGATAGGAAGTAGTTTCCAAAGCCTTTCAGTATTTTTATATCTGTTGATGCCCCATGTTTCAAAATCTGCTTGAAGTTTTCATCCTGATGATCCATTTTCACTTTTCCTCTTAGTGACTATCTATCTAATCTATCTATCTATCTATCTATCTATCTAATTTCTACATGCGAATAATACAACTTTATATATTCGAAAGTCCAATGTTGTGCGTGAACACGCTAAATGTGAATGACCTCACATTTTTGGTGAACGGTAAACTGAACAAATCAGTTAGCAGCTAATGAATGTGAGTGTCATTCACTCTCAGCAGAAGTAACAATAATTGGCAAAAAATTAAGTTTTATATTGTGACATGAAACATGGTGCATGTCTCAGAACTGTACCTTGGAAAGTGGTTATGTCATTATCTTGATGTTTTTGCGCATTTGTCGTCTTGTTAATGTGCTCTGATGCACTGGCCCCGACTCTATTGATTTGTTTACATTGTTTAATAAAGTAGACTCCAGAAACTTTCTAATGGAAGGTCATGCTAGTGATATTTTACTTACTGATCAAGAATTTCACGTTGGCTTCAGAGGAGCTCATTTAAAAATAATTGGCAGACACGAATGTGAAATAGTTGTAAATGTAAATTTTGAGTCTGTGAACTTCAAAATTCAAAATTGTGATCAATGAACACAAAGAATGAACACAAAGTATCCATCCATCCATTTTCAGGAGGAAGGCAGTGAATGTGAACTAATTCATTTTAATCTATGTGAACTGAACTAGCTCTTTTTAAGTGTGAACTTGCAAAACACTGGCTAAGTCTCTCTGACTTTCATAACCTCCTTATAGTACAAATTTGGTCTATATTGTAAGATTACAGTTTTTCTCAGTCACTTTGGTGCTTTTCTCACATCACTATTAACATTTCCACAGCAGTTAGTGTATTTCTCAAAACAATTGTTGCAAACTGCAAAACCTAGTGGATAACCTGCAAAAGCAGGTCACTTGCTCAAAATTGATTATCCATTCCTCAAAAGCAAGTATTCATGTCAATGAAACTGCTAGTGTCATCAAAATGAGAAGTCTTGACACCATCTTTATGAACAAGATAGTCAAATGGCTTTGTCATGTTTTCATTAAGAGTTTACAGTATTCTCTTAGTGTTTTCCAATGCAAAAAAAGACAGAACTTGGCAACCCTTACCTGAAAATGCTCAAGATAGCACTATACACTTTCTGTACAGCCATTTACAGTAAAATCTACAGTAAAGTTAGACATTCCTGTAGTTCGGGAAGTAAGTGAGTACAAGACACCGAATACACATTTTTATTGTGTTGGCTGTTTGTAATTCTATAACATTGTGCAAAAGAAAAATACTCTACAATCACTTATGTAGAATAAGCATCAGAAACACCATTTTGCTACAGCTGTGAACAAATATGAACAATATAACAGCACATATTGTAATTGAACATACATAAATCATTCTGGCACATCCATACGTTCCTGTCTGTCTGGAAACATATTTTCATATACATCACAACGGATATCATTCCTTGTAATGCAGCAAGGAAAGTATGTCCTGGAGTGGCGAATCCACCCTCTGCATGACTCTGCTGTGATGTTGTCACATGCTGCATCCATGGCTGCTAGCAGGCCCCTCTAGATGTATGTGAGTGTAGACCTCATTGTGATATTTCCACCTCGCTGGCCTGGCTTGTCAGCAGTAGCTCTCTATTCAATCTGATTATCTCTTTCCTTTGGCCAAGTTGAAGCCAGCCTCATCCATGTATATGAAAATGGTGCAGAAATCATTAGTATTGTGAATACATACCAAAATGTTTTGTAAAAAAAAAAAAAAAAAAAAAACTTGATAGCCAATGATATCTTGTTCAATACTTTTGACTGCAGTGACTGACAGAATGACAAGTTTGTCTGGAGTGTAAGATTATACAAAAGAGGGCTAGACAATGATGCATTTTGATCATCATGACATACTGTAAGCAACCACTGATGTATGATATAGCCCAGAGTTTCACATAAGCATCTGCCTGAGTGTACTAAAACAATTGCAAAATGACAAATCAACCAAAAATTATGTTATGTTATGCTATTATGTGCACAACTGACTAGAAGTTGTGAGAATTGAATGAGCAGTTTTGAAAACTTCAATTATGTTGTGAGAAATGCATCAAAGCAACTGAGAAAAACTGTAACAAACAAAATTTATAGCATTTTCTTAGCAAATACTTGGAACTACAGGTCTGACTTTGTTTTTCTGTCTCATAAGTAAAGCAGTAATGTCTCCTGCCTGGTCTGTGGCTCTATCAGGAAAGAGGACCTGACAAGGTCCCTGAGCAGGAGTGGCAGAAGCCCATGTGGGAATTCAGCATGATGTTCAGTGATCTACATCAGCCCACCTGTCTGTTGGCAGTAACAACAGACAAACGATCCTATGTATGTAGCTCTGAAGTCCCCCTCTCAAAAGCTAGGCTGAAAGACTACAGCAAAAAGCCTCAGATGAAATCTATTACTGATTGGCACAGCAAAGGTGAAATAATCAATTAGACAGCAAATTAAATATTTGAGTCAAGGACTTTATGTACAGCTTGAGGGCACAGCTGCTTCCCGCTTCATTAGGCAGGAATGGCAGGTGAAGATGGTGCTTAACCACAAACAATTAATTAAAAGTGAATTATCTAAAGAAATTTGTGCTTGTGATTCAGTTAATTATGTTTCAGTATTTGATTTGGTGTAAAGGCATATGGTGTAAAAATGCTAAGCATCAGTTGTGACACCTTAATTACAAACGCAGAGAATTTCTCCAAAGAGTGTGTGGATCAAGAGCACATTTGCTAAGAAGTATGCTATAGAACACAATTATTTATGACAACAAACAATCTGACCACTGCACTATCCTTCCAAAGTTTCCTAACATAGTGTAATTACATAATGCCACAATTTCCGGGACAAGGGGGGTTACATTACACAGAACAGAAACATAAACAAAACAGGAGAACGAGAATCAAAAAGGGCAGAAACAACAAGAAGACTAATTTCACCGAACGGACTGGGGCTGATGAGACAAACTGGTACATAAATACAAATACTAATGAATGGAAAAGGCAACAGGTGGGTCAGGTGGACCAAATGCAAGGGTGGTCACTCAGAACCAGGGACAGACAGGGTAACAAACAGACCAAGTCAAAATCAGGGACAGCAGAGAGGGCACCAAACAAGACACAGACCAGGACATGGTGGAGAACTAGAGGATCCATGGTAACATGGATGGAAACACTGGAGAGGACAAAAACAAAGCAGGACAGGGGCCTGGGATAGGAACCAAAGGATTACTAGAGGGACCAGGGAATGTCAAGGAAGTCTTCTGGACTCTGGGGAACTGGGCGGCATCCCTGATCACTGGCAAGGTGGGGCCCATCCAGACCACAGGGTCTAAGGGTCTAGGAGAGCCAGTGGGGCAAGATGGCACTGAGGAACCAGTGGGGCAAGAGCAGGAGGGTGTCAAAGGGCCAGTGGGGCCAGAGCACGAAGGCACCGAGGGGAGGGACCAGTGGAGCCAGAGCAGAAGGGCGCTGAGGGAACTCAGGGGATGGAACATGAGGGCGCTGAAAGAATTCTCCCCTGGAGAGGTACTTACATGAATATTTTGCCCCCGTCTCCCTCTCCATCAGAAACTCAGTCAACCTTCCTTCAGGACTATAGCTGACACGGCTGACCATACCGAGACATAGGATTGGGTTGGTGTTACCTTCGGGCTGAGGAAGGGGCTATAGTGGGGGCCTAAGGGCAAGGCCCAGAGGGTCCCATTCTAGGTCCTCCATCTTTTGGGTTAACCCAACTGGGTCTGATGACGACCGGGGAGTTAGGCATCAACCTGACAATGACCAGGAAGTCTGACATTGACCTGGCAGGGAGCTGGACGTTGGCCTGGTGATGACCTGTAAGGGACAAGGAGGCCGCCATGACAACGACAGGAGATGACAGGGCGGGTGCCGACTGCACACTAAAAGATGATGAGGTGAGCACCAATTGGATGACAGAATGGTGGGAGATGGCCAAGCCATGACACCTGGAGTTGAGCGGGGTAAGGCTGGGACACCTGACAGGACTACTGGAGTTCTCTGCAGGACGGCACAGCTGTTGTAAGACCAGGCACTAACGATGTGGACCCTCTTGGGACTTGGATGGAGCAGTCTTCCTTGAACCGGGACATGGAGTGCAGGCAAAGTGGCCCTCACTGGACTGGGAAACTGGAGTGCATATGGAACAAATCTTTCTGGGTCAGGTACTCAATAGCTGAGTAGCACTCTCTGGGCCAGTTGCAGCAGAAATAAGGATGGGCTGTATATCCATCCATCCATCCATTTTCCAAACCGCTTATCCTTACTGGGTCGCGGAGGGTCCGGAGCCTATCCGAGAAGCAATGGGCACGAGGCAGGGAACAACCCTAGATGGGGGGCCAGCCCATCGGAGGGCACACTCACACACCAGTTACTCACACATGCACACCTACGGGCAATTTGGCAACGCCAATCAGCCTCAGCATGTTTTTGGACTGTGCGGGGAAACCCCACGATGGCACGGGGAGAACATGCAAACTCCACACACAGGAAGCCCAGGCGGAGACTCGAACCCGGGTCCCAGAGGCGTGAGGCAACAGTGCTAACCACTGCACCACCATGCCGCCCCATATATATACATATATACATATACATATATATATACATATACACATATATGTAATGTTCAGCGCTATACACTAGAGTATACATAGAAGACATGTTTTACCTGTACATACTGGTGACGGATCTCCTTCACTCTTTCACTGTCCCGTTCAAATGGCATTTTGTACAATTGTTTCATGCGCATTTCATTTCTCTTGAGCACTCTGTCAATTGTTGCAATTGACATAGATCCAATATTGCCAAATACACTGTTATCCTCTATGACAGCGCTTTGAATTTCTTTCAACATTATTGCATTGTTTGCAATCACCATTGCACAAATGGTATCTTGCTGCGGGTAAAATGGGGCCCTCTTCCACCTCTGCGAGGTTGTCTTTCAATCCTTTGTGGTGCAGATTACAGTAAAATTACAGTATGTACACTAAACATAAGATATCATGAGATGTTGAATTACACTGTGGATGGGATGGCAGACAGTCTTAAGGCACAGCATGGTCCCACTCAACTGGACTTATAAAGAAAGTTATTAGGGTACAGTTACTGTCTGATCAGTAAAATTACTGATGTATATAAACTGCATCAAATAAGAAAAGGACATGAATATGAACAGGTAAAATAAATGAGCAGAATATCATTGAACCACACATTGTTAATGATTGCAATAATTTACATTCTACAGCAGTTAAAGGCATAATTTGCCAATCTATTTAATAAGCATAATTTGTAACATTTTTTATAATTATTACATTAACTATGACAGAAGTAAGCATAATCAGGTTATCTAAGATGGTGCCATTAGATAGGAATGATGAATTTGCAGTACATCAAATTAAAGACAAGCAATGATACATGGGAACAGTGATTAAAAGGCCATTTATCAGACCAGGCCAAAAAAGACTAAACCTGCAGGTGGTTTATGAGCTAAAGAAGTGACTTTTCTTGAGGTTCCCCTGCCACCAGGCTGCAGGGCTGTGTTTTAAGCTCACTAAATAGGAAAGTCCATTTAGGTTTTTACCGTGTGAACTATAAAACATCAGACAGATCTGCTGACATTTGGCACTTTTTAAAATTGCCTTGTGAAATACATTTTCCTTGGTTTATGAGTAATTTGACTTTTTTTCAGCAATGGCAAAATATTTCTGAAAAGAAGTGCAGTTATTCAGTGAATTTGGTTTTCAGTTTGCAGGAGCTGCCCCTCATGAGACTGCCGCCAGAACAATGGCAGGTGTTGTCTTACTTCAGCTTTTTGTGATTTGCATCAGTAAAAATGCCCTTTTCAGAGGAGTACGGCTCCTCGTACCTTATTGTTGCAAAGCAGTCATCTACTGGGCACCATTCCTTCAACCTAAGGCCATTAGATGAGCTGAAGACACCCTGACTAGTAACCTGCTACTGGAGAACTAATGCCTGAATGCATACTTAGGTTTGTAATGATGCATTTCTGGAGTATGGTATAGGAGATGAATATGAAAATAAACAATCCAACAAAAACCAAAAAAAGAATACAACATTTCATTTCCTCTCTTTGAAACTGTATCCTGTAAGTATCTCTCTTCAGACTCTGCTACATGATCGATTGCTCAAGGGCCCAACAGAGTAGAATCACTCTGGGTGCTGGCACAGATCCCTTGCCTCAAAGCCACCACTCCATTCTGACTCATCATGGTTAATAAAACTTAAAGAGTCACTTAATCATTCAAAGGTATGTCATGCACCTTGCTGAAAATAGCAGAATGCACTGTTGACAAATACGTATATCTGTGTCATACCTAAAGTCACTTATATGATTATGAGACTAGGTTTTATGTACAGAGGTGTACAAATTGACTTCTTATTGACAGTGTCATGGTTTAGAGGTACAGTGGTACCTCGGTTCTCGAACTCACTAGAACAGAGGAAACCTCTGAACTTCTGAAATTAAACCAAGTTACGCAGGCCCACAGACAGAGCTGATTGCCATGAAGCACAAATACTGTACACACAGATGGAAACCCATTCAGGTCCTTGCAAGCCCAGGAAGAATAACAAGTAAAGTGTGGTCAAGACTTCAGGGATATTTTTTCCAGGCATGTTGAATTTGATTTTATCAGGAAATTGATGGACCAAGTAATGTATCTCTAATTTACCCAGTTACAAATTTAATTTAAAAAAGATTGTAGGTGATGTTATGTAAAGCTTTATATACATAATCACAAATATAAAATGAATTTTATAATTCCTTCATTTTCCTTACTTGACTAGTGTAGGTTTGTAGTGAGTCTGAAGCCTATGTTGGCCCGTTTCAAGGCACAAACATACATAGTACTGGTGATTAGAAGTAAAAAATCTGCAGATTGGGACTGGGATAACATCCACACAAAGATCAAGACAACTCCACTCAGAGAAAAGACCCCACTATTTATGAAAATGTTAAAGACTCATTGTGTTTAAATTTGAAACATATAGGAGTAATTTCATGTGGTAACAACAGAAGGGACATGATTTAACTTTCTTTATTCTTTCTTAATCTTCTCTTTATTTCACTTTTCATTTTCTTATTACAGCCCTGTGCAATAGCATTGTTTTGGTCAGTTTTATCTGGGCATTTTCTCTTGTACATTGTGTTAACAAAGAAAGTTGTTCTTTGTTACTGGACACAAACATTTTTGAATGTGCATGACCCCTTTCCCTGGATACCATCTGGAGAAATGCACAGAAAACATTAATATAGGCAGCCTGAAAACTTGAAAAGACATTAGCAAGCTCTCTCCATTACATTACTCAGGATTCTCAAAGACCTTGCAAAGACCTACAGAACTACCAAAACATATTCAACATACCCCCTGTCACGTACCGCGTCGTCCGCCTGTTTCCAGCCCTGTGTGTGCCACGCCCCCCTCGTTACCTTCTGTGCCTTCCT
>JABFDZ020000001.1:37231316-37243103 GCA_019775955.2 Pollimyrus isidori
CTTGCCCCCCTTCCCGCTTCGCTGGGGTGGCGTCGGCCCGGCGCGGCCGCCCCCCCCCCCCCCCCGTGGGGGGCGGTGGGCACATTGCTGCTAGGAACAGCAACATCAAGCCCTATTTGTTTTCTTTTCTGTGTGAGATGATGAGCTGAAGCAGATTGATTTCACAGTGGAATAAATACTATTGCTTTCATGTGTCTTCTGTCCCAGATTCTTAATAAAGCATTCACTTCCCAGTGGAATAAACGGCCATCTGAAGAGCAGGAAACAATAAAGTCACTGCATGTGAGCTGTTTACAGGTAGCAGCCGGGCAATAAGCCTCTTGGTATGAAAGTATAAGAACCCTCTCAGATATTTAGGAAAAATCAATCACAGCAGCCAATGGGAATCATACAGTCTCTATTGTATGCAAATCATGCAATACACAAAGTAAAAATAATGATAAAACTGTTTTTATGGTAAATTAGATTAAATGATTTTGTAAATGCCATTTCATATTTATTCACATTTGGTTCTCATTTAAGCCACATGAAAAACACAACAATTTTTTACTTCTTCAAATTCACCTATAAGCCAGAAATTGTTTCAATGACATAAGCTGACAAATGTATTTTTGTGTCTCTATCAGCTTTGGTTATTTTTATCTCAATATTAGTATCTCCTGAACAAAAAACTAAATTTTCCATGCTTTGAGTACCAACATACGTTTAAACGTGACCAGAATCTTTTCTATTTGTAATCGTTTTCTGATGGGGTATGAGGTACATTGCCTAGAAGAAATATTCCACTTTGCCCTTTATGTAACCGAGGGTAAGGAATTCCTTTTTGTGCGCTGGCCGCTCGCTTCATGTGCCCTAGTTTCCATAAAAGGTATTGGGCCCTTTGAACCCTGAGGTTAACAGTGTCTGACCTCATAAGGATAAGTATAAGATCTGGGGCTCATTAATGTCCTTCTTTAAGAGCGGAAGACACAGCCAGAGAGCCAAGAGAATCTGGAGACACCTTGTAAAAGGTGATCTTTCCACCGCACCCCCCCCCCCCCCGGCGTCAGGTTTTGTCATAACCTTACAAAGAAACTGGTTTCTCCTAAGAGAATTTCATTGCACTTGATGATGGACTAAATTCCAGATTAGATAAATGTATGTCTGCAACCGACTGGCATCCCGTCCAAGGTGTCCCTGACTTGTGCTTCCTGGGAAGGGCTCCAAGCTCACTGTGACCCTGAGCTGAATAAGATGGATGGATAAAAGTATATACTGAAGAAATCAAATTATACCTTTTTTATCATTTATACATTTAATCTACCTAGACTTTAGGATTAGACATAAATAAATATGAATGGGTTTATCCATCCATCATCTCCATTTGTATAACTCTGTTTCCTGTCTAAGGTCATGATGAACCTGGAACTTACCCAAGAAGCACAGGCAGAGAGACAGGAGGCACCCAGCGCTGACTGCATTGCATGAACACACAGACACACACACACACACACATGGCACACAGGGACACATACGCACACACAGAGGTTTGTAATAATATCTTTGTGGGGACTCTCCATTCATTTCTATGGGGAAAACTCCAATCCAAACATGACAACCTTAACCCCTACCCAGTCCTGACCTATGAGACTTTTGGCATTTTTACTTTTTTGATTGTATTTATATAAAATTTAGGTTATACAAATAGAGACTAAGAAAGTAGCAGGTTTTACTACGCTATGGGGACATTATGATTCCCAGATGTGATCTATGCAGACCTACACACAGACACATACACAGTCACACACTGAGGGTAAATGAAAGACACCAATTCACATAACAGCTTGTCCTGGGATTCTGGGAGGAAAATACCTAGAGGAAACTCAATGGCTTTATAGTAATCTAATATTAAATAATTCTATTTAATAACCAATTAAACCCTTAGCATTAAAATAATACACATATTTCCACTTTTTCCACAAAGCCGACATCCTACTTATACAAATTATACGGAATGCATTCAAGTTTAGCATCTGGGCTTTCAGATAAATCTTTTTGCATTTATTATGATCACATGCAAGAAGATGACATATTCTGGAAAAAAATCGGTCTATTTCTTTTAAGGAAATTACAGTAAGAAAAAAGCTATCTACAGTAGCTTCATTCTAACATGGTCATCTTCTCTGATAAAAGTACCAACACATTCTGCCAAACACTGAAAATAGCTGTAATTGTACCTCAGGGCTCCTTAGACTTAAGAAAAAAATATGCAAACCATGACGGTATTGTATGTCATATTTAAAACATGTTCCACTGGGAACAGTGTTTATGTCTATCATTGGACCTACTGAGCTTTGAAGCTTCAAATCTTGGTTCAACAACAATTTGATGATGAAACCCATATTTAAGTATAAATGTTGAGAATATAAATGCATAAAATTGATAATTAGAAATATTCTATAGTAGTAGGATTATTTAAATTCAATGATTTACGAAGGTGATAATAATTTATGATGTGACTAGGAATTACTCAGGTCATCCCACCTTGTGCCTGTGGAGTTTGCACATTCCCTCCATGCTGTGTGGTTTTCCTCTGGGTAACTGTGTTCCCACTTATAGTCCAAAGAACAGCCATTTAGGCAAATTGCAATTGCCCTTCATATGTGTGGCAGTGTGAGTGTGTGTGCCTTGTGAGGGGCTGGGATCCTGTCCAGGCTGAACCCCAACCTTGTGTCCTGTGCTGCCCTGGGCCCCCTACAACCTTGGCCAGAATAATTGGCTGGAGTCAGACAAATGGGTGTATGCATATGTAATGCTTTGTCTTGAAAGGTATCTCAAAGTGCCAAAGAGATTAATGGGTCTATTTCCTAGTTGGATTTTCTGCATGTAAGATCATAGCAGTGAGCAACAACATTGCCCTCTGATAAGCCCCACAGTGTGTCTCCTGATTTTATAAGACACCCCAATGCCAATAATCTCCCAGCATTCCTGCATTGTGCCAGTATCCCGCTAGTGTTTACATGATGGTAATAGTTTACGAAGAGGCGTACTGTTAACCTAGTTGAGAATAATGTTTGACTTTCTTTAATCTGCCTGCCTCTGCAGTATAGAATGTAACTCCAACCAAGGATATAACAACAGGCATGTGTTTCATTGTCAATAAACTTTAGTCGAAGACATAGACATCATAACAGTGTCGCTAGAACCTTCAAAACATCGACTAGCCCAACACCAGTAAAGAGTGGAATGAATACATTAGTATATCTTGGACCTTGGTGAAATTCCTCCATGTAGGCAGGGTGAGCAACTGATGGGAGGGTTTCTCACGATCACGTAAATATTAAGCGTTGTTAGTTACTGAGGCCAGGAATCAATAGCTTATTTGGTCTTCAGTCTCTCTTGGTAATGAAGACTCCCATGTGAAATTAAAGGAGCAAAGATGTTTAGAATGTGACACATTCTAGAGGAAATTACCCCAATTATGTCAGACACAGAACCTCTTAAAGACTCTCTGTTTTCTTAAAAGAACAAAGGACACAAGTACATAAGTAAGAATCTGATCGCTGACAGCCATTTATCAAGAAACCCTCTTGCTAATAGATCTGTAGTCTTTAGTGTAACACAAACATATTCTTGGTATGATTAAAATAATAAAACCTAGCAAGAAAATTGCATCTCGGAAATGCGGTGTCGAGGGCAACTAAAAAAATGCATGGCAAAAATCAAAAAAGGGCAGTTTTGAGCCCATTTACAAGAAAAACGACTTTTCGTTATAAGACTGTATTTAAATTGGTCTAGTAATTAGGCTGTGAAGGTGTTCACTGTATGCATGTAGAACAAGTCATGGGTAAGAGGACAGCAGCACTTTTAATAATTACCTGCACACCCCCGCTACCCCATGCCTCCAGAGGTAAAGGTGCTGCTTCCATCTGACTCTGATGCACTCTGTGCTCATCTGCTAACTCACTTTGCAGCATGAGGCCGCAAGGCCTTAAACAACTTTTGGCAGGGATATTCAAATCATGGTCTTCAAGAGCCGAGCACTGCTGGTTTTCCAGCCTTCCTTTACCTGTGAGCCAGGTGTGAAGCCTCTGACCAATCAGGATCAGTAATTATTACCTACCTGGAAGAAGTGAAAGCAAGTCCTGGATTTGGAATCGAGGTCCAGATTTGAATAGGGGAGACTTATAGATACCACGGTCTGAGCAGTTTGGCAGTTCAACTATAAGTCAGCTTTTCCCAATCTGGTCCTCGGAGACCCGCATACAGTCCATGTTTTTGCTCCCTCCCAGCTGCCTTCTGAGGAATGTGGACTGTCTGGCAGGAGATGGGAGGGAGTGAAAACATGGACTGTCCCTGAGTCCCCAAGAACCAAGTTAGGAAATACTGCTGTAAGTTATTACTTGAGCTTACAGCCTACGCACTGCACAAATCATGCTGCTTTACATCAATATCTGATTAAAAAAGTATATGCATACTGAATATGACGTAATGTTTTAATCAGCCATTTCATAGCTGATGCTTTGAATATGAAATTCTAACTTTTCAGTATTTGGGATTCCGTTTATCAGGAACTAAATATCTTTCATTAAACTGTAATCCTGTCTATTTCCCTGACTGTTTGACATAATCGCTGAAAAAAAGTTAACTTGTCCATTGAGCTGACCATTTGAGAAGGGAAATATTCTAAAGAAAAGAATCTGTTTAAGATTTTTGACTGAATATGAGCTGTTATACATATTTTATTTCACTTGTAATGGACTTAGCAGAAGAGTGACCAGTATGCACAGAGTGGGCATCAGCTCATGGTACTTTGCCTTTGGACTGGGCCCATTATGATCCGTCTACAGTGCCGCTGGGAAACAGACAGACGGCACTAATGACTCAGGCGTATCCTCCCCTATCCGGCACCAAAGTCATTTCTCCCATTTATACAGCAGGAACTGGCAGGTACTGGTGCAGGTCTGGCTTGGTTACTATGAATTAGTTGCCATGTGGTAGCCCATAATAAACATGGCACATCACACTTATGTAACATTTTCTGAGAGTTTATATAACATGTGTGGCCTTGCCAGGACCTTTCTGAGATTGCTGTTGCAAGAAATGTTGCAAGGTTATTAGAATAGTTCTAAAGGCAAGACAAAAAAATCTGTCTCTTCAAAAGCAGGAACTGGCAGTGCAACTTTCTAACATGACTCAATGTGACAAAACCGTAATGCGCATATTGTGGCATTCTGATTACCTCAACTTTACTTTCTAGCTGAAAAAAACCCCATGAACTCAAATTACATGCATGGGCACCTGCCATATATTTAAAAACCAAAACACAAACCTATAATAAAATGAGGGTGGAATTGCATGGATCTTAAAGCATTTTTACTTGATTTGTGTGTTTTCATACTACCATATGAAACCAGAGGATCAAAAAGGATGTTTATGTCAACTATGTTCATCATCTGCACGACATTTAGACAGGGTAGGCTGTGTTCTATTTTTAGTTTAGCATGAGGCTAATCAACTTTGAAATTTGGCAAGAAATAAGACACAACTAAATGTGATATAGGGATGTTTTATTTGTGGATCATATGTACCATATAACCCGCATCAGTCACCACTCAGAAGTTATACTGATTATATCACGTTCATCTCGAACCACATGGATTCACCGACATATATTTTATGTATAATGCAGCTTCTTGCAGGGCCCTGTCAGTTACCCATCCTGCTTCAGTGTCTCTCTGTTGTGTGTAGGGTGTCTGAACCTTCCTATTTTCAGGAGTCTGTCATGTTTGTTCGCACAGCAGAATAAACCATGGAATGCCAAACTTCCTGTCTTACTGTTTGCCAAACAGCAGGATTGGCCGATGATAACAGCTAGCTTTGCAAAGCCGCCTTTGTGTTTCCATCGTGTGTGTGTGTGCGTGTGTTTGTGTGTGTGTAGGGGGGGTCAGAGGAAACCACTGGGCATTTGAAAGGGACACAAAAATGGGATATTCGGAGCCTGAGGGGTCAAACCTGTCAGTACTGCAGAGTAGAACATGGGGTTAATAAGGCGTAATGTGTTATAGCAGTTCTGTTATACTGGCAGTGGAGACTCTTACACTAAAATGCCCAGTTGTCACTGGTCTGAAGTTTGGCTACATCGTAAACACATCAGTCTTGTGCTACAATGGCCCTGGATTTTACTTGCCCATCACTATTCATTTAGTAGATTTCAGAGAATTCCTTTTTACAGCCACAGCACCAGGGAATCTGTTTACACACATGTAAAATATGCGTAATGTTTATTCAAAAATAATACAGGAGTAATGCAATACAGTTACGAGTGGATCTGGAGATGCACTGCACTTATGTCCTTTATTGAACGAGACATCCAACCTTCCTGTCCCCAAAAATTCAGGACCTGTAAGAATTCTATGTTTGTAAAGTTACAGCCATTTATTCAGCAAATGTGTTCATTCCTGTAGAGTATGCTTAAATCTGAAGTAGAAAACCATTGCCCTGTTTCAATTTAATTGTTTCCCGATTTTATAGGTTGAATGGCAGCTAAGAGTGCCCTCCAATGGACACAGGCCTTATGATCCACTTAAAAGCAAACAGCTTACAATTCCCTAAAAGAAGGGATATTATGCTTATGTGCTCTGAGTATAGTGAAATTATGGACTCAGTATATTTAATCTAAAACTACTGAAGTAAATTAAGTACTTTCGCTTTAAAAAATTACCGTATGACACTGTTACTATAAGATTTGAGTGTAGCTTGTATCCCACTAATATGTTGCTATATAATCAGATTTAGCAATTTCTAAATGCAAATGTACATGCAGTATAACCTATATTCATGCTCAGTTATAACCAAAGGGCAAATTAGACATTCCAGTCACAGTAGGTAGCTAAACGTGTGCTATGCAAATTCCTAGGTTCCCTGAATAGGAGCTATATGGAAAGTTACAATTCTTTGTTCCCCTGGCCACTATTAGAGTTAGACTACGGGCTCTGTAATTAGGATTCTCTTTGCAGTTGTTGGGAAAAACTTGAAAAAAGTGTTGAATAAATGAGTGACACTGACTACTGACTGAGACATGCCCTTCCACAAGTGATTCACTCTGAGAACAATTATCATAGTCGTGAAGCATTCTCAACAATCAAACCCCATCAGTAGAGGTCAGCCAGTCTATTTTATATATCAAATTTTACATGAAATATTGAAGCATGTTGGCATTAAAAGCATATCATTTAAATAAATGGTAAAATTTTTTATCAAGTGTAATCAGCATATATAAGGATCGAACAAATTGAATTTCCTCTGTCAAACTACATGTGTGCAGAGTTAGACATCAGCTATCCACAACATTAAAGAGAGCTGGCCGCTGAGCCTCTATCTGAATTAATGGGGAAGGTTCAGGGGAAGAATGGCGGCCTCATCGCCTTGCATTCAGAATTAACTGAATGCCCTGCTTGTGATTCACAGGCAGGACCCGACTGGCCCGTCTGCGTTCACTTCATGGGAGAGGATGCGCAGAGAAGGTCATGCTCTGCTCTATACTGTCAGTCTGCCGCCACCCGCAGGCACCTTGGAAACCCGCTGGCTCACTCATACGTGTCCAGCTGTCCCAGCATATCAAACAGTCATACAGTGGGTAGTAGTGCCCAATACTTATGGTGTACATGAAGAACATCTCCTAGTTAAGAAACCTAGAAATTTTAAAAGGACTTAAAAGCCGCCTTTGGCAAAATGATGTACAGTATGTTTTTTTATGAAATAAAATTTCCCTCGACTTTATACTTGACATGGCTGCCTACCTAACACCAAGATAATCTGGACTCCCTTTATGTGGATGAAAATGGTGGTGTCAGAAGTACTGAGGGGATACAACACCTGGCTCGCCTCAGGCAAGAGCGGCTGAAATGCTGCTTCCGGCTGACAGTCCGAGGTAACGCGGCAATGCGGGAACACAGAGTACCAGTCTGCGGCTCTCGGTGGAGAACCTTTGTTATGTAAAGGATCCATGGAGACCATTCCATTTGAAGTTCTTTCATCACTTCAGTTAATTTGTCATGAGAGGAGATATGAGTAACTTTGTCTAAAATTAAGTTTGTGCTTAAATCTGGAACTGTGATTCATAATAATAAAAACTAGAAATAAATCCAGATTTTAGTAGTGTTACATTCATGTCGGCATGTGCTACATGATCTCCCACTGCATATATGTATGGGCTGTAAGAAATCTGTTTACACAACTTTCCAAATGATCTTTGCCATGGATGTCCTCTGGGCCTGGACACTCTACAGTACTAAGAGTTTAGGACAACCACAAAGATAGGGTCTGTCAAAAGAAAGGTTCAAATCCCAAATCAGTCCACCAAAGCCGTGTCATATCATAATACAGTTCACTGTTATTATACTCCACAGGCATTCTGGTCAAAGTGCATCCTATTCATGACACAGGGCAACCGCACTTGACAGTCAGCAGAGAGCTTCCACCATATGACAGGATGCCATACTATGAGAGGCTGTCGTACAACAGAGTCCTATTGCCATGTGAAGCCTGTCACTGGACAAAAAGCACTGTGACAGAACTGCGCAAAAGAGTGTCAAGAGAACGTGTCACACAAGAAGACTCACAATGCAGAGGGTCTGGACACCCAGGCATGACATTACATAACGCAGAGTCAAGTATCACGTGCATAAGCCCAGGTCACATATGTGACATGGTAGTGATTCAACCGAGGCCTGTAAACCTTCAGTGCTCAGGGAATGGAAGACAAACTGAAGCTGTAAGACTTTCAACTATCCATGCTTTTATTCGTCCTTTGCACTATGCGTTAAAATATAATGTGTTGAAAGGAAGCATCAGTTATTTGTGACGAAGATGCCTGACTGAGCCTTTTGACCAAAAATTACTTTGGCTAGAGTTATTCTCACCTGTAAATTGTGTTCTTATCATTTAAGGAGAACAGAATTATGCGTGACCTTGAAACGCTGTTTATCAAAACAGGTGACTTCCTTGAACGGAAACCAAATTTTTTCATTTGAGCTTGTGGTTACACCAAAGCATTTGGCAGCCTGCTTAACATCTGTCTGCCCCAGGATTTTCATCACCCTGTAGATAATGTTAACATCTCTCTGCTCTGACACTGCGCTCAGATGTTGTGTTAATTGGCTCCTCGGTCTGTAATGACTGTTACCATGGCAACAGCCCTTTTCTGTGTACTGTTCTGGGCAGGCAGATGGCACATATAGGAGACCCTGGATTTTACCTGCTGGTTATTTCATTTTTGTTACTTTGCTTGCTTTTGTTCAAAGTAATTAGTGATAAAAGCATTTTTTATGCAAAGCAACAGTTGAGGACCAGGAAAGGAAAGGAAAAAGAGAACACCTCTGACTAAAACCCATTGACGCTTAACCTCATCTGCCATGAGGTTTCTTTCATCTTTTAAATATTTGTTCTACAAATGCATCAGAACAAGCTGCACATACATACAAGTACTTGTTCATTAAAATTCAAATGCAATCAAAATGAGATATAGGCGTGTTATAAGAGACATGCAGTATTACAAGGTGATATCCTGGGTGGTGAAGCGAATGGAACAGCTTTTTGTGTCACTGCTTCATCAGATGAAAGGCGGAGCTCCGCTACACTGGCCATGCCCTCTTTGCAGCACACCTTACGCCTAAAGCCGGTCACACACGGATAGAGGTTTGCCATGTCATTCGCACTACATTACGACGGAGAGGCCTCACTGGTGTCCCGTTTCCATGCCTCCGTCGTGCTTTCAGATAAAGAACATCTCAGCATCCCTCTAATCCGTTTCCTCATCTGAGCGGGTGAGAAGGAGATAACTGTTATCACACAGGATGGTGTGAGTCGGTGCCGCATCGGACCTTCCCACTTGACACACTGCTGTTATAGGGACTAATCTCCTCCTTTGTTCTGTTTGTCATCCTCATTCTTTGTGTTGGCCGTCGGGCTGCCAGAATTCTAACTTATTCATCCCTTTGGAGTCTTCGCCAAGAAGTCACTACCTGTTAAGATCTCGGTTACTGCACTTTTTCTTCTGTAACTTCTTACTCAAGCAGCAGATACGACTAAATCTGTCTAAAGGAAACATTGTGTCCCAGAAAATGGAAAAAACTTACCATCTTCACAGTGGCAGCTCCACTTTCGTTGGAGCCTACTGTCTGTAAATATTAATTTCCATTAGACACTCATTCAGTGGGCCTGTTCCTGACTTCGGGTACTTAGATGGTAGGGTAAACACAAAATGGGATCACAGGGCACTTAGACACATATTTTCTCATATAATTTAGGGTCACAAAATAAACCTCATACCTTCGGACTATCGGTGACAACAATCCTCATTCTCCAGGAAAACCCCAGCACACATGCAGATCGGGGCCAGATTTTGAAGGCAAGGCCCTAGGGTATGTTGCTCCACATGGCATATGTTTACCTTGCTACTTACTGAGTCTGAGTCCAAGATGTGATAGAGCGGTATCATCAAAAATGAGACTGAAAAGATTTCAAATGTTTTACCTACAATAATTTACTCTGCTAAAGGTACAGCTTCAACTCCGATACCAAAGAGGACTATATAAAACCCTGGACCGACCCATGCAAATTTAAATTCCTCTAATGTAAGAAAAATAAGAAAATTAATTTAAAAAAATGAAATACACTAGGTGTCCTCTAGGTGTCTCTCTGCGTACACTGTTCCACTGGTGCAGCATAGTTTCATTTTTTATCTAAAAGACCATTAATGCCTGAGTATTTGTCCTTCAAGCGCATTTCAGGCCATTTTATTGCCTTCCATTTGTGTAAGTGGGACACATCACTTTAGAGAAACCCTTTGCACATCAGAGAAATCATCTTCAGATTTGTTTAGTTTTTCTCTTCAATGCACTCACCATGTAAATGCCAACCGCACATGTTAAAATGTGACTGATTCTGAGCATTAAAAGAGAAGGGATAACAAATTAAATGTGTACAAATATTACTGCTATATGTATTAGGAATCTCATATTGTCAAAATGAGAAAATTATTACATTGGGCTAGTCTGTTTCTGTTTTCTTTTGAAAGTTATCAATGACCAATATTTTAAACAAACTGAATGCTTGCACAAGCATTTGTTAAAGATGTTAATTTTCAAATCATCCATGTGTATAAACATTTGCCAAGAAATGTCCATTTACAGAAACAATTGCATAAAAAATTATTAGCTGCAATCCACCACAGTATTTCATAAAGACACTGTGATGGAATGGAGAATCTCGAAAATAAATTCATATCTGCATATAAAATGTGCCAAAAGATAAAAGAGAATTGTACAGCATGTTAAAGCAAAACTAAGATCATTGAGTTTGATGTGTCCTTCACTGTCAGATTGCATTTTCTCAGGCATCTAGCATCTATCTCTTTGGTGTGTAGCAGTTCAAATGAACACACATGTACTTCTGAACAGATGAGTGATATTACTCAAATGCAGACATGTAAAGCTTGAAAATGGTATATTGAGTATATAGCCCTGGTAAAGAAGCGCTCCACACACTGGCAGTAGATGAATTTTGCAGTACCAGTTAACAAAAACTATTAAGAATAAATACAGATGTACTGTATGTATGATCAGTCATCTATAATGCAGCTTAACCAACATGTTGCATATTTTATTCTGCCATAATACTCAACACAACATGTGTATCTGTAAATGAACTGGCAAAATGATGTTACCCCTCCCAGCTGGCATTCGACCGACCTTAAACGTTTAAATGTGGTTGAAATGATGTCAGTTTATGAAAAAACATTCATTC
>JABFDZ020000001.1:37249485-37262837 GCA_019775955.2 Pollimyrus isidori
TATATATATATGACAGATTTATGCAAATGATTTAGAATGACGGTTGCACGGTGGTGCAGTGATTGGCAGGAAGGTCCTGGGTGTTGTATGGAATTTGCACACTCTCCCCGTGTTTGTGTGGGTTTCCACTCCTGTTTCCTCCCACAGTCCAGAAGCGTGCAGGCAAGGGCAGGTTGATTGTCGAGGATAAACTGGCCCTGAAATTGTGTGTGTGCCCTGTGGTGTGTTGATGACTGCTGGGGTTGGTTCCTGCCTGTGCCCCTTGTTCCTGGGATAGGCTCTGGTCTCCCCCCTGTGACCCCAGTTGGGATTAAGCGGTTACAGTGATGGATGGATTTAGAGTAACTCTACATCCTTCACTACTTCCCCTGAATTACTTAGTGTGGGTGAACTGCATGCATGCTAACTCTCCAGCACTGCAGCATTAAATTATAAATACAGTGGTACCTCGGTTCTTGAACGCACTAGAACTCCTTGCAATTTGAATTTCTTGAAAGTCGAACAAACCAATTTTGCTTTAGAATTCGATCTGAATATCAGAAGTCCAACCGTGAACGCTGACCTAATATAAATTGTATGCGCCACGAAATAAGTGATACCACAATGCAATTCTTACTTGAATGCCTTCTTCACAGACTGGACGATTAACCAAATAAAGCAGAGTAACATTACAGTAATTAACATTAAATAAACTACTAACTTATGTGTACTAGTACAGCATTTATGTAATTTATGTAACTTTATCTCATCAGGTGAATTAACTGAACACCAGTTCTCACTGCTTTATGTGATATTCGTAAGAAATAGCAAATTACGCATCAGAACTGCCTGGGATACAAATGTCATGCATGTAACTAAACTCTTCAGCCAATAAGGGCGAAGATGTGTCGTCACGGAGGCGGTTCCAGTTTGTGCAGCCGGGTGAGAGGTTGCAATGCATCTAACCATAATGCATTGCATCAGGATCAGAATACGTTGCTTTAAGCCAGCGCTGTAAGCAGGTCGAACGCACCCAATGACCAGACTGGGGAAACAAACTAAAACACAGACTTAATACAGAGGACTAATGACAACAACCAGAAACAGCTGATCACATGGGGATCCCACACGAGGTTAATGAGGGGGTGTGGCACATGGAAGGAGCAGAAGATCAGGGCAGGATGGGGGTAATGTTGGGAAAAGATCTTTATTGCTTTGTAAGCCATTAAAAAAAAAGCTCTTTTATACTGCTTATGTTGTGTTTAATGCTTAAGAAAAGAAAAGAAAAATGTATTTAGGTGTAATTTTGAGGAGCCGGGAACTGATTTATTGGTTTTCCATTATTTCTTAAGGGAAAAATTTGATCAGAATTCCGGAGTATGGAACGGATTAAGTTTGAGAACCGAGGTCTATATCCATTTACATTTTATAGAATATTGTTAGTTTCCTGTCTCAGATTCTTCGCGAACTTTTTTCCAGATCACAACTGGCAGTCTCTTACATGAACTTTAAATAAGTAAGTGCAACAGTTCCAGAATAACCTCAAATATACATTGTCAATTCAGTGGGAAGGAAAAACATGCAGAGCATGAGGCACGTTGTGCCTATATTCTACTTGTGTTCTTTCCTGTAGTCTCATTTCCTTCTCATCCTAATGTTCTTGATTTATTACCTCAGAGGTAAAAGATTTCCCATGTTCTCTGCCAGAAAAAGACACCTACCAAACTTTACTAACTTAACTCCAGGGTTGTCCGTGACCAAGACCTCAAAGAACCAATAAATAACAGCCAGGGCTCCAGCTGGGGGGGGGATCTGTGACTTCTGTGGTATCTAACGTGACTGTGGATCGCTGTGTGTCGTCACCTGTTTGCACACCGCTTGCACACCGCCTCCGATTGAAGCAGCGCTCAGTCTCTAATGTGCTGCTATGCAACCTGTGCTGCGTAAAAGTGGGGCATTAATATTAAACTAAATATGAAACAGCACACTGCATATCTTTTGGCAGTTCTGTGGTGTGCACAAACACACACACACACACGTTGGGTAAACATATTTTATGGGGACCGCTCATTCAATTATATGGGAAAAATGCTAATGCTAACTATGACAACCTTAACCCCTACCCAGCCCTATCCATAACCATAAGTAACAGGGCAAAATAGATGAGTTTTTGCATTTTTAGTTTTTTCATTGCAGTCACATATTTCTGTTAAATTGAGTTTTCCCTTATGTGTTCCTATAAATTAAGGTATACCCACTTACACATACACATACATATCTATATACACACACAGGTGTGTTACGATTCTTTTCTATAGGGAAAACTCTAATCACAACATGACTACCTTAACCCTCACAGATCTTTGTGGGGACCTGAAAAAAGGTTCCCACAATGTCAAAAAAGGTTTTTATTACATTGTGGGGGACATTTGTTCTCCACAGTGTAATATAAGCTTTATCCAAACACACACACACACAAACACATTTATACATAATGTGATGATTCAAAACAAGCAGGATATATAAGATGCATACTAAGTGAGAAAAACACTTGCAGAAAAGTGCAAGACGGATACAAAATTCAGTCTGTCTATGAATACCATTAAATATTTACTCAAAATAGACAGATAAGAAGATGGCTCATTCGAGACACTTAATCATAGAAGACTGCTGGATCTGAAAACCTGCTTTAGACTACTAATTCATTATAGAAGCAGGACTCTGAAATGTCTAAAAATACTTTCACCTGAAGAGAGAGGACCCTACTACTATTGAAGCAGTCATGGCAAACCACAGAAATATCTCAGTCTCTCTGATTTTCACACAATGTCTTGTATCTCTGCAGGAATTTGCATGGGTGTTCCACTTTGACCTGCTGTATACATGCCTCAGTATCACCTGATAAAGTGACAGTGTTGTCTTAACAAATGACCCTCTAAGAAAAAGCATTTTTAAAGAACATAAACACTTTCCATATCTGTATAATGACAAACTGAAGAGTTCTTCATGTAGTCTTTGTTGAATGAAAACTGATGAAAAAAATCAATGTCAGATTTTCATTCATTCATTCATCTATCTTTTATAATCCTTCTCCTGTGCAGGATCATGAGGGTCATTTAACAATGAGCATAAGCCAGGGATAACCCAGGATGGGGCACCAACCCATCACATGTCAGTGTCAGATTTTATCCTATTTAATAAATCATAGAGATGGTTTAGGTGTATAGAATAATATCCATCAATATCACAGCATGCAAATAGGTTTTGATATTAGCTGAGTGACTACAAGTCAGGCATATCTGTCATGTTATTTTGTAACAGTCAAACCTGTAAGGGAAAAAAGCAGAATTAAAAGCATTTCCAAAGAGCCAGAGATTGACGGCGTACAATAGCCACTTCCACAGTAGGCTACATTCCAAAGCCTCATCTGTCCTGTCATTTCAAGGCGCTTCATAACACAGTATGCATGACGGGAGGTGGGTGTGATGGCGGGGGGGAGGACACAATGCCATTTATCACAAAATGCAACTACTCAGTACAGATACAAAACACTGGAAAACGAAGCTCTGAACAACTTCGAATGTCAAAACAATTATTGCATGACTACCTTTCCAGTGCAATGGGTTGACATCCTATTATGGGTTGTGCCCTGCCTTGCACCCGTACCCTCTGGGTTAGGCTCTGAACTCCCTGCTACCCTGAATGGGATAAGCAGTTGAGGAAAATGTATGGATGGATGGATGAACTAACCTTTCATCTTCTAATTGTAATGAGCAGGATGCTAATCCATTACAGGACACATCCATAGTGTGAGTGATTTAGAAACACAGATTAGCCAAAGTGCATCTTTGTCTTTAGATTGCAGAGGGAAACCTGCAAGACATGGGGAGACTAAGAAAACTCCACATACCTACCGAATAAGTAGTAATATTCTGCACAGAGCCACAGGGAAACACTCCTAGTAGTACTGTAAGAGTAAAGGTAAAGTGCTGCAACAGTAAAGGACTGAAATCTGCCGTTACACTCTTAATGTTTGGACCTTCATAGTACACACACTGCTGCTCTGCTGTGACTTTTTTGCATCATCTATTCATACCACACCATAACTTAAACACATGACCATAAAGCTGTATTCAAAAAGCTCTCCTGGATTTTCTGATGTTTTAAAGTATTATTTTGTATGTTTTTGGCAGGTAACGCTGGAAAGCAATAGGACTCATGTTTGTGAATAGATAAATCTTGATTAGTTCTAATTTTATATGAGCAGGGACATGATGACTTGTGGACAATATCAGTTTTTTAAAAGACTTTTTCAAAAAAAGACAGAATCAGATACTGTACAGGAGGTACAGATTTGGTATTGATTAGAAATATTCATTTTTTAAAATAAAATCAGTTTCAAAACGTTACCCATGTTATTAGTTGATTTACACTTCAGTGGTTGGTGAATAAACATCCTGTTCCAATAATAGCTTCATTAATGCAATTAAAAGTTGAATTACAGTGACAATCAATATATCCACTGTAAAAGAGCATATGCAAGTGGCAAACTATGTGAATGGTGGATTAAAAATTCCTGAAGACAGATCAATTGTGTTAGGGGATTTTTTAAAGAAACATTCTTTCTAAATTATGACCAAAACTTTAACCAACCAAAACCAAGACCCTTTCTATAATTAATACAAACTAGCTGTAAAGTGACTGTAATGTATTTAAATTGTGGTTCTATTTCTTGAAAATCATACACAGATTCAGGCATTGTAAACATCACGGCAAAAAGACACATAGTGTAACTGGATGCAATGAGCTAAGTCATGGCGTTAGAAAGCTGCAGTCCTTACCAAAAAAAAAAATAGAAAAAAAATTCCCGAGGAGAAGTGTGCCATCTGAAATTATCACTAGCAAAGTCAGCTCAGTTGTTCAACATGGTTTCTTATGTTATAAATCATTCAATCTCTACATCCTGACAGCCCAAGCCATTATCCAGTCCCTGGAAGGAGGAGTATGTAATGATCAAGATCAAATAGTGAGCTAAAGTTCTTTTAATTAAGGTATCTCACTCAGGGTGGGTATAAAAGTTATGGTCCATAGCACATTTCTGCAATGGAGATTAAGAGAATATTGAGAATAACTACTGCTACCACAACATAATTAAGTCTTTTGCAGCCCCTTTAGAAATGGTTAGGCAGGCCTTTCTATCCAATCTTTTCCTTTATTTCTTTGAACCTGTTTAAATCATGATTTATCTTAAATAATTCTTTTTAGAAATGATCAACAATCATGAGAATGTTTAATTAAAAGCTAAAAAAATAATATTAAAAGGTAATAATTTTAATTTTGGTGCATTCAATTCTTTGACAACTGATTCAACAAATTGGCTATAAAAATCTTTGAATGACAATTCAGATTTGGCTGAAAAAGAAAAAAAAAATACATTCTAAACTGATCTGTGACAATCAAATTTTTAAAACAGGAACCTTTGTAACAAACACAAAACTACCACCCATAGTCCTGAATAGGAAGACATTGTTACAGAAACGGAACAGATAAATGTGACTACCAAAGTAAGGTAAACACTAAATGAGCAAATGATTAGACACTGGTGTGCTTCTCAATTAATGAGCAATTAACGTCCCATACTGCATGCAGCAGTATAAAAAGCCGCTGGACAGGACATCCATTGTTTTAATCTGCCAAGCATGGAGCTGAGATTCGGTTGGTCTGAAAGACTGTTTGGCTGATTGTTAAGGTTTCCATTATTTTTGACGACATAGTTTAGACTCAGTTCAGTAAAACAAAAGTTCTGTGATGTATTAGAAGAAAAGATAAATTAACGCAAAACCATCATGCTTGAATTTTTTTTGATCCATCCATCTTGCAGGGTTGCAGGAGGCACTTCTCCCGCCACTTCTCCTTTTATCCACTCCGCAGGTACCCCACATTCCTGCTATCGCCAAACCCCCCGAGATCGTATCCGCAAAGGGCCGCTGTGTATGCGGGTTTTCGCTGTAACTCCCTAATTAGATTACTAATTAGAGGACTGACTGGCTGAAGAGTCCTCACACCTGGGTTTGAATAGCTGACCTACAGGTTATCCTGAAAACCTGCATACACACTGGCCCTTTATGGTTAAGATTGGCTACCACTGTTCTACAGTTAATATTTACTAAAGCTTGCTGTTCTAAATTTTGAGGTGTCATTATATGTCTTTTCCCCCATCACTCCCATCAAACCTAGAATTGGCCAGTAGCACTACTAAGTGGACCCAAAATAGGTTCAGAAGTGTTACACATGCACTATTTTCACGTATTATTTAGCTTGTTAATATACAGGTGCTGGTCATATAATTAGAATATCTTGAAAAAGTTTATTTCACTAATTCCATTCAAGTAGTGAAAATTGTATAATGTGTCATTCTACACAGACTGATATATTTCAAGCATTTATTTTAATTATTTTTGATGATTACTGACAACTAATGAAACCCCCAATTCAATATCTCAGAAAATTAGTATATTACTTAAGACCAATAGAAAGGAAGGATTTTTAGAAATCGTGGCCAACTGAAAAGTATGAGCATGTACAGCAGTCAATATTTAGTTGGGGCTTCTTTTGCCTGAATTACTGCAGCAATGCAGCGTAAATATCTTGTTCAAGAGTGGCTTGACACTAGGAATGTGCCAGCTGAAACCCATGTCTTGCATATGTCTATGCGTAGTGCTTCTTGAAGCACTGGCTCTAGCTGCAGTCCACTCTGTGAATCTCCCTCACATTTTTGAATGGGTTTTGTTTCACAATTCTCCCCAGGGTGTGGTTATCCCTATTGATTGTACACTTTTTTCTACTGCATCTTTTCCTTCCCTCCGCCTCTCTGTTAATGTGCTTGGACACAGAGCTCTGTGAACAGCCAGCCTCTTTTGCAATGACCTTTTGTGGCTTGCCCTCCTTGTGCAAGGTATCATTGGTTGTCTTTTGGACATTTGTCAAATCAGCAGTCTTCCCCATGATTGTGTAACCTACATAACTAGACTGGGAGACCATTTAAAGGCCTTTGTTGGTGTTTTGAGTTAATGAGCTGATTAGAGTGTGACACCAGGTGTCTTCAATACTGAACCTTTTCACAATATTCTAATTTTCTAAGATACTGAATTGGGATTTTCATTAGTTGTCAGTTATAATCATCAAAATTAAAGGAAATAAACAACTGAAATATCTATGGGCTGATATTTTTGCCACTAGAAACTGAATATGAATTTTGAATATTAGATGTATGCGCATTACAAAACTGAATCTGAATTTAATAGTTTGAATCTTAATTCCAGTAACTCGAAATAACATTTATCCTACCTCAAAAAATTCAGTTTGAGTTACTGGAATTCAGATTCAAACTAATAAATTCAAATTCAGTTTTCAACTGCAGGATCAAATATACAAAATTCATTTTCAGGATCTAGTGGAACAAATATCAGCCCATATACTGTATATCAGTCTATGTGGAATGAATGTATACATTATACAAGTTTCACTTCTTGAATGGAATTAGTGAAATAAATAAACTTTTTCAAGATATTCTAATTAGATGACCAGCACCTGTATATGGGCGTGGCCTACATTTCACATCTGTCTGAAAACAGACCCCCCCAGAAAAATGGCAGAAAACACTACATTGAAAATGCAGATTGTGTTTTGAATAAAAGATCCAGCTGCTGCACTAGTTATTAATATTTTATATAGGAACTATAGGACTGCTTGTGGTGTGTGAGTGTGCCCTGCGATGGGCTGGCCCCCCGTCCAGGGTTGTTCCCTGCCTCGTGCCCGTTGCTTCCGGGATAGGCTCCGGACCCCCCGCGACCCATTAGGATAAGCGGTTTAGATAATGGATGGATGGATGGATGGAGGACTGCTTGTTTTTGTTTTATAATGACATGCATTGTTCAGTCATTCATTACAAAGGAGAATTACTGCTAAGTTCTGGCAGAGGCTTAAGATCATAGCTTATTTGAATAATTAAGAAAAGCAGAAGCACTTTATATTAAAAGGAAGAACTTATTTGATATAAATAAGCATGTTCATTGTTAACCATTAAGACATTTTTTTTTCCATTTTTAATACCGTGAACCTTGTATCGCGATACCGTACCGTACGTTTTTGGTATCGTTACATCCCTAGTGAACACTGTACTGTACTATGGGGCACCAAGTGTCAAGCGCTCATGCTGAGCACAAAAGCATTATTCTATTTAATGACAAAATCAAGTAAGTAATGAGTTTTGTGAATAGAACGACAAACTCCGGTTACATTTTGTCCAAGAAAGCATGGAGACTTCTTTTGTGCACATAAATGGAAAGGAATATTACATTTTGTACACAGAATTGATACTGTATCAGCACAGTGTTGGACAGAAGACTGAATGTATCTGCTTTCATGAATAAAAATGAATTTATTTTGTGGACAAAAAGCTTTTAGTCAATGAAAGAAAGTTTGTGGATGAAATCCATTTCTTGAGTGAAAGCCATTTTTGAACATAATGCATTTTTCTTAGTGGAAAAAAGTAATTTTCTTAATGTCCACCAAGAATTACTTACATTAGATTTCCAGCATTAAGAAGCAAAAAAAACAATTTTGAAAACCAATGTTATACAATGTTTTGTACTTAACATTTTTGCAAATATGTAACTCGATTTTTTTTGTTTAGACTTTCTCACTTCCACAGGCTAGATTATTTTTTCTGTTGTTAACTTGGCTTGTCACCAATTTTTGGAGATTTTGACCACCTGCCTCACCTGCATTACGGATCCATCAAGAAAATGTGCTTACATTTGTTTTTGGCCTTTTCCCAGTACACAAAATTTTAACCCACATATATAAAAATACTACTACTACTACTACTAATAATAATAATAGTAATAATAACCGATCCCAAGAGCCCTTGCGGCGTTTACTGCGGAAATACAGTCACGCTGATGAATAGGCTAAAATAAATGCATCTATTGCCGATTTATGAAAGCAGTATAGTTATTAAATATATATATACTGTATTTATATATTTGTTCTTATTGTATGTGACTGCTTACAGTATTATAACTGTACAGTACTTTGTCTTTTCATGTCATTTCAAGGGTCCAATTACTTGCATATGTTTTTTTCCTGCATTGAAATAAATAATAGCTGTCAAGATATTTAAAGTACAATAATTGTGTGTAAACAGGTTTTAAAAAGCTGTTTTTCCCATGATAAATTACCACTAACATTGTGAAAGAAACGGATCTGCAGTGTTTATAAAAACATGCCAAACCAAAATCGTCAGTAATCACATACATTCAGAGGTAATCGACTAGGCTGAAAGGCACTTCCCGCATTTAATCTGGTGTCAGTTTATTCTGATGACAGTGTATCACCAGCAATTCAAATGGAAACCTCTTACTAACTCATGACAATCAGCAGTGTTACATATGCATGACTTTTCAAAAAGGGAGAGGCTTATATAAGCAAAACTACGAGCTCTTCATTTTCATTAAAAACTGTTCATTGCACCAATCCAAGCATGTACCCCAGTGCTATCCAAAAGGTCATGGTGAGCAAAGTGCCCAGGCTAGGCTGGTGACACCTGCCTATCTTTGTTAATATTTTATCAAAAGGCTGCAGTCACGTGCTGTGGGTCGTATAGAGGTGGAGGTTCATAAGGCTGTGGTGGTAGATCAGGGTTTAAGGACTTGATCCTGAGAAGACCACACCTTCTTCTTCTACATAAGGGAAAATGCATCAATCCTTTAAGGGCTCGACCCTGAGAAGGCCACACCCCCTTCTTCTACATAAGGGAAAATGCATCAACCTTTAAGGGCTCGATCTTGAGAAGGCCACACCCCCTTCTTCTACATAAGGGAAAATCAATCTATCATGAAAGGGCTCAATCCTGAGAAGACCACACCCCCTTCTTCTACATAAGGCAAAATGCATCAACCTTTAAGGGCTCGATCTTGAGAAGGCCACACCCCCTTCTTCTACATAAGGGAAAATGCATCAATCATTTAAGGGCTTGATCCTGAGAAGGCCACACCCCCTTCTTCTACATAAGGGAAAATGCATCAAAAGATGCAACAGAAAACAATTTAAAGCCTGTATTTTTACTGGAGCCTCAATTTGCTTAACAGAATCCTGATGATAAAATGCAAGCCATCAATCTGGTGGGAAGGGTTAGGAAAAAATGATCCGGCAGGTTATATGATCAAAAGCAGTTTTGGATAAATATTCAGTACATATCATGAGATGCTCTGATCACGGTTTAATCTAATACTCCTAACACAGACAAAGTGCTTGACAGGCTGCAATGTGATTCCCTCTGTGTCATGTTTTAGAAACTCAATTTGGTATTCAGTTTTATTAACTCAATCAAATATCAAATGATGGTGTGCCGCCCCTTGGGTTGTGGGAACCATTAATGGTTTTTCATCTGACAACTCGTCTTTTTTTTCTTTGATTGGCAGGGGTACAGGACTGCCTGTTACTACCTGCACTTGTCCTACTTTTACAGCCTCTCTCAAAATGAATATGCACTTCCTGAGTTTCCTGGTGTGCATCAAAAGAAATCCCCATCAAGAAGATGGCTCCTCTACATGTATTAAATGAATCCCTGCTGTGTTCTACAATAACCGCCTAGGTTACAGAAATTGTCCTGTCCTGTTCGTGGTGATTCTTTCATTCTTAAAGCATTCAGCATTTCAGAATTTTTTTATTGCTACAAACCCAAGAAATCTTTTCAAAGTGAAACAATTGACAGTCTTACCTCTGTTCCCTCACTGGTAGTTGCTAATCCCGTGTTGCTAATTCCTCCGTATCTTTCAGAAAGTACCAAGGCTAAAGCACAGTCCTGCTCTGATTGGTTCTCTCATGAGCTGATGGCCACTATTCCGACCACTGTGTTTGAGCCACAGCTCTCGCAGCTGGAGGCAGGCAGTCTGACAAGTCTTCCAAAGTTCTAATGTCGCCAGGAAACCCTGGGGAACAAAAACTTTCCACACCTAGCTGCCAGTTAGCCTCCACCGTTACAGAACTCTCCGTTACAGCTGGCTAGGTCCCACCTTATTTCAAAGTGTCCCACATTGCACCAAACTTTAAAACAAAGCCTGCATTCGGGGCACTATGCCTCTTTCAGGAAAGAGTATATGTGGGTAAAATTTTACGCATATATATTTAAGACTATTTAATTTTGCATGCTGTATAACTGTATTTGTATATATCTCAAACCATTCAGAAACTAGAGGCAGAGAACAGTAAGAACAGCCTCATTCTGTGCAAGTCACGCATAATTTAACAAAATGCAAACAATAAATAACACAGGCATCATGAGCAGAAGGGCCACATCCCTCCATCATTTACATGAGGGACATATAAATTTACATTAGAAAAATGCACTATGAAATAAATGAGTCATCAATCCATCATTATTCCTTAGCCAGCAGAGAAATGCTCTGATGGAGACATGGATCAGCACATACATTCTTTTCATGCCCCTATAGCCATCATGTAAAGTGTAAAACACACTTATCTGCTCATAGGGGTTCAGCTTAGAGTTGTCGGTAAATTGCATTTAACAACAGGATCTATAACACGGCTGATATGGTGCTACTCATTTTACGGCCTGTACATACAGCTTGAAGCTCAATTAAGCTTTAATGTGGCTATGAAAATGCTGAAGGCTCAGGGATCTGTATGCTGCAATCGGGCCCAGATCACTTCCCACTCTCCTTCCGCTTGGAGATGCAGTTGATTCTCCAGGTCCAGCCTCGCCTGCCAAGGTATCCTCTCCTGTGCAGGCCTGCTGCTGGTCTGGGAGAAACACGGCAGCCTTACAGCGTTTGTCACGCAGCAGGGGGTACTGAAATAACATAATTACATGTTACGTGTTGCTGTGCTCCCAGTGCTTCAAAGCTGTACTTAAAACGCGATTAAATAGACTGAGGATCATTATCCTGCTGCAGATGCTTATATTATATATACAGATTCCTACTTCCATTTACAACAACAAAACAAAATAGCAATCAATAACCTAATAAAAGATGAGAAAAATATTAAATGTTGACTTTCAGAATGGTTTCTGGTTTCTGATTGTCCTGCTTTGTATTATAGTATGTTTACTTGTTTTATCATCAACAGATTTATCATGGAATTTATTTTGTTTTTTGTAGAATAAATTAAATGCCATAACCACTTTTTCAGTACAAGATTGCTGTGTAGTATTTTGGCTTTGAAATGAAAAAGTTAAAAAATAGAAAATGCCTACTAACAGCAACCAATTGTCTCGTTCGGATCGGGCGAACGAGACAAAGCCAGTCCGCAGTCGAACAAAACAGGGGTTTAATTGCACTACAGGACAGCACACCGACTAGGCAACGTTAATGCCGCCACGCTGAGACACAGGCAGACACAGACTATATACACTACACACAGCACGGGACTGGCGGGCGGCTTCCGCCTACAGGTGATCACGATCAGGATAATACAAGAGGGAACGAGGTGGGCGTGGCGACACACAGGGCTGGAGCGGGACGGACGACGCGGTACGTGACACCAATCAACAATATATTAATTGTTACTGTACATGCACTTCAATTTAATTTAGATTTTCTCCTTAATCTGTACTTGTGTTTAGTGTTAATTTGTATGTAGCAGAAGGACATGCACAGCAAGGTTTTCACTGCAGAGTGGAACTGCCTGTTTACTGTATATATGGCAAACTCTTGAATCTTGAAACCCTCTTGAAAATTACATCATACCTGCTGATTTCATGTACACGACTGGTAGAATGTACGTTCCTAATATATATTCCAGTCTAAGATTAAACCCATGATGGCTGCTTGGTTGTCGGTGACAGGGGAAGAGGTCTATAGCAGGATACTCCTGCTCATCTCTAAAACCACATCTTTAAAATGGCTGCGATAAAATTACGAGGATGGCTGAGTGAGGCTGAAATCACATATCACATCCCACAGAGACAGGCCAATAAATACAATAAGAGCCCCTGTTTATGGAAGTGGGTCATAGTGAATTTGCCTCCCATTACACGTATGTGGCCTACTTTGTATAGCAGGCCTGCTTGGTATGTTTAATAGGTTTCTTTTAGCGGTAACATCATTACAGTAATCACTTTGTGCATTTGTTTATTCTATATTAATCTCCCATCCTGATCAGCTTCATGACAATATACAGTGCTGTGTCTTAAGCAGCTGAAGAGGTTTAAAGCTATATATTTGGGTAGTAACTAAGTAAGTAAATAAAAAAATATCACACACACACCCACATATGTAAGGGATAATGTACAGGCAGCCGGTAGTTATCGCGAAATAAGCCCCGACAGTGTGATCAGGACCCGACGC
>JABFDZ020000001.1:37262937-37278069 GCA_019775955.2 Pollimyrus isidori
GACCACCATGTACCCATCCTCTGATGGCTACTTCCAGCAGGATAATGCACCATGTCACAAAGCTCGAATCATTTCAAGTTGGTTTCTTGAACATGGCAATGAGTTCACTGTACTAAAATGGCCCCCACAGCCATCAGATCTCAACCCAATAGACCATCTTTGGGATGTGGTGTAACGGGAGCTTCGTGCCCTGGATGTGCATCCCGCAAATCTCCATCAGCTGCAAGATGCTATCCTATCAATATGGGCCAACATTTCTAAAGAATGCTTTCAGCAGCTTGCTGAATCAATGCCACGTAGAATTAAGGCAGTTCAGAAGTCGAAAGGGGGTCAAACACCTAATAATCCTTTAGGTGAGTTATATATATATATATACACACACACACACACACACACATATATTTATATATATATAGATGCAAATTCACGATAACATCGAACAATCCTGTTTTTCAGAAAGTTACTGGTATCTAATGTTGTGACATCGGGCAATGGTGGAAATACAATCCATAATGCAGCTCTCAGGAAAAAAAAAATGTTATTTTATCAAAGCAAACATAAAAGAGATAACCATAAAACAATGGGACCACAAGGGGTCAAAATGACACAAGTAGAAAACCAAAACACTAACTGGGAAGGGTGATTCAAAGAGTATACAGAGAACAAACAGAGAATAAAGGCAAACAGGACACAGAGTAACCAGAAGCTAAGCAGACAGACACAGTCGATGATCAACTAAATGTCAGCACATGGTCAGACACTTAACGTTGCAATGTCTGCCATTTTATGCTTGTGTCGTGTCCCAAGTAAATCCCTTGATTCCCCAATTATTCGTCTCCCAGCTCCTGCTTCCCTGGTCTGAGATATGACAGAAGGACTCCACTGTTATTTACTACTGTAGGTCATGGGCACGTACTATGGCAAAGTATGTTGTTCTGTGTGTTTTTGTTTTCGGTTGTTTCTTCCCTAGGTTCCCCCCATTACCTGTATCACATTAAGAAGTCAGGTTGCAGCTGGGCTAGGGCGGGGCTTCCTGTATAATAGTGCTCGGGACTAGAAGGGAAGGGGGCTGTGGCTTCCCTGCTGTTGACCTTTTTGCTGGCTGATGTTCTGCTGGGGGGGGGCGCATGGGGAGTATGTGCGCGCACCAACATATCTCCCATAGGTGAACTTCTGTTTAACACACCAGGAGTAGCGGGCGGGCGCAAACCCATGTATGTTTTGGAGGACCAGGTAGCTAGGTAGGGCATATAATTCAGGTTGTAAGAGGTTTGTAGGGATAGAGACATTTGTTCTGTTTGTTACTTTAGCGCCATGCATTGTTTCCCGCCGCTGTAGTCGGTTTCTGTTCTGTGGTGTTGAACTATTGGTATGTTTAATATATACTAATGTGCCTTCTCGTGATTACTCACAGCACTAGCAACGCTCACGTCATTCCCATCTTTGTTCCCTCCCTGACCCTAGACCAGAGGGAGGTTTGTAATACCACAAACAAACACCTCACCTCTCCTAGGATGAGTACCTTACGTTGGTGGACGAAGTGATTTACTGGCTTCGGGAGCCTGAGGTAAGCGAGGACCCTTGCTTTCCGAGCAAAGGAGATCCTGGAGCAGATTTCCATGCCGATCGCTCACACCTTGCAGTGCTTAGGGGGTGGAGTGGCAAAGGCCCTGATTCCACAGGTGCACCCGGACAGTGGATTGCCTCTCCCCCCGCCATTGGAGCAGCCCAAATTCTTCATTGCTTCCATTGTGTCTGCTTAAAGAAAAAAGTAGAGAGATCACAAACGGCAGGCATGTCAGAAGCCTTACTAAGATCTGCTGCTTCGCTGCTGATGCTGCTGCCTTCCTCCGGTCGGCCCCTGATGCCCGCACAGCAACTGTTCCCCCATATAGTGCACCTGAGGCTCGTCACCCAAGACCCAGACCAGATGCTTCTTTACCCTCCAGGGTCTTTACAGGCAGGTAATAGGGGAGCCAGCGGTGTGAAATTCCCCTGGGGCTGTCCTACTTTTGAAACAGCTTAAGAGGGAGTTTTATGCAGTTACTCCAGACTCCCCACCACAGAAGCTGGAGAAGTCAGAGGAGACCCTGAGGAAGCTGCTCCTGTTGAGGACAGAGCAGGCTTCCTTGATAGGAGGCGCTGCGGCACCCAAGATCTCTGGTGCACCTGCATCTGAGGTGAAATCCCCAGCTGCAGCCACTTCCCTGATGGTTCCTGTGTCTGGGGATTCTGCTCCGCCCCCCATGGTTCCTGTGATGGCGGTTCCTGCTCCCAAGGTTCCTGCTCCTGACCCTCCTGCTCCAGCACCCATGACAGTACCCCGTCTCCTGTCCCCAAAGAGGCCCCTGATCCCCTGGATCCTGCTTACATGCCCCTGTCCCGGAGGAGGTCCCTGATCCCTTAGACCCTGCTCCCGTGCCCTTAGCTCGCATGGCCCCAGTCCCTGTCCCCGAGGAGGTCCCAGACTAATGGACCACCGCTCCTTCCCCCTTGGTGGAGGAGGAGCTTGAGTGGGACCCCTTGGGGATTTCCCTGATTGCCTCACTGCACCTCTCCAGTGAGTCACCCCAGCCACCACCCCAGTGGGGCAGATCCCAACCTGGACCTCGTCTCTCAGTCACTCAGAGAGGAAGAGGACAAATGCACCAGGGTCAGGTCCCACCCACCCGAGCCCCCCGGCTCGCCTTTGGTCACCCTCGCTTCTGCTCAGCGGTCACCTGCGGGTTCCCCAGTGGTGCCTCATCAGGCGGCTGTTGTCCCTCCTCCAAAGCCTTGTCGGTTGCCTGCGGTTTCCCCAGCTGCAACTCGTTGGTCGCCTGTGCCTTTGCCGGCTGTGGCTATGCCTTTGCCTGTGGTGGCTTCTCCTCCATCCTTGCCTTCTCCATTGTCCCCTTCGCCTCCCGTAATTAACTTGATGTTAATCTTTTTGATTAATGGTCGAGTTAAAAATTACACAGGCACACTATATGGACAAAAGTATTAGGACACCTGATCATTACATCTACATGAATTTTTATGAGATTCCATTCCAAAGCATTACTTATAAATACAGAAGACAATTTGCAAGGTACGGCAAGGTAAGTTTATTTATATTGCCCCATTCAGACACGAGTGCTTTACCCCATAGCATTATCCCTCCTCCACCTTTACACTTGGCACAGTGTAGTCAGGTAGGTAATGTTCTCGCAACATCAGCTAAACCCAGACAATGAATAGTAATTTATGACTCCTCAGAGCATTTTTCCACTATTCCAGAGTCCAGTGGCAACATCATTTATGCCACTCCATCCGACACTTGGCAACACGCTTAGTAATGCGAGGCTTGCATGCAGCTGCTCGGCCATGGAAGCTCATTCCATGAAACTGCCAGCGCACAGTTTTTGTGCTGGGGTTAATGCCAGAGGAAGTTTGGAACTGTGTTGTAATTGAATCAACAAAATATTTAAAACTTTTATACACTATGGACCTCAGCACTCAGTTGCTTTAGGTGGTCTGCTACTTTGTGGCTGAATTTCTTTTGTTCCTAAATGCTTCCAATGTGGAATAATACCACTGACAGTTGACCGTGGAATATCTAGCAGGAAAGAAATTGAACAAACTAACCTAGTGGCATCCTATGACAGTACAATTTTGAACTCACTGGGGCTCTTCAGAACAACCCATTCTTTCACAAAAGTTTGTAAACTGGGTGGGTGGGACCTGACCCGACCCCAGCACAGGTGTCCTCTTCCTCTCTTGGAGACTGAGAGACGAGATCCTGGTTGGGATCTGCTATGCTGGGGCGACCCACTGGAGGGGTGCAGCGGCGCAATCAGAGAAATCCCCGACCCACTGGAGGGTGTAGTGGGGCAATCAGGGAAGTCCCCGAGGGGTACTACTCGAGCTCCTCCTCCACCAAGGGGGAACTGACTGCATGACCTGATATTTGATTTTATACACTTGTGGTAATGGGTCTGAATGAAACACCTGAATTCACTGATTAAGAGGTGTGTCCCAATACTTTTGTTCATATAGAGTGCATTGGACGGTTGTTGCAAATACTGGGGGAACTATATGAAAGATATTGAAATGGCACACTTTAACCAACGTGAAGATCATTTAAGCATCATTTTCATTGACCGCCTAAGATTTTTGCACAGTACCATGTGTTGTTCAAGCAGGGTCACAAATAAGTGCCTTCATAATATTTTGCGAGAGTCAAGGTGGAGAATAAAATTTAATTAAAAATTACTGAAGCCATGCAACAGTGTTGAAGAAATGCATGGTGGAATACTGTATGTATGGTACCTTCCCAAGGGCATATGGAGACACTTGGGTCTACAGTGAATGCAGATAATTACAGGATTGAAATTGATGAGCCATCCGGTGTAATGAAGTGTGTTCTTCAAGCAGCAATGCAGTGGTCCAGCACCGTCTTCCTGCATGTATCGGATGCCCAGCACAAGTAACAAGGCACCAGTTTACACATGTCTGTCATTGCTTGTCAGTTTAGTTTTCTTATTAATTGTTTTAAGCTAAGCAGATACATGTGTCATTGTCAAATGAAGTTGTCAAAAGGGACCACATTGCCTGGAGTGCTTTAATAAAATTTCCCTAGTTGTATCAAGGGAGGAACGGAGAGTGAATTTTGCTTTTGAGGCGAGCCCATTCTTCAGATTGTACCACTGAACCCCAGCACTTGCAGACGGGATGGGTTGATAAGAGGAGCATTTGATGAAAATAGTTGCCTGCAAAGTTTTATTAATGTCACTTCATTCTTTTTTCTTACTTGTACTGATAAAATGCCAAATCAAACACCATGAAAATAATTGTCTTTTAATCCATCAGAAAATGCCTGATTACAGATATCTTGTTCTAAGAACATGTTGACAGCTCGCTATGTACACCTTAACTGAAATTCAGAGAGTAATAAATGCATGATTAGTTACATCCCAACAGTAGCTTTTAAGCTATTTCATGTAGCCTGTCCCAAGATACACAGGGCACAAGGCAGAGGAACCCTGTAAGTGACATCAATCCTTCACAGGTCAGGCCCTCATAAGCAGCAAAGCAACATTTGCTGATAGTTACTCCATGCATCTCAATCTGTACATGTCTGTCTATTTAGCTCTGACATATTTCACAACACCCATAGTGTGTTGCCCACTCTTGCTGATGTATATGTGTGTTTTGCTGTCTGCTTTGTTTCAGAGTGTACCTTGGCTTACAGGAAGCATGCTAAAGTGCCTTGTGTTTATTAGCTCTGATTGCTTAATCAACTGCAATCAGGCAGTGCTGTTTGACAAGCCCTACGTCACCATCTTCAGCAAAAGTCACAGCAAAATGACAGTGCAGGCTTTTTACTCTGGGTTCTAGGCTGCCTCTGCTTGTCTCAAGGTTACAGAGGGCACACGTCGCAATCTATAATGCATGGTGCATTTTCATGCGCTGCTGTGTGCGGCATTATATCAGCCAGTTCGAGCACCAGCATTTCACCCCCAGTATTGCAGCACACATGTGTGGGTGGGGTCACGGATGGTCATATTAACTGGAGCTGCTCCGAGGTCAGCAAAGCGGCTCTTCACAGTGCCTGAGACTGGCAGGAAGCAGGCAAGTCAGTCGACCATGGCTGCAGAGCGAAGAGCCATGGTACACTCGGTCCACAAGGGAGCCGTCGGAGGCGGTGGTGAAGATGGGCTGCATTGAAGTCTAGGCACGTCTGAAGCGAAGGCCCTTCCTCCTCCTCAATTTGCCTGTCTCCCCAGAGAGTGCCGCTTCGCATCCGACTGTGAAATGGAGGAATCTGTGATAAGTGGCATTTGTGCACGTCGCCATGAAACAGCAGCATGCGGGGCCCCGTGACCCGCAGCATGGCATGTCGGCCATGCTTTCACTGAGGGATGCCGCCTGGTTCTCATCACCAGGGGAACCACCTACTGCCACGCCCTTTCACTTATAGTGGATATTACATCTCATACTATTAATATGTAACCCCCCACCCCGTGTGGGCCCCGTGGCATTCATCTCTCTGGGTGATAATTAAAATCCAGAAGGTTCGGTGGATGGGCTGACGTGAACAAGATCTTAGATGGAAGTCAATCATCCTTCATGATGCACTTACCTGTAGTATCAAACCACGATTCCCCCATTAAACAGAAAGCAAAACAGATTTGTTCATTAACACTGGAACAATAGTCATTCATAGAATACAGCTTCACATCATTTACCGTATTTTTTGAGTAAAACCTTGGAAGTCCTGCATAGTTTAGTGGATGATTATAATTTGGAACATTGTTGTAAACTGGACTATTCTTATACTGAATGCATTACTGTGTGATCAGTTAAGAATTCAAACAACTATTCAAGAAAACTCCTATAGTGTCAGTTTTATAAGCATTAAAGGCCATAAAATGAAATTACATGCACAGTCTACTCCATAAATGTGAATATAAATTGTCTGATGTAATTATGCTGAGCACATTCCTTCTTGTTGGTCTATGCTCAGAAAAACTGACTTCGGAATGCAGGCACCAGACAGAAAAATATGTTGGGTCTTTATTTAATAGGAAATACACTATCCAACTGAAGCTATCGAAATTGATCTGTGATTATTTCAGAATAAGTGGCTGGGTTTTTATTGCACTATTTCACAAAGAGGAATGTACCTTTAATTTGAAAAAAAAAACCCACTTAAAATCTAACTCCATTCATTCAGGTAATGGCACTATGGCTCAGTGTGACTACAGCCTCACACCCTCAGGATTGGGGGTGTCAGTACCGACTGCACTGTGAATTTGTGTGGAGTTTGCTTGTCCTCCCCGTGTTGCAACCATGACCAGGATAAGCAATAATTGGAAAATTGATGGATTTAAGCACTGATGGTAATGTTGACCACCAAACTGATAGAACACGATGGCTTCAATTTCCCAATAAGTTTTACTCTGAGAGGTGTCAGTTGAAAGCTTGTCTGTTTTCTTCACCAGCATGAGGTGATCTTGCCTCCATACTGCTGTAGTCTGTTTGGAAGCCGTTTCACTCGTCATTAATTAGGAGACCCGCAGAGAGTAACAGTGGTGACGATCAGTGACCCGCTACTGGGCCGGCGAGCTCATCCCACGTGCCTTTGTTTCCCTAATGCTGCACACGCCACTCTAAAAATAAGTTTAACTACAGGACAGAGAATTCAAGGCCAACACAGTGAGCAATAATGAGCAGGACAGCGCGCTAGCAGCAAACGGAGCCTGTGCGACTTGCACAAGGAGCCGCCGGGCACACGTCTGCTTTCGTAACAGTACCTGATGCCTTTTAGTTTGGCGTCTGTTGGTTTTGGAGGTGAACCAATGGTTACAACCTTTCAACTGAAGATATACACTACCTTTGGTAATTAAAAATATAAATCAATTATAATAACATCTTCTGCTGAATTTTAAACTCTTGCAGAGGGCCATTACTTAACCTCGTCTGTCAACATGGGATGTTCTATATACCTGAGATCTGGCTAGTTGCTTGATTTACTGTCATAGTCCTGGAAGCTCCACTCCTACCGTAAGGCTATGAAGAAAGTCTCCACTTTCACTTTTGCTTCTCAGCTGACAGTCGTCTCATGAAATCAGGCTGATTATTGAAAGCGGGGTGGGGAGGGGGGGCATAATTAAGTCTTAAGTAGTGACTGCAGTGTTTCAAATAAACACAGAAAATCTCTTTGGCTGTGCCTCAAACATGTTCCTTTGAATAACAATATTTCCAAATCTGGAAGTCACCCTTGGTGTAGGTGTAGTTGCAGAGTCATTCAGCAGGGGGAGCTGTGGCACCACAAACTTCAGTAGATCATCTGCTCTGGGCACTTTTCTCTGCAGTGATTGCACTGATTAAAGATGTGGAGAGGGAAAGGAGAGTGTTTACGTGTATGTTCGTGCATAATTGAGGTGGGTGAGGGCGGGGCAAAGTACGTGAGCACCTCGCCTCTTTCCTTGATGCTGTGCCGTCCTGGGTAGCTACATCTTGTATGCACACTGAAACGGCTGCTTGGCAAATCAAGAGAATGCAAAGAGTTACCTTAAGGAAAGTGGCAGTCCTATACATTCCACGAGGTCACAGCTGAAGCACATGTGCAAAATGAAGCTGCAACAATCACGTTCTGCACGGTGACATATTAACAACCCAAAGAGAACAGATTTGATATGAAATGGGTTCATTTTGACATTGCATTTGATTAAACTAATAATTGAACTCTCCATTTAAAAGGAGTTAGGCAGTAATCTCCCCTATAATTGCCAAACTTTTCCCTATGAATGGGTGAAAACCATCTCTGTAGTACTTTTTTGGGGAAGTATCTTTTTCTGCCTCTTACCTTTGTGTCCAGTTCTCCAGTTTTGGTTGTAAAGCTGTCACACACTCGTCCAGTTTTGATATATACATCTAGGTCTGATATCACTATTCAAACAGCATTAGTCATGACTGAACTGGGTGAAAGATGTAGAAAATGTCTGCCAGTGTGTAGGAGAAGCCATGGAGATACCCAATAAATATCCAAGAACAATAATTAGACTCCTAATTATCACGGGACCTAAGGGACTCTGAAGGTTTGACACCCAAATTATTTTATTTATTTCTTCTTATGATACTAATAATTGTTTATTAGATTTGCATATAATAACTTGCCTGAAAAGACACATTTTCTTCTTGCATCTCATTTGGTATGGATGTGAGGATTATTCCAGTTTGATAGCAACTTTATCTGTTATGTGTGCCAAGACCAGCCCCCCACTCCTCCCCCCCATCTAATGGGATAAAGTAGACATCTTGAAAAACAGGCATGCTCAGAATAGCAAAGGACCACCCCAATCCGTCTGTGGGCCGTCTGTAAACCAAGTCATAAGATACCACTCTTTTGTGGCTTTGTTTTTTTTTTTTGGGGGGGGGCGCAGGGGGGTGCAGGCTTTCATTTGAAAGGCATGACAATAATGTGTGACGGCATGCCCCATGCTGAAGAGGGCAAAAAGCATCAGAAGAGTGACCTTCAAACGGGGCCCTCTGAAAAGCGAGGTTTGGCAATCAACACCGCCATGCTACTCCTGACCCTGCAAGTAACGACGTTTTTGCTGGAGTCCAATTCTCGGGAGGACATGGGGAGGGTCTACTCATCAAACGTCAACAGAGAGCAGTCTACTCATCAAACGTCAACAGAGAGCAGTCTGCTCATGAAACGTCAACAGAGAGCAGGCCGGCAAAGTGGTGTGTCAAACACACCTGATGTGTGTTGGCCAATTACTCCCCCTCCTATCGAGTGGCTGCAAATTACAGCAGAACACAATAACAGGGACTTGAATGCTCTCCGTCTCCCGTTACACACCACTCGTTCAGAACCCTGGGGGGGAAATGTCGTCTCGTAATCTCAGTAATTAATTCAATGGTAACTCACTTTGTGTTTTTTATGTTAAGCTGACACTAATTAAAAAAAATACTCTGTAAAAAGAGGCCGCGATTGCCAGTCGGAAATTCATCAGCTATATTTTTTTTATTTTAAACAGATCTAGTTAGAATTAGACCGCTTAACTGCCTGCTTGGACATTTCCATAAAATTATAGTTCAGGTTACTTTTTCTATACTTATTAGTATTGTCATAAAACACCCCTTTCAAGTGCAACAAAATATTTGAGTATTTTTATACTTGAAATAGATTAAATCACTTAAGTATAACACATAATGACATCCTGTGGCCCTGTAATGTATGGATGTATGTCTCAACATTCATTACACACAAATCATCCATGGAGGTGCAGGGTCAGTGATTACTGGATGACAGGAAACAGCCTGAGTCAGACCAGTTTGCTATGCGCAAATACTTGATTAGCACTGACATACTGTACACCTAAATATTTCATTTGATCGAGGAGTATGCATTTAAAACAATGAAGACAAAAAATGTTTGGTCCTTTGAATAATTGATGCTGTTCTCCCGTTTTTTGGCTGTTTGTATCGTCAGCATAAATAAAGAATATCTCTCTGTCACCTTCATTCCTTCAAGTACGCCCTTTAACAGACCTGTTGAGCAGAGACTCAGATTCACTGCCACCTCCTATTTACATTACAGTATATGCACAATGCTATTTTTTGATCCAGCATTTATCCATGTAAAATGATTGCACAGCTGGAACGGTGAACTGACTGCTCCCTGAGTAGGAGCAGAGATTGCCATTAAAGTGAATATTGATCTCTCCGCAGGAGGTCTTCTGACAAAGTAGGGTAACATAATTAATGATAACTACATAACCTGCCAAACAAACTTGAGATGTGGGAGTTTTAACCCTCGTTTTCCAAATTGTTCCTGCAAATAGTGCAGAAATGAGAGCCTTATGTGATTCCCGATCCTAAACGAAACATAATTTTTCACACATCAATGAGGATTTGTTTCAACAACAAGGACATCCATCTTTAAGAGAATATGGGAATTTCAGGAATTCTTTTTTAAAAAACAAATACAATTGAGAGGGCACTATTAAATGTAATATAAATATATTAAAAACGAGCAGTCAGATTCATTCAAATGTAAATGACACTTTGTGATTGTAAATGCATGTGTACAGTTTTAAATTTGTTATGAAAGTACAAAATGTTGCATCCAAAAGTGGCCTATTTCTTTGATCACTGAGTCATTAAGTGTGTGACCTTGGAAATCTGCTCAAACCGTCCACTCTTCCCCCTTGTGCTTCTACATGACATTCTAATCCTGGAGTTGCAGGTTACATTAGTGTTAATGGAATTTTTTTAACTATATATAATTATTATATAATATATATAATTATTAGAAATAATATTATTATATTATATATAATGCAAGTCTTCTGAGTGAGTGTACATACGTGTACAGTATGTGTGTGTGTGGCTGTGTGTATATATATATACAGTATATACCTTACACACACACACACACACATACTGTACAGTATATTTGCAAGACATATACACCAAAGGTGAATGTGATAAGTATGTTTGATATCTTCCTGTTGGCTCCATTTTTAGTCAGTTGGAGGGCTGCCAGCCTGGCTGGAGATCGCACCTTTTGCACCAGCTGTGCGTGGTGGTTAAGCTGGGAAATGTCCAAGAGTGCTGTGATCCTGGAGGTCCTTGAATACTTCTCTGAAATGTGCCACCTTCATGCAAGAGTCTGCATGGAGCAAAAAACACTGCCTGATTGGTGGAACTGTACTCAAGTTTTCTGGGGCACCCTACAGCTAATAAATGAATATATAAATACCTAACGTTCAAGCACCTACAATGTAGTTTCTAGCATATTTCTAATATTTATTGCAATGTCAGCGACTGATACTGTAATAGAACCATAATGCACAGCAATACTCAGTCCATGGCACCATTTTTCATTTCTACTCTATAAAATATGTTTGTAAATGGCTAGTTCATAATTTTGTATCAGCACGTGTTCAGCAATAATTGCAAAACCCTTCATCAAATAGTAATATTTAAATTGTTGTGACATATTATTACTGCAAAAGTCTGACACAATCCAATATAGATTTTGATAGCACTTTACTGCATGAAGAAGAAACATTATAAAGATGTTATTAGAAATATTATAAATATGGGTACAGACACCTTCAGAAAATAGTTATTTGAATTAGTTATTATAAATTATTAATTAGTGCCATTATCAATTTTCTGTAGGGTACTTCTAGAATATGCGTGCATCCCACATACATTCTCTTTGTTATTCATCCATGCCAAATCTTGTCCGTGATTTTCACCACAGCCCTGCCACAGAATGGCATGCTGACTTTGCCATACACTTGTGTGACATCCCAGCGGGGTGGCTGTTTCTAAAATAGCATGTCTTCTGCTGACTATGAACCCCTGTCTGAAGTCACTTACCTGTAAGTGTTGCTTGCCCACTCCTCAAATGAACCACTGCCCACCTGCTTTAAATAGTGTGGCACTAAGACACAATGCTGTCAATTACGATACAATTCTTTTAAGGGAAAGAGGAAGTTCACCTCATAAAATGCCTATAAGTCTCTGTAGATCATGTATATACTATTTCGTGGATACCAAATGTCCCCACAATGTAAATAAAAACCAGTCAATCAATCAAATAATTATTAAGGTTAGGGCAAGGTAGGGATCAAGGTTGTCATTATGGGGATTAGGGATGGCAGTGTAAAGAAATTAATGGAGAATCCCCACAAAGATATCATTACAAATGTGTGAGTGTGAGATATAAAAATATAAATTCAGGTTTATATATAGATATGCTAATGAGATATATATATTCAGACAGGGTGGCACAGTGCTTAGCACTGTTGCTTGACATCTTGGGGACCTTGGTTTGAGTCTGCCCCCTATCTTAGTGTGTGGAGTTCTCCCTGATCATCATTTTTTCCCACAGTCTAAAAACTTGCTAAGATGAACTGAAGTTGCCAAATTGTTCCTAGGGGTGGTTGTGTGAATATGTCCTGTGATTGGTTGGTGCCCCATCTTTGCCTTTTGTCCATAGTGTCTGGATAGGCTCTGGATGCCCCATAACCCTGAGTAGGGCATGCGTTTACAGCAAAGGGATGGTATATCCTACAATTTGGACCTGTTCTACTTTTCTGATTTACTCTATAATGGGGGATTAATGAATACATAAATATAGGAATTCATCCATATACATTCTTGAAACAACTTGTCCTATTCAGGTTTGATGGGGGTCTAGAACCTATGGGTACAAGGCAGGAAACAAATTAGGATGGGGCATCAAACCATTGCAGCATGTACTTGTACACCATTCACAATTTGGCAAATCAAATTAACCTCAGCACGTTTTTAGACTGTGGAGGGAATCCAGGACATGCAAACCCCACACACACATAATCCGGACAAAGACTCAAACCTTTGTCCTAGAGGTGTGTGGCAAACAGTGCTAACTACTGCACCACCATGCCACCCCTACAAGAATGCAGTTAAATATATTTCATTGATGCCGTTTCCATAATAAGAGCACTGGAACGGTGCTGAAACCCAAGTTTTACTCAACTCACTTAACACAGCACAGTGTGAGTATGACTGGAGATTAAAGCCCAACTGGCACTACAGTCCTGATAGCAGCACTGGGGAGTTTCTGGCCATAGGGCCGGGTTTATGTGCCTTCCCAGGGAAGACTGTGACAGCAATTAACACCCCAATGGGAAGGGTCACATTTGTCTGGAAAATAAACAAGATGCTGGCTGTAATAACGACATGTACATGAACAATGTAAAATTTAAAGGATGACGAAGATGATATAAGTTCAGTTAAGTGGGGACAATGTTACTGGATGAGTGGTTGGAACATGGATATTATGTTAACAGAGATTGATCTATGGTAACAAAGCAACCTGTTGTAACCTGTATGTTTTGCACTTAATGAAACAAGCCTTCAAGAGACTCATTCCAACAATCAACTCCTCCTCATTCAGGGATTTGTTCCAAATGGATATCATCATCAGACTCAGTTTTATCAGTTCTGCAAGCGTAATAGTGCTATGTAGACTCTGCAAACACTGAGAGTGCGCTGTCAATGAACATCTTCACAGGTTATCCAGCTACCAGTTTTATTTGATAGATTTCCAACACGGTGATTCATCAAAGCTCTTGATGAGACTTGGTACAGAAGTCATTAGAATGAGATTCTTCTCCGCCTTGCTGAGCAGCAACTGACTGAACAGTGTGTCAGGCCATGGCTGGGCAAGCTTGAGATGGCTATTACTAGGTTAGATTCACCCTAAATGGGCATCGCTTTGAAAACGACTTCAGATCCCAAAAGGTCCAGTGCATCGGGAGGAAAATGGGATGTCCTATAAATGGCTCGATGACTCTTAGCCAGCTCTAAGCTGTGTCTTCACGCCAGATTTCTCCTCTAGTGAAATTGGCCTGAAGGACACCATCCCATTTGTTGGGAGCTAATGAACGGACAGTTAGACTTTCAACACTCCTGTTGATTCTCTTTTTCTATTCCCCCTCAGTCGAAAGTAATTTCTTCCAGCCATTAGCCTTGCTCCCCTATGCAGAGCGAAGCGCTTTACTGAAGCTCTGTTAATCTGTTGGATGTGAGATGTTAACCCGTGTCAAGCCCGGACTCATCAAACCTTCCTTACACCGTGCACATCTAGTGAGTGCAAGGTTGAAGCTGTAGGCGGTACATCAGTCCATGCTGGCAAGCTCTCACGAAATGATTAGCTCAAAGCTCACTGCAGTCAACAACTATAGTGTATATATGTTCAAATATCACTGACCTCTCTGCCGGTTGCCCTCTATGTCCCGGTAGAACATAGGAATCAGATGTAGGTTTCACGTGATACGTTAATTGGTCATACTTCTAGTTTAGTGTAGTGTGAAATCCCAGGATCTTTGTCAAGTCTGCAGTGCTAAAAGTTTCTACAGTACTTCTCCTTTGACTAGGTGCTTGATTAAATGTACAGTAGGTTCACACACAGGCCTACAGAGATTAGGACTGAGAAAGATTCTAATGGCAGAATTGCAGCAACATGCACCCTCCCCATCACCACAGGTGTGCAGCTGGGACCTCATTAGTGGTTTGGAGGTGGGACCTGGTTGGCATTGTAGAAGTAGGACCTGACTGGTGGTTTGGAGGTGGGACCTGATTAGAAGTGTGGAGGTGGGACCTGATTGGCAGTGTAGAGGTCTTACCTGATTGGAAGTGTGGAGGTAGGACCTGATTGGAAGTGTGGAGGTAGGACCTGATTGGCAGTGTTGAGTTGTGACCCGGTTGGCAGTGTGGAGGTGGTACCTGACTGGCAGTGTAGAGGTGTGACCAGGTTGGCAGTGTAGAGGTGGGACCTGACTGGTGGTTTGGAGGTGGGACCTGCTGACCAGTGTGGAGGCGGGACCTGCTAGGCGGTGTGCAGATGGGCCTGATTGGCTCCTTCCTAAAGCTGTCCATCCTTTTTTCATCCAGACCTTCTGTGTTCTCCTCGCCATCTTCAACCATCTTCATTCTTCAACCATCTCACTACTAAGGTTCTGAGGAAAAATACCGTTTCCTGACCTCCATCTCCAAATGTCATCACAAGCTCAATGGTTAAATTCCCATGCTTATATATTGCACTGCGTGACAAAATAAGTGAATTTGTTGTGGCTAAATTGAATGAAGACGGTT
>JABFDZ020000001.1:37320772-37331796 GCA_019775955.2 Pollimyrus isidori
TGAGGCATAAATTGTAAAGCGCTTTGAGTGCTCGGAAGAGTAGAAAAGCGCTATATAAATGCAGTCCATTTACCATAAATGGATAATGACCCAAACCATACTATGAAAGCAACTCATGAGTAAATCACTTAATCTCAACCCACCATTGCATGCTTTTCAGTTACTGAACACAAAACTGAAGGCAAACAGACCAACAAACCAGCATCAACGGAAGGTGGCAGGAGTAAAGGCCTGGCAAAGCATCTCAAGGGAAAGAACTCGCCGTTTAGTGAGGTCCATGGGTTCCAGATTCCAAGCAGTTATTTTTCATCGAAGTATTAAATCAGTACATGTATTTACTACATTTACTACTTTACTACATTTTAGCCTCTAAAAATGTAGGCACTCTGTGAAAAATGGCTGTAATTTCTGAAAGCTTAATGCAATACATGTGTTAAACCCCTTAAATTAAAGCTGAAAATCTGTACTTCTGTCACATCTTGATTGCTTAATTTCAAATCCATTGTGGTGGTATACAGAGAGAAAATTGCATTAATGTCCAAATACTTGTGAACTTAATTATATATATATATTGTTGTGACAGAAAACTCAGGAGTGATCAAAGTGCAAGCAGCCGGGTTTATTAGGACCAGGTCAAACAAAAGCAGAATTAAGATGCTGAGATGTGGTTGGGGTCATAGAGCAGAAGGTCAGGTAAGCCAGGGAAATCAGTCCTACATGGGATGGATCGGAGTGGAGCGGACATGGGGGTCTGGGGGAACCAGAAGCTGATAGGAACACGGCATGCAGGTTGGGTCAGTGCTACATGGCAGACAAGCACATTTGCCTCATCCGCCGGTGAGCGTCGGGCAGGGATCCAGACCGGGGGAGCTGAGGCTCCCTCTTGCCACAGCCCAGCAAACAAGCTTCTCCCAGGCTGTCTTCTTCCCAAAACTGATGCCTCTCTCAGGTCATCACTTCACCACTGCCCGCAGGTCTGGCATCCTACTTCTGACACCATTGTAGCACCGGGTGAACCATGGAATTTCGGCAGATGCAGATGAAGATGAGAAGAAGTGGACTGATACAAAGTTGCTCTTTATGTTAGTCCTTAGTACAGGCGTGTCAAACTCCATTACTGGGGGGCAGGAGCCCTGTGTAGCTTAGCTCTTTCCCTGTTCCACCATAAATGATTCAGCTCAAGAGCTGTGTGATAAATAGCGCAAGGTTGAATCAGGTGTGTTATATGAGTGGAAACCCAAAAATGTGCAGGGCTCTGGCCCCCCAGGACTGGAGTTTTACACCTCTGCCGCAACAATAACAGAGAGGCCAGCATGGCAGGCAAATGCAAGTAGGTTTCACACTAACAGGAAGACTCGCACACAACACTAGAGCACATCCGCATTACACATGCAACACAGGTAAGGGTACACACGATACTCTGGAGCACACAAGTATTTTCACTAACAAACATATAAGACAACATACAACAAGACATACAGGGAAAGAGCTAAGCTACACAGCTCACAAGCATGCCAGGATACGCAAATCATACACCGCATACTGTACATAAAAAAAAAATACAGTATTGCCCCAAATATAAGACAAACCCCACTTTTTCTCTCAACTATTTTTAGAAAAAACTAAAAAAAAAAAAACTAAAGGTTTTTAGAATACCAAAGCATGCCTTTATAAAGAAAAAAATGTTTGACAGAAGCATATAAAAAGCCAGCAAACCAGCAAACCAACAAATCCTTAAAAAGCAACCACAGGGAATTGGATTAAGCTAAGTGTATTAAACAGCAAACATTCCAAAAAACAAATGTACTACTTGGTCAGGGGGTAGATAATGAATATTACAAACAGCCCTTGAGGGTGCAGAATATTTTTGTTACAGTAGACCCATGAAGAGGGTTAAAAAAATGTATTACGGATAAAGGTTGAGCCATATTAATATATATGACGTACAGCTCTTTTAAAATTAATGTTACTATCTAGCCGCTAGTGGTATAATACAGCACTCAGGGATACACGTTAAACATATGCATTTCCACGGCTGCCAACTGTCATGCATTTGGCGTGACACTCATGCTTCTTGAGTCACACGTTCATGCAAGAAATCTACATTATGGTAAGTCAAAGCACTTATTACATATGCGGCACCACCTACTTCCTTTTTTGCCCTGAATGTGGTGGATTGACCCCAAATTTTTCAGATGTATTTTGAGGAGGAAAAAAAAAAAATGTCTGTGTATATATTGTGGCATGTCAAACAAGAAAAATTTTATCATCTTTGATATATATGGAATGAAAGCTGATATATATATATATATATATATATACACACACACACACACACATACAGTACATGCAATGAAACCCGTAATATATAGAATGGATACCACAATATTTTTGGCATGCCATATATGTATGTCCATCCATCCATCCATTTTCCAACCCGCTTATCCTACTGGGTCGCAGGGGGTCTGGAGCCTATTCCAGAAGCAACGGGCATGAGGCAGGGAACAACCCTGGATGGGGGGCCAGCTGATTCAAGCTGATAGAAGAGCAACTTTGACTGAAATAACCACTTTTTACAACCGAGGTATGCAGCAAAGCATTTGTGAAGCCACAACACTCACAACCTTGAAGAGGATGGGCTACAACAGCAGTCCAACTAGGGTTCAGTTCAGTGATGGTCCTGGGAAAAAAAATAAAAAATTAGCCTGTTAGTGCAGGTCTTCAGGGTCCCGTATGGCCTCCCTGATGGTAACAGGGATAAGAGGTGATGGCAGGGGTGAGTCTTGTCTTTCAGGATTCTGCTGACTCTGCAGAGGCTGCATGTCCTCAAGATGTTCTCCAGTGAGGGCAGACGAAGTGCCATGATCTTTTGGGCTGTGTCGATGATTGTATTGCTCATCTGTCTGCCACTGGGCAGCTGCCATACCAAGATGTAATACAATATGTCAAGGCACTCTCAACAGAGCAGCAGCAGAAGGACACAAGCAGCTCTGCAGCCAGGTTTGTCTTCCTAAATGTCCTGAAGAAGCGTAGGCAATGCTGAGCCTTCTTGAGCATTTGACTGAGTTGTCTATGTGAAGTCATTAGTGATGTGGCTTCCCAGGAACTTGTAGCTGGAAACTCTATACATTTCCTCTCCTCTGATGTTAAGTAAAAAATTGTCTTCTCATTGTCTCCTGAAGTATAGAAAGATATCTTAGTTTTTTGGTTTTCAGTCATGGGTTGTTTTCTGTGCACCATGCACAGTTTGCAGACTTTATATCTGTATATACTGTCTCATCCCCACCTGAGATCAGCCCCACCTCTGTTATGTCATCAGAGGGAGTATAGAAGGGGATTCAGCACACAGCCTTCTGGCGCGCTTGAAGTCTTGAGTCTAAATCTTCGCAACCTGTTGGTTAAGAAGTCATTTATCCACATACACAGAGCATTACTGAGGCTAAGCTCCAGGAGTTTGCTGACTAACCTACTGGGGACAATAGTGTTAAATGCTGCACTATATTCCAGAAACAGCATCCTCATGTATATCCCTCACTGTTCCAGGTGGGTTAGTGTTATGTGCAGAGGTACAGCGATAGCATCATGCTCTGTGGAATGGTTTGGCCTGTAGGCATACTGATGCTGGTCCAGGGTGCGTGGGAGGGAGGGTTTGATGTGCTTCAGGATCATTCTTTAGAAGCACTTTGTTATGATGGGTGTGCAAGCAGTTGGGATTATTAGGACTATTTATAGTCATTTAGACACCTGATGTTACACTGTCTGGGCACAGGTATGATGGTGGCTGATTGCAGAGAGGTTGGTACCTTAGCCTGTGCCAGGGACAGATTGAAAATGTCCATAAACACCCTTGCCAGTTTTCTTTGAGCATTCTGCCTGGAATGTCATAAGGCCTTGTAGCCTTCTTAACAATGATCATCCTGAGAATCCGCTTTACCTCCTGTGTGTGTGTGTATTTTAAGTGAGTGAGCTTTCTCCCATTTACACACACACACAAATATATGTGTGTCTGTGTGCAAAAAAATTGTTTTCTTGCCTTTCATTTTTTCGACAGGCGATACCAGTGTAGCTGCCCAGCTTAACTTCGTCAAGGACAGTGATATGTTATGAAAAGAATTTGAACTGTCCTTCTCACATTATCTCAGTCTGTATGTTATCCTTCCCCAATTGACAAGAGGAAATAATGCTATCAGAGCTGATGAGAAAGGCACAAAAATGCCATAAACTCCAGAGAATATGGCAGTGTGTCACAATCCGGTGCTGGTGCAGGCGGACAGAACAGCCAGGGAATCACAAGTCCAAGAGAACAGGGTTTTTTATTTAACACTAAACAGGACATCAACACCAGAAAACGTTAATGCCGCGCACTGGACTTAACACAAGACACAGACTAAATACTCTGGACACTGATCACAAGACGGGCTTGCGGCGATCGCCTAACAGGTGATAACAATTAAGGGAATCACAGGAGGAAACGAGGTGGGTGTGGTCACACATAGGGCTGGCTTCGGGAGGGAGGACGCGGATCCTGAAACAGTGCTTTGAAAGTGCCGATATGGTGCATGACTACACTGGCTATTGGATATGAATAAATATGTTCATTGTCATATCCATCATCTGAAAAAAAAAAAATAGTGGAAGATAAAATACGATTGTCATATTGTTTGGTGTTGCACTGCTAGTTTACTAGTTGCTATACACAAAGGAACTGATGCATATGATGCACCGATGCAGAGACAGACAAATATAGGACTAAACCTGCAATTTCAACAAATAAAGGACTAAACCTGCAATTTCATTTCCGACATGCAAAGCACCTCCAATGCTTCTTAGTAAGTTCAACTTGACAGCCTGAAAACTGTTGTTTGCTGTACTTCCTCAACTCTGACAGCAACAGCATGTCCAAATGCCTTTAGATACCAGGAGAGCAAACCACTGCACACGGACTTCCATGAAATGTCAGTGGCCCCAGTTGCCATGTGACCCTGTTTACCCTTTGGGTCATTATTTCATCTCACGCCATCCCATCCTTTCGCCTTACAATAATAGACCTTAACCCAGTCGCTCCACCAAAATAGCTTTGAACTTTTACAGGTAATACCCTTAATTGGTTTGTGTTGCACTCCGTTGGCAGATCCTACCCATGTATCCTGGCAGCTCTCTTTCCTCATCTCAGAACCTAGCCAGAAAGGTCCTGTAGGGTTCATTGCTGAGTCCTCTCCTCTTCTCTTCGCCTATCTAATGCTTCTGTCATTCATTCAGAGGCTTCCCATATCACCGCTGTACTGATAACACTGAGCCTTACCTCTCTTTTCTTCCCACTGACATGCAGGTCTTCACTGACATTACTGTATGCTCGGCTGAAAGCTCCACCTTGTTGACCGGCAACTGCTATCATCATAGTGCTGTGCTGTCAGTTGACTCAGCTCATCCAGAAAGCTTCTGAACAGATTGTCTTTGTCCTGTCTAAACATTCCTTTCCTTCACTGGACACCAGTAGAATTTTGGATCAAGTTCAGGTCTCTGGCAATGCCATACAATCCCAATCTATGGGCACATTAGAGCAAACATCTAACCCAACTGCATATTTTTGGCCTGTGTGGCAGAAACTATACAATTCCTAAAAGATGCACACACCATGGGGACAACATGCAAACACACCAAGAGAGGGGGCAGGATTTGAACCCCTCAATCTGAAGGGGTGAGGCTAGTGTTCATTGAATACACAAATAACAAATGCAGCCTGATTAAACATATCTTGATGAAAGAAGACAGCAAAAGCGGAAGGTACTCAAGGTCTTAGTGATGGTGATGGGGGACTGGTAGAGGGCTGATGAGGACAGTCATCAGAAAAATGATCATGCCTCATTTTTCTGAGATACTAGATCTGTTTTCAAAGTATTGCCATGTAGTCGGAAACTAGGTAACGCCGATAATCTGTTTACCTCAAGGCCAGATTTCCCTAAACAACAGGCAGGAGGGAAAGCAGAAAAAAGTTTTGCCTTGATGATTAGTTAGTTAATGCAGACCTCTAGTTTACTGAGTGCAGTACCCATGCATAGAAAATGAGAAGCAAAACATGTACCCAGCCATGAAGGAGAAGTGAGAGTGTCAGCATCAAAGGTGTCACAGCAACAGCCACAAGACGTTAAGACGCACATTGGGAAGGCAGCATTATCTTTACATTAGTGGTACAGCTGCATGGTCACTCATCCTCCTAGCAGTTCTTATAGTAGGTTTTTATACAAGACTCATGCAGACTTCTAGACATACTTAGATGAAATGAGGCTATAAACACAAAACAAATAATCTGCCCCTCTTGTGAACATTTTGGTAGATAAATAACAGGTATTTTTAAATGTCAATAATTAAATTGCATGAAGGAAGAAGATCTGTATAACATGTTGGGGCAGGTCTGGCTAAAGTTCTCACATGAGAATCATTCCATTAACTGGTAATAACTTATTTTAGGGGAGTATTCACGCGGCCAGGTAGCGGATCACCATGAGAATTTGGGGACTCATTCAGTGTCATTCAGAGACATTTTCTGTCTATGAGTGCATCCACCAAGGTCGCTTGACTGACAATTTTTTTGTTGACCCAGAATCTGATAAATGTACTTGTATACCATTGATCTATAAGTCTCCAGTGACCTGTACTACGAAGCAGGATTACTGGTTTATAGGGAGTAACTTGTCGGATTTAAGGTACCACAGTTTAAATGGACTATATATTCATTCACATTTTGCCCAGACTACCTTACCGCGATAAGCCAGTAACCCTGCTTCGTAGTAGAGACCACAGGCCACTGGTTATATTTGTTGTTATTGTTGTGAAAATGCATTGTTCAAATAAAATTGAATTTAACTGAATATGTGGCAGTTTGAACACAGGAAATGCATCACCACATTGTTTGGAGGTAAGTGAAGATTTTACAACCACAGTCAATTTGAATGCAATTTATAAAGCCATCCAGTGACTGCACGTTTTCACTTGTTTGCTGTTGTTTTTGCTTCTTTGCTGATTGACCGTACAACAGTATGACCTCATTTAACGGAATTTAAGCAGCTATTCTCTGAATCTTCACTCAGTGAACATACACTAAGTTATAGTCCCCTAGCACTTGAACACCCCAACTCCTCCATATGGCCTGGTAGTAATGTGAACCATATTACATTTTATAAGATTGATTTTCATATATTTCTTGTATTCTCTGTACATACAACTGTAGGCCACCCTTCTGAGTGGTGTGCAAGTAACAATTCCTCCTCATTTCAGGAGGCAGACTGCCCAGTGGGCCGTGAAATGAGCTCATTTTGTCATATTGAGGGCCAGTTGAGTATGACTGAGGTAATACCATAATATGTCCTTGTTTATACATAGTAAAATGAAGCATTGAATCTTTTTTAAAGAAGATATTTAAATTTAAATTAATAATTTTGGTAATGCACTAAATAAATATTAAAAAATCTACAGGCAAAACAGCTGTTTAGTTGTTTGAAGTGTAATGCAAAGGTTGCATGTGCAGAGGCGTCGTTATCATTCAGTTGTGACCTCACAGTTCCTTCGTAGAACTGATGCACATTTATTTGGTGCAAGTGCTAACATGATCAGGGCTGTTTTTGTACAGATTGAAAAGCAAATGTATTGCTTGTGGGTTACTCCTTATAAACTAATCATATCTTTTATTGTCCTTGGTTTTTTTAATTTTTAAAATTTTTGTTTGCTTTTATGTTTATTTTTTATTTTCTAATTTGTAGATCCTACGTATGCATTTGCAACATGACAACAAAAAACAAGAACAGCCACAAAAGAAACACAGCTAATGGTTTCCTGTCTGTCATTTTACCTCCTATCTCTTTAAAAATCAGCCAGGTGTAACTGTTGCAAGACTTTTCAGAGTCAGTCGTCTATGGCAGGGTGATTTTTCAATCATGCAGCCCACACAGGGAGCATTTCACAAATAAAAAGCAAATATAAATGTTAGTCCATCACTATCTGAAAGGGGAGAAAGGTTTCATCACCCAGAAAACGGTACAGTGACAACAGGGAAGTCAAGTGTTTGATAATAAACTGTATTTGTCTAAAATTTTAAATAAATTATGGGTAGAATAATGCCTGCTAGCTGTGCTTTATGATGTCTAACATGCAAAAAGGGTATTATACTCTATGGAGAATCAGCATTTTCGATAGGAATACGATTAATAGATTAGAAACAATTTTGTAGGGTATTGAGAAATACATTTGTTGATTTATTGATGATTTTCTTCTTGAATGATGGGTCAGTAACATTTTGTTACACAGTTTTCCCTGGCAAATGGGAATGTAATATATGAGTCTTTTTCTGTTATGTGTGAACTCATTCTGACAAGAATAAAAGCATAAATCATATATTATTAATGTATAATAAGCAAAAGTTTTTTTTATATAAAATGAACACACAAGAAAACTGTTAGCCTCCTTGCAGTTACACAATTTGTAACTATCTCTCTCTATATATATACAGTATATATATGTACATATTATGTATATAATGGGACGACTAGAGGACATGTTACGCTTTGCATTATATAAGTTCTGTTCTTTTTTTCCATGGGAAGTGATATACCCATGGGAGAGGAAATGGACACTGTTAGCCTTCTGAGGAATGTCACAGGCAAATGATTATTCTGGAAGTATGCCAGGCTTTATAAATATAGCAGAAAGAGCTGTCCCACCACTGGATTATCATCTGCCAGCAGATGAGCTAAAGAGGAAAGTCATGAATGAGGCAGCCAATTTACTATGAGAAGAAAATGCTATTTGTTTTATCATTAAGTGAGGGAAAGGAATTGAAATGACTAATGTGCCAATATATTATACACCACAGTGCTGTGTGGCTCTGAAGCGTCTGAGTAGTCGTGAAAGAAGACAATGACAGAGAATTACATCCAAAGGGATAAAACTGCAAGATTAAATAAGGTAAAAATAGCTTGGTGGGAAATGTGTCTACCAGCATTAGCCCCTAAAGACCTATCTGCTATTTCTGCTTCACTTTTATGGTTGTCGTTATTGTTGTTTATTTGAGCCTGAATAGCTGATGTTATACAGTCATATTATTCAATCCCACCATGGAGGTCTGACACTGTGCACTGTCAGGAACAATGCTACTACTAAAAAGCTGATACTAGATTTCATGGTGAAACTTTTGGATATCAGGAAAATCAGTCTCATATTCAACTTCATAGATTCATTATGGCATGATCTAAAACACAGAATTTTTGTAAGGTCATAATGACCCTCTTTGGCAGTGGATTATAGCAAAGCCAGTGATGAGCATATGACAAAAAAACAAGAGAATGCATTAGCGATAGACAGACATTAGCATAATGTCATTCACAAGGTATTAAAGTAGTGCAGTCTTTAAGACTTAAACCTGACCACCATTCCATGACATTATATTAAGATAGCTTTCATTTTAATAAGATTTCATGGGTTTTGCATTCAGTAAACAGCTAAACAAACAAATGTCTTCTGGATATTAAATACATTTATATAAATAATTTAAAGCAGGTACAAGTGTCACCAGGTATCACATTCAGTAAGAGATTATGCATGTATTTCAATATGTATAAATCTCTTTAGTATGAAACATGTTTTATATACACACAATACAGCTCCATTTTAAGTAGCAAAAATATTTCGGAGAGATTGTACATATCTATTTGCTTGTTAACTTGACCTCATCCAAAAAAAAATAAAAAATCCTAATAATTACAAATATATACAGACTATATAAATGCATAGGGAATAGAACTACTTAGATCAGGATGGGAAACTAGCCCTCAACACCAGAGGTGTAAGCTGTGTGTGCTACCACCATCATTGAATTTTTGTTATATATTGGCTATGTAAAGAAAGCTTGTGTTTCATACTGATTATTATTGTTGTTTTATGTTTATTATTTACAATAAAATGTTAAGTCACAAATCAAAAGCAAAATCGCGGCTCCTCGGTTGCCAACTCTCACACATTTGGCGAGACACTCACACTTTCAGATGAACGTTAACATAAGAAAACTTATGGCAAATTTATTTTACTCCATTATAAACGTAACGTTAGCTATATTTTGGGTAGCTTGCAAACCATGCAGATTCTGAGTAATAAAACTGTCACATAGATGCAGATATGTGTGCAGACTTGTCTCAAATTCAAAATTTCACGCCCGACAGCTGACCAAAGTTGGCAACCTTGCTGCTCTATAGAACATAGAATTAAGAATGGTGGATGGAAGTTACCTTTGTCAGTTTCAGTTTATTTCACAGAAATAGTTTTTTTAAGTGGAAGGTGTTACGTACCGGGGTGCGTGCCGGGCGAACAAAACGAAAGTCAGGCGAAATGACGGGAACGAGGAATTAATGGCACACAACACACGGACATAGAAACTTCAATACCACGTCTGCCGGAACAGACGCTGGCGCAGACTGAAATACACAGAACAAGGCACAGGACTGGCGAGCGGTTCGCCTCACAGGTGACTACAATTGGATAATCACATAAGGAGACCTGGGGGAGGCGTGTCACACGAAGGGGTGAAACGTGACGGACGTCGCAGGACGTAACAGAAGGGTACTGATACCTTTGGCCACATCTTTACCTTATATGAATTATATGCTTTATTTCAGGGTTGCAGGGGATCACAGTGGGATTGATCGGGTTTAATACCTCCATGTCTTTTAGCTCTTAAATCACTAGGTCTATTTATACATTAAAGTAATTTTATCTTAAACTTAAAATACACAAAAATAATAATGCTTAATTTTTTGTAAGTTCGGTATTATGTTGAGTCAAGATGAAAGAGTCTGTCAAATGCCCAGAAAACAGTCAGTTGCACTATACAATATAAATCTTACTCCTATATACAGTATACCTAAAGAATTATTAGGAACACCTGTTCAATTTCTCATTAACGCAATTATCTAATCAACCAATCACATGGCAGTTGCTTCAACACATTTAGGGGTGTGGTCCTGGTCAAGACAATCTCC
>JABFDZ020000001.1:37338040-37357474 GCA_019775955.2 Pollimyrus isidori
ACCATAGGTGAGGGTAGGAACGTAGATCGACTGGTAAATTGAGAGCTTTGCCTTTTGGCTCAGCTCCTTCTTCACCAAGACAGACTGATGCAGTGCCCACATCACTGCTGACACTGCACCTATCCGCTTGTCGATCTCCCGCTCCATCCTTTCTTCACTCGTGAACAATACCCCGAGATACTTAAACTCCTCCACTTGGGAAAGGACCTCATCCCTGACCCGGAGAGAGCACTCCACCATTTTCCAGCTAAGGACCATGGTCTCGGATTTGGAGGTGCTGATTCTCATTCCAGCCGCTTCACACTCGGCTGTGAACTGCCCCAAACTGAGAGCCGAAGGTCATGGTCTGATGAGGTCAACAGAACCACATCATCTGCAAAAACAGAAACCTAATCCTGAGGTCACCAAACCGGACACCCTCAATGCCCTGGCTGCGCCTAGAAATCCTGTCCATAAAGGTTATGAACAGAATTGGTGATAAAGGGCAGCCCTGATGGAGTTTGACTCTCACCGGGAACGAGTCTGACCTACTGCCTTTCCAACACCCCTTCCAGGGACTCCAAAAAGGGTAGGTATTCTGAACTGCCGTTTAGTGCATAAGCACAAACAACAGTCAGGACCTGTCCTCCCACTCCAATGCAAAGGGAGGCTACCCTCTCGTCCACTGCAGTAAACCCCAATGTACAGGCGACCAGCCAGGGGGCAATAAGAATACTCACTCCAGCTTGGCTCCCCTCCCCGTGAGCAACTCCAGAGTGGAGGAGGGTCTAACCCCCTTCGAGGAGACTGGTTTCAGAGCCCAGGCCTTGCATCGAGGGAGAGCTCGACCACATCTTGTTGGAACTTCACAGCCTCGTGCACCAGCTCAGGCTCTTTCCCCACCAGAGAGGTGACATTCCATGTCCCTAGAGCTAGCTTCTGAGGTCAAGGATTGGATCGCCAAGGTCCCCGACTTTGGCCACTGCCCAACTCACACTGCACCCGGCCCCTCCTACAGGTGGTGAGCCTATTAGAGGGAGGACCCACGTGCCTTGTTCGGGCTGTGCCTGACCAGGCCCCATGAGTGTAGGCCTGGCCACCAGGTGCTCGCCATCGAGCCCCACCCCCACGCTGGGCTCCACGGGGGGGCCCCAGTGACCCGCGTCTGGGCAAGGGAAACGTGAATCTGTGTTTTTGTTCATCATAAGGGTCTGACGAGCCGCACTTTGTCTGGTTCCTCACCCAGGACCTGTTTGCCTGTTTGGCATAAGCCCCGGGCAACTTAGCTCCTGGGATCATTGGAACACGTAAACCCTTCCACCACGATAAGGTGTCGGCTCCGGGAGAGGTGTTACTTCATTATTAGTTTAAATACTAGAACTTTTGGCCATAAGTGAAAATTGGCGGGAGACCATTTTAAAACGAATTTGAGGAAGAACTTCTTTACATAGCATGTAGTTAGAGTATGGAGTAGTCTTCCTGTTAGTGTAGTGCAAGCTAAAACCCTGGGTTCCTTTAAATCAGAGCTAGATAACATTTTAACAACTCTGAGCTATTAGTTAAGTTCTCCCCAAATGAGCTTGATGGGTTGAATGGCTTCCTCTCCTTTGTAAATTTCTTTATGTTCTTAAATTAATGATCTACTCAACTAATCAAAGCAGCAGCTGGGCCAGATACCACAATAATTTCTCTTTGAGTGCAAAGCTGGGAACAGCACAGATATGGGCCTCTGTACATGCGGCACATTTTTATATCAGTCTTGCATCTTCTAGCACTATGAGAAGTTTAACTTCAGTATTTTGACATTATAGATGCCATTGGAAAATATGTCACATCCTGACCTTTAAATTCATTGAGCCTCGACCTTTCTCTAATTCTCAAAACTCACTTGACATAGTTATTTTGTAGGATTAAATCTGTGTTCTACAGCTTTGAATGTGCAGTTGACATGACCTCAGCTGGTGGTATGGCATGTTTTGCTTTGCATGAGAGGATAACATTTTTCTTATTCTTTCAGATAAAAATGAGTTTTTCCGCATCTTTCTCCAGAATAAAAGTGCAGTCAGCATCTCTGTCGTTTTCATCTGTTCTCAGCACCTAACAGCAATAACGAAGAAGCATTCATGCTTTTCACACTTCAGTTCCCCAATGGTTAGTGTTCCTCATTTCTATGTCCATTATATAAAAGACATCTTTCAGTGGGAAATGAGTAATTTATTTGGAGAACTGTCCAAGTTCATAATTCTTATAATAACCATCCTATTACAACCACCCCCCCCCCCCCCTCCAAAAAAAAGTAAACAGACAATTATTCAAAGACATTATTCAAAGATTCAAACAAAAAGGAGGTGACCAGTAGTTATAGCCATACTCTAGAGGTGACATCACTGGTGTGGAATGCCCAACATCACTTTGAGGGTTTATCCAAATTTCCCATTTATAGCCAAGAGCTTGATATGAAATACACAAATCCTCTTCAAAGAATGTACAGTAGTAGTGCAAAGCAAAAAGTATATGTATGTAGAATAAACAATGTTTTACTATCCCCTCAAAAACGAGGCGCCAGTCTGATCCCTGTGTTCTAAGGCAAAAATAATCACAGCACTAGTTTGAAATGAAAAACAATTCTGTCTAACACAGTACTGCTGCCCAGATTCAGCAAAAACACGTTCAATGTAACAAAACGTTTAGCACTGCATACAAACTAAGCAGTAACCTGTTTAACGTGTGAGATATTGATGTAGGATTGCAGGCACATTATAACGCTTGTATGCTTTACATATTTCATTGTACATAATCTGTGTGTGTAGTGACAAATTATTCTTATCATAGTTATATTCTCTTAAGTGCCCCAAGCACCATTTCAACAAACATTCTAACACTTTATTCCCATGAATGAAGTAGTGATGATTTATTTGATTACATTGCGCAAAATAAACCTGGACTAATAAAAGACAGTAATATGAAGTAGAGCTAAAAAAGACACTGGGGGACCTGGGTGCAGACGTTTGATAAGATTGTTTGTGCCATTTCCTGGGGTATACATTAGATGTGAAGAAAATCACTTCAGGAGTGATTCTTCCCCATTAACCATATATATTAGGGACCATTTATAAATATAGCTTTATTATGTTGCTTAATTATTTATAGTAATTCTAAAGTAATATTCAAAGTGATATTTACTCATAGACACCAGTAAATTTCCCATCTCTCATATCAGGTTGACCTATCTCCTTGCCAAGGGCAAATGTACTCTGAATTTACTGTAAATGCCCGTGTTTTCCATCGCGTATTTTTATTTTCTGAAATTAATTACATTGTTGTGTCTATCCATCCATCCATCCATTTTCCAAACCGCTTATCCTCACAGGGTCGCGGGGAGTCCGGAGCCCATCCCGGAAGCAACGGGCACGAGGCAGATTGTTGTGTCTATTGTAGTAAAACAGTTGCACGAAATATTTAAAATATAACCATTGTAATCGCAAATGGACATTCTATATCTGACATAACCTCATGGATATAGCTGTCAAATAATTTATTTGGACATATTTAAAGTGTGGTCGTTCACCTACATATGACCTTTTTGATAACAGAGATAATTAATACAGAGGTTTTTTGAAGGTAAGATTAGTCACTGCACGTCTACACCAAAGAACTTTGTAACAGCAATTTATTCAGTGTCGAAATTTTTGATTTATGGTTTCTTGCATCTATGTTGCACATTTGTCTTACTTGTAGGAAGGCATTATACATATTTCACTGAATAATGTTGTTATTTTTCAATGAGTTCTTGAAACATTTTATGTATAGGATCATGGGCACTGAATATTATAGCAGTACTAACTATAACTAGACGTATTACACCGGGAGAATAGGCCAGAATAAATCTGGCCAGTAAGAGATTGATTATTACACCCCAGCCTCCTCGCCTTTAGAGAAAATCGACACCATGACAACATAACTGTTTCCTTAAGGCAACAAACATATTTTTGCGAAGGAGACACGGACATGTGGCGTTCACTCTGTCCCACTGCACATTAAATAACCATTTGGCACAAGTGAGATATTACTGGAATATGTAATGCACAGAGAAATGATGAAGTCCCTTATGTATCCCTGTAGCTTCACCATTTTTAATAACATGGCTCACAATGCAGCATTCAGCTCTCTGAGGCTTTATTGCATTTTGAACTGAGCAAAGCATTGGCAAAATGCATCTTTAGCAATAATGAAAACTCATGATTCCAGATCCTCACAAACAATCAGGTCTTAAAATACACATTTTTCAAGACTATATCAAAAAATGGCATCCAGAAAACTAGGGTGGCTATGAATCCTGCACAGAGCATAACCCAGCTTACAATGAATCTGATATCCCGCATCCAAAATGGACGCTAAAATGGTAGCATAATGACATTTAAGGGGCCATATGCAGAAGGTCTCCTCAACAAGTTTTGCATGGACAAATGGATCAGTAAAGCAGCAGAGCTCATTTTTACTGTTAACAGAGTGACTTCTAAGGAACGTCCTTCCATAGATGAATCTATTCCCTTCGCCTTCTCATATGAGAATGAAGATAGTTCTACAAATCTAGGGTTCCCCAGCTCCCTTAGCAATTTGCAGAATCTTGGCTTTCATTTCAAATCTAGGCTTACTCCACTCTGTAGTATCTCTGCTACGACCCTGCCTACAACCCTTCACTGCTCCTTGACACTAGCTTAAACATTAATCCTTTTCTTCTGTTCATTGTCAGCATCTGTTTCCATAATTAAGATCATGAGCATGCTGTTTTTGCACTACAAAGCTTATGGGGTAAGGTCGGCTGCAGCCAGGTTAATGTGTCCGTGATTTGAATACACGCACTAATTGCCAGTTCACCTGAACAGTAGGTGGCAGGAGCCGAGGACGCCTGCATCACATTGCATAACCGCTGAATTTCTGAGGCCAGATTCAAACCACTAACACTGAACACAACACACTCTATGTCACCTTGCCGTTTTCTTTTGTTCAGGAAAAAAAATAATAATAAATAGCTTGGAAATTCAAGCAATTGAACGTAAGGTCACAAGTTCAAATGCTTTGACAATCTGCTACTGTTGTATTCCTCTGTGAATATACCCCTTGTGTGGGGCAGCTGGCTTAATGTATTTTTGCAGCTAAGCATATTGAACATTTATAGTAACTAATGATGTATAATACATAAATTTCACATAAATGTAAAACCCCTTGATAGATATTGCCCATTGCAATTCTTTATCTAAAAGGTCATACATAAAACCTTCATGAGACTTTGATAAGCCTTGCACCAAACCTTCATTACTTTTACTAAATAAACATTTATAAATTATACATAGTTTATAGAGGTCTTATCAAGGTTTTATGTAGGGGCCATTATTGAAAATGCTGTCTCCAAAGAAAGTCATTAAGTCTTGTAGGGGACAGTTTCTTCCTGGTTCTCATTAGGTGCTATAACTCTGGCTCAACTTCATGGAATCAATTTCTAAGGAGATGATAGGAGATGTAATTGGAATTGGTCATTGGAATGACAAAAAGTCTGTTATGTTCAATGCTAATTCAAACCGTAGAGCTGAAGGAGAACCACGTTATGAGTGGAAGACCGTGTATTGCCAAAGCTTTCCTCAGGCTGCCTGCCGAATGGCATTTGACGTAATACAAATTTGATCAGTGTTGGAATGTCTTTGTACAATACAGTCAAAATGACACGTTCATAATTTTCAAAAACTGGGGTACTTGGCTCAGAACGCACTGTGACATCTATTGAATAAATTAACTTGATGAGTACAGGCACGCACCCTCTAATTGTTAGAATTATGAAGAGAAGGCTGCAGAGTCAACATCTGTTGAGTGGCGTACTATTGTGTACCATTTGATTTCTAACAACTTAAGAGAGGTTCTGCTTAGAGTCTATGCCAGAAAAAATGTTTGTTGTCTTCTGGGGATTTCATACCTCAGGAGAATACCCTACCTTGTCATTAATAATTCTGTTAATAATGTTAGGATTTATGGCATCAGAGCACTTAGCACAACAGCCCACAACAAGACATCCTACTCCATGCTGCGAGTTCTCTGTGCCTGCAATGGATTACTGCTTGCCTGTCATCTTCTTACCTGATACGCAGCATTATGCATTGTACATCAATCTCTATCCCATTGCGCCATCCTACTACAGAGCTGCAGCACACCTAGAGCCTATTTCAGGAAGACAAGGGCCTGTAACGGCCCAGATGGATGCCAGCAAACCGCAGGGCACACACTCACACACAATCAGAGACTACGGGCAGTTTTAAAGATAACGGTTCACTCAACTGCCTCTAAGACTGTAGGAGTAAACTGTGGGTGAGCATGTGAGCTCTGCATACACAGTGCCAACACGAGACTCAAGTCCGCCGCTCTGGAGGTGTGAGGCCACAGTGGTACATACTGAGTTACTGTCTCACCCATTGTAAGACTTTTTAAAAAAATGATAAAACATATAATTTTAAAGAAAAAGTTTTTTGAATACTGTTTATTAAATTATAGGCATACATTGCAGTAAAGCAAAGTGTGACATACAAAACTTATATACAGGACAGGAAATTGAACCTTTTAGTTTTTATGCTTTATTGTTAATATTCAAGGAAAATGAGCTTGAAGTGTGGGTGTCAGTGTATTTAAAAGTCTCATAATCTGTTACATCTGCGGCAGCTTATGGAGACATGAAGGCTCTGCGTCGACAAGCTGAGCATGCTCTATGAATGCTAAGCACTGCCTGTGCTGCATAAGCAGTCTGCCATTGAGATCCTCTGCACATCTTATGAATAATGCATACTTTTAAATATTCCATCATTTTTTGCCACTTTGCAAATGCATTGATCATTGTTTATTAATCTTTAGCATGGTAAGAATCCTGTCTCACTTAAAGCCAGTGTGCAGAGGGCATTTATATAAGGTTGAATGTTTATATCTGGCAATTGCAGGGGCTTTGGAAGGCATTTGTCTACAACCTGCTGTTCCTGAAACCACTCCTGAATTTATTTAATGATGCATATGGAGACATTTTCAACTTGGAATATGGGTACACCATAGGGGAATAGTGTTTACACCAAAGGGTGGTCATGTGATGTGGCTGTCTCTTCCTGGGCGTATATATCATATGCAGCGTGAGATCAAACCTAAAGACTCCCAAGTGTTGGTTGCCCATATTAATAATCACTGTCATTAATAACACAAATATTCCTGTATATCGGGTATATTAAAGCAGTTTAAAGGTGGACTAAACAGATGTTCAGTGACTTTCAATACAAACCGGTTACTTTTTCTGTTATTTGTAACTGACAATACTCTCTATTATACTTTTGAGATAACACACCAGCAGAGGGCTCTCTGTCCTAATCATCTGTTGACCTCTCATTTTGTCCTTGCAGTGGTAAACCAGTAATATGTTAAGTTATTAACCCAAACAATATTTAATAGTTAAAATGATTGTTTATGCATTTGTTTTTGAATATGGGTGGTACAATGGAGATCTGATCACCCATTATGTTTATTTTTCACAATGTGACGACACTTGCATCAGTAAGAGAAAAATAAACATTAAATAAGCTATTTTATTCCAAAGCAGTATAGATGTTGAAGTTTACTTGTCTGAGTATCACTGTCATTTTAATCATGCAAAAGCAGTTTTAGTGAGATAAGCTTTAAGGTAGAAAGCGCTCTGCATGGAAAAGTGATTATAAAGGGCATGATAAAGGCAGGGCGCGCGAGCAATCTCTGATGGCAAGCTGCAGCAGCAGCAGGACACGTCTGAATAATCCCCAGCAATGTGACCTCATCTACATTCTCTGATGAATATGTTCTGTCACCACGTATTTAACAGCGTGACATGCCACTCAAGCACAGCTACTCTTACTGAGTTTATACTGATCTCATACGGCTGGTGATTAATCATTCCCTGCGATACATGGACTGTATATAAATGCAAGCTGATGCTATGGAAGATTTTGCGCTGTTATCCTATAGAAGAAAAAATAGACTTTCAGCACTGTCTCTCTCAGAAAAAATGACTTCTTTGTAACATATCATAGTCATACTGCACATATCAGTTTTTTTGTATTGTATTTTATTTTTGCAAGGTGCTGTAATTACCTCCAGGACAAAATAATCTTCAGTAGGAGAGACTCAATATGAACTTCAACTGGAATCTTCTGGGTAAACCCTAACCCTTATTTTGTATAGCACGAATGGCCCTGTTGCTTGTGCTTATGAGAGAATTTTGGTTTTATACAACCACATTATAAAACTGGCGAATATGACTGTAAAATATGGTACCTGCATCTGGCACTAAGGCCTCAGCTGAGACATCCTGATATGATTTTGTCTATTATTGCTTAGTGAAACATTCTGTGTTCTACCTTATAAAGATACATCACTCACATGTAGTGAGACATGTACTCTACAGCTAAATATACTGTAGGCCTTCCATGAAGCAAATGCAAGCTGTTCAGAGCAGGTTCCTTGTTCATGATAGCTCATTCCATTATCATCTAAGCTGGATTTTGTAAGTATATGCCTGAAGATATTTCAGAGAACACGTAATAACTGACAAATAAATAGGGAGAATGAGGCAACAGTATTGATGTTTCTGTGTTTACTAAACAGAGTGAACCTTCTGCTGCTATAAAATTTAAGTTGAAAACCAAAGGAGATCAATGTCAATGACAATACCCCATTCCATTAATGTGATGATGAAGAGGAAAAAACAAATACCACACTGCAGTTCAGCTACCAGAAAAACAAATTGCTGTGAAAAATAACAATCTTTTTCCCAACTGTAATGCAATTATATGAAATAAATTAGTTTGAAATTGTTCCCAATTAACTCATGAAATATTAACATTCAAGGGCAAGTGTAATTCTGGATTCCTCATATAGAGAAATAAGGAAAATAATAATCATTGCAATGCAGAGAAAGATCACAACCTTTCTACAACTTCAAACATGAAAATAAGTACTTTAAAATAAGTATTTGAACCCAAAAGCAACAAATATTACAATCATATTTTACAAAATAGTGGTATAAATAATATAAATAGATACTTGAGACACAAGTTCTTTTATAATATGAACTATTGTGTGTAAGAAGCCAAATAAGAAGTTGGATTCCATGTGACGGCAGTGGAAAGGCCTGCATGCAAGAGTGCGGTTTTTGTTTTGTGACCCTTGTTTTGCATTGCTGTCATATGTTTGTCCTCCGTGACACACTTGTTTTGTCACCCTCGGCTGACAATCTGCTTGGCATTCCCCTGCTATTTAGGAAAGGTCACCTTCTTCACTGGTCAGACCAAGCTGTTGCTGCTTCTCTTTCCAATCCATCGCATTTAACACTTCCGTACTCACGAGGGGCAGGATCCAGAACCTAATCATACGCAGTGAGAGCTGCCTCCGTCCCACACAGGGCTCTCAGTCTGCCCCTGGTGCTGCCACTCGTAACACTTTGGTCTTCATTTGGTGTTTTTTTGCTGCTGTTCGTTACTTAATGTCCACACTATGACTTTGCAGATCTCTGCCTGTTTGGAAGATGTTCTATTTCTTCTTTTATTTCTTGGGGGGTGGGAATCAAGGTTTTCTATCTAATCTACTTTTTTTGCAGACTGGAATATAAATTTGTATGCTTCCCCAGTGATTTTATGAGTTAAAAACTCGCTGCTTGCCTTAAATGTCCCAAATTTGACCCTCCTCTCCTGCTTGTTTGCCTATAACACTCTTACCAACCTACATTTCTAACCCTGATTTAAGCATATATGAATTTGAAGTCTTTCACATCGCAAGCATTGAAGGCATTACATGTTAATCTCTTTGTTTCTCAGTAAAACGCAATGACATCCCTCTTTTGGGACCATGACCTCACGTGGATTTTTCCCTAACATGTTTCATTGTCTGCTCAAGTTGTACCAAACAATGACATACCAAGTCAATTTCACCATCAACTTTTGAAAGATCCTAAATGAATATTAACTGAGAGTATTACAATTGCACATTTGTGGTGGGTTTGTGGACCATCCTGGGTTATTTCCTGCTTAGCGGCCATTGTTTCTGGCATTTTTGGTTTTGCATAGGTAAAGTGGGTATGGAAAATGAATGAATGATTGAATAACTGCGCATCAATAAGTATGCATGTCACCTAAGATAAGAAAGATCTCCACAGACACGGGATTCAAATTACTATCTGTGTCATTTTTTACTTTAGCTTTGGTGTCAATTCTGCTGCATGTCGTTTACATCTTACTGTGCTTAGATCATGCAGGAAAAGCCTTAGCATACTTATGGAGGCAGGGTGTGGTAATTGGCATAGTTTTAGATCTGACCTTCACGTTTCTAAGCCCACTACCTATATAAAGGCTGCAGCCCATTTTATTAGCAATGTGGATGTCTCAATTGTAATACTAAACCTGTGTACAATGACTGTAGGGTGTCTCAATTGTGTATACATGAGGCAATGCACCATGGGAGGCTACCTGCCACCACTGAATCCCTTTAGTGTTTCAGAATGAGCTATTCTTTCCAGATCACATAAACAGGTCCAGCGGATGTGCCTTTCAGCACAGGCAGACATCCTCAGTGTATCTCCAAACCCCTCCACTAAACCTGCCTCAGCTTCTCTGCTGGATTCTGAAACTGCTAATCTGCTGTGAAGTAAACTGACTTTGCCCGCACCTCACATAGCTGTCAAACACAGCTGCTGGGCCCGGCCAAATTCATCACTCGGCTCTCATTTTCTAACTCTCTTCTTGCTGGGCTTCAACTTTTCCACACCAGGCCTCTTCAACAAAGTCTTTGTGGACTGCAGAATTCCTCCACTCTTCATAAAAGAACCAAAACTTTTCAGTTCTAGCTCTGAGTTCCTAATGACTTCCTATTAGCATTCAAGGGCTCCGGTCTCTTGTCCAGGGTCCATTTTCTTTATCTTTATAGATGTGTCTGTGTCATGTTGGTGTTTTCCTACATCCTAAGCTTATTTCAAGTGGTACAACTTAAGTTTTGAGTCAGATGGTCTAAAATTGCTTAAAGCTGGTGGTTAACTATGTTCTGTTTTGTGTTTTTGCCATTTTGTGTTTTTTAATCACTTGTAATTTATCAAAGCTTATTACATTTACCAATCATATACTTGTATTGATACTCTCAGTCTGCCGCTTCTTATTCTTGTTAGAAGCAAAAAATCTCCCAAATAAAATAAAATTTTTATTACTTAACACCTGACAGTAATACAAGATGCAACTGGGAAGTATATTTCCAGGCACTGGATGGTAATATCCACAGTTCTCAACTGTTCCACATACCCTTTCATAAGCCTAATTTTACATCAGTCAGATTTACCCCTACACCATTGTAAAAAACACATTTACAAAATAAAAACACTATTACTAATTACTAATATATAAATGAAACCATGATGTATATTTTTTGTTCTTGTTTTTTTTTGCATCAGCGCTTCTATAAACTGTGTATCTTGCATCTGTTGTATCTTTTTTTGCATCCAGTCCAGATATGCTTAACTCGCATTTATTAACAAACGGGAAGAGGACTTTACAGAGATGAAGGGCATTTCATGACAAAATAATATTGATGTATTTGGTTATGTAGAACAGCATTCTGACATGGTTTTCATCAAATGAAAATAAAAAGGGCAAAAATGTATTTCAACATTAAATCTTAAAATTTGAAATGTACAGGGTGGCTTGTATAACCACAAGAGATCTGAAAGTATCAACTTCTCACAAAAGCAAAATGGCACCATGTACTACAAGGCAGACAGCAACTTTTTTATGGCAGATTGTTAAAAAAAAACTGGCTGTATTGTACATTCAGTACATCCTTTATGTGCTTTTTAACGGTGTATGGAGCTTGTTGAGGAAATAATTACACAAAACATCGATACATCATCCAAGTGTTTTTCTGTGAAAGGTAATAAAACTTGTGCTTTAAATGTGAAAATGAAACCCCCGAGTTAACTAAATTCAGATAAAAATGTTTGGTAACCTTGGTAAGCGATGAGCCCAAGCATGATTCATTGCCGCACAATATACATAGATTTAAATGTCTCTCCCGGCACCAGAGTAAAGCTGTCGGCTTGCAGGTTATATAAGCACATAATGTCAAAAAGACCTTTAAAAAAAGTTGTTGATGCCTATCAGGGTGGAAAGGTCCGATGGCTCTACAGTCTAAATGGAGATAGTTTGGGACAGAAGTGAGTCCTCCAAGGAGTTTGAGTGGTGGGAGGATTCCAGGAATTTGAAAGTCACTTTCGCTTTGAGGTTCATGGTTTTACCATCAGAAAGACACTAGGCAGAATGAAGATGAGTGACAGGGTGGAAGAAACTATTTCCTAAGAAGAACTTGAATGTTAACTGCAAGTTTTCCAGGAACCTTGCTTTATAATGTAAGTTAATTCTGCTACTGTTCCCAGAAAGCTTAAGAAGTTTTTTGCATCAACAACTCACCCTCCCCCAGCCCCAGTTGGCAAGTTGCACTGGTGGTGTATCAGTGATATTAGTCAAAAATATATCAGTTATTCATCTTTATGTAACAACAAAACATCCTAGATTAAACCAAGCTCCTCAGCTTTGGAGACAGAGCCTTCTCTTGGGTGGTCCCCCTTCCCTCTGATATCTGTAACTCCCCCTCTGTTCCAGTCTTCAAATCTCACCAAAAACCTTATCAGTCTCCCAAGCTTTCTAGCTCCATTCACGCCGCTGTCTTCACTTTGATCCCTCCATGCCTCCCTTGCTCTTCTTGCTTTATCCATTTATTACTTGCATTCTGCATCATTGTATCACTAATGGGGCACCATGGCAGTACAGCGATTAGCACAGTTGCCTCACTCCTCTAGGACCTGGGTCTGAGTCTCCACTGTGGCACCATGTGTGTAGAGGTTGCATCTTCTTCCTTCGAGTGCTCCAGTTTCCCTCCACAGTACACAGACATGTTGAGGTTAATTAGAGCTACCAAATTGTTCATAGGTGCGCGTGTGCGAGTGAATTATATGTGAGTGCTCTGTGATTGGTTGGTGCTCATCCTGGTTAGTTCTCTGTCTTGCCTCCATAGGCCCCAGACCCCGCTGTGAACCTATGTAGGACAAGCAGTTACAGAAAATGGATGGATGGATTGCTCATCAGGACATTTACATGCACACTAAGAAAATCAAATTATTATGTTTATCTGACTATAACTGGACTTTTAAAAAACATGTAAACATGTTAGTCTGACTGATGTCATTTTAAATTGAGTTTCTCAAGTTGAACTAAAATGCTCAGACAAAGTGATTGGGAGTCAATTTCCTCCAGCATGTTAATGTTCAGTCGGACCCAAACTGGCCTAGGCACTCTGTATTTGCTCTACATGTCTTAGACCTGGAAATAACATAAGTCGGTACACAAGAGAAGCTTGGAGCATAGCAGAGGATATACAGCACATACAAAATGTACAGAGCTGTAAAGCTGCCCAATTCACTGCTCATCTGAATGGCGCTTTTCCAATGCACCTGGTAACGTACTTTTGGTACTTCAAGGTGTAGGTTTTCTACTGATGTAAAAACTGGTACCAGCACCGAATGAAATCACAAAGCGAGGTGGGGAATTTTGTACTAAATCAAAAAAAAATGGCTGTAGAAGGGTTTGATGACATGTGAAATGAATACCAACATCACATGTTCAATATTATTAAGTGGTTGCATATCCACATGTTTTGTTCTTTGTTATAATGCAAGGAATCATATGCATTAAATTTAAATGAAGCTGTCAAACTTTTTCCAGTATTTTCCTCCAATTCGTGACATGAATGTGCTTAATTATTTCAGTATCAGTCTGACAATCAGCTACTGAACTTCTGGCCAAAAAATGCCTTGCCAGTGGATGCTTGTCTTCTTTTAGTTGCAGTGAAACACGTCACTCTGCACCTCCTTGTCATGAAACGTGCATCAATGTAAAGCCATTCAGAAAAACCAAACCACTGTCACTTACACAGAAAGTACAATATGCATGTGATGTGCATGCTACTAAGCGAACAAGTCAAAATCATCAGTAAAAAATGTGTAAGTGCACAACTGCAGAGCAAACCAAGCTGTGCTACTGAGGTGTTCACGTTCTCTTAGGAACCAGCCACTACTGTGGCATTTCTGCTGAAAATACAGCATTTATGTTTGTAAGACATATCACTATGCAAATCAACAGCATAAAGACCCATTGTAGCTGTATATAAATGTCTCTTTACCTATCAGTTACTATATTGCACATTTCATTGCTCATATGAGTTTCTCGCAGAGCACAGGCTCTGCGCTTATATTTGTACCCCGCCCCCACCACAGGCTCATAAGGTGGATTCACACTATATAGGACGTTTTACCTTAATCTTGCCTACAGTACACAATAGATGCGGATATTATCTGTGGATTGGAGTCTTCGTTTTTGTGTTTTCTCTGTAATTCATTCTCAGATGGGCCCAGACCATGCAGGTTATGAGGTAGATGTTCTTATGCAATTTCTATGGTTTGTCTTCTTTTGTATAGAACGGAGTCAAAATTTATATAACTAATGTTATCTAGAATTTCCATATCTTAGTATCCATATTGCTTTTTATTATAGTCACTAAGTCAATATATAGTGCAAGCATCATTCTTGTCTATCATTATGAGAAAAAGATTCTAATGTGGGTGGAATTTGGCCCACAGCCCTGTGTATGAATAAATATATAATGGTTCAGTAAACTTTGGTAAAACATTCAAAGACTTAATATAAAATATTTAAAACGTAATGTGATTGGATACATCATACTGTATGTTAATAAACACTTATTTCAGTCCTTAATTTGGTATGTCTTCATATATAGCAGTCTATATAATTATTGCTACAAGTCCTACGCATGTAAATATAATGCATATACATGAATATACAAAGTTCAGTTTAAGATATCTAGCATTATAGCTTTAAAACGTCTAAGCTGGAAGCATACTGATGTAAACTTCACAATGATCTATGATAATGTATTCCAGGATGAATTTCATCCATCCATTTTCAATGACTGCCTTCCTAATTAGGTTTCTAGTGGCCACAACCTATGGTGGGAGGCTTCAGGCATGCTTCACTGTACAGAGAATCTCAGTCTACGGTGAAGGATTCATATGTATGCATATCTGAGCATGCTGTCATCCAAAGGGTGATCTTGAGTCTCTGGTTCATATAAAAATAAATATTTTGTCTTCAGGCTGTGGGAGAAAATAACCAAAAAAAGAAAAACCCAATAACAAAAAAAAGATGTCAAAGACTCAATATATGGAAGCTTTGAGGCCAAGCAAGGATATTTGGAAGTGAATTTCCAGTGTATTCATCAATTTCCATGCCCAGCCCTTGTTCAGCCTTGTGTACACATGGCTTGATGCTCTAAATATACACTCAGGCACCATATTTTGTTTCTAGTTTTGCTTTTTCAAGACATTTTTATCTGTAATAACACATCTAGCTTACAGTTTTTCATCCATTCCATTTATGTACGTACTGTAGCAAGGAGTGGTGTACCTCTGGAAATTCAAATCTTGGCACTGGCTTTTTCGGCTGTATGTAACATCATTTATCTTCATTGTGAAGCTCAGATTTCATGCGACAGCTCCCTCTGTTTATAAAAGTGGCAAAACCGAGCTGAGCTAAACAGTACACACATAGACGCAGGTTTATAATTATATATTTGTGGGGACTCTCTATTAATTTCTATGGGAAAAACTCATCCTAAAATGAGGACCTTAACCGTAAGTGACCAAGCACAATACACCTAATTCACTCACACAAAATCACACATACTCTCTCTCTCTCTCTCACACACACACACACACTCACACACACACACAGCCAGGGATTCAACTCAAATAGGAATGCTGTTGGTTTCAATGCTGAAGATATTAGAGATTAATTTTAAAAAGTGTTTATCAAGTTTGAGTGTATAGGCCATGTGGTATAGCAAAGAAACAAACAAGCAGATAAATTGACCCTCAGATGGATAAATGCCTGTTGTCTTGGTGACAAAGAAATCTGAATGCAATTTCAGCTATCATAGCTACAAGATAGACGATCAAAGCTACAGTGTCATACTAGCCAAAGATACCATATTTACGATTGGGGAAGGAAGACAAGCAGGTGGACAGAAATGTTTTACTCTGTAACATAATAATGCAGTAATTGAGATAAGAAACACAAATCCCACTGGTGTAGAAACAGAGTGCTTTAACATGAAATTCAATAGTAAGATTTTTTTTTAATCCATCAAACCAGCAGCCTCCCTTAGGCATGTTAGCAACGCACTTGAGACAGGATTTCGATTAATATTCAGTAAGTGAACATTCAAGGGCAACACAAACTAGGATCAGTGGTAGAATATAAAGAACATTGGTTAGCGGAATCTGGCTGGCTCCGTGTGTGAAGGAGAATACATTGGAGAGTCAGAATAAAATACATGTGTACTGCAGAACAAGTGAGGATTTTGGCAGGAAGAAAGGAATTCCCCAGGGGTTGAAAAACTGATCAGAAGGATGTAATAAAAGGAACATCAACCACAGAGGTATTACTTAAAACTCTGAAAAAGAGATTTTCGGCTTGCTTTTGCAGTTATTGGGGATGTGACGCAGGTTAGCAGTAAAAGATTATTCTGCTTTTATTAGCTTCCGAGCATTAAGAGCCACAGCAGAACTCCAAATGATCACTTTCAAACAGGCATCACCTATTACAGGAGGAAATGGAAAAAATAAATTTCCCTGGAAGTGAAGGCTGCAAGAGGTTACAAGTAAATATAGGCATCACTACCTGAGAGCATGTCACAGGGGCCGCCAATAAAGTACAGTATGAACCATGCTTGCAGGTGAATGGGGTGGAGTGTGACGTTGATTTAACAGCTAACACTATTCTGCTCCAAGTATGTTCAGAGACAATAACAAGAACCACTCTGGCTATATCAGGGTAGAAAGGCACTGGTTTTTCCAGAGTGGTGGGTAATGAGAGGCAAGTGAAATGCTGCGGAAAGTTTCTAGGGTGATTCGAGAGAGAGAGATTCATAGTGCTGTATATGACATATCGCTCAGGACTTGCTGCATCAGACCCTTTGAAAAGAACAGAAAATAATCCAACTGTAGAGTGAGAACAGCATGCGCATTCTGCATCTGTTATTCATGACTCTGAACATGACTCGTGACAGTGTCAGGGTTAATATGAAGTATTCAGAGTGGCTGTCTCTGTGGACACTGTGGAAACCTGCTCCAGATGGCCACTTGGACAAAGGCACCGCAACACAATTTATAGTTGTTGGTTCCAATAATTCTTGTAATACATATATATTTATAAATGTGCTGCAGATATCTGCCAAGATTTACCTTGTCTTTCAATGGTACAGCGTCTCCTGATCAAGCTAATGAGGATGCTAAGGGGTGCTGCACTATCAGTTCTAGATTCATAAGCAGTGAGATGCATGCCAGTATGGGGGAGAGCACCCGGCCACCGCCTCCTGAATGCTAGAGATGCCAGTGTGAGCTCCCACAGAGGAGGATGGGCACACTTCTTATACCATTTGGTGAGGGGGCTGGGGAAATAAAAAGTTGGATTATGGATGGGTTAAGCGACTTTTCCTAAGTGAACAAATTGCTCAACCCTGTGCATGAACATGAACCTCCTTTATACGGTGTCAATGTATGCTGGCGTTCTGGTGAGGATCACAGTCTACTGCATGTCCACACATAACACACATGATGAATTCCTTTGGGATTAAACAAAAGAAATAACAGCTCAAAGCTAGGAAAGAGTGGATGCATACACAGCCATCGATGGGGTCACATGGGTGCACAGAGTTAAAACTTATATGCAGTGGGAGTTGATGGAACAGCAGCATGTTTGACATGCTTCTCACCATTGTAGGCAGACATATTGTCAGTAGATGTTCCATTTTGTTGTTTACAAGATTAGACTTTCAAAAAGAGGACACTACTGGGAATATACGTTGACAGACTGAATCGATATCTAATTACCACCAGCATGTTACACTGCTAGAGTAGGGGTAAAATACAGGGATCTGTTGTTCCTCCAGCAAGGTTCAATAGCATCTTGTAGATCATTTCTTCCCTGGTCATCTGCATAATCCTGTCATAATGAGTTTGGTAGGTAGATGGATGGATGAATACATGCGATTAATCCTCAACTAAAACAATAACATCAATTAGGATCAGTAGAATCACCAGTGGTTTGTTGGGAATGATACCTTTGTCAGGGTAGTTTAAGTGTGTTGACCAAGCTGAGCTGAAACCAGTTTACGCCACAGATCAATTCTGAGCAGTGCCACTAAACAGCTGTGCTGTTGAGTACTCTGTACAGGACAGGATAGGACAGAACAGAGCAGCAAGGGAAGCACTGAATCACTTTGGTGAGTAAGCAGTCTTTCCCCCCAAGGATCTCCTCCACCCACGTTGTTACACAACACAAGATAAAATGAATGTGATCTAGCACGTTGTGTAGGGGCTTGATTTCAGAAGGCATGGTGCACTATCCTGGCAAGCAGGAGACAAATGTTAATGCTTTTGTGCTCCCATTTTCCAAACTTACACAGCTGGTGAGACATTTCTCTATAATGGCAGATTTATATGAACATTTCAACAGAATATATTCTATAGTATACCGTTTATAGTATATAGTATAGCACACTGGACACCAAATGTCTTTTTGTTTCATATTTATAAAGTTACATACAGTGGTACCTCGGTTCTCAAACCTAATCCGTTCCGGACTCCGGATCGAATCCTAAAAGGTTCGAGTTCTGGTCTAATTTTTCCCATAATAAATAATGGAAAACCAATTAATTGGTTTCCGGCCACCCAAAATTACAGCTAAATATTTTTTAAGCATTTAAATGCAAAATGAACAGGATGAAACAAGAACATTTTTTTTAATCGCTTCCAAAACGATAAAGATCTTATTCCAATATTACCCCTGTCCTACCCCGATCCTCCACTCCTTCCGTGTGCCACACCCCCTCGTCAACCTCGTGTGGGATCCCCATGTGATCAGCTGTTTCTGGTTGTCATTAGTCCTCTAAATTAGTGTTCCAGTGTTTCCAAGGTCCGATCATTGGGTGCATTTCACTTGCTTACAGCGCTGGCTTAAAGCAATGCATTCTGATCCTAACGCAATGCATTATGGTTAGATGCATTGCGACCTCTTACCAGGCTGCACAAAGTGGAACCGCCTCATGACGATATATGTTTGCCCTTATTGGCTGAAGTGTAGTTACACACATATTTGTATTCCAAGCAGTTCCGATGTGTAATCTGCAATTTCTCCCAAATATCATGTAAAGCAGTGAACTGGTTTTCAGTTAATTTACCTAGTAAAATAAAGTTTAAATAAATTACATAAATGCTCTAATAGTACACGTAAG
>JABFDZ020000001.1:37399410-37415889 GCA_019775955.2 Pollimyrus isidori
CACATGTGCAAGCACATGCATATACATAAATGTACATACCTACATATATACCCACAATACACTTACATACACATATATACTGCATGTCGGAAAGAGGGCAATATAAGCTGACATCGTTCAGTCTATTCATCCAGCATTTCTACTTCGTGCAGCATCTGCTTATGATTTGCATGGAAAATGTAGACGACAGACAGGCCTTCTGGTCACGTACTGAGGCAGGGTCAATGAAAAAAGGATAACAAAAAAAAACGAAACATGGGTGTTGCCGTGCTATGGTACGCCAGAGCCTGAGACAAAGGCATTAGGTAGAAAAGCATTGCCACATCTAGAATAACTGTCTCTAAAAAGCTGTCAATGCAAATATATCAGTCAGGGAAACAATAAAAACAGCTTTACCTGAGGCATGGAAAACTTGAGAAAGAAGAAAATGAGAAAAATATAGAGTATGGTAGAAATCTGACAGGCATACATCTAACTGAACAAAACTGAGGGAAGCCAAAGTGAACTTGATGCTGTTGGAATGACAATAATGTATCCCCAGATAGCCCCATCACCTGTACCCGTCTAATCCCTGCTCCTCCCACACTCTCCAACCTCTACAATCTCTAGCCACCCCCACGCATTCTGCCCACCTTTCCAAAAAATTTGCATGATTTATCTCAATGTAATCTGGTTCACCAGATCTGAGTCTATGGCTGCCTTCTTGTACGTCACTAATAGTTTGAGAAAGATCCATTAAATACTTTTTGAGTTATCACATTAACATAGTTAGGCAGTTCTTCTCCTTGCTACCACTATGTGGGGTTGCTTAAATTTTGGGGCATAATTTGGGGCCTAAGTTTCATATTTTTACCTTTGCAACGTGCCTACAAAGTTTGCCAAAAGATTTGTCAAATACTCTTTGAATTATCATGCTAATGAGATAAGTGTCTGCAGCGGCGGACAGGTCCCAAAACCATATGTATTCCCCCAGCAGGGAATAGAACTCCATGAATGTCAACATCAAGCAAAATGTGGATGTAGCTCCTAAAAGAAATCTAATAAAAGTCTATTAGAAGTTGGGAGAAGTAGACCACAGTGGTCAAAAATAGCTACATGGTTTCCTAGGTGATTTATCAGTAGAGCAGTGTTTTAGTGATGTATTAAGCACAGTAAAACATGGAATTGCCGTAGACCAGTTCCACACCATTAATGTAATCTAGTGCAGGAAGAAACTGTTAATATGGTTGATCATGCACGTAAAAAATTTGGCCTACATTTGTGAACCACACAGAATGCTCAAATGTAACGAGTCAAAACTTTGCATTTAGATATTCTACACCCACTCAGTCATCTGCCAACCATTTGCAGGCTCACAGTAAGACTACTACCTGCCCAAGCATCCTTGCACAGGATGCCATTCTAACACAGGGCATTTGCTTTCACACATTAAAGTAAATGTGTGAACTCCAATACACGTAACTGCATGTATATAAACGGATAACCAGTGTACCTGGACAAGACCAGCACAAAAAAATGCAGAATAAGATAAGACAAGATAAGATAAGATAAGATAAGATAAGATAAGATAAGATAAGATAAGATGACCTTTACTGGGTAAATTAGTGAACTTAAAATGACATCTATGATAAATTTGTGGTTCCCATGTGGTTAAAAAAATAGACATTTCACTGATGCAGGAGTATAAAAAACTTCAATAAGTATAATACACAGTCAAGAAAACAGAGCACATATTAATATCTAAAACAGCTTAAAGAAGAACAGATGATGAGTCAGAAAGAGTTTGGTTTAATGCGCCTGGTGTGTGTGGCACGGTGGAGATGGTGCTGCAGTGAGGTTGGCAGGCTTGAGGTAGGTCTGATGACTGTGATAAATGCAATAGCTAGGCAGTAGAAGACTGCTTAGGAATAGGGACCTCAGATACAGCCTAATCAGAGCAAGAGAACTGGCTAGCAGGGATTGGGTAAGGGACAACATGGGGAATGTGAACCGGGAATTCAGAGCTATGATCACGATCATTTATCAAGATACTTGGTGATGCCAGACAGGCAGCTGCACAAGCTCCCATGGCATCTCTCTCAGGATATCGCAAGAAGTCAGAGGTACATCTTCTTATGGTGGAAGTCTTCCCAAGTCAGATAGAAGACAAAAATCCTTGATAAAGTACTAAAACCACTGCCCACTACAACAATTCACAGGGTGACTTATTTCCAGAGAAAAAACTAACCGTAACAACCTCATAAATGAACGCGGATCATGTCTCCATCTCGAATGAGATGTGAACATGTACTTCCACAAGCAGGCCTCTGTTTCAAATACGCAAATGTACGTTCTGCATGTGCATGTTCAGCAAGCATGTCTTCCATCCAAATGAGCATAATAATGATATTAATGTGTCCCCCATGGAAGTGGCAGCGCGGCCCCTCAACATCAAGCATCTTACCTTGCATTACCCTCTGTCTCGTTCCCGTGATCGGTCAGCATTCCCTACACTAACATTCTCATTCCAAGACTGAATACTTTGTCTATAAATTTTTATCCTTATTATGCATCCCATAGTACAAGATGTGAGCGAAAATAAACCTGAAAAAATGTATAATTATACTATAAATGTTATAAATGGTGCAAAGGTGACATTAAATCAATATCTAAAGGTGGTCGACACAAATATCGGTAAGGGATATTTCTCTTAAGAAATTATCTTAACAGCCTAATTGTAGGAATGGAACTCAGTTATTAAGGGAGGAGTATCTGTATATATTTAGGGCACATCTAAAATTTTCCTGGGTGAATTAACCTGGGTTACAAATTCTCAAGAATTTCCCCCTTATAAAGGCAGCTGATATATGATTTAAGAGGAAGATAATGATAATTAATAGGCCGCACACTTTGACATACTTCGGGCAACAAGAGATCAACTATGTCGATTGTTAGCACTGGCGTTCCACTTGGCTCCTGTTTCAGCCTGCTTCAATACAATCTATTAACTTACCACTGTATGGCAAAGCATAAAGGAAGCTACATTATCAAGTTTGGGGACAACACTACTGCAACAAAGCTGCTTGCAGGAGGGAGTTCAAAATGCTGACTGAATCGTGCCATGATAACAGCCTCTCCTTTGATGTTGACAAGACAAACAGATCATCAGTGACTTGAGAAAGACCCCCAGCCTTCACTCCTCACTTTTCATTTATAGATCTCATATTTAGACAATCAGTACCTTTACATGCACATTAAGAAAATTGCATGCAAACATGGCTTCTAGTTCCTAAGCGTCCAGATCACACAGCATGTTTACATGCACAGCTAAGTTGAGCTACAGTTATAACTCGAATACGCCATTCAGTCGGATTGCTGTCTTTGTCCCAGTATACAAGCATGGGAAGGGAATCAAATTATTTATGTTTGACTGGGTCCTTCCAGCTTGTCAGTATTGTGCTTTTCCCGATTAATAATAATGGATGTGTGGACAGATGAAGTGACAAAAGCTTTAACTGTGATCTTATTGAAGGTAAACTTTTTGCTGAGCTTTTAATATATACTAAATAATCTTGAAAAGAAATAATCATTAAAATTCCAAAACTCGCTAGGTTTTTTTCCTATTATACAGAAAAAATTATTTAGCCAAACTTAAACTCCCTGCGCTATAAAATCCACCAAACTCAAGATAAGAAAAAGCCTGATCTTAATCTAGCTGACTAGCGTCATAATAATTGGTATTAATGTTGGTATTGATATTGCACATCATCCAGTCTTACTACAGCCATTTTTGAAATTCAGTAGAAAATCCCCTGCCTCGCATTGTGATGTCATTTGGTGCCAGTACAAGTTTTTACACCAGTGGAAAACCAACACCTTGAAGTACCGTAGAATTGGTACATTCTTGAAGTACCAAAAGTACGTTATCTGGTGCATTGGAAAAGGGCCCTTCTGTTGAGCAATGAATTGGACATTTAACAAGGTCATTTTGTACGTGCTGTATGTCCTCTGCTATGCTCCAGGCGTTTGCATACCTGTTTCCTCTATTACTTCTGGGCCATTGTTTAGGGAGAGAAACTGTGAGTGCCTAGGCCAGTTTGAGTCCAATTTAATATATACATGAAGCAATAAATCAACTCCCAATCACATTATTTATGAGTCTTAGGCCAGCTTAGGGTGGGTTTGTGGCTCTGAGGCTAGGCATTGGTTCTAGTAATCAGAATGTTGCTGGTTCAATTCCTGGGAATGCCACAAGTGATCCTACTCCATTAGGCCCTTAAGCAGCAGGTGCTTTGTCCTGGGTATGATATTAATGTACATCCAGCCCTATAAGGAGGGAGGTGCTCCAACATGCAAGACAATTTGGGATTTGGTTGCTTGGTCAGTTTTCTTAGTGTGCGAGTAAACATATTGACTAGCTCCCTCTCATGGTCTCTAAGCATTAGCTGCATCCTCATAAAGGCTAAGCAAACGTTATTCTTCCTCAGGAGGCTAAAAAGCTTTGGGTTTTGGACGAAAATACTGGTGAACTTCTACTGCACCACTGAGAGCATCCTAACTGGATGCATCATGCTATGGATGAGCAATATACTGTAACAACAGAATGGTGCATAGGACTGTGCAAACAGCTTTGAAGATTATGGGCACACATCTTTCCCACCTGTAATCCATCTGCCTCTCCTATTGCCAGAAGAGGCCCGAGTCCATCATCAGGGATGCCATAATGTCTTCACATTCCTGCATTTTAGAAAGCCCCACACCACTGGTTACAGGGACGGCTTCTTTCCCAAAGCTACAATGATGCTAAATAACCAGTGACCTCCTGACTTCACTCGATTACACACTTTTGTTAAATTTCCACTTCCACACATCATCAGGACAGTACTACTTCTGCAGCATATGTGCACTTCCTTCCCAGATGCACCATTTGTTTGTTGCATATTCATTGCATATTTACCTCTCATATTGCTCTGTCTTGTCTTTTATTGAACTGATGTGTGCCCTGTATATTGCACTGTAGTTTGTCCTATTGGCTCTCAGTGTACCTGTCTCCTACCCTACAACTGTGGCATAAGAATTTCACTGTGTTCCTTGGAACACACGACAATAAAGACATATTAATTGGTCCTAGGAGCACCATAGACCTAGAGCTACCAATGTCCGTGCAATTTTGATTAGACTCAAAAAATAGCTACACTCAAACATTGCATAGCATTGGGATAATAAAACCTATGAAAATAAAAATCAGAACAGCAAAACAGTGCATTGCCTGGTATTAACTGATTAGCCAATAGATCAGACATTATCAGTTCTTGTGGAAATGGCATGTTATTGGCATGTTAAAATATTAATAACTATGTTTTCACAGAGATCTAAAACAAGTTAGTGCAGCTGCCTCAGTAAAACTGTATTATGGTTACTGAAAAAGGTACTAAACTCCTCTGTCGTGCTGTGTTATTAAAATGACCTCAAGGAAGGAATGACTCATTTCATTTGTATGCAGGAGATGTGGTGTTTTGTACGTAACCCAATTTCTGTAGCATACACTTTGCCATGAATAGTACCTTGCTGCACATTGTCACACCGCAGTCCATAAATCAACTCTGCTGTTTCATCTACTAGCAGAAACTGGTTCTGGATGAAACAACACGGCTTCTGCATGTATTTGTTCTACCTGCCTCTTTGTTAACATTGCCATGTCAGTGTGTCCGAAGGAATATACCGGATTCTGTTTGGCTCGAGCAACCTCTGTGTTTCATAGTCCAGTTTTGTTTCGTTTTTCGACATGTTTTTTTATCCTTTCAAATTCACTCTGACAGCCTTCAACTATATACAAACCAAAGACTTTTGTATATTTCATGCCAGTAACATAATGGTTGTGTCCCAGATGAGGTACCACTGTTGTATTTTTCACTGAAGTACCTGAGCTGCTGATATAAGAACTTATATATCTTTATAAATTGAGATTAATTAATGGTCATTTTAGATAAAAGCACAACTTAAACAATTGAACATGAAATGATGAATGTTAACAAGCAACGGATTAGTTTATTTAAATGGGACACCAAATGCTGGAAAGTTGTAAGATATGACAAGGAATTACAATCATAGCTTTAAATGTTTGTCCTCCCCACATCTGAGTCCTTCAGGTCCTGCTCTGAAAGGGCCCGGAGTAACAGACGTGTCAGATTATTGATGGAGACATGACAGGGAGCTGGGGCAGGATGAGAAACTGCTGCAGAACTTGTTTAAACGCTAAAATATAGATGAAGACAAAAGTGTATGTTTGTGTGTCAATCTGCATGCATCTGCTTTTTGTAATTGATACATCATGGGAACCATATTGCCCATAATGTGATAAAAAAAACCTTCTCAAAGCCCTTGTTTTTGCCTTGTCAGGACTGGAAATTTATAAAAATCTGTAACTGCAATCAGAAAACAAAAGAATGTCCTACTAAAACATCCAAATAAAAGTTGAGTTTCATTTTTTTAAAGGGTGAACGTAATGGAATTTGACTAGGTAAATGTTTCAGCCAAGATGAGAGCGCATGCAGAGTATAATCACTACATGAGATGCTTTTCTCAGATCCATCACTGCGGAGAGTAAACAAACGACCCTGTCTCCTGAAATTAAAGCCAAGCCGATGGATTGGTTTTATGACAAATTCAGTTTGCTGGACATGCAGGGGATAAACATTCTGCCCTTCTCATGTCACCATTGCCAGAGTGGTGTACAGTGGTCAGCTCAGATGTGGCCTCTGTACTATTAACACAGGAACCAATTAGCTGACTATTTCATCCATGCTGTCCTCTGATAGAAAATCATATAGGCAGGCACACCACAGCCTGTCAGAAATTCAGTGGACCGGGAGGAAATGACATCAGAGCATGTAGGCAGAAAAGCTCAATGGCAGCAGAGTTACGTTAGATGCCATGTTAAGTAGTGCCCTAGTTAGGTTTTGCACAATTTTATGACTCAAACCACATTTCAATTCTAAATTTGCCCAGATGCCACAGAAAAAAAAACAATGTATGTATCAAAAGATCACATTTTAAAATCAGGGTGAAGCTAAGCATGGACCTGTTACCCCATGTTAGGCACTCAGTGATACTGCTGAATTACAGCTTTCAACACTGGCAAATTATAACCCTCGTTGCGTCCATCCAAATAAGCTAAAGAAAGTGGTGTGGCTCGTACCCCGTTTTTGTGTGGTTCCTAAAGATTCCTATTAAGTGAAATAAACACAGATTTTTCCATCTTATAAATCCATCCACCCAGCCTCTGAATGCTTATTCAGTAAAATCAATGGTGGTATGGATCCAGGGGTCTATCCCAGACAGCAGGAACTTTCCCTCAACACTCTATATGCTCACTCTAATGTTTTTTTCTCTCTTTTTTTTTTTTTAAAATAGCATTACCATGGAGTTTATGAAAATAGCAATGACACAAATACCAGCGTTTCAGTGTAACGGGGAGGATATATTATATAATATTTCACTTTATATGTAATCAGCTTCGCATTCAGCTCCTTATCAATAGCAATAAATATAGTTCTATTATGACTGTGAATGTGACAGCTTTAAATAAACACAAGAAATCAACACTGCTGGGCCCGGAATGGAGACAGTTTCATGCACTCAGACAATTTACTCACTTTGACACGCAGTTTTATTTTCTTAATTAGTGTTCTTTATTTTCCTTAGCTGCTTTTTAAATGTCTCATTAATATGGCATATAACCACCATACTACTTGGCCCTTCTTTGTAAACAATAGTTTCCATAGTCTGACTTGATCCTTATATGTATAATTAAGTAGTGAAGTATAGAGAAATATATTAAGTAAAAGCAGGCATTTAAAAGTAGGCTAACAAAATGTTTGCTGTGAGCACAGATCTTCTGGGCCTTACTAGGGTTGTGAGCAATCACTTCCAATGTTAAGTGGAAAAGTGCAACTCTCTGTCTGCTTGACGCATCATTCCTTTCAGAGAATAACAATGTCAAGTGCGAAACAGCGGGAGATGATTTATGCTGACTTTAGCAAATAAATAATGTGATTTATGAAGGCTGAAGGTGCTTCCATCGTGTTGACTTTCTTTCCTCTTTAATGGTTTGAAAACGCATGTAACTTTAATAAACCCATCTGCGATTCCATCTCAGATACCCTGTGTTTATGTTTACATACATTTAAAAAGTGCTGGATCGTGCTTGCAGTATTTTTGGAGGGTCGTATTTTAAAAGTAAAAAAAAATCGTAAAAATTTAAAAAGCACAAAGTAAAAGTGCAAGCACATCACTAGAACTGGCAGTTCCTGTGCATTCAGCAGTCCCTGTGTGTCCAGCCGGACGGCAAGCTGACTTGAGCAGCACCTTATATGCTGGCTACTCTGTGTTGTTACCTCCTGTTCAATTGCTTTGTTTTGTTGACACAAATCAGAAGTACATCATATGCTGGAGAAGTCCTGAAACCTTTTTACAGCCAGATAGGCTGTAAAGGAGATTTACCTTTTTTGCAGGAGATTGAAATTGTGTGCTTCACTACTGTAAGTTTGAATGCTTCATGGAGGAGACATTCCTGTCTTACTTCAGTATATTTAAACCTGCTTGAAACATCATAGTCTGCATTTATGAGATATTCTCTTCTAAACCTCATTGTGGGAGTTGAAGAATGACATTACACCATCATAGATTATGCGTGTGTCCAGGCTGTCACTATCATCACTGCTGCTTGAAGGACACATGCACGACACACACGTCACACTGTTGGCTCCAGTTCCAAGCACTGTCGCTCTCCAGTGTATATTTTCAGTTTACTGGTCCCCAAATTTTGGGGCCATCATTACAAACTGCTAAATTTTGCAATAATGTACCTTAACTAAGGCTATCACAAAAACATGTAGTGCTCAGGCTGTAGCTGCTGTCTGCCTAAGTACGACACATTATATAACCAAGGACAGATATTAATGGACATCATTCGGAAGACAAGGATAAGGAGATCTAAAGGCTCAGGATGTAAATAAAGCATTTAATTTACTTTTAAAAGTGCATTATAAATCTAATGAGGCTGAGATTTGTCATAAATATTTCCATAGAGCAATTTGTTTTTGTCTCTGATTCTGAATCACCAAGAGACCTTGTTCTCTGTACATTCTCCTCTAAATACATTTGATGAATGTCATTTTTCAAAGAGAAAGTTACAAGGACATACTATAAACACACTGCCCACTAGAGTGTTAAAAGCCAGAAATCTGAGAAACAGTGTTTTATGACACACACACACACAAAGATAGAGAGAGTGAGGGACAGAGAAAGGGAGATAGACAAGCGCCATCAAGGTTTTCTCTGGCCCTTGTTCATTACTTTCACAGGCCTGTGCAGATAAGTGTCCTTGAGATAATTCGTCTCCAGTTAACTGTTCAGCATATATATTGCTTCAGATGAATTCATACTCATCTATTAGCCTCTCTTCACAAGGGAGTGGTGTGTGGGATATAATCAACGAGCTAGAATGTGGGTACATCTATTGGTGTCTTAATTCGGCTTCTTAAACAAAGAGATGCTCGGTCCTCATGCAATGCTCTGGGGAATAACCATTGCTGCGGATGTGGAGTTTGAGTGCAGGACTTAGATGTGGATTTTACGCTTTGCTCTAGTGCTGTTTTTCCTGCCTGCTTTCACTGGTTGGCTGCCTCACGGATCTCCCTGCGAATCGATATGGCATGATAATGACTGCCGCAAAAGCTCCACACTCGAATGGCTCTCTGGGGACTTGAGGGGAAGATGGAGTGTTCTCGCTTGGTTAATTAACAGCCAGCTGAGTCTGATGATTCCCAACACATCAGCCATGACACAAACATGCTCAACTCACATGTACATCACTGGGTTTTCTCAGCAGGGAATCAGTGTTATTACATAGCTGTGCTCACAGTGTAATGTGTGTCAGATCATTGCAATCAAAGTACTGACAAATGCATACTAATAGTAATAATAACAACAATGGTGATGATGATAGCAATAAAACTTGATCAGGTGCGTCGTATACTTTTGCGTAATCAAACAATGTTACTGTTGAGCTTACTTAAATGTATAATGTTAATAGTATATTATTAATATTATCCAGAGACATAATCAAATACAATAATTTAATAATGAAAAAATGCAATTCATCACCTGAAATAAGTTTCCATTCAGCATCATCAGTCTATTTTATGGCATTGGGTATCAAACCCACAATCCATTAAGTTTTCTGATACAGTGGTAAGTGACCTTAACAAAGCCTATTTATTTAGTCAACACACCTTAAGTTAAGAGCCACAGCAGTAGATGTCAACTGACTCACTAACGGCAAAAAACTATTACAGTTTTCAAATTGTCTGCTGTCCCTATGGTTTGAAGTCAAAAGTTAATTTGCTTCAGCAGCTTGACATAAAATCAATACATTTTAATGAAAAAAGTTTATCTTGTAACAATAAAATCACACCTAATATTGGATATAGAAAGCATATAAACAAAAGCATAACACACGATTGCTGTGATGTGGGTGATAAGAAGGATATTTTTCACTACTGCACATCTTAAACATGAAGGGAAAATACTAGGGCTGTCACTTTCAATTATATCAATAATGAAATAATCAACTGATTTATCTGATGATTCATCATGTAGTCATTAATAATCGAATCTAAATTATTATATTATATTATATTATATTATATTATATTATATTATATTATATTATTATATTATATTACAATGTAATAATACATTGCATTTGGTGCAAGACTGGATCCTACCAACTATTGCAGTGTCACTCATATGGTCAATTTAACACATTTATGTTTCTGGACAGTAGAAGGAAACCGGAAACTCCATCAAAAAGCCACGTCCACACGGGGTGAACATTAAAATTCCACACACACAAAGTGACAATGACACAGCAACAAACATCAAGTATGTATCTCTGCAACCAGAAGCCAAGTGTCGAGTAGAAGGGGCAATGTCGAGTAGGGGTAGGAGAGGTTTAGAACGAGGGTTAAGGTTAGTGTTGGGGTTGGGGTTAGGGTATAAGATGATAACAGTTATAAACCCCCCCTACACTGCCCCTCCCACTTGACATTCGGCTCCTGGCTGCAGCGATATGCCACTCACAAAAATGGCAGTCATGTCAACGTGACAAAGTTACAGACGTAGACAGGAAGGCTCACACATGGTATGTCATTAGATAACACTAAAGCACATCAGGATTACACATACAGCACAGGTAAGGGTACATGCGATGCTCTAGGGCATAACAAGTATTTACACTATAAATACAAATAAATACAAATACTTATAAGACATACAGTCAGGACCATAAATATTCGGACAGAGACAAAGTTTTTCAATTTTTAAGTTCTGTACATTACCACAATAAATGTGGTAAATGAATGTAAAATGAAATTTGAGAGTCTCCACTTTATGTCCATGCCCATTGTATAACTTCAATTGAAATATTTTTCAGTAAACAGGTAAAATAGTACAACTTGTGTCAATGTCCAAATGTTTATGGTCTTGACTGTACATGGCTTGTGAGCATATACAGACAGATATGCAGATGGCATCAGTGCTACAAGGATGAGCAGAGAGAATAGTGAACAAGAACTGGTCATCAAAAGACATTCAGCTGTATGGAAGTATTATGTATTTCAAAGAGATCATTTTGGTGCAAAAGCATGTGATTTTCCAGCACTGCTTTGTATCTGTTGGCATAAATAATGCCAATACCACTAGCTTATTTGACAGACTTTGTTGGCAGATAAGTTCTAGTTGGATATATAGTTATTTTTCAACTCTTAAATGTTGTAAAAGCATCAAATATCAAAACACACAAAACACACCCCACTCAAAACACACAATATTCACAAAACATAATTTTAAAAATATGGTTAATATGTACCATATTGTGTAACATGATGCAGTTAAATGACCATTTGTTTTGGCAGATTTATTAATATACTGCATGTTCATTCACTTTAATGTGCTTCCATATAACTAATGGCTTTCGCTTTTTATTTTCACCTTCTTCTATGAACCGTCTCCCTTTTGCCATATTGCCAAGTAAACGGGAAGAAAAACCTTAATCAATGGGGTTAGCTGAATCGGGTAATTCAGCTTAATCAAGTAATCTTGAAAGCTCTAGCAAATGCATTAATAAATACATGAACTATTCTCTCTGGGACCTTGTGTGACTGCCCAGGCCCAGTTATGGTAGATTCCGGCTGAGCATCTGAGGTGGTATTTGAGTCACTGGACCCAACTGGCCAACTAAGCTGACATTGTGATTGCTGAACCTGTGAATTGAGACAAACATAGCAGATATGCAGATCGCCTTATTAGCCAAGGTGAATCTGGTGCAACTCCACCACCGGGGACAAAGAAAGTTAAGCATTAGGAAAGAGAACCAAGAAGTAATCTGAATTACAGAAATGCCATGACTAAAAGATTCTAAATAAGTCTTTAATTAACTTGAAGTCAGATTTAGTTAGATTTTGCTTAAAAGAGTAAGTGATTTTCCTGGTGCTGTCAGGATCAGCTCCTGTTGTTCCTTGTCTTTCATATCCCTTCCCCGTTTAGCGAGCAGGTGTCGCTGGCCATCCTGTGCCTCTTTGCGTGTTCTCTTGCTCAACATGCTAAGCATGTGGCTACCTGCAAATCCCCTTGTCACATGTTCAAATCCGGCTCCCTCTGTTTTTGTATTTTGTTCCATTGGATTCATCAGAATTTCTAGTTATGGTGATTTTGTGGTTTGTTTTCTGTTTTTGTTTCTTGCTTTGTGCTTTGGTTGTGTTTTACCTGTAAAATAAACCCACCTGGATCCATGACAGGTGCGTTCGGAAGGATCTACACGCATTAAGAATCTTTAGCAGCCAAATTGCATTCCATTGTTGGGCCACTGGGCGTTTACATACATTTGTAATCGGGTAATTGAGTAAGTGACCTTGTTCTGCAGCCGTGGCTATTAATTTCAACCTTATTGAAGTAGAGCAGTGAGCATTGACCACTACTCAGTCATCATGCCTCTTAAGGTATAGGGCTCAGAGTAGCATTCAGATCAGAGGCTCGTTTGTGCGACTTGGTATGGTTGGCTTCGCTTTCTTCAGTATTTTTGTCAGTTGCCAACATGATCACTGGCTTTATGGTTAATCAGTCTCTGAGTCATATTTTGAAGTCCATGGTTCTCGTTCACGGTAGTGTTATTCTGTTTCTGGTCTAGATTAGCTGGTGTCCTTTAGCTGTATTCAGTGTGAGTAACTTAGCCTGAGTGCTGTGTAACTTGTGTCCAGTCTTTAGACATTTTTTGCGTGTTCAGTTTTCTGTGTTTCAGCCCTATTTCAGGTTTCTGGTCTGGGTTCACTAGTCCTTTACTTTCTTGTCCACCTCACCTGGGATCCACACGTCCAGTCAGCAGCCCTGAATTCCCATTGGTTTCCCATTTCCTTTACTGGACTGTCTTCTGCTCTCTGTGGCCTATGAGCAAAATGGTTGGCATAATGGATGGATGAATGGATGGCCAGCACAGGTTGGGGTGCTTTGCCTCAGATCATGTGTTTTTACCTGAAGTTTCCTGAATTGTTATGGGCCTGGCCAAGCTGAATTTCTGCAGGCCCATGCCATGTTTTCTGACTTCAATATTGGTGCTAAATCATACTTTGGAGAACTTAGAGATGCCAATTAGCCTACATGGCTTCGGCTTCTGGAGGAGTCCTGCATACCAGGAAGAGAACACGCAATCTCCACACACAGAGCACAGGCAAAATCCCCAGCCTCTAATCAAACACAAAGCAACATCACCTCAAGTAAGATTCCTGTGACTTATTTTGTGCTTGGTTGGTTGCTTAATATTACTGATGTAACAGTAGAGGCCTGTAGGGAAGGCAAAACAACCACATGTGTAAAGCCTTTAGAAGAAATAAAAACAATTACTTATTATGCTTAGGATAAACTGGAATGTGGTTTCAAATTCCTCCACCACCTCTCAAACAAGCTTCAAATTCTTAAGTCTGAGTTGCGGTGAAGGTTGAAGAGCCTATAGCATGTCTGGGATGAAACAAGTCAGTCTTGGCATGGGCAAGTTGTGGTCATGGTCAATGCAGAAAAAACAAATGAAAATGGGCGAAATGAGGAGAAAGGGAGAAAATGGACACATGACTATGACTCTTTGCTGCTTTCTTTCACCAAATTCTTGCCCTAGCGAGTGCTATTCATGCATTGAATCCATTATTATGTTCTCCCGACATCATCTGATGCTTTCTCCAGGCGAGGTGAGGCTCATTATTTCAAACAGGAAAAGAACAGTGTATTTGGTGCGTTGCAGTTCACGGATGTCAAGTTTACATTTAGGCTTAATTATTTTGCGCATGCTGTTTTTCCCCAAATACAAACGATGGATGTAATAAGCATGCATCTGTCAAAGAGCTCACTTAGGGAGGGAGGAGTATTGCTAGACTGCGCTTCCAATGAGAGACCAGTAACAAATGCAAGATAGTTCAAGAACAAAAGGTACACAAGACACCATAGGAAAAAGAAACCTATTCAGATAACTCCAGGAGAGTCTTGTATGAACTAATAAAGCTGTCTGTTATTAAAGGCTGTCATGCTTATTTTAAAATGATCTTAAATTAGGTGACCCTTCAACACCTATTCCATGGCTCTGTGCAGTTAGGTGAACTGGCATCTTTAAGTCACCCACAATACATGATTAAATTCCACAATAACCTGTTAAGGGTATCCCATAGTCTGCTTTCTGGAATGGGCTTCCTGGCCAGTTATTAAAATGGATGCATGGGTAAATATTTTGTGTTTCTTTTGATTACAATTAGATGACGCGATTTGACTTACCTTAGAGACACTGATGGATAAAAATGTTTTAGAAAATTAGATACTTTTCTGTTTTTATTTGCAATGCTTTAATGAAATTAACAGATAATTAAGATATAAAAGATACATGTCTTCTAAAATTTAGTCAGGCACTTACAGTAACTGTAAACAGGTGATGAGGCACATTGTCACAAATAACAGAAAATTCAATTCCCTCAACTCTTCTCATACGGTCTTCAAATTCAGGTTTACTGGAACTAAACTCTAGAAGTAAAAAAAACAGACTTAATACCTTCCTGTGTTTGGGCTAGTCTGACCATCAGAAACGAGCCAGAAAGATGTTGTAAAGGAGTGGTCTTCATGATAGAAGAAAGCACAAAGCATTGGAATAGAATCTGACAAGCAGTAGCAGCCTTTCTGCCATGTGAGGAGGATGAAGCATCATCCTGAGAGTGTGCATTAAATTCACAAAAAAGGATACGGCAGATGCCATTACGGAAAACTTCATATCCTTGATGAGGCAGCCAGGGAGGAGTGTGATCGTGTGAGATGATATACAACATGGTAGAACTATAGTAGTCTTACTGCACAGGGTCCCAAGAGGGCCTGGAGCACTGGAGATGAGGACAGGACACCCTGGACGGGATCCCAGTCCATCACAAGGCACAAGGCTACAGTACACCAGGGATAGCGATGCAAGTTCATTTCTGGGCACATACTCACACTTAATAAGCAATTTCCCCACCACAGGAACCTTTTTCAGAAGTGAGAAACTTTTTCAGGAATCGAGAAGTTCCACATCCATTGTAGTTCCTGCATTTTTTAGGTACTACTCCAGCATCCTAGTTCTTTGTACTTGTGTATACACTTAAAATGATGTTGAATAATGACTTACGAACATTTCAAGTTACAAACAGCCATTTGGACCGTATCTCATTTGTACAAGTAGAGGAACGTTCTTCCTTGTACAGTATGACCTATTCCCTCCTTCTGGTTGCTTGGCGAGCATTGGCACCGGCTGGTCATATTCCCCTGCTCCCCATTTACGACTCAAATTCTTATTGTATTTGACTCTCCCTGCCGGCCCCTGGAGGATGGGCTCCCCCTTTGAGTCTGGACCCTCCCAAGGTTTCTTCCATCTCGGGAGTTTTTCCTTGTCACTGTCGCCTATGGCTTACTCACTGGGGGCTTTTGGGTGGGGATGCTGTAAAGCGCTTTGAGATGATGTAAAGTCGTGATAATGCGCTATGTAAGGGATAATGTACAGGCAGCCGGTAGTTATCTCAGAAATAAGCCCCGACAGTGTGATCAGGACCCAACGCAAAGCGGAGGGTCTTGCATCACACTGAAGGGGCTTATTTCGCGATAACTACCGGCTACCTGTACATTATCCCGCTTATTACACAGCTACTTGCCACATAAGGAAAAAACTGGACATGAATATGAATTTGAAACATTTTATTGGCATATCTGTTTTAAATTAACGTTTTTATCCTTCTGCGAAACGATATAATACCACATGAGTTTATACATATGAATATATAATAACACATGTATTTTATTTATTTAGAAGTATTAAATTGCACATTTCCATTAATTGTGAACTGTGACATTGTAAATGTGGTCCCACATTTAGGGATTTTAAAC
>JABFDZ020000001.1:37415989-37432757 GCA_019775955.2 Pollimyrus isidori
CACATTTAGGGATTTTAAACATACAAGTAGTACCGGCTATGCGTTATTACTTTGGAGTGGTTATTATTTGAAAAGAATGAACCCGCAAATGTCTCAACTGACCAATCAGAATCAAGCATTCCAGAGAGCCGTGTAATAAACAAAAATAAAGTTGTCGTTGTTGTTGTACTTCTCTCTTTTATCACTGGTGCTGTGAAATTTGCATGCACTTAAAAGTGAATTAATGTTACATATTTTTTTTTATACTAGGGAAAGCAAATCTGCTGGCCAGATTTCATAATGAATTATAAATATGTTAAAGGCCTTATAAATAAAATAGAAATAAAATGCTGTGTCGTATATTTTCAGACCGTGCTGTCGATTTCCCCCCCAGTAACAAACAAAATGTGTACATCGTCCATTGTTTTCGGCTGGTGATGTAGTTTCCTATGAAATTACTTGTGAAGTTTGACTTATCAGTTTCTTGTGTCTCCCATGCTTATGTCACACTTTCTGTTGTGCGATGGGAAAGCAACATAAGATACTAGCCAGGAACTACAAACATTTCCGGTTGTGATGCTGCAAGAACCACGTTCCTGAACTTCAATGGGAAAGCTCCTGATTTTGGTAAGTGAGAGATGCCAGGCAGCCTTATCAGGAGATCATGCAAACCCCCCACACTCAGAACGATTTGCTTACCTCATTGCGGCAACAGTGCTGTCCACGCTATATTTTTGTGCTATTGGAAAAACTCTTTAACATGTGGTCAAAAACAAGATAACACTCAATGCAGTAATATAAGGCTAAAGTGTTGTTTCTTATTTTTTAAATTATTATTATTTCACTCATCTTTAGTTCAGTTCCTGTATTCCATGAAATTGGCAAGGCACATACCTCAAAATTCTTACATGTATATGTTTATATGTCTTCCATATACTGTCAGTTCTAACCGAATATTCCAATAGCCTTTAATCGATTTTCATGGCAAAATTTCTTTAACACAGCAGCACCTGCCCAATTTTCGGAGAAATTCTTTTTCTTTTTTATTGCTTTGCAGTTATTCTGGATAGAAAGTTGAAACATCCATTCCCAGCTGTACTACTAATGCTATAAGCATCATAGTTTTCTGTTTTATGTGTTGTTTGATGACATGGCTTCTGCCACATGTATCTTCATAAACCATATGTGCTGTAGTGCCTGTCACGGGAAGCACTCACTCTAGCAGTGATGTCTAACTGAGCTGTCAATACTGAATCAGCCATTGTGCTATTTGTAAATTTGTTCTTCCTGAGTGGCTGAGCAAAAGCCTATTCAATCCAGGCCAGAGAAATGAAGACCTTTGTCCTCCCTATTGGTTTGATCCAACCCTAAGAAATGAAGCAAATTGTACAATCACCATGAAAATTTGAGTGGGTGGCTATTTTTAGCATGTCTGTAACAACCAGTCCACTCCATCCCCTGGTATGACCAACAGGGGTCACTGCTGCTCTTCCAGACCCCTCCTGTTGCTTCCCAGCTGTGTCCTATTCGTGATGCCCAATCTTATGTCGGCATCTGAATCGTATCAGTCTCTCATTAGTCTGGTATTTACATGCTTCCTGTCCTGTCTCCCCCAGTTCAGTCATTGTTCCCTGCCATTGCCCCCAAAATATAAATAAATTCCCCTTCAGGGGGTTTTCTCCATTCATCTTTGCATTCTGGGGTTTCCTTCTGCCTTCGCTCACCGTGGGACACGATAGTGTCACTCTTATGTATGTTCCTAATTTGATGTACAGACTCTACCTAAATGGGACTTAAATCCCCTAATGCATAAAAAATGCTTAAATTTCCTCACTGAAAGAATACACATGATCAACATAATCAAGTTGCCAAGTGAATAATTCAATTTTCTTGGATGAGTAATTTGGATAACAGCCCTCATAAATTAAGAATTTATAATGGTTTTGATCACAGGAAGTGAAAACCATAAATTAATCTCTCCAAAATAGCATCAAGTGAGCTAATGGGGAAATACATTTCTTATCTACTAAAATGTTGGTGGAAACTCAATACACAGCGGTGAAACATCTTTTCTTAATTGCAGGAACTGCATAGGCAAACTTGGTTTCAGCAAGGAAAGCAGAGCTGTGGTTATCAATGACGCCAAGCTGGCTTTGATTTACTGGTGGATTCAACTGAAAGGGTTCAAAGGGGCCAGCTGGGCTGAGAAGAGAAGACAGAGAGGCAGAAGGACACCTGTGCATTTTGAGAAGTCACCCGTGATAAGTAGCATCACTATTAACTATTTTGTATTTTTGCTTTTATTTAAAAGACTGATTTGATGTTATGCTCAACATGTCCTGCTATTTAAGGCCACCTCCTCCCAAACCCACCCACACATCTCCTACATCTGAGAACATCGTCATAGGAGATAAATGAACAGCAATATGACATTAAAATAGCTTATGTTAGAAGGATATAATATATAAGGCTGCCAGTTGTGTCAGAAATACTGGTAAGCTGCCATGCACTTATGCGTATTATGGGTTTATCATAACAATTTTAAATAAAATATAAATAAGTCAGTGTGACATGAAAATAGTAAATAATAAAATATTGCTGCCTTTTGTCAACATGGAAAAATGGACTGACTGTCAAGCTGTGAAATAAACAGCTGCATTCCTAGCAAAATTGTGTCACAGTTATTTAAGGACTGACACCCGTTCACTGAATGTTCATACCATGGATTTTTAAAACATGGGTGCATTTCTTCAGAATACATATAAAATCAAATAGTTTGTACTGCTAGCTGCATAACAGTACTGCCTATTTGCCTTAAATTAAGTATTTGTAACTAAATAGTGAATGAATATTCGAAAGTAATATCTGGATTCTGAATGATATATTACTCTCGAGTCCTTTTCTTTTAAATGAAAAATATGTCCAATATTATAACTATAATGGACAGAATATTTTCAAACTTAAAAAGCACCACGGCCCATTTGAAAGTAGGCTAAAATGTGCAATTTCTCTTTGATTATACTGTATCACCAAAAAGTTAATTCTACTATGAAACAAGCAAATGTTCAATATGGAACTGTATGTTATGGATTATGGCCATGCATAAATAACATCATATTGAAAGAACTAGAACTGACAGAAAATATCACTCACATGAGAAGAAAAACCTGTTGGGTTCTTACTGCAGCATATGGGATATTTTACAGGAAATCGTGGCAATGGTAACAATGCAAAATGGAGTCATAATGGCATGACTACCTGTTATTGGCTAATACGTCAAAATATCTGCGGCACTTAGACACTCATTCAGGGCATGCCTATATATGTACAGAAGGTAATGTGTCTCTCTTAAAAGCTGCGAATAAGAAGCAGATTAATCAGCACACGGAGGTTCAGAGTAGCAAATGGACAGTCTAATCCAATGCAACATGAATAGGCACGAGTTTGTGTGTCTTGGCCATATCTGAATGATTTATACATTGATATGATGGCATGTTCAGGGGCCGCTTGCATGTCTTCTGGGTGACTGGTGCTTCTCCGTCACCTGCTCCCGTAAGAAAATCAATGCTTTGTGAACCCTACATTCATAAATATTTTTAGCACATGCTATCTGGATATCTTTAACTATAGTCCTTTTCGGTTTTGATAAATGCACATACAGGCATGGCTGAAGGCGCTCTTTAGAGCAGGTAGAGTAGATCCAGGCCCGGCATTATTCAAAGTCCGATTGACGTAAATCGCCCGCTCCTCCCGGCTGAACACCACACATATCTGCATGGCAAGAGCCCAAGTATGAAAGCATCCCCAAGAGAGGAGCTGAAGCGCCTGTCATCCATTTCTCCCAGGATTCATCATCTTATTATCACCCCCTGCAAACCCCCCATTCCCACCCCCTTGTACGTGGTGAGACAGATTACCATAATGCTTTCCAGGAAGGAGACTTCTCTTGCCTGTGTCCTCCATTTCCAGTTACATTTCATAGCTGCTTTTCTGAGTTGTCTGTTCGTCTCACATTCACTGCTGTTATTCTTTTGGTCATGCCATAAATTTGCTAACCCCAGCATGCTGGAGTTTGGCTGGATCCTGAGTTCAGTTTTATGAGATTTCTGATGGGAAACCAGTGCACAATTATCTCTTTGGCTAAATAATGTTATTAGGTAATATAATAAGAGAAGGACCTGCTATACAAAAATATAAAACCATGGAATCGTAGAAAATTTACAGAATGTGTGAATGAATCTGTTCCTTCACAAAAGGGGTCCACTTCCCAGTGAGATCAGGGAACACATTTACATGCACACACACACTCACACACACACACACACATACATACAAGTTGGTCTTCCTATCTAAATGAGAACCATCCATTTATTTCTACAGGAAAAACCCTAATCCTAATCACGACACCCTTATCCTCTAATAATCCCTAATCTTAACCATAAGTAACCAAACCAAATACAACACTTTTGGCTATCATAGTTTTTTGCAGTAACAGATTTTTATAAAATTGAGGTTATCCTTGTGGAAACCAAAAAATATCCCCACTATTTCAAAATAACAGGTTCTTATCATATTTTGAGGACATTTGGTACCCATAGTGTAATATGTGCATAACCAAAACACACACACACACATAAATATATAATTCCATATCTCTATATAGCCATATAAACTTTTCAAGGATACACAAAAATCTGGTGTTGGACATTAAATCTGGTGTTGGACATTAAATCTAGTGTTGGACATTAAATCTGGTGTTGGACATTAAATCTTCAGAGACCACTATTTTCATTGGATATGATGCCTTACACAAATACAATAATACATACAGAGGTGATACAAATACATGTTAGAAAATATTGTGATATTTTATTAAAAATGCTGCAGAAAAACTTTATACAGGTGTTCAGCCAGAAATACCATCTATTGTTTAAGGCAAAACTGCAAACAATAGTAGACAAACAATATATATTTTGATACCTTTTGTTAAAACCCTGCATTTATTTAAATTTGAAGGACCAAAGGCTATGATGGGCACCTTTACTCACATCTAAAAATTAGTCAGTTGTTTTAAGAGACAGTTTTCTGCTTGTCTTCAAATTGAATGCATAATTAGGATAATCTGTGTTAAACTGTGTTTTTATAAATGATATTACCGCTATTATTTTTTAGAATCATTCTCATTCTTTTAACTCAAAGTATTAGAAGCCTGGCACAATGCTTTACATATTGCTAGCGATGGACAATTTTAAATATATAACATATATCTTTACACACATTTCCAACTTATGTTGATTAAAATCCACTGCCATTGTCAAAATTATACAGTGCTGGTCACTTCTTCAGCTGAAGCAGTGTTTAGGTTGCTAGAAAACAAGAAAATGATAATAAAACTATGCAATGCATCACAAGATTAAAAAAAGTTCAGTAAGCGATACTCAAACATGCAACAAGATCCAGCAGAAATGATAGATAACACTAAAAAATGACTTGAGTAATGTGGCATATGCTTTCAAATAAACATTGTTTGATGATTTCTTTTTTTCCATTGAAGAGTTACACTGCTTGAATTTTAAAAACCATATGACCATTATATTTACATACATCGCAACTTAGAGAAAAGGTCCCTAAAAGCTATATTTAAACTCAAAACAACAATAAAAATTTTCTGTATGTTTGTTTGTTTTGTTATGTATTTGTTTTACTCACAATTATTTACATGTCATTTTTTACAAAGTTTCATAAATACAATTCAGACCGGGGAGTTTTTGCCTTGGTCTCCACCATCTCACGGCACAGCGCAGAAGTTCTTGAGTTTTCAGTCTGAAAACTGGACTAACATGAAAATTCTTGTAGGTGGTTTCTAGCGTACTATACAACGTATGGCACATACAAATCTTCGAGTTATCCTTGATATCACTTGCTACGCACAGAAATACTTTATTTTAACTCTATTGTGTGTTGAAGGATCAAAGGTTAATTTCTGATGTCTTGCTTCCTTGGTTTGATCCAAGAGATGTTCCAGTCTGAAGACAGCGTCACTGTAGTAAAGTTTAATTAAATCTGACTTATATTGATCCTTTCCATATTTTTCAGTTTGCAGCCAATATATTCTATGAAGGCTACTGTATATAACAAAATAATATTTTGTGATTTGTGAGCAGTTCCACTCTCCCTCTGCAAAGAGCTATACCCGTGTGGTGGAGTGTCCGTGGGGAAGGTTTGTACTGTTCTGGCTTCCGCCGTAGCTAGTGAAGGTGTGCAAGGACTGCATTCCGGCCAAAGTGTTGGAGAAGACGTTTATGGTGTTGGGCGTCATGAGTGGGATGTCGTCTGGGGAGCGGCGCATTGTCAGCGCGTAGTCCGGTGGGCACGTCAGTCGGAGCGTATCGTGCACCTGGAGAGACTCGCACTCGTGGTCATGCTCCAGCTGTTTCATCTGCATGGGCGTGATCTCCTCGTTCTGGATGTGAGCGATGTCATTGGCCGTATTCCGCTGCGGGCTGGGCCGCCGGTTGGACTCGTGCCGCCGCTTGTCCTTCTTATAGTACAGGGCAGCGAACGCCAGGATGTTCAGGAAGAGCAGAGAGGCCCCCACCGCGATGGTGACGCTCAACTCCGTTGAGTAGTCACGCTTGTTCTCCGTGATGACCAGCGACTCGTCGGGTTCCCCTGTTTTTCGTTGGTCAGTCACCTGCTTGGTGTTAGCGGGTGGGATGGCAGGGTGGCGGGTGGTGGACGGCCAAGTTTTTCCAGACAGGCGTTTGGTATATGGGAAAGGGGTCGTGTCCTGGGGAGGGATCTTCGTTGTCGTGGAAATATAAGGAAACAGCTCGTTTATGTTGTGCAGGTGAGGCACAAGTTCCAACCAAAAGGCGACCTTAGTGGCTCGGTAGTGATCCCTGACCCGCGGCTTCAAACCGATGTGCAGGTACAGCTGGTCCTTCGGGTTGTATTTGGACCAGGCCACCTCTTCAAATCGGTTTGGTTTTGTATGAATGAACTTAGTATCCTGGGGCACTGGCTGGTTTGGATCTCTGAAATAAAGTGATAACAATCATTAGGAATAGAACCCAATCATTTATATATGTCATATATGTAATTTCAAATTACTGACGTAAGTCACATAATGAGTGTAAGGGGGAAGCTGTTGCAATGAATGTGAGTTTTATGATTCCACTGTTCACATGCAGATGTGTGCATCATAGCACTGCTATTTTCTGAAGAAAAGCATCTCTCTGATTAATCATACAGTAAAGATGAAATCCATGCAAGGAAACATAAAGGATAGTTTAATGGTTAAAAAGAACCATTATGCAGTCACTTCATACTATTGCTGATATTTTAAAGAGTCAATGAAAAAGAGGATAAGACGGCCTTGAACTTTGAGTTAGTTTTGGTAGAGTTGTGGTGAAGCAGAAGTATCTCGTCTGAAAGTTTAACAGAGTGGAGGACGTAGGTTCTATAACTAACCAAACACTGGATGGGAGCGCTATAGAAATCACATTGATTTGTCCAATGGAAGCATGGCTATAAAAGATTCAATGTCTTTTATTCATCTATGGCGATGCTGACTACACTCTGCTGGGGCAAGGCATAGTGAAATAAAACACTCCTCTTTTGAATGCAACACACTGCAGTATACCGGGTGACCCAAACCATTGGATGACACAGATAGATTTCATGGAGACATAGAGAAGGCTTGGAGATTTAGCACAGACTGTGCTGTAAGAATGCAGACCCCTAATGCACACATCGATGTTCCCGCAACAACAAATGGGCTGTTTGGAGAGATCTCACAACAATGGGCAATCAAATCATCAGTTTTTAAAAAGAGGAACACTAAGAAATAATTGGCTTCACTTGGAAGGCTGCTTTCCTCTGTGACGTTTACCGTTTTTAAGTAGACTGTTTAATGTGCTTGATGTGTGCATTGGGGTGCACTTGTTAAGCACATTTCTGCCCTAATCTGAACTCAGATGGAGTTCTGTGTTGGCAGGAAATTATGAATTTATCTATAAAGTGTCATCTCTGTGTTTCATGCATTTACTCTCTATTCTGTCGAATCTCTAAAAAAACTGCACCATCTTCTGGTTTAGGCAAATTTCCTTGTTAAAAATCTACTGTCAGTCATCTGCTCCTGTTAATTTAGCTACTTTTTACATAATTCCTTGCCTGTTTTCTATATTTATTTAGCACACTGGCGACTGAGATTATAGAGCAATCCATACAATTAATGAGCTTTATATATCATGGTCTTTTCACAATTAAACTGTGTGTAATCCTAAGGAATTCACCTTGCGTTATTTTTTGACTGCTGACCAAGGAAATTCTGTAGATGAATGCATTGTAAAAAAAGTAAAGCAAATTTACTAGAAGGATTGTCTTAATGAGGCATGTGTTTTATATGTCCTGTTTACGCCTGAACTATAGTTTGAAGTGCAGTAACACTGCCCTCTTCACTAAAATTGCTGGGAGCAAATTGGTTGGTCAGCTGCCATACTGTTCTGTCATTGTCCTGCATCATTAGACTCTTCCAACTGGCATTGGTGATGAACTTAGGATGCCTTAAAATGTCAGAACAGGACCTATGACAGCCACAGCCATTGAATTTACACATTCATATATTACACACACAGTCAGAGGATGTAGATCAACTCATTTCCCAAGGAAGAACATAAACTTAATATAAGTACTAGTATAAAGCTGGAGTCTTGTACATGGCATGAAATAATTCCAGGTTAGGCTAAATGCTTATTAAACCAAAGCTTATGCGAGGAACAGGGGCCAACTACCCTTCAGACAAAAGTGATAATTGTGTTCTTTAGGGTTTACTGGCTCTTGCCAGAGATAACCCAAGGACAGAGCCAAAGAGAGAAGCTGATGAAACAGATGAACATCCAGCTGAGAGTGTTCATGTCTCACTTCCAACAACAGGGGGCTCACAAACCATACCAAGAGGGCTTCACTTTCTTGTGAAGCAGGAATGAAGAGCAAAGATGTTGTCAAGCTTAATGCTAAAAATGCTGAATTTCAATGGTTTACACATATATTGCATTTATATAAATTTTCCTTGTAACACAATAAGACTATTGCTTTTCACTTGATGGTACAAGTTCTTTTGTGTATAAATACAACACACATGCAACCGGTGTGGCACAAGATTGGACTCCAACTCAAAGTAATGCAAGCTGCATAACTTCCTGGCTGCAAAACAACTAAAGTTTCAATTTGTTACAAAACGTTGGTGATTTGCCATCATTAAATTATTAATATTATTGTATTTATAGAATTACTATGGAGTCCCGTTCATGGCGTAACAATATATCGTGGCTATGTTTTAATATATCATAGGAATGAATTAATGAAATGTGGCCACAATTTAACTACAATGAAGGAATGAATTAATACTGTAAAACGTGGCCATGATTTAACTAAAACTAGAGAATAAATTACCTCGGTAAAACATCCTAGCTCTCAAAATTCAACATAATTGCCCCTCACTAATACTAGTTCTTTTAAAGAATGTGTCTGTACTGTAGGTCATTTAAACCTAGGGTTACCACTTTGAAGGTGAAGAAACACGGCACTTTCCTTACAATAAAATATGCTGATCTGGGTGGGGGTCTAACATAGGACAAATCGTATCCTGTAATGGATAAAGACAGGACCCTGTAGCATTTCATTTTTCAGTATGGGACGACCCTGTATAATATGTGACGGATGGAAACTCTATTCCAGCCTTAAAATAAAACTCAGTTATCTATCCTTGTCCATACTAGTAGGTACCGATGTTTAGTGGCCTAAATGAATGTGGTACATTAGGCAATAAGCTGGCTATGTAGTAAACCATGCCCCCATTTTAATATACCGCGGGATCAAATTAATAAAGTACGACTACCATGTAAGTAAAACAAGGGAACAAATTAGTAAAATGCGCTCATGATTTAATACACCATGAGAACAAATTATTAAAACGTGGCCATGACATACTGTATATAATTTTTTATCTTTATGCCACGAGCAGTTTACTAACGTAGGAAAATAAATCAAACTGACATGTATCTTAATATGACATTGAGATTTAATTTGAAAAAGAAATATTGCGTGGGGATTCTGTATTTTCTGAAGGTAATCTACAAATCACAGGCACCAAACTCTTTCTTTATTGGTTTGTTTATCATAATTAAACCTACCCTGTTTTGGCAAAGTTGGTCCAGTAAGTCATGACCACAGCGCTGAGCATGACGTCGTTCTTAGAGAAGTTGCAGTTGAAGAGGTCAGTGGGCCCGATCATCGGGATTCCGAAGACGTATGGGACCTCATCACCATGTGCCGAGTCTGCCCAGCTGGGCTTCATGTCGCTTTGACAGTGGTGATAGAAGGCATAGAAGTATGTAGGTGAGCCATACTGAGCATGCAGATCCGCAGTAGCCACTGCTGGTGCCACCCACTGGTGATCGGTGAATAGTGCAACCAGTGTCTTCCTGCGTGTCTCGGGGTTTTCTTTGTCTGCCCAGTCTGTGTACATGAATTTGATTGTTTCCCGAAGCGTGTCCTTCCCCTCCGGATAACCGTAGAGGTGATCGACAAAATCGGACACTGCAAAATCAAAATCATTGGCTGACACGCCATCCTCACTGTCCACAATTCCATCCACAAATTTAAAGCCCTCGCCCTGATTGACCCCCAACATAATGTCGTAATTTAGGAACTCTCCCTGCTCCATCAGGATCTGTGGATCATCCGGGATGACATCTCCATCAATGACGGGCCCAAAGGCGATGTGGTACTTTGCAGGAGTGATGTACTGCTCTATAAGCTCTTTGTAGTTCTTGCTCTGTAGGCACTCCACCAAGGCTATGGTGTCAAGCATGTTGCAGCCAACCTTCTCTGCCAACATCCGGGTGTATTTGGCAGGCTGGTAGTTCACTGCCCAGCTGGACAGAGCCGTTCCGCTCTGGATGATAGCTTTCTGGAAAAGATCTGACAGACAAAGTGACTGTTAAAACCCTAATCCTAACAATTTCCTTCATTATTTTGTTACAGTATTTTGTATTGAATTCTCACAAGTGTAAACAGAAGCTTTTTACTATAAGACATCCAATAGTCTGAGCTGAGGTGGATAGTTAAAATCCACAGAGTTAAAATCCAAATGAAGATTTGTTTCAAACAACCAGTTGAGCATAGTCACAGTCACAGACTACTCAACTGGTTGGTTGAAACAAAATCTCTGGACCTGAACTATCCAAGTCTGGAACTGAGGGATAATATGGAGCGTATCAAAACAAAAAATGAATAAGTTGTTCTGTTAGCAAAGTATTCTTTGGATATGGGCCATGCTAGGCACTTCGGCTTTGAAGATCATCTCCCTTGTGTTCATGGTAATAGATTACCTTTAATGTGTCCCTTAAGGATATAGAACGCTTTACAATGAAACAAATAAATTATAATACTCAATACTAGATATACTTTGTAGTGTCAGATCTGACGAAAGGACATCATGAAAGCAAGAGTCATATATCATGTAGGCTACTCTGTAATAATTCAATTTGCCCACAGGAATGAAGCTACTGTCACAGCCAAATACAGCAAACACTATCCTGTTACAGAAGATGGGGTTTCTGTGGGTTATTACTCTTAGAAACAGGGTGCCTCACACTGCAACTTTAAAAACTGATTCAGTGCATCGAGAAACCTGTCCAATAATTTCTGGTCACACTGTCCTCCATTCCTCCTTTACAGCTTTACCTCTGCCTTGGTCTTGCCCTAATTCGGGCCTCTGTTTCATCCCAAAGGTGTTAATTCAGGTTTCGGTTGGAGCTACTGCAGTATCACCATGTAGTTCTCTGGAAAGTGTGCATTCACAATCTGTGCTCAGAAAGATGCTTCTGTGGAATCAGTGGACTATTTGCACCTTTTGGTATGCGACTGTAAAACTGAGAGCCAAATCTGCAATATAATCACATAACGAGCTTACAGAGGGCAAAATTGTTTTCCAGAACACTACACAGCAGTAGCTAAGGCGAAAACGAGGCTCCGACACAATAAAACCTGCGATGTGATGAAAGTACCATATTGTATTAATAGAAGTTTGCTGCATTAAGTTAATGTGACAGTGGCAGTATAGTCTGATCCACGTTTTATCACATGCAGCGTGTGGAGGGCGTGGTTGGGGTTGAGCAAGCTGGCTGTAATAGAATTGTATGACCGTTACATTCACGTAAGTGAATATAGCAATATAGCAATCCTAAATGGGTGTAACATAATGTTAATATAGCCTCTTCTATCTGTGACCACACACTATTCATGCAGCTGAAAATCCAGATACTGTATCATTTCATGCTCCGATAAACTAACATACGGATTCTGATTTTATTTCTTTGAACAGAGTGTTCAATGTCTGTTGTGATGAATTCTGACTTTTTTGATGACTCTTTATACTAAAACACAGTTCATACTTCCTACCACAATCCTTTATGTCTGCAACATAATAGATGTTAAAAAGCCTGCAAGTCAAATTTACTTTCTCTTTGCAAACCAATTTTTTTATGAAGACAGAATGATTCCATGTTAATGTATGTTTTGTTTCTTCTGTAAATATGACAAATTCTGTAAATACATAACATACATGTATTTTATACTGTGAAATTACACATAACCCTTTAAGACACTTATGTTTCATGTTTTTTTATAAGCAATAATCTTCATCCATTTACGACTATTGATTTTCTAGTATCGGATGGTGGGCCAGTTCCAAGAAGCTCAACAGCTTCAGCTACAGGTACCCAGTTCATCGCAGGACATACGCTCACACATAGTGAGAAAATCAGAGTAACCTCACTGCGTGTTGTGGTATATTGGTTAAAGACGTTTTCCATTTCTTGTGTCTTCATCTCTGTGTGCATTTATTGGTCCTGAGGCACACAGATGTTATCAGAGATGCATCAAAGTGACGCAGCACACCTACCTTCTGAGTAGTGAGACAGTGTCAGCAGGCTTACACAAGATGCTCCAGCACCAGATCCAAAAATCGTAACCCTCTTCGGATCCCCTTTGAAAGCCTGGATATTTTCCTTGATCCACCTCAGCGCTTGAATTTGATCGAGTAATCCATAGTTTCCTTTTGCAGCTTGATCCCCCGTGCTTAAAAATCCTACAAAACAAATTAATAAGTAAATGACATAGACATTTATGTTCTGGTGAAGACCTGGCAAAATCAAAATAAAACCTAATAACTTTGTTCTTATTATGCTAAACACTTTGGCTTTTCTATAATAACATATAGGCCCCTGTAATGTCTTTTTGATGGGTAAAATTTCACACAGAAAAATTTGGTTTACCTCTGATAATAATCAATGCAAACTTTTATTCCGCACATTTGAAAAAACAAAGCCAGCATGTCTTTAAAATCTTTACATGTTTTCAAATGAACACATGCAACAATATCCCCCCTTTTTTAGAATAGTCACTATATTGTTATCCCAATCCATCCATGTGTCCCTAAATCCATGCAGCCATCCAATCACTTTGTATCTTTCTAATGAATGTTTAATGACTTGAAAAAAAGTCTAGGTAACTATAAAGGGGAAATATAGAAATATAGCATCACAATAAGTATATTTACATACACAATCCACACCGGTGCATTTCTAAAAGAGCATTAATGAACTTTTCAACAGGGCAGTATACAGTTTATCATGGTGTCTTATCATTGTATTTGACTGGAAATTAAACATTATCACTGTAGTCAAAGCAGCTAAATGGGAATTGCATTATAAGCATTGCAATGAGTGGTGCTTAAAATACCAGAGATTGGGGTGAGAAGTTAATATCATTATTATTTAATTGATGGTACATTTGATTTCATATACAGTAGAATGGGTGATAATGCCTTCACATCCAATGTCAGTGCTTGACCTCACAAAGACTCTTTTGGATAATTGGGCAAACAGCTTTTAAGAAACATAGTAAATATATAACACATAGTCCTAGTACTGTATGTAGAAAATTAAGGGAGTACCTAGATAATGCCTAAACCGTAGCTAGTAAGATTTGCAGTTAAGTAATGAGTTTACATGATTGTTTCTAGAAAAATGTAAATCCTCTTTTTATCATGCACAAGAAGAGAACATAAAACACAAAATGTGCCCCTTAACCTTAGCTAGCGCTATTTATACTGTCTTGTATTCAAATGGAACTCAGGAGATTTCCTTTAGCTAACAGCAAATCACCAAAGATTTATGATCAACAAAGTAAAACGTATATTGTGTACATTATTACACCACTAATACTGCCAGAGGCCATCACCTGCATGAGACCTCCACAGAGATCGCCACAATAACCACATTTGGAATTTCACACCATTCAGTCAATTGGTGCTATCATTAATACCGGTAATACTACTGTAAACTCAGCTACAGATATACATAAAATGTTGCTGTATGGGAATAAAGCAATGTGTATACCAGAGTGTTTAAATTGTAAATATATATTGTTTGAATCTTTAGATTCTACAAAAGTCAAAAGATATTTTACTATGGTATTATTGGATCAGTTATGGGTTCAAAGTTGATTTATTCCTTTTATCTGCGACCTCATCATTTACTTTGCCTAAGGTACATATATGTGGTTTTGATTGAAAAAGGGTGATTCAACATTAGACTAAGAAGATGAATTCATTATCTCTTTTTAGGAGGATAATTTTAGGACAATATCTGTACCCCACGGTGGCACCAGTTTTAGTGTGAAAGATATCACCATAAATCAAAGCCGTTTTGACACGACTTGCGGGAAGTAGAGGGAATGTGCAGTTCCTGACCTTTGAAATGAGCCACGTATGACTAAAGCCACAAACGGGGAGGTGAAAATATCTCGGCTTCTTTAATGTCTGTAACAGATTCCTTGTAATTTTTACTCAGCGTGAAATATATAAATCCATGCAATCGTGTTTGAGAAGATTTTAAGCAAATTATTTTTGCAGGGGAAAAGCCCTTCTGGCATACTGAGTCAAATAGGTGGCGATAATTCCAAGATAGTGTCTGCTTACACAAAATATGCTTTATGTATATTATTTTATTTTTATTGTTTGGTAATGAGACATTTTTTTCAGTTAAAGTATGCAATGTTATTGTCAAGGTCATTCATTACTTATTAAATACAACTTCAATACAATTTAAAAGCAATTTCTGTGAATTAATACAGAACATATATAATAAACCAAAGGATAAGATAAAAAGGTCATTTGAAATTGCACAGGCTGTTGCCATGGTAACCATTTAAATCTTTCAAAATGACAGGAGATTCAATAGTGAAATGAAACATAAAGACTGAAAGATTTTAAAAGCAGGTGCCTCTTCACAAGTGCTGAATATCGAAGACAGAAAAAATGGAAATATAAAGGTTAAAGGAGGGCTTTGTTCACTGCAAGGCCTTTCTGTGAGAGCTGACGGTCTTGGCACATTAGCCTTGTATGGAAATCCTGGCTTGCAATAGTAAGATTTCCCTTGACTGGTTCAATTCTCACAAAGAAGCCATGAATCCTTTTCAATTTAATTCTATGGCTAGAAACTGCATAACTCTTTTATCTGATTTTTTTTTCTTCATTTAATCTCATTAGATTAATTCATAATCCATACGAATATGTTCATACTATAGCTGCAGCATGTGATAACTTAGATAACCTAAATGCACATATATAATTATTATTTCAGATCTTTCCACAACATTTCTATTAGGTTGGGAACTTTGACCTAAACATTCTGAAATGGAATTTCTTCCTCTGAATAAATTGTCTTATTTAAAATCACACTTCGACCCTGTATTGGATACATGTTCTGGCAAACAGATTAATGGATGTTAATATGTTATAGACATCATTTGGTACAACTTCAAGACTCACTCAAGACATCTGAATATTTCGGTATGGTTCTCTGCATGATGGTGACTTGCCTTGGTCAAAAGATCATTCTTCAGATTTGCAACATAATTTGGTGCCACTGTTAGGAACCTTTTTCTGGCTGTAGCAAGAAATAATTTTTTTCCAGAACATTTTTCTGAAAAATGGTTCTGGCAAAAAAATGGCTTGTAGAAGAATTAGAATTGGAATATACACTAAACGGACCAATGTATTGGATCACACCACTTAATCATCAAGTTCATTTTACATTCAGACCCTTTGCCACATGTATATAAAATCAAGCACCAAGCTATGCAGTCAGATTTACCAACATTTGTGAAACAATAGGTTGTTCTGAAGAGCTCAGTTAATTCAACTGTCGTACTGTCATATGTTGCTACCTTTGCAATAAGTCAGTTTGTGAAATTTCTTTTCTGTTAGATAGATCAACTGTAAGTGATATTATTGAAAAGTGGAAGTGTTTAGGAGTGAGAGAAACTCAGCCAGGAAATGGCAGAGCATGTAAAGTAACAGAGCAGGTCGCCAAGTGATGTAGCACATAATGCATAAAAGTCACCAACGCTCTGTTGACTCAATAACTGCAGAGTTCCAAACTTCCACTGGCATTAACCCCAGAACAAAAACTGTGTGCCAGTAGCTTCAAGGAACAAGCTTCCATGGCTGGGCAGCTGCAAGGAAGCCTCACATCACCAAGCACAATACGAAGTGTTGGATGCAGTGGTATAAAGCACACTGCCACTGGACTCTGGAGCAGTGGAAACGTGTTCTATGGAGTGAAAAATCATGCTTCACTGTAGGGCTGTTTTCGACTAAGGATTTTCATAGTCGAATCTGATTCGTTCGATTTTGCCGTAGTCGACTGATAGTCGA
>JABFDZ020000001.1:37456170-37471691 GCA_019775955.2 Pollimyrus isidori
GAACCTCCCGTTCCACCACATCCCAAAGATGGTCTATTGGGTTGAGATCTGGTGACTGTGGGGGCCATTTTAGTACAGGGAACTCATTGTCATGTTGATTAGACAATTGCATTAATGAGAAATTGAACGGGTGTTCCTAATAATCCTTTAGATGAGTGTGTGTGTGTGTGTGTGTGTGTATATATATACACTGTATATATATGCCAATTCCTGTGTCCATTGCACATACATCCCACCTCACAAGATAGCTTCCCATAAGCAGCAGCCCCCGTTAAACCTGCACATGACTCAAGTTAAGTGAGGCTTCAGTGTCACACCCACCATATTTAGTATCCTGCATACGGTGATGCGAAATTATGTTCCCCAGACTGTGGCGTGACATTTATATGTAAAGTTCATAGATAGAAAGGAAAACAAAACTGACATGCAACTTTGATGGAACATTCAAAATGAGCAATTATGCAAGCAGCAGAGCACATAAGTGGTACGTAGGAGTAAATAAATAAATATCATGGATAAATATTGAGTACTGGTAACAGTGGCAATAATGGTGCAAACAGCAATAAAGTGAAAAAATGCTGCTAGATGACAGAATTAATATAAAGTTCAAATTTGTATGGAGGGGCTGCAAAGAGCTCAGAGTCTGGATGGATGTGCAATGTTCCATAAGTCTGTCATGCCACATTAATGGTAAAATTTTACTGCCAGCAACACCCTCTCTGCTCCACATCACCAAATTTAACCAAGCCCAGATGGTCATCAAATTTTACCAGCAGCCCCTACTCCCACCCACCCTGTCCAAGTAGACAAATCTCTACCCCCCTAAATTCAATATGCAGAAGGTGGTGGGTTTGATTCCATGCAGCTTCTCTAATCCAGTACAGGGTCATGGCCTTACAATCCCAGAATGCATAGCACACATAGCATGCTCTCATGGGATGGTACACATAAGAGGGTGCACATGCATGTGCACAGACTACAGGGCAAATTCAGAGTCACTGACTCACCTAAATATATGATTTTGGAGGACTGCTACCATAATTAAGACAGAAAAGACATAAGCCTTTCTGCTGTGTCGAATGTGGTATCCCTCATGTCACTGGAATAGCATCACTCACGATTCACTAATTGTTTATTCCTGGCCACATTACTTTATTTCAGCCAATTATGTGCAACAATCCTGCTGACCCACTATAATGTAAGCTACCATTAACATCATAAATGTATAATAAGATCTGTACACAACATTATATAATCCCCTGAAGAGGAACAGGGATAAGATATTTATGGAGCGTGTATTGTATTGTGAGCATTTTATTGAATTACTTTCTTCATTTCATCAAAAAGGGAGTCCTTCTCACTTAACATTAATGGGCAGATACTAACTGATCACTGGAAATTTAAGCTGACAATAACTGCTTTAAAAAATCTGTATTTCAAACTGGAGGAGTGATGAGTACATCACAATTAAAAGAATTATCCTGTTATGCATTATAATTACATCCTTTGGCTGAGAAGCTGGACAAAGCCTTCACGCCTTGGTCATTTTGATGAGTGGCTTATAAAAGGCAGTAAATTTACCTCCTGGTAAATATCCTTTATTAAAGCAAACCAACATCTTCTTATTTCCAATGGCCCAATCAGGAAGGGGTCTGTTTTGACCAGTTTGACATGGCAAAGAGATTTAATCACAATTCAATGTTTTTCAAGGTGATTTGTCCGAATTATACATTGTTGGGACAGAGATTCAGAACAAGAGGATTTCCTGGGCACTTGATTTTAATCTTGCTTTTTGTCCAGAGATTAAAATCTATTCGAAGTGTATCATGCATATAATAATTAAATATATTTCTACTGTCTTACACTTTTAAACCATATTGTAGAGGCTGAACATATTGTTCAATTCCCTTTAACCTATGTATATATTTATAATTATTATATTTATAATAATGATTATAACACTGTATAGTCTTTATGTTGTAGCTGTAGTCATTGGCACAATTTTAGACAGCAACAGAACTCTCAATTTGAGGGTTACTCTGGGTACAGGTGGGGAGCTGCAGAGTAGCGCAGGCCTCCCTTAACCTTTCAATGGATTCCACCTGCTGCAAAGGGATTCCCTGAGGAGCCCAGAGATATAATCCCTTCAGGAGGCCTTAGTTCAAAGGATGCCTCTGAAAACCATCCATAGAGAGCCACTTAACGGCCATCCTCACTAAGAGAAGAGCCGTACTTGTCCTCTAGGCAATTAATTTCCATACTTTTTGAATTTTAAAAAAGAGACCCACAGAGAAGGCCAGGCACCCACCGAGAAGGCCGGGCACCCACCGAGAAGGCCGGGCACCCACCGAGAAGGCCGGGCACCCACCGAGAAGGCCGGGTACCCACAGGAAGGATCGAATGTTGATGCTGTAAAAGCTTTAATGTGATTGGCCAGCTTCCCTAGGTACCGGAGCATGGATCTCAATCCATGTTTGTGATGGTGCGTTAATTGTATGTCGATTTTATCTCTGCTGAATTGTATGTATAAATGCAGGGTTGCCAACTGTCACGCATCTGGCATGACACTATCAGATTCTCACTGTCACACAGGAAATCTTACAGCAAATCTATATTTAATTATAAACCTAAAATTAGCTACATCAAAAGCACTGGCGTGCTTTGCAAACTCGACTATTTAGACGATAATAAAATTCTTACATACATGTAAATATGTGTGCAGACTTGTCTCAAATTAAAAATCTCATGCCTGCCAGCTGACTAAAGTTGACAACCGTGTGAATGTGTTATAAATATTACAAGCGCGGACACATTATTCAAGAAATAATTCTGTGCCATTTATGTAGTTATGTGCCGTTTATGCGGTGATGTGCCATTTTGTGGCATGCAATGTCGACCAAACCTCTGATATCCAGACTTCTTTTGACTGCTTATTTTTAGTTCCTAGTGGTGGTAAAATGTGTAGGCTGTGGCCTGTGTGTGTTGTTGGGGTAGGGGGAGAGGGGTGGGGAGTCAATTATTTAGGGCATCAGCTGACAGAGAGATAAATCAGCACCTGTGATCCCTGACACTTTGTAGCCTAGATAATGATGACATGTTGCAGTGGTTACAATCGGCATCTCCTTTGCCACAATACAAAGCCTTGTCATTTTCTGAAAGTACATGGTGATAATCTTTTCGCAATTTATGAAATGCTTTGCTTAGATTGCATATGCTGAAAATTTCTCATATTCACATCTCAACTGCACTTTCTAAGCACCTCCGCATGCAAGTCCGAAGCAGCCCAGTGATGTACAGGCTTAGCAGATACCAATGAAACTGCGCAAATGTTTTCAGTATTTGCCAAAAACTCACAGATCAAGATCCAGCTCACCATTTCCTGTCATGTGCATAAAATGGAAACTCACAAATATTTAGTATAATTAATCAGTATATCTATTACATGCACTAATTGAGAACCAATGACATGCTTTCTCAAAATGTCATTGACTATCTGGCAAACAGTCACCTACCATCCTCCGTGGGCACATAGATGTTTAGGTAAAGGCAGTCTTCATTTTGGTCCTGAACATAGGTTACCACTGTATCCAAACTGGCTGTGAACCAGACAGGTAGCATATCGTTCAGCAAAAACCTGTCTTCCAGGTACTGAGGACAGACAGGTGCGAACTGGGTGGCGTTGCGGATCTCACGCCATGAAATGGGAGGTTCAGGAGGCTGAAACCTTCTTTCTCCTGTAGGTGGAGCGGCGTAAGGGATCCCCAAGTACTGCTCCACCGGCCCAAGGATTTCATTCGGCAATGGGGTTTTTAATCCACGCAGCTTTCCATAGTTCGTTGTGACAATAGTATAGTGTGCTTGGTGACAGTTGACAACAGTGAACCTCACAGCCAGGGCTGCAATCCAGAAAATCAGATTGACATTCAGCATCGTGCAGATGGGGGTGAAGATGAACGGTAGCCATACACATCCCTGGGGCCTTGACATGATCCAATGCTGTATGAGGCGAAGGTGGGATCTCTATCTTCCACCGTCCAATCACCTTTCTTTAGGCTTTAGTATTGGACTGACGGGAAAAATCTGCTTCGGATCACATCAGCCCTCTCAGAGCTCCCCATCCCTAAAGACTGATCTTGCTAGGACTGTTTTCGTCTCGTCAGTAGGAAGAAAGCCAATATCTGAAAGCCGATTCCAGGCAGACTGGAAAACCTGTAAGCAAGACAAGTCAGTTTAAGTTACTAAGATGCCAAACAGATCATCCATATTATTGTAAGCGATTTCAGTTATTCAGCACTTTATACTGACAGAATAGTGGGAAAGATGAAAATGGAGGATAAACGTGACAGGGTAAATGTTGAAGCATCGTAGCCAGTTGAACAGACACATCTTCCTCTTCAAGTGACTTTTCCTGCTGAGAGCGGTGTTGACACAGTCATGCTGATTTATGTAAAATGGACTTGTGAAGGTATTGCTTTGTTACCATTTTGACTGAGCAGTGAATACAAATCCATTCTAATGTATCCAATATTAATGAAATACCCTTTATCTGACAGTCCAGGCAACAGCCACATACTGATGTTGCTGAATTTCCACACAGTTTAGATGTGTGAAATAAGTGTGACTCTGGAGCGTCATAAGTGTGCATGTCATATTTTACCCCTCCGGTGTCCATGTGAACCGGTGTCTATGTGCTGCGTTATCAACAATGAACAGGGTCTGGCAGTGCTCAGAAGTTACAGTTGAAAATTACACGCATTTCCAGCCAGACTTGTAGGAAAGGGGGGGGGGGGGAGTCATTGAGGGGCTGGATGAGGACTGTGATGTGCTGACATTTAATGGAAGCTTATTCTGCACATGTTTATAGTTCCTTGGCAACAAAATTATTCAGTAGCTTTCAGACACTGGACACATACCAACTTGTGAGTTACAATCTGAGTAATTTCATGATAATTCTGGAATTTTACAGACACTGGACTTTGTAATTTATTGTTGTAATGAGAGACAGCAACGATGCTAGAAACTTTATGGTATCTCACCCACTAGCAACTCACTCATATTGCTGTCATTACATTTAACTAACATTATAGTATTTATCAGATTCTCTGTATATAATTTTACAACTCAAATGAAGATCAGATCAGACATTTTAGTTCAAAGTTGTGCAGAAATACATACAGACTTAACTGGTTTAAAGTTTTCTTGTATATATATGTAACAGTAATAGTACATTACAGTAAATAATATACTTTACGCTTTCCTGTGGTATTGCCCTAGATAAAAGCATTTCTTTAATTAATGAGATGTCAATGTTTATAATGTTTCTACCAAACATTTTCATCACACCTGACTTTCACCTTGAAACTAATGTCAGTGTTGCTACATCTACATATATTCATGTTTATATGTAATACATTTCCTGCTTACAGTATCTATCTGTCTTCTTCCAACAGACTATCCAATACAGAATCATTTTAAACCTAGAAGTCATACTGGGAAGGCCAGAGTGCAATGCCTGTTCAACTACATGACTCCTTCTCTGAGTCCTTCTTTTGTTTTTCTAAATCACATTGTATCATATGGGAGAGGGAACTGAATGCGTATTTTCTGTGTCAATGATCATAATTACTGTAGCAACACAGACAACCAGAGTGAACTTTCAGTAGACACCCTGCACACTGCTACTTGTGACATTCCTCTATGCATTAAAACAAACAAATACATTAATTAAAATGATAAAATGAATGTGTGCATTTGTGGGTGTGTGTATGTGTGTGTGTGTGTGCGCGCGTGTGGGTCACTAATCAAAGCCCAAATCCTTATACCTGTTTATTCTGGAATAGGTATCCTAAAGACAGCCTTGCTCAGCTCATTTCACAGCGATCTCAGATTAAACTGGGGAAAATTGGAAATGGGGCAAAATGTGGTTACCATGGCTGCTCTATAACAGTATGTGCAGTTTTGAGGATTGAATGTCTGAGAGCCTCTGTTTGCTTTGGGTTTGCACCAAATCCCCATATTCATCAAGGAGAATCGTCCAATGGTGATCCAATATTGCCCTCGTCCATTACTGAGACTATCAACTGAGCTATTAAGGGGACCCTCACCTGTGTGCTGATTTTTTATCAGTCTGGCCCTCTGCACCACGTCTCATCATGCTGAGCTTTACAGCTCAGCTGGAGGGTGACATTCAAATTCAGGTCATTAGCAGTCTTATGTGCAGAAAATGAACACAATGCACATCCAATATTCCCCATGATTCTGCATTTTTACACTTAATTTGTTGGTAAGGAATTTTCAGACCATTTTATTTCATTATGTGAATCTCCTGTTTCCAATACAATGATATAAATCTAGTTTCAAGGTTTCATGGAGAGGAACTGAGGCATATGCAAGGGTATAAAGTGAGTGTGGCTGTTCCCACTATGCAGCCGCGGGCTCATGGTCTCCCCTAAACCATCAGAACAGTCTATGTGGCGGCACATAGTCTCGTGTTCCTGAACACAGGGATCCCAACAGATAGACCAAGGACATAAGCTTGTGACCTTTGCCTTAGTACGATTGAGATATAAACTTATTGAGATATAAACCAGAATCACTCTTAATAAATAGGCAACAGTTGGGTCATGACATGACAACATCATTAGCATGCATGATTTCTGCAAACAGTACTTTGACTGTATTCTGAAAATATTATTATAATCTGCATTTGTGTTAAAAGAGGAAGTTTTCTTAACACATCATAGCACCTGATTTATAATGCTTTACATTATCACTGGATCATTATGACAAGGCTTCTGGCCTGCCTAATGAACATTAATCCCCTAGGCTGAGATTGCCAATATACAATAATGTCAACACATACACACTTAAATCTCCTACAGGTAATTTAATTTCCAGGGATAATACTTTATTCCCTTGAATGCCCCAGTGAAGTCTTGAGTGGTCAGCAGGATTTCAGACTTAGCTAATTCTGAAAAGCTGATTCATCAGTTTCCAAGCAAACCTAAGTAAATGCTCAATACGTCTGTAGAATTTCTGGCTTGCTCAAACTAGTCTGTCCTGTCCTGTGCAAATTTAACAGGTGACTTAACAACTACTGACCCCTAGGCTGAAATTCAGTACCAAAAAGCGGGCGTCATTCTTGTTCAATAAATTATTTATTTCAACTACTGACTACTATTGGAATTACATTAGCACACAGAAATATATCAATGGATGTTTTACTTGTTGTAAATAGAAAAACTGATTCAAAATAGCATATAAGAATATTATTTCATGCCACTTATCTGGTGAAAGTCCTGTAGGTATTTAGTCCCTCAGGTATATTTCCCCAAATATTCTAGTTTGTGATTATTACAGTATCCGTCCCTTGGTTATGTAAGCAGTTAGCTCTCTTTCCGCTCACTTATCATAGCAGTTAAGATAAGACCTTCTAGCTGGAGTGCATCTTCAATATAAAGGCTAAAAAGACATTCAGGGAGCCAAAGAGCATTATCAGTACCGCTATGATTACACACGATAATTCATGCACATTTTAATGACACTGCGATTTTCTATTTGCATTTTAATTACAATTTAATTTCTGGTTCAGGGGATCTCTGAAACCCTATATGCCGACATGATGCTAAATCTGTAAATCTGAAGTTGATGATAAAAAAACTTGACACATAGGGATCTGAAGCCTCTGAAGATCATACTGAAAGCATATGCCATGTTCTGTCTGTAATGAAGTGAACCTGAGAGTGGACATGGGGCAGAAGCATTAGAAGAGGCAACACAGACATGAGAACTGAACATCATAACCACCTGGTAAATGCATACGGCGCATTTACAAATAGGCTGGACCGTCTACTAGGCAAACTTATTGACCTGTGTTCCCAGTGGGGGAATATCTGACTGACTGTTGAAGATGTATGGATAGATGGATGGACAGAAATATAGATGGACAAACAAATAGATAGATAGATAGATAGATAGATAGATAGATAGATAGATAGATAGATAGATAGATAGATAGATAGATAGATAGATCTTATACACTAGACTTTTATAAAATATTGAAATGTATAGGTCACCTTCTTTCATGGTTCCACTTAAATATCTGTGATTGAGTAAAATAAAATACTTTATACTGCTTACAGAATCTCAATTTATTTAACATCTTATGTCTATAAGGTTCAGTGGAGAACAGTATGGTAATTATTTAGATGGAACAATAGCCATGTGATGATAGTGTTCAGAAGGAAAGGAACTAGCTTTTCATTTTGTAATTCAGAAGAAGGATTGCGGCTTGCAATTGTATACTTGTAGGTGCATTTTGCAATTACAAATGTGTTAGCATAAACCAATAAACAATGACTGTTCTACTGGGTATTGCATCACAAGGCCAGGTCCTTATTAAATATACATTAGCCCTAATAACTAATATTTATTCAATAATAACCTAATGGGTTACTTAAATTGCATTGTAAATAATCACTAAGCAGTCTTTCCTACCATAGATAAAAATTAAACTAACATTAATCTGCTGTTTGCATGATATGATGCTTTGGCAAAGTCTTGTGACCTATGTTTATGTGTTTATTTCTGAGATAAACTGGCATCCCAAGCAGGGTGTAGCACAGCAGCCCAGCCTTGTGCCCTGTACTGCCTGGGATAGGCCCCAGTCCACCCCCCACTTCCAAGACACCTGTCATCAGGACAAGCCGTTAGAAGACTGATGGACAGATGAAGCTGTTTCCAGACAGATGAATGACCCTAATGGAACAGTTTTGCTGCCAGAGGCTGTGTCCTGCCTCCTGCCCTGGCTGCTGTATGTCATGAACACCTTAATTTTATCAGCGTGGACAGTCAACTTGAAAGGACACACACTATCTTTAGTGTAGCAGGATACAGAAGAAGCATCTCTGGGTCCAAGCAGCACCACAGTGCCACAAGACAGTGCCATCCATGATTAATGCATGACTCGGCATACAATGCGGTAATTGCTTTGACACGTAATTCAGCTGTCCTTGCACGTGAATTGCAACATACATGCAAGAATAAATGCAACAGCCTCCTGTCTGTCTGTGAATTAGGCCATTGAAGCTGACTTGTTGATTTCAGGTTCATTTTAGTTACTTATTATTAACCAATCCACCCATCTTCTAACTCCTATCCCAGGCAGCAAGGGCACATGGCTGGGGCATTGCATATAATAGAAGAAAAAAATCATTACCTAACACCTGATATCCTGACACTTACCGGTGATTCCACAGCATGTCCTGCCAATAGTAATGTGGGAGTGTGTTGAAAGAAGGTGCAACAGAACTGTTAATCCATTAGATTGAGCTATCTAGACAGTGTTGACATTTAAGAAAAAGGAAAATAAGCTGATCATCTTTCATTTGTTAAAGTTAAGAAAATATGTATTTCTATGAGAAAGATAATACATATTTCAGCATATTTAACAAGGACAAGCAAAAATGTGTTATATTTCGAAAAAACACATTCCTTAAATGAAAGCTTGGGGATGATGTTCCACAGCTGAATTCTTTGAAATCTAAAGCTTTTAAATATAATAGTTGTCCATACCACCACCTTGTGGCCCGCTCTTGAACTCACTTGTGGTGTATAACTGGAGACTTTGAGCATTCGCTTAAACCCACAATACACTAAAAGTAAGGCACAGATCTCTGGCTGTGAAACAGCGAGTGTACCATTTGTTAACAATCAAAGATTCATATCTTGTTTAGCTTCTGATGATCAAGATATATGTGTAAGTGCCAAAGGAAAAGGTCGACGCTCGACGTGTTCGGCACTGCTCTTACAGCTGTGCTGCAAAGGTTGTTTCTAAATACCCGTGTGATCGCTAAATATTGGCCAGATCGCTGGCAGCGGTCACGTTGCGTAGGTTTCCCCTATTTCCGCTTCACTCATTTAAATTAAGACCTCAATACAGACCTTAAGAAGAAATAGTGACCCCCAGTTTTAAAAACCATACTGCCCTTCAATGTCCCGAGGGGGAAAGGCTAGAATTTATTAGTTCTATCAGTGCAATAACTTAATGTTTAGGCTAAATGTGTTATTATTATTATTACTATCATCATCATCATCGTCATTATTATTCACGCTGCTGCTGCCACAACTGTTACCAACACAGCTAACATTTAAGAAAAAAAATTCTCCCCGGCCAGTAAGCTCTACATGCTCCTTATTTACTTAAAATAAAGGTGTTTCCCGGCATTATTTGGACCCATTTATAATCCCTTAAAATACATGCGTTTTTCATAACATGTTACCTCTTTATGGAAAATGAACACAAAGACGAGATTTAATACTATCAAAGATGATCCACGACGCGCAGATTATTAAGTAAAAGAATTTCTCTGAATTGGTGACACACTACGCATCAGTGAGTTGCGAATTTGACCGAACATTTTTCATTTTCTTCATATAATTATTAAACAAAAAACATTCGTTTTCTTTTCTATAGCCTATATTATCCATGTTACCGAAAACAGGTTGCACGCATACTTTCGGCACAATGAATCCCTCTGGGAAATATATTCTCACCGCAAAATGTCTGCAGCACACGTAAAACCAAACCGGTACTTAAAAATAATAAAAAATTAAAAAGTAAACGATTACGATGAATAACAACCACGACTCAGTGAGTCACTTTTTCAGGAGACTGGCAAAGGGTAAAATAAAAGGACTTCACCTACCTCTGCTATATCTGAAACATCTGAAACGGCTTTCAGTATACTGGACTTGAATGACGGGCAAAATGAAAATCAGAAGGAAAATCTACAACTCCGCGCACTGTCCTGTAAATATCCACTGGCAATTTTTAAGTCCAAATACGTGCATTTACAGCCCCGCACTTATTATGAAGAAGAAAAGATACATTTTCCTGCTATAAATGACCTATATACAATGAGAGAATTCATTAGATTCACTGCAGAGGAACTGTAAACTGTAGGAAATCAGATTTCCTTCACACACACAGAGAGAGAGAGAGAGAGAGAGAGAGAGAGAGAGAGAGAGAGCAGCGCAAAAGGAGAATAAGGGGAGCAAAAGCACGGCTGTAGCAGCCGATCTCCCCTTCGCTCCCCTTCTCCATCTCCAGCCTCTATTGGACGGCAGTGAATGAAATTTCAGCCTGCAACCAATGGATTGCTGCATCCCCCCATCACATCAGAAAGACATGTCCCTTAAGTATTCCTGGGAAGCAGTTATTCATTAGGACCAGTAGACCCCTAATATGTCACATATGCTTCATGCATTTGTGTGTATTCATTTGACCACTTTGGACATTTATTACTGCATGGCCAGTACTCACAGGCGACGGAGAAACTGATAGCATCATGAAAGGTGCGCATCCCGTATCAATGCAGCAAATGCATATAGTGAATGACTTGGGGCCCCGCGTGTCTCCAGTATAACAGTAATGATAGTAAAGAATCAGACTAGATAACTGTCCAGTCCACACGTCTCCAAACATCACATCTTTAGATCACACTTTGAAATGCATGCCATTTCATGTTAATGTCTAAGCATGAATAGCACACAATGATTTTCAGCTTGGTATCAATGCAAGTTTTACTGTGTTTAATGCTTAGATAAAATGTTGTGAATATCTAAATAATTGCATATATATTTAAATAAAAGAATTGTCCAGATAGAAATTTGTTGGGATGCCAGTTTTGTTCAAAAAGTTGTCCTCTGTATTGTCCGACTTTTTCTTGTGTATGTGCACTGGTGGTGACATTTTAAAATATTATTAAACAATAAGTGTTGATTATAGGTAAGCAATAGAGGAAGGGATCACATTATTTGACTTGAAACCTGCCTCATAATTAATGAAAAAGAATTGAGTTAGATATACTGACTTAAGACTTAATTGTAGACATACTGTAAATTAGGCCTCCTTATATAGTCACACATTCTATAACGGCAATATTAGTTTCTACCTTGATTATTACCATGTCATTGTGCTTCCAAATTCTCTTTTCTGAGCCTCAAAATGCCAAGCAGCTTGTGCTCAAAAACGGCAGAGACTGCAACACTGGCAACAAGTGATTTATTCGTGAATGCAGTTCATGTGCTGAGGATGGTTATCAATAACAATGATAAACTATGGTTAACGTAAAATTTTAACGTATATGAAGTAAAAAAGGATGCAGTCTTTAAAACATATGGGAAAATATCTTATATATACTGACAACTTCGATTTTCATTCAAATTTCAAGACCCATAAATGTTGGTAAACTACCAATGACTCATGGAACGTGCAAATTAGCAGTTTAATAGTAAATGTCCCAGCGTTCTTGCTGATATTATATATAGTTTAAAGATTTCCTAACACCGTGCTAGGGTTAGCAACTCTATTGTGTCCTGTGAAGAACGGCTTGTTTATTTGCATTGAAAATCGGAACATATAGATAGAAAATACAATAAGCTTCGTACACAAGATTTTTACAGGCATAAAAAATGAAAAGCTAAATGCCTCCAGATAAACGGTTGGTTTGGCCACTACCAAATCCGCACCACTTGCCTGACTTGTATCAAGAGGGTCCAGCTGCAGATGCCTGTAGAATGGAGCTCCACCCGAAATACGTCACCTCCACAGGAAACTTGTGATCTTTAAGTACGTAAAGTGGCGCTCCGGTTAGGGTTAGAGTTAAGGTTGTGGTTTATTCGCTGTAACAGAGAGTTGATGTCACGTATTTCCAGTGGAGCTCTACTCTACAGGCATCTGCAGCTGGACCCTTCTTACTTGTACCCGCAACCTACGCATGCGCAGTGTTGTCGCGCATTCGTATACTCACTATAACGAATTGCATTTTCTGGAACTGTTTTTCCTGCCATTTTACTGCAAATCAAATTGTCCGCATTTACAGCAAGCTACAGTGGTCACTTCATTGTTTAGCAAGAACTGGGGCCTGTAACATAAAGCAAGATTTTTTTCTTAGCCAGATAACTTATAGGAATTAAGGTACTCTGGACTGGATATACAATATATTGTCTTTGCATTTTGTTAAATGTTATAAATTATGTGGATCATGTGAGATTTTCTTATTGATAATTATTCATACATATATGATGAAAAAATGAATGCAGAAATTAAACAATAGATGGATATGGTGTAATAAATTGACTGTAATAACAGTTGCCACATTATTAACCTCTGGCATCAGAAGGTGAAGGTCATCTATGATATTTTAATATTTTAATCCTTCCAATTTTATTTGTAGGTCATGTTGTGATGGTGATATGACATGATGCAGGAAATATGAAATGCTGTGGCCGGCATGGTGGGGCAGCGGTTTCCACTGTTGTGTCACATCTCTGGGACCTGGCTTTGAGTCTCTGCTGGGAATTCCAAAAGTGTGGAGTTTGCATGTTCTCCCTGTGTTGTTCTGAGGTTTTTTTTCCAGGTGCTCTGGTTTCCCCCCAAAGTCCAAAAATGTGCTGAGGGTGACTGGGGTTACCATATTGCTCATAGCTGGGTGTGTGTGAGTGGCTGGAGTGTGAGTGTGCCCTGTGATGGGTTGGCGCCCCATCCTGGGTTGTTCTCTGCCTTGTGACTATAGGCTCTGGACCCCTCCATGAACCTGAATAAGACAAGCAGTTTCAGAAAATGGATGGATGTAATATTGGCTCTATCAGGTACAGCACCTGTGTGTTATGTGTTATTAATAATAGTTGAATTTCAGGTTCGCACAAACAGTTAACATTTGCTTCAGATCTTGTGGCAGCAGGATAGTGTGCAGACCCACACCTTCAGGGTGTATTTGAGACACACACACAGTTCTGATGAATGTTGGGTGGGAAAATTGACCTTTTGTGTGAAAGACTGCATGGACCAGCAGTAAGGAACATTAACATGTTTTATGATGCTGACTGTCCAGTAACATGTTTTTAACATGCGGCCACTTAACCCAAAACCAGCTGTCAGCAGGTTGAAATGAGCAGACATCTGTCATATTATCTTCCTCTTTCATGTGGTTAAGTTCAGGAAATTGTAAAAAAAAAAAATGGGTGTCATATTACAAACATTTCCCCTGGTCAATGCAGAAGCACAGTACACAGGTACATAAACATCTACTTCTGGAAAGAAATGTTTTGTTTATTTGTCTGCATATGTCTGTGCGCGTGTGTATGTGTGTGTGGTGATATATCCATATATAACATGGATATTGTGGCGATTTATCTAAATATATCCTTATACTAATATTTGGTCTTTATGTATCTTACAATACTTTCCTTGCAGAAAACCACCGTAGAGTGGAATTATGTTTCATTTCCCAGTTTCTTTGTATGTTACATGGATTATCTGATATGGGGTAGCTGTACATGAAAATATTAATATTGATGTCATCTTATGAGACATTTTGATCAATATACATTAGATAACCCTAAAATTTAACATCAGTTTTGGAGTTCGAAGTTAATGCAGTTAATAATCTTCTAAATATTACTGAAAATTATTCATGTTACAATGCCTATATCATTCTATGCTGGAACATTGGAATACTTAATAGTATGTTGTACCGCAGTTAATAAAGGATAATGATACACCAGCTGTCCTTTCCAGTGTCACGATGTACAAATATGCAAAAGCACTGTGTCAGAGAGAGAATTTGAGTTTTAGAATGGGAAACAATGTGACTTTTGCTGCCATATTTGCTACTGTATGTGGTTTAACAGTGAATGAAGACATATTTACCCCAGGATTTCAATTCCATTCTTAGGGAAAAATTGAATAAAATAAGGTATTATGTCCAAATAAAATGAATCATACTTGATACAAATGAATACAGAATCACAACTGAATTTAATAAAGGTGTTAAATATTAATGAGTTTATGAATAAAAAATTTCATATTAACTTACACTGCCCTGATACAATGGATAATGAATATAAATCAAATTTCTAAGGTTTTTATTTCATACAAAGAATGACTCCCAAAATAACTTGGTTATTAATAGTTAATTTAAGATGGCAAATTACTTAAATTAAAAACAAAGTGAGAGGAAAAGTGTCACATGTGGGGATTTGAGTTCTTGTTTGAAGACTACAACTTACAAAACATATTAACATGAAATGCCTTAAATTGTTATTGTCAAATCTAAAAAAAGCACAGACAGAACTCAGTAAGCAGGGGGCAGACCAGACTTAATTGAGGTAGCAGGGTGTACTGCTGGAGGACAGGGAAAGATAGAGATGTCAAAGAGAGCTGGGAAATGCCTTGGCTGGAACACATACACAGACACGCAGGCCACCTGTGCAGAAGTTGAGAAACCAGATCTTATGAAGGTTGCAGGTGCCAAGCCAAGGAGAGAAGAGTAGAATAAAACCTGCATTATTTTTTTTAACTGGGAAATAAGACATATCACTGAAACTTTGCAATTATTAATTGTATTAGTTATTAGTTAAACAAATAATGTCAGATAATGACAGGGGGGGGGGGGGGGGAAATAAAAAATGACAAAGGAAATCAAAAAGAATAAAAATAGATCAGAGGAGTGAGCCAG
>JABFDZ020000001.1:37524316-37538824 GCA_019775955.2 Pollimyrus isidori
ACGCCTCGGGATTCCCCCAGAGGAGCTAGTGGAAGTGGCCGGGGAGAGGGAAGTCTGGGTTTCCCTGCTGAGACTGCGGCCCTGTGACCCGATTTCGGATAATGGATGGATGGATGGATATAGGAGCCTAGCAGTGCAGAGTAAGCCTGCATTCGTGAGAATGAGGGCACTCGTTTAATTATGGTCTACCCCCAAACTACTGGATTGTGTAAGCAAACTGGAAAAGAGAAAATATTGATTGCGATAGTTAAATTTCACTTCACATGACACCTTGGCTTCTGTGCTCCTGCTTACCCTGCCCTGAAATGCTCATTAATGGCGTAACTTGAAAACTTGTGAAGACAGGAGGTTATGAACAGTCTATCGTGCAGTCCTGTAATGAAATAAAAATTTGTACTTGTGGAGAACACAATTTGCTTTCTTACACAACCAAATTCTGGCCTTCATCAACTCAATGCGGCCCAACGGTCCTTATGGATGACGCCTGATTTGCAGGCCTGATGTCGTTCTGATAGCCCGTCGTGTTCTGTGTTTTTTTCACAAGGTTATATTCGTCAGTCACAGGGTAGCTCATGGTTACAGAAACTGAACAACAAAAATGTTTTATATAAAAGCTGCATATTTTTATGTCTTTCCTGTGAAAAATTATATGTGAAACCATCAGTTAAAGAATAAATTGGAAAACTCTCTGAAACTTTTAAGAGAAAACAAAATAGGTGGTTGGGGGCGGGGGTGACACTCTGCCTGAAATCCAATTTCCAGAGTGGGGAGAAATTCATGTGAATATTCCCAGGGGGCCACACATCTCTGTATATTAGCTTTGTCTCTGATCCAGGGACGAAGTTGCCATTTAAGAAACCATTACAGGTTTCTCACGTTTTTTACTTGTCATAAGTCTCAGTGAAGGAAAGAACTGATGTTTTTTCCCCCAATGCAGCTTAAGAAAAAATCAAATATAACCAAGGTGGCTACGAATTGAACAGTAAAGGCAGAGCATTAATAGCTGATTGAAGTTTTCACTGCTCCACAAGGTTCTACCATATGTCTCTTCCTCTGTTTTCTGGCTTCTTGCTGACACCAGATCAATCACCAATTAATTGGACAAGAAGCACGATCCATAACATGGCCTTCTGGGAGACTGAGTTTGTAGCACTGTGGGTGTTTTCCTCCATACTCTGTGAACTTCCTCTGATGCCTCAGTATACGATTGACAAGTATAAAGAAGAATCTGACCTGAAACTCTGCACTGATATGTAAATCCCTGAAGCTCTAATGCAAGACTATAACTATGTCTGACACTTGGGATGATCAGCAGTATCGGTTTGGGAGGACCTGCCAAAATTCAGTCTCCAGCATCCTTAAGCACAAGGTCCGGTAAGCAGTGAAAAGCAGCTTTCCTGCGTTACACTAGGAGCTGCAGTTGTTCCAGTCCAGTGATGCACATATTTGGCACTGAGAAAAATCCAGTAAATCATTATAGCTCTCTGAACTAGGCAAGCTTCACGCCCTCCCAAACCTTAATCTTCACACCCATATTGGTTTTGGCTACTTTTCATATGCTAATGTGTTGATACTGAGAAACACTCAGGACAACATTACATTTATTTTTCAAATAATGTAGAACACACCATTACACACCTTGTGTACCACTGAAAAAGCACATTTTGAGTTAAAGAAAAAGAAAGAAAAAGAAAACTTTCTATTTGTAGCTCAGTGTTTGCCATGTCCTAGGAAGGATGGTTTTGTTGTCGAATACGCAGAGAGAAAGGCAATCATATGTGAAAGAATGCCATCTGTTTAAAGGAATTTGGTTAAAAGCTTTTGCATAATATAAAGCAGATAAACCTCCCAAAAATCCAAGGTCTCTCATAAATACATATATCAGTCAATTCCAAGACTTGGGTCAGATAGGGGTGCTTATTGGGGTCATTTTAGTATTATATATTTCGCAGACTGAAGCAGTAGCATTTGCTTGCAGACCTTATTTATAAGAAATATGAATCTCGTTAGGCAGAACAGAGATTTCTTCATACAAAGGGTTTTTCAGAACAATCGCTGCTGGCCCCTACAGTAAGCCTTATCCCAAGGCCCTGTTTCTGAAAATATCTGTTTCATTTCATCTGTAATCTGTCTGACGTGCTGTGTAGTTTGCAATATCAGAATCTCCAGTCTCCAACTTGCTTTGCCAATTTTGTTTTTACTCATTTTTAAGGGGATATTAAGGGGATACAATAAATAAAAGTGCTTGACTTGCCCTCAGCTGTTTTTCTGTAACCATGCACTTCTAAGACGTGTAATAGGAGGGCTTGAAAAATGCCCATGAATTGGATGCAATTAAAACCCCTAATTACCAAAAAAACATAGACAGATAACCCAGTATTACTGTGGTGTTATTGTAAAGCAAAACAAATGGCCCACACTCACATTCTCTTTGTTATTGGCAACCTCTTCAGCATGAGTGTTTAGGGATTAGGTAGTGTAAATGACTCACAAATGTGATGTGCAATACGCTATTGCAGCAGGTTCATTATGAACACGGCTGTATAGTTGCATAGGACGCGAACTCGCTCTGTGACACCAGACATGCCATAAAAACAAAAAGACGAGGTGTAGCCACAGAAAAAGTGGGTTTAATAGTTATAATTCAAGGCAAGTTCACTAATAATATGTCAGAGGGTGGCTGTTCCATGTGGAATCAGGCAGGGGAAGCCAAATGGCCATTTAATAGTGCTATTAAACATAAAGCATACACACAGGTTTGTGGGGACTCTCATTCATTTCCATGGTCATTACCCTGTTCTTAACTATAACAACCTCAACTCCTACCCAACCATAATCAAACCAAACAAAATACAAGATTTTTGGTGTTTTCAGTTATTTGATTTCATTCAGATTTTTATAAAAATTGAGTTTCCCTTTTGGGGAGTCGAAAAATTTCACTGCAAGACCAAAATTATTAATCAAAGTTTTTATCACATTGCAGAGGACATTGGATCCCTACAATGCAACATATGCATGCCCACAAACACCGATCATACATTTAAAAAAATACATGAATTAAGAGTGTTCCTGCAGCTAAAGGGTAGCAGAGAGGGAATAATAAATCAACTGATGAATTAACAAACGAGTCCATAAAAGCATTCCAAATGAGCAGAAGCAATGAGATCTGGTAATCACGGTGACATAACACTTACTCTCCATTGCTTCACTGCATACATTTCCTGCTTTAGGAAATGTGTCATACTGTATGCCTGCTCATTCAAGGAGGAGAGCCTAATGTACAATAAGGCAGCTCACTTGAGAACAAGAGCTCAATTTCATTCAGTCAACTACAATCCTAACATTGACAAATGCTCCATGACTCTTATGTATAACTTATTCTTACCCTACACATTGCTTAGAATATCAATGTGGCCTGTTTTTACATTTTCCAGTCCAGGCATGCTCATAGGCCAGTACCGCTCGAATGTGGCATGCAGTGCACTAGGCAAGCTTCAGTCTCAGCCCCCCACCCTCCCACCTGAGACAGAGTAAAATCAGCCAGCATCCCCTGAAAAGATGGTACCCTACACGGTCATGTATTCAGATCGACCTGCACTGTTATAGCATCCCATATCAACATCCCTGTAGTCCCAGCCACAGTTTGCATGTTCCCCTACAATTTTAGTACCGGTACTTTAGTGGTATGGATCTCCATGTTAAATGTGAAACCCGAGAGTGTGTAGTAATAATACTTGAGGAGTGAAAGGTCCATCAGTTCACATACTATACACTTGGACAGAGCTTTCTGCAGTAGATAGACAAAAGACATAAAAACAAAATATATTCAATCTATAAATACGTTCTTCAGTAGGTGTTTAACATATTCATCATTGATGCCTTAATGACATTATGTGTAATATGATGCAGAACTGACCCAGTAGTAGAAAACTACACATGTGGCAGGGGATGTCAGAAGGCAGATGACTATTCTGCACCCCTCGAGGACATGACTAATGCTACAATATCATGTCATGGAACATAAAAATATAATAAGGCAGGCAGAGGCAAGCACAACAGTAAATCTCATTAAACATCTCTGTCACCTAGACTTATGAAATAGGGGCCGAGCAGAGAAGGGAACCTCAGGCGTCGTGGAAACGGCAGCATCTCCCCGAGCCATTTGAGAGCTAATAAAAATAAAAGTGCACGAATACATCGGCCACTGAAAAGACAGACTATCGCTTAAACCTGATATACTGCTCAAACAAGCACATGACACCTAGAGATGTGTGTATCTGTATGGATATTATTCAAATTTAGAATGGCAACGTATATTATACCACCAGTTTCAAAATACTGCATGACAGTAGTAGAGCAATAAAGGAAGGAACTTCAGTTATTTGTAATTCGTCAACATTCAGTAATACACATCCCCTCTACTGTTGTCTGCATATCGTCTTTCTATATTGAAAGCACTACACTGTCCCCTGCAGGTTAAAATTATTCATTTTTAGCTACTGAAACATGATCACTTTGCATATTCACTTTTAAGATTTTTAATAAGGGATTTTCTGTGCAAACCTATATTGAATTGCAAGGGACTGGATGGATGGATGGATGGATGGATGGATGGATTGACTGCATACATATTACTGTACATATCCCAAAATACTGGTATCCTTTTAGGGTGTAACCCAGTCTTTTGCACTTTGCTGCTTAGGATACACTACATTCTCCATTCTCCTCCCTCTACAAATAAATAGTAAGAGCATGGATGGATGAATGGATGGATGATATAATGTATATACTGCAAGCTCTAGCATTCCATTTTGGGTGTTTCTTGGCTAATACCCATTACTGTACTTCTTTCTTACTGTCACCCGGTACTAGCAGTCATGGATGATGGATGTAACAGTCATTTACATACACAACATCCTTTTTCAAAACAACAATATAAAAAAATCTTCAAATAAAGGGAATTAGTATTTAAATTTAAACCAAAATATGGAAATATGGTAGCATTATTCATAATAGTGCTACTCCAATGCGCTTGACATTAACTAGTCTTCTTACCTATTTAAAATGTCATCACCTTCTTTTACTCATTCAAAGTAACTAGGATCTATTTTATTAATTGTCTCCAAAATTTAACTTCCGCTAATTCAAGCAGGACATAAAAATAATATGTATTCCCCCAGCAGCTGTTACTTCATTATATGTATCACAATTGTTTTTTAATAGTTGTACAGAAGATGTGAAATGAAAAACATCATAGCATTTTGGAAAATATGTACACTTCCTACATTTTAGTTGAATTATGAGCTGCGTTTGCTAATGGGCCCTTGTCCCACAAAAGACCCTCAGCACTGCACTGGCAAAATAAATGCCTCAATCAATATATGATGGGTATGGAGCTGTGAAGGTTTATCCAGAGTAAGTGCACAGCAGAATGGGTGCATCCCTGAATTATCAGTGACCCCAAGGCTGACTGAAAGAGGAATGCAACCTTTTCTCATTGGTGCTGAGGCAGAATAGGCTGCTCTCAATGACACGTCTGCAGAGGAACCATATCATTCACAGTAAACAGAGAGCGATGAAAAGCTGGGCAAGTCAAGTGATCTGATGTGGTCCTGGGGGACCGACATAAAGAGGCTGCTGAGGAAATAGCAGACATATCACCGCTTATGGATCACAGCATTCTGCCCTTCAAAGGGATCATCTGAGTCAGTCCTACCACACACCTCTGTGGCACCAAAACACTTCTACAAAATGGCCTCACTAAACCAGTCTGACCAATTACTAGAAAGGTGGACAGTGATGTACTACCTAAACACAAGTAAAGGGACATTAGCAGTAAATATAAAAACTTCTCTAGCTTTTTCACCACGTCCCAGTAGTACATAACAGGAAATGTAAGATGGATGGACGGATATTCAATTAAGTGGCATTAAATAAAGACATCAGATAAACTGCATCATAATAAAGACAGAGAAAAGCGCTTCGACAAAACAGAAATGACAACATTGTAAGCTGCTTTTATCATCCTCCGCAGAAATGTGCCTTTATTTGACCTGGTTCTGTGACTCAGGCTGAGGCAGAGCCTCTGGGCATATGAACCCCAGGAGCTGCAGGAGTCAGGGCAGCCCATGGAACCAGGATGCAACATTTTCTGTGGCACGTGACTCAAATGTCACCCCCATGACACAATTATACTGCAAGATCTACCTTTGACAAGAAAGCCACCAGAAAGATGGCCTACTTTAGCAGGCAAGACATTAAGAGAGCACTCAAAGCATCAAACCTAGATCATGAAACATATTATAATGTATATTTTCCTTGTCATAAAGCTGCCAATAGGTATGCTACCATGGAAATTAGGAGACTTTAAATGGACACCAGCTAGATTTCTTTTCCTTATGGAAGCCTCAGTACAACAAAGCCTTTTAAATACATAAAGAGAGTGAAAGGATTTAATCATGGAAGCAGGGTCTTTTCTGCCTTCCAGTTGCTTTGCTGTGATGAATGATGATCGGACTCATTAGAAATTCATTACATCAACTGCTGATCCAGCGGAGGCAGGCTGGAACCATGCAAATGGCTGCAGCAAACCCCTTCCCATAGACTGTCATTTACGCTGGCGAATGAGAGTCACATCAGAGGGCTGAGGGGGCCAGCCGTCATTTGCAGTTCGGCCGCGCATTTATCCTTCAGCACCCGCCTCATACTTTATAAAGACAAATGCAGGTCTGAGTGCCGAGGCCTGGAATGCTAACGACGCGCTAAGCTGACACGGCGTACCGCAGAGAGGCTGTGCGAGCCAGCATCCAGCACACCGGCCCCTCCACGGCGCCATTTCATGTCTGCCTCTTAATAGCTCCCCTCACCCCAAGAAAAAAATCAGAAACATGCACGGGAGATAAGTGCGGTCTTGCTCTGTTAAGGCCATTGACCACTTGCTTTCCCGAAAATTTTATGTCATTTTTAACACAATACTGCACAGACACAGCTGACAATTAACAATAGTTTAATTAAAACCATTAGAATGAGGCTACATTTCTTAATCTCAACCAGACAAAAAAAAACTATTAATTAGCACCACACTCATCATAGAGTATCAGGATTAATCGAAACTTGTTGATATTCTAGACCTACGCACCGCTCTCACAGATGCCCATTATGCAAACAGATGTGGATCTCTGCAAAGGTCGCACAAAGAAGTATGTATATCAATCTTTTTTTGCAACATGGGGATAACAAATTCATCATACAAAAAAGTGTCACCCTCATCTTTTAGCTTCTAGCATGATTTTAAAAAAGAAAACAAACTATTATTCGAAATATGATATTCCTTTTGTATTTGTGTAGGTATACTCAAAAGTCTTCATTTCATTTACATGAATAAATTAAGGATTAACTACATGACCTTCCGAAACTGTTCAGAATTGACCACATTTCAAGATGTTGGACTGAGATGGGGTCCTGCAAGCATATACAGGCCTGTTTAAGATCAAACTAAGCTTCTTTAGCTTCACTACTCATCTATCAAAGAATATATGCGCAAAGCTGGTGTTTACCTGATGCTGCGGTTAAAAGAAATAGTGTGTTTTGTTAATGCATTTATTAAGTACATAACATGTATATCACATTTATGTTATATTGTCATTTGTGTAAAGTATATTAAAATGCAGGCAGCAATTTAACAAACCATTTCCCCGTCCCTCTGCTGCCTGCTTGCAGAGTCTGTGATGCACTTGTGGTGGAGAGATGGTGTAATGTGCTGTCAGGCATGTCATTGACCAGCACTGGCAACTGCCCGCAGGTTCAGCCAAGGGCAGCAGAGGAGCACCCTGCTAATGTTATGAATGGGGAAAGATTTTCACTTCCTACCCTTGGCATTTGACATGTACTGTTTTAGCAATAAAGGTGTGGCAAAATCTGACTATCCTCTAAAGAGCTCATTAAGGATTTCACAGGTACTTTAAACCATACTCAACATCTGCCTCACCTGCACAGAATACTAAAGGCAGAAAGATGCCAACTAATAAAGTCATGCTTTATTGCTCCTTTAAAGGAATTTTGTTCTCTTCTAAGTGTTAATTATATATTGCACTGGCATCAGGCTTGTAAATGCTGTAAATAGTTCTGGCAATTAGTGCATTTATTGTGTTGTATAGTAATATCATGTAGTTAATGCTGTGTGTTGTGAATAGTCGCGTGCTTGTGCCTACCGTGTGTGGTATGAGTAAGCAGCATGGTAGGCACTGTGAGTGCATAGTGTGGGTGAGTTGGTGCTTGATGGTTGTGTCCTTATAAGGACAACAAATAAAAGAACACAGCATCTGTGTGAGTACATGAGGCAGGGCCAGCGCACCCTGGAGAAGCTGCCTGGCAGTGCGAGTGCATCTGCTGGGGAAGGAGGTGTGTCTCATTTTGGAGGCCCAGCTGGCCAGGGAGCACCACAAGTTAGATAAACATCAGGGGCAGGACCAGCGGCACCTGGTGTGGCTGCACGAGCCCACCCGATCTGGGGAACAGGAGGGCCAGCTGAAGAAACAGCCCAGCAGTCAGCTGCAGATCACCACCAAGCCGCACGTACAAGGGCAAGGTCTGGCAACTGGGGGAACCCATATCGCCAGAGCCTCCTAGCAGACCAGCATCCACTGTCACTGGAAATGGAGCACTGGTGGCTGCCTCCAGATCTCTGGGACATGTTTTGGAGCTGAGGTGGGGGAATGATTGTGTTGGTTGTTGGGACTGTTGACTCTTGACAGTGGGGGGACATAGGGCCCAGCGGACACAGAGGCCTTTCTGGTGCCCTTATGTATGTCATTGGCACTAAGTCTATTAAAGATGAAAAGCATAATACAAAATACTACAAGTACTGTTACTTCTTGTAGCCAAGTGGGGAATATTGATTCCTTCACCTCATTGGTTCCCCTGTGTTTTGGGTGGGGCTTAGCGCTATATAGAGGGTGGATTTGGTTTGGTATGGCGCTGATGCCCTTCCTGCTGCCTGCGGTGGAAGTAGCAGCCGTGGTGTGAGTGCACAGGTAGTTAATTGGTGCACCCGTAATCATCCCTTAACCATTGGTTGTGGTATCTTGAGGATCGCATGGTTAGTGAAATGCACGCCGCTGGGGAGCTGCGTCCTGTTGCTGGTAAGCTCTGTGTTTTATGGGTGCCCTGCGATTATATTTACTGGCATTAAGCAGTTTGTGTTCTTGTAGTTGGGGAGGTGGTGAAGCCAGCCCCAGCAGTGGTATAAGTCTTCCGGTTGGTGGTAGGTACATCGGGGAGATTAGCGGGGTATTTAGTTGCCAGCGTGACCTGTAAGTATTTTAATAAATTGCAGGTTTACTGGGAACATGGACCTCGCCGCTGTTTTGTCTGTCTGGTTACATGTGATTGACATCGGTGTATCCTGTGGAGACCGTGGATCCGCGGGGGATTTCACCCAGCCTGTGTTAGGGCTGGGGGTGGCCAGCGTGGGACTTTGGTGCCAGGCGTTTTGTGGAGTGGTGCCATTCCGCTGCTTATCTCTGCGTACAGCCTGCGCATATACTGCCTCAAGATTTTGTATTTTGGTTTCTTTTAGTATGCTTTATTGTATTGCATGTATTAATTGTATTTGCTTTGGTTTGTTTTAATTTATTTTGATTGTGATTTTGTATTTACCTTGTGGGTGGTTAAGCAGGCGTTGCGTGGTGAGGGGAAGCGGCTGTACCCTATTAACCTTGGTGTCTTGTTTCCCCATCTGTGTTTCAGGGCCGTAGCCTTGAGCAGTACCCTCCTGGCTGGTGGTGGACCTCAACCATGTGTGTGTGCCATAACGTCACGGGTGTTGGTTTGTTAGGCCTGTGCGTGTGGTCGTCTGTGCTCCTGTGAAGTACCCATGGAGGTCCTGTTGGTGTGTTCTCGATCTAGAGATTAGCTGGGGTTATCTGGTGTGGTCTATTGCAGGGGTTGGGCGCCTAATGGTTTTAGATCTATGGTGTTGTGGACTACGGAACTTTCCATTGCATGTAATAAAAAAGAAGAACTTTTACTGGCTTACGTCTCTGGCCCTTTCCGGTGACTCGAACCTGTGCGCTGTTTCGAGAGTTGGGGTATTAGGGTCCCCAGAGCAGTGTCCCTGGGGTGGCGTAGTCGGCTACTCATAAAGGAAAAAAAGGGTATTGTAGATCACTCTGCCACATTCTGAAAAAATGAACTCTGAGTAACAAAACATGTCCTAGAAACTACTTTAGACTAAAAATGTAGCTTGTTTTTATGGGTTTTTTTATTAGTCTTTGTCAAAGAAAATTAAAGATAACAACATATTACACTGCAGCAGCCCAAATTAACATACACTCATCATCAGCACCGGTACAGCAGTCTACTAATAGCAATGATAATTTAAAATAAATTTCCTAGTTAGTATTATCACCCAATAATTATGTCATTAGTTAGCTAGCTAAAATTCAGAGTGAAGCTTATCTAAGACTTCACATATGGGTTTTGACCGACACTGTCCCCTGGGATTAAAAAGTATTTGTGTTTATCGATCTGTGATTTCACAATCTAAGTTTTCAATGTACTTTTTTAATGTTTAGCAATATATATTTTATTATTATACATAATATATACATATTAAATCCTTCTACTCACTAATACCACCCTATGATTATGGCTGGTAAAGTGAAATCCGAGTCAGCATATAGGGCAATAATTTTGGGTACACACTGGATTGCAAACACACCCTATTCACTATATACTTTTTGACAATTTCATGGAAACATAAATAGAGTGCTATCTTTTTCTCTTTGGGAGGTGATTGTCCACAAAGCTTTTGAGTCTTAACCATTGCCTCTGTCTATATCAGAGCATTTGAGCGGAGCGGTGAGAATTTCCGTTCCTCACTCACGAGGCTGTTGGCTTTGCCTGCTCTGCTCAGCACCGCTCCTCGTTCCACTAAAATTTTCTCCACACTCACTCCAATTAAAGAGAGGGACAAATTATCTGCATTCCTAACAAATGTCACCTTGAACTGAAGCTTTATATTATAAAGAAATATGAGCAGCATTGCCAGTCAGTACAGAAAATATTTATTTTTAAGCAACTTTTATAGACAACAACGGACAGGTTTGGCAATGGCATTCCACGCAAAAATAGTCTTAAAAAAAGGAATCAGTGCCTTAATAGCCTAAAGAATAAAATATTATTAGACCTACTTTGAATGACAAAACGAATTTGATTACCAATATTTACTTTATAGGCGTTTATACTTTAATTTACTTTATAGACTTTATATGGTACAACCATATGAAACTTGCTGCATTTTGCTCTGGCTTCCTCCTGTTCCCGTAGCACACTCATGTTTCTGAGAAAAGTGATTCCAAAGTGAATCTTCACTCACTGAAGCAGTTTCACCACAATGTTGTTCTTGCTCTACATTATTGTCATATATACGTTTGATAAGAATATTACACTTGTATGACCTATCAGATCCCTTTGTGAAAAACAGGTCCTCGTTGACTTACGACCTATCAGATTTACGACCAATCGACTTTACGACCATGGTCGCAGCTTGTATGTCTGGCAGCGCAAATGTTGCCCAGCTGGGCGTAGTTTGCTCGCCACTTCCCGGCAGCACTGCCATTCCCACGCGCTAAGCCGCTAACTGTTATCCCAGTAACAGTATAACTATAATAAACCAAGAAAATCATGATGCATAACAATAATGAACAGAGAAAAGTATGATAAGGTACGACAAAATTTTTTATAATAATACATTACTGTACAGTAGGCTATACATATGCGACTTACGACCAAACCGCGTTACGACCAGTGAGTCGTAACCAATCATGGTCGTAAGTCGACGACGACCTGTACTTTGCAAATTCCTTCTTGTCCAATTTGTGTAACAGTCTTGACAATTTTACAGATGAATTCTGGGTAGATTTCTTTAGAATCGCACTCTGAGCGAAATTGGAGCAAAACAAAGCGACCGCTCCAGCCATTTTAGTGCGCACACCTGCAATATTTAAGAAGCCCAAAATGAATGGATGATCGACCGAATGAGTCGGAAAGCCTGTAAAATAACAGCGGTGTCTCTTTCTGCTGCAGAATAAACGCTGCTGATGGAGCTGTATGAAAAATAAAGAAGTAATCGTTAAAAAAAGACAATACCGTGGCCAAAAACCAGCCAGGGAGTTGGCTTGGCAATGAATTGCAGACAGACTAAATGCAAAAGTTACATAAATGCTTAGTAAAATGGCACGTACTGTACAGTGGAACAGTGTTTTATGCTGTCGCCTTATAATACAAATGTTTTTGGTTCGATCCCCCATAGCCAACGAGGAACCTTCTGGGTTGATTTAATCTGTTATTATTACTGTATAATATTATTTGATCTCCGTAAAATACTTAAAATCACATCCGGGTGAAATGTACTGCACAAATAACCATTTGTTTCCATTGCTATTTTAGTAGTAAACTTTCAAAGTATACAGTGACTAAACAAAATATAAAAATACATTATTGTTCATATCATTTTAACAGATTCCCCCCCCCAATTTCAGTCATTGCATTTCACCTTTGTAATATGGGTATGCTGTTATTTCACAGTAAAATACCGTTATAACGTACTTAATGTCATGGATCCGGGTGGGTTTAGTGCGGGAACGTGGCATAGTGCTGGCACAAAGAAGGATGGACGACCCACTGGCAGCTCCAATAACACAAAAACAGGGTTTATTAAATAAAACAGAAAACACTACAAACAAAACCAAAAGGACCACAAAGGGCCAAAAACTAAAGGGGATAAATAAAGACTACAAATCACAACTAAACATAAACTAGGTAGGTACATCTAACATGGGGAATACAACAGAACCTTCAGGCATCCAGCAGCAGCAACACAACAACACCTACGATAATGAACCAGTGGGGAACTGAACTGAAGCAGGAACTAAAATACTAAAGGGGTAAAAGACTAACACAGGACAGGTGAGGCTAATTACAATGACCAGAAAAACAGAGAACAGATGAAACTAATAAACTCAAAAGGAACAAGCATGGAAACTAAGAACTAACAAAGCACACAGAAACAAACACTGAGGAATGATAGACAGGTAAAGACACAACCAGGGGCACAAGAAACAAAACCAAATACCAAATACAAAATCAGAATACAAGAATGAAAAACTCAAATGAAACACTAGGGTACAACATAGGAGGCAGGATTCTAACACAGAACAAAGATCACAAGCAGCCACATGCTCAACACATTGAGCCATGTAGCCATGCAGTAAACAGGAGGAGAACAAAGACTAACACGAAGAACGGGATGACCAGCAACACCTGCTGGCCAAAGGGGGAAGGAGCACAGAGCAGGACAACAGTGGCTGACCCTGACACTTAAAGGGACCTGGCAAAATAGTCCATTACATCCAGAGTTGCTGTATGCCCCGAACACAACTACAGGACACCATTTACTCATGCCATACCTCAGCAGATACACTTGTGGTATAGATTATTATATTTTACATATAGTAATCCAACTTTTACGTGACCAGATGTGTGACTATTAATAATCCCGACTACGTAGACCTGCGTATCTACGCTGGATATCACCAGCATGCCACATGCCTTGTAGGCAGAACTGCATGTCCGTTATAGCTGAATAGAACTACAGCTAAAAGTGGCCCTGGGGACAAAATTGTTTGTCCATTATAAGTGAAATTTATATGCGAGTCCACTGTATCCAATGCTTTTTCTACATTTTCTTAAAGGTGCATGGCCGTTATTATACAGTTTGGTCACTGATCTGAAACGAGTTATCCCCAAAAAATCCATTAAAAAACAGTAAAAACCGAACCCTAACCCCCCAAAACACACTTGAAACCCTACCCCCCCCCAAAAAACCATAAAAGCTCAACTTGTCAGAACACCGGGGTTAGGGGTATATTATCTGTAGAGAAAGAAACAAATCTGGTGAAACGTATTATATGTCCCCACATTCTATGTAAATATTATATGTCCCCACATTTGTTAGCCTCTAGTTTTTTGGCTTCCTAAAAAGACTACAAATTTATACAGCCATTTCCAGGAAGTGACATCATTTGCTTTTGGAGGGAAATACAACTAGAAGAATAAGGTAAGCTTTAACTGCAATTCTCTCCTGTGTTTTTCACAGGACACTCTGGTTTGAGGCACCCTTAAAGTTCCACCCTGTTGGTATATATTATGGGAAATATTTATTGGAAAAATATGTTTTAAACATATAGTGTGCTAGCTACAGTAAGTGTTGCTCACTCAAAGAGCTAGAGCTAAATTAGCCAGAAATATTCCACCCTGTCAAGTTCCACCCTGTTAGGCTACAGTATGTATGGTATTTGCAGCCTACTGAGTAGAAATTCCATCCATCCATTAACTGCCGCTTGTCCGGGGTTCGGGTCGTGGGGGTAGTAGCCTCAGGAGGGACACCCAGACCTCCCTCTCCCCAGCTACCTCCACTAGCTCCTCGGGGAGGACGCCGAGGCGTTC
>JABFDZ020000001.1:37555401-37569411 GCA_019775955.2 Pollimyrus isidori
AACAGGAATGTGATCATTAAGATCAGCTGAAAGAAGTTCACTGTTGATGGTTTTTAGATTTCGAAAAGAAATTTGCCACCAACACCCTACGATACATATTGTAACATTTTAGCATCGCAAAATATCGTACTGCCATATAGCATAACACCCCTAATGTTAATAGCTAATATAATAGGTCCTTTCAGCTGTAATGACACGGTGGTTTAGTATCTCAAATACATATATAAAACTTTTGTGAATACTGCTTTAAATGGTCCGTGACATGTTTTTAAATTATTGATTGCTTTCTTCAGAAACTAAAACAAAAAAATTAAGATCAACACTACTAAACAGCATCTCCCGCCATTGTCCTTTTTGATTTAAAAATAAAAAGCTCCCATAAATGCGGCCAGCTGTCATCGTCTGCCGTGTCTTCCAATGAGGTTCCAGGTGGATCTATTACATCAGGGGTGTCAAAGTCCAGTCCTGGGGGGCTGGAGCCCTGCATAGCTTAGTTGTTTCCCGGTTTCACCATAAATTAATCAGCTCAAGAGCTGTGTGTTAATTAGCACAATAATGTGAATCAGGTGTGTTAAATGAGGGGAAACCCAAAAACGTGACATCCCTGTATTAGATGCTCCTTCCATGGTCCTGCTTGCCAGCAGAATGTAAGTTATCATAAGTGGTGGACCATGTCCAGTCCCTTGTTCACATTTTGTCATGTGACCCTTTAACATATAACCTTTTTTCCATTGTTTTGAACTCTGCAATTGACTGATTTGAAAGTAAAAATTAAACAGAATTAGAAAGTAACAAAAAAAAACAATTCCTGAAATTAGTAATACCTAAGTAAAAGTACTGTTATTTAAAATACTTAAAAAGTACAATTTCATAAAAACTATTGAGTTACAATAATAGAAGTAAATTTTCTTTGTTACTTTCCACCCCTGTGTTCTAATTTGCATAAAAATATACCGATTCATTGTTATGGTTTCTGGTCATTGCAAGGCTGTTCTTTTATTTATAATTTAATTTATGTCCAATTAGAATAACCTTGTCCCTTATTAAATCTTAATTGGGGGAGTACCATATTATTTTCCTTTCATGTGCATAAGGAAAAATCTTTGAGATATTGACTGAGCTTGAGACCAGTCTTCGTGGTAACAGTGATTCCAGGCACCTTCCTGAAGAGCCATTGAAATGCTGTCAACGTGCATCCAAAAGCTGACATACCATAGACGTGCACTGCTTCACAGGCTGTGCTGCGGATATGTAAGGGCGTTTTTCTTAATTTTGACTTTCTTTGCGCATCATTTATTGCTTAAAGATTGATTGGAGGCATTGTCATTCTCACCAAATGCCATGCTGACTTGTTTTATTATCTTTGTGGCACAAGCCAGGTGTTCCATTACCTCCACAGTTGCTGGTAGTTGCTCATAGTATAAGTGAAGAATAAATGCGAAAATGATTTTGATTTAGTTATTTAGTTTTTTTATGCTTTGTTTTCTACACAAAATAGAAAGGATTGGAACATGTCAAATATACGTTTGTGGATTTTAATGTAGTGATATGTAATACTGTGAATGACCTCTTTATAAAGTTCGGTACATTTCAAACCTGCAGGTTAATACAGAAAACCATTCCCTTGATTTCCCATTGTCTTTATAAATCCTAAGCACAAACTAGATACTGACATACTTTAAATGGAGTTTATCAGGTATCTTTAGGCCATTGAGTGTTTACATTTGTAATGAGGTCCAAAACAAAATAATCAAAAGAGTGAGATTTGGCCTCAAATGTAACTTGATGTATAAAAATATATTTTTTTTAGATGTACTTTTTCTTAACTAATGGAATGAGTTTTTATGCATGAGAACATTACTTAAAAGTGTCAATGAAAATTAATCATTCTGGTTTGTAGGCTTGGTTAATTGAGATATCATGCTCTCTGCAAAAATTCACATGCATGCAGTCAAACTAAAACAGGTTAGAATGAAGGCATTTTGAAAAAAAAAAAAAGCTGATATTCTTTTCAGGGAAGCATATCATAGTCAAAAATATGTTTTGTAGAATTCAATTAAAATATCATTTTTTGATAACGCTTTACATTAACTGCACCTTCATAATGCATTCATATAACATTCTTAGGCAGCATGTAAGTATGCCTTATCCTAACATACCTCAACTTCAATATACATTAATGACAAACATTATACGATTTCAAAGTTATTATATAGTGTGTAATGTTCGCCGGTGTGTGCAGGGCGTACAAACGGGAGTCCAGGCCAGGCGACGGACAGGACGGACCGGGAAGACAGGACCTGAAAAACAAAACAGAAGATCAAACAAAACCAGGGCACAGAACAGACACACAGAACTGGAACAGAGACAGAACCCAGGACAAAACCCCACATGGAACGGGGAACGCGGACAGACAAACGAGGACGGGGGAGACCGAGGGAACCGAAGGGGCAGGACAAAACGAGGGAACAAAAGGACCAGGAGTGACAGGAGGAACAAAAGGACCAGGAGCGAACGAGGGAACACCAGGAGGCGGGGCAGCGACGGTTGTGGGCGGGGCGATCTCTGGCGATGCCATCTCTGGAAGAAGCTTGGCAGTGCTGGCTTCCGGCAACTCCAGTGGAGGCATCGGCTCACCGTTGACAAGGTCCCCCCCATGGGCTGTCGTAGCCCAAGAGAATGGGGAGCTCTCTCGCTCACCCTCATTTCTCCTAACGGGGACTACGGAGCAGGCGCCCAGCGAGATCGTCCGGGTTTCCACCTGCTGCTTCCGGGTCCTGCCTCGCTTCTTCGTGCCCGGGGTTCGCGGGGTCTGGGGCAAGTCGGCGAACCAGGGCAGGAGCCTGTCGGGAATCCCGCAATCGGCGGCCACCTGCCTTGCATTCGCCTCTGCCACCCCGGTTCTAAGCCGTCCAAACAGCTCGCCGCTGAGGTGCGCGCCATCGGGGAGGGATAATTCCTCTAGTATATCCCTCGCCCGGCTGGCTAGAGAGTGCAGACCGGGGTCCTCCCTTACCTCCGGCTGCTCTAGCCAGTAAAGGACTTCATCCACTAGCCGCAGATATTTGGCTTCAGGAAGCGGAGAGTCCTTTGTGCGGAGACGCGGCATTCTGTAACATTCACCGGTGCGTGCAGGGCGTACAAACGGGATTCCAGGCCAGGCAACGGGAAACAAGGGTTTATTTCAGAGAAACACACCGACATGGAAACTTCAATGCCGCGTCTGCTGGAACAGACACTGGCGCACACTTAAATACACAAAACAAGACACAGGACTGGCGAGCGGCAGCGCCTCACAAGTGAACACAATCAGGTAATCACAGGAAGAAACGTGATGGGTGTGGCACACACGGGGCTGAAACGGGACGAACGTCGCAGGACGTAACATAGTGTTAATGTAGATGAAAACTGTTAAGATATGTTACGATGTTGTGGTATATTTACATGCTGCTCAACGAATGCATTATGAAGGCGAAATGAATGTCCTAAGAATGCATTATGAACACATTATTAAGGTGTAGTCCATGTAAAGCCTTACCATTTATTAATGTATATTAAAGGTATGTTAGCATGTTAAGATTTTGTGACGCCCACCTTCAGATAATAGTTATACAGGAATTGAATTGTTTGTTATTGTTGTTGCATCTATCACTTTCATTTGATAAAGATACAACTTGATTTTCAGCCGAGAAATGGCTTTATCTCCAGTGCTCCACAAATTATGAATCGATTCATCCCTTGTACTTTTGTTTGTAAGAGCGACTCTGGTATGACTAGCAAACAGAACCACATGACCAGGGACTTGGCAAGAGGCAAAGGCTTGTCGGGAATTTTCCCTTTTCAGGGATAGACAGGGACATGGCTGGTGCAATACAAGTATAAACACAGAATTATGAGAGATGGTCTGGAAAGGAGAAACCGGTTCAATGGAAAAATTAGTGGAACAAGGATTCTGTTGAGATTACTGAAAACAAAACTTTATATACTGTGTGTGTGTGTATGTATGTATGTATGTATGTATGTATGTGTGTGTATATATATATAATATAGAGAGAGAGAGAGAGAGAGAGAGAGAGAGAGAGTGAGTACACGTTTATGTATATCACACGCCATAACATAAACGTGAAGTCTTTCGCAGATTTAATTATATATAAAGAGCTATCTAATTTTAAAATGTGATGATTCTTTACAGGAAAAGCTTTATTTCTATGTGCTTTATATACAATGATCAGGTTTATTTTAGTTACTACACAGACTAACAATGTTAATGAGGCAAAAGGACAGATCTCTTTTTTTAAGTATAGGATTATGAGATTAATAGCTAGAAATGTTTCACAGAAAGAAAGTGACACCATCAGTATGTATCTCCTTCTGCTCTACTGAAAGAATCAAAGAGCATAGAGAAGATTTTAAAGAAATTGATCTGATTAATAGGGATTAATTTAGGTCAGTATAGCCATCATGCCTGCCATATTACAGTACATGTATACATGTGACTATATGAGAACAGCCACTATACAGCACCGAGCAATATGGTTATGTATGAACATGTTGTTCTTCAAAACCAATGTTGAAAGTTGACAAGCCGACCAATTTTGAATAGAAAATTCCCTTTACCTATGATGAATCAGATTGAGAAAGCAGATTGCATGTGTTTACTACAGACCTCTGATAAGATAAGTTAAGCGTTAAGAGGCCATGAATGTTCTCATTTATATAAACTTCTCATTTATATAAATGTTCTCATTTATATTTATATAAATGTAAGGCAATCCTTACATTTAGAGAATGCTTAAAAAGGCTTGTGACAGATTTGATTTGTTCTGCGCATAACAATATCATCATACACGCCATTTCTGTCCACCATTTGCATTTGCACACCCATAACCACGGGAAACTGATTTGTCTTGCAGCTTAGTTGGCTCATAAAAACACAGTACACTACAAGCGACCTTCATATTTCAGTACCCTGAGATTTATTCTGTAATTGTATAATAGCCTTTACCATTGCTATTGCATGAGCTTTCTGAAAAAAAGTTATGCTTATTGTTCCTGCACATGGAAATGAGTCGAGATGCATTGTCCTAAAGATGCTAAGTACCTTTTAGACATCTGCCCCTCTGGTTTTCTAACAATGGCCTGCCTTCTGTACTCATGTACAATCTAGCTCATTGACATTAGGTCAATGAATTGGATTGCTGAATTTTGATTGTTGGCACAACTTTTCATTTGAAACATCTTCACTATAACTTGCAGGACACACCAATGACAAAAATGTAGATAACTTTCAATGAACCTAGTTACACTGAATATGTAAGGCCCTAGAACAGATAAAAATATAACATGAGTTTTATTTTGAAACTGGCTTTAATCTTGAATGTGGAGCTTGGGGGCACAGTTGAAAGGGCGTTACAGGTCCTAGTCGACTTACGACCTATCCAATTTACAACCAATCGACTTCACGACCATGATCGCAGCTCGTATGTCTGGCAGCGTAAATGTTGCCCAGCTGGGTGTACAACAGTTTGCGCACCACTTCCCGGCAGCACTACCATTCCCGCGCGCGCTAAGTTGCTAACTGTTATCCCAGTAACAGTATAACTATAATGAACCAAGAAAAGTATGATGTATAACAATACATAATGAACAAAGAAGATTATGATAAGGTATGACTTTTAGATTTTTATAGCAATACATTACTGTACAGTAGGCTATACATATGCAACTTACGACCAAATCGTGTCACGACCAGTCAGTCTTAACCAGTCATGGTCGTAAGACGACGGCCTGTATATGTTTTAAGCTTCTGGCAGTTCTGCACTACATTGTGCTTCTATGATTTGGTTGTATGATCAAGCAGTAAAGTTCCCTTTGTAGTCTTGGTCATTTGATTACAGTCGACCAACCCCTTGAAGAGAATTATCTTGACTGCAATCGGATGACAGTTTTGCTCCAAATTTAGGATAATAAAAGTATTTAAAAAGCTCCTCGGTGGCCGGGGCCCGAGGGTGGATGGGTTCCTTAAGGCTCTAGATGTTGTGGGGCTGTCCTGGTTGACATGCATCTGCAGCATCACGTGGACATCGGGGGCAGTGCCTCTGGACTGGCAGACTGAGGTGGTGGTGCCCCTCTTCAAAAAGGGGGACCAGAGGGTGTGCTCCAACTATAGGGGGATTACACTACTCAGCCTCCCTGGTAAGTTCTATTAGGGGGTTCTGGAGAGGAAGGTCTGCCGCACTGTCGAACCTTGGATACAGGAGGAGCAATGTGGTTTTTGCCCCGGCTGTGGAACAGTGGACCAGCTCTATACTCTCCACAGGGTTCTGGAGGTTCATGGGAGATTGCCCAAACCAGTCTACATGTGTTTTGTGGACTTGGAGAAGGCAATTGACCGTGTCCTTCGGGGAGTCCTGTGGGGGGTGCTTGGAGAATATGGGGTGCCATATTCTGTCCCTGTATGACCGGTGCCGGAGTCTGGTCTGTATGGCCGGCTTTGTTTCAGGTGAGGGTTGGACTCCATCAGGGCTGCCGTTTGTCACCGATTCTTTTCATAGTTTTTGTGGACAGAATTTCTAGGCGCAGCCAGGGCATTGAGGGTGTCAGGTTTGGTGACCTCAGGATTAGGTCTCTGCTTTTTGCAGATGACGTGGTTCTGTTGGCTTCATCAGACCGTGACCTTCAGCTCTCGCTGGGACAGTTCGCAACCGAGTGTGAAGCGGCTGGGATGAGAATCAGCACCTCCAAATCTGAGACCATGGTCCTCAGCCGGAAAAGGGTACAATGCTCTCTCCGGGTCGGGGATGGGGTTCTCTGCTAAGTGAAGGAGTTTAAATATCTCGGTGTCTTGTTCACGAGTGAGGGAAGTATGGAGCGGGAGATCGACAGGCGTATCGGTACAACATCAGCAGTGATGCAGGCGCTGCATCGGTATGTCATGGTGAAGAGGGAGCTGAGCCAAAAGGCAAAGTTCTCGATTTACCAGTCAATCTACGTTCCTACCTTCACTTATGATCATGAGCTGTGGGGAGTGACCGAAAGAACGAGATCACGAGTACAAGCGGCTAAAATGAGTTTCCTCCGTAGGGTGGCTGGGCTCTCCTTTAAAGAGAGGGTGAAAAGCTTGGTACTCGGAGTAGATCTGCTGCTCCTCCGCATTGAGAAGAGCCAGATAAGGTGGCTCGGGCAACTGCTTAGGATGCCTCCTGGATGCCTCCCTGGTGAGTTGTTCCAGGCATGTCCCACTGGGAGGAGACCCCAGGGAAGACCCAGGACATGCTGGAGGAACTATGTCTCTCGGCTGGCCTGGGAACGCCTCGGGATTCCCTCAGAGTTGCTGGAGGAAGTAGCCAGGGAGAGGGAAGTCTAAGTTTCCCTGCTGAGACTGCTGCCCCCGCAACCCAACCTCGGATAAGCGGGAGAAAATGGACGGATGGAAAAGTATTTGTTGATTATCATATGCCAAGTAACAGCTAAATACAGTACATTAAGAAATAGGGACAGAAGTAACACATTTCTGAGAACAAGGTTCATGAAGACCAGTAGGATGTGCTCTACCACTGACTCTAAATTTGCATTCTCAGCTCCTGTTTTATCAAGGTGAAAATGCTAAGTGCATGAATGCATTATTGGGATTTTAATGAGGACAGCCTGCTCTTAAAGACAACAGACCCATAATCCGCATCAAACAACATCAGCATGTAGGACACAGATCCCCTGCCTGGCAAACAGCTTGACTTCACACATTTCCTCCTGCATGCAGACGTGGGTTAATTGTTTTGAATGATGCCCCCAGTGTTTCAGGACAGCAACAGTGAGTCTTGGGAAAAGCGCATGGGCTAGCCACTGATTAATAGGTCTGTAATCCAGGCTCTGAGGAGCTTGTTAGGTTCTGCCTTCCTATGAAAAATATGTTGCTGCATATGAGAAAATCATAAAAAATCCATCAATTTTTCATCAAAAAACTCTTTCCAGAAGCTGGCTCTTTCAACATTTAAAAGTTACCAAATATAAAGCAAGTAATTATGGATGACTGTAGGATTTATTAGGGTGGAAAATACCATTTTGATTATCATTAAGAAACTTTTTTTTTTTTTCTGGTCCCCAGCAACTTACATACTCTCAGCTAAATAAGTTTTTAACTCCTGCATTATTGTGCACTGAATCACTGGGAGTACTTATCTTCTAAGACAAAGTTTTAAAAATACATGATATAAATAAGAGTTTCTCTGATTAGATGCACTCAAATCACTATCTACATGTGTTTAGTACTGTATGGCTGCAATATTTAGCCTAAGGGGCGAGTGAAAAAAGGAGAAACTGACATTTTCTATGCCAGACCATCCCTGTCATCTTTATCCAGAACAGTATCAATGTCAATTCATGTCAAGGTATCCACCCATGTTCAGCTATACACCACTAAGACTAACCTTTAAGGAGGCTGGAAGTATGACATTTCACTTGGTTTGAGCATTTCCCTGAGATGCAAGGGGATCAGATCATAAGGACTAGCAGATGAATGAGTCCGCATTCCTTTTCCTGAAGCTGTTCCAGTGACACTGCATCCCCTTAATAGCAGCAGACAATATCAAACATATGCAATAATGCAGCCACTGTGTATAGGTAATTATGGTGTAGATAAGGGGAACTGATGGTTTTAACCAACTTGGAAATGGATATCCCGCAGCTGTTTCTTATTGAGATAAAATGCACAATATTAAAAATGAATCTGAGGCTGAAATGTATGGACAGTTTTATTTATAGTGCCCGATCTCCAGTTCCAGTTTACTGTGCTTTTGCATCACTTTGGGCACTTTGAAACCAAACTCTTAGTTCCATGCATTTATAAAGCCGATTGTTTCACTGTTGCAATTCAGGTTAAGTATCATGCCCCCCGCAGGAACACACCAGCATCTGCGGCCCTAGGAACTGTATTGTGGAATTAAGATAGAGATGTTGGGATGATCAATGTTATAGCTTAGCCAGACATTTATAACTGTCACTTTTAGTCCATTTTTATACTGGACAACCTTCAGTTAATAGGCTTGAGATATTAAGTACAGCCAATGACACTGGACAATCTCATAATTCAGAGGGGTGGAGACCTACATACACTCCATGACCACTTTATTAGGTACACCTGGCTAGTATTGGGTAAGACATATTTTTGCCTCCTGATCTATTTCAAGAGCTGATGGAATTCAGAGAAGCCTTCCTGCACACCACTGCTGTACCGAGCACTTTTTATATACAGAAAACGGTCTAGCCATTGTCCTCTAACCTTATGTTAATAAAGGTTTTTCTGTTTTTTTGTTCACCACACCATTCATAAACTAGATGCTGTAGCCCATACTCACTGTGCTCACTCACGTGATTTTCTCTCATGATTATTAAATAGTGCACATCTCTATTATTATTTTGCATTACATATCGTCTTTATGAAGATGTAACAAACAATATTTAGAAATACGTGAAATATTAGTTAGCATAGCAATATAGCTGCCCGATATTTAAATTTTACCATTTTTCAGCAGCACCAGAGCTAAAGATGCATCTAGCCTACTGAAATAAAGGAGAAGACTGCACTGGAGATCAGCAACACCTACCCTCAGAGTGACTTAAAGGTTACCTGATTATCAGAATCCATAATGTCACGCCCAGCTCCGTCCAATCCTCATGTGTGCCATGCCCACCTCATTACCCCGTGTTAATTCCTGATTGTCATCACCTGTTTCCTGTTTCTCTTAACTTGTTTGGTGTATTTAGTCCGCGTCTGAGTTAGTCTTATAGATCTGTCAATGATGTTACTGATGTTAGTGGTGCCAGTGTTTGTTCCTCTGGTGCTACCCGAATGAATCCTGTTTTGCCTGCTCCAACGGCTGGACCTCCCTGCTTGCCTGCTCACCGCATATGACACATAACATTGGACAAAAATATATTGGTTGCTGTTATTACAATCCTGCAGGCGCCCTTGGAAACCACCACATCTGGCACCAACAACCACATCATATTCAGAATCTCTTAGATCAGTGGCTCGACTGGTTTAGTCTCAGGAACTACATTATTCCTCAGTCCTAACCCTAAGTGTTTGGTTGGCATGTTTGTTTGTATGTATATATTTATGTACTGTATATATTTATTTATGTGACCAAAAAATGGGGGCTGGTAGTTTTTTATTACAAAATTTACTAAATTTATATTTTTATCTGCACAATCCAATGACCTAATAAAAATGGTTCCACGATCCACTTTTAGTTTGTGAAAAACCAGTTAAGAACCACTGTCTTAGATCACACATGTCTTAGATGATTAGTAAGTGAATCTCTTGACCAGGGCTGGTGCACCTGATCCATGGAGAGCCACTTTGGGTGTGGAATTTTGGGATGACCTCTCAATCAACCAAAAGTGAAGCAGTGGTTCTCAACTCCAGTCCTGGGGGCCCACTGTTACAGGCTGATTGAGAGGCCGTCCTATAGACCTGCACTCATGGGTCAGGTTCGCCACCCCTGCTCTTCATCCTGTATGTCAGCTGTAATTATTTAGTTGCAGCTGCATTAATTGCTGTTTCTATTAACAAAAAGTTGTACCTAATCAACTGATCAGTAAGTGTATGGGGGAAATTGGTGCTTTATTTGCCTTTTGCACAAGTATACTAGAAATCCATCTCTGCATTCAGTGTCCCATCTTGCTCTCCTTTGCAACTTGAGAGTGAAGTTGAGAGTGAATCTTGGGGTCTAATTGCCAGTTAAAAACATTTATCTGGCACCTTAGAACATTTCAGGGGATTGAGGGCCTTGCTCAAAGGCCCAGTACATTTTTGACTTTTCTGCAGAGGACAGGACAACCAGTGAACTTACAATCAGAGGCAGAGAGGCGTAACGCACTGAGCCCCACATGGATGGATGTATAGATGTATGCAGTCACAGTATGTATGTATTGAATCAAATGATCATAAGTCATTTTTGCTGTTTGTGATGTCTAGATTATTTTTCCAAAAATGCTTTTGCTTTTTAATCTATTGCATGCCACACCAGAAAGAATGACCATTGTGTGTGTGTGTGTGTGTGTGTGCGCGGTCCAGGTACAGTATACGTTACCTTGTGTGGACCAAATGTCCTGACGTGTTAAATACCAATTTTTTTGCATTATTGGGACCAGTTTTTTGGTCCCCAAATTGGAAAACTGAAAAAAACTCTTGTATTTTATTTGGTTACTTATGGTTAAGGTTGGGTAGGGGTTAAGGTTGTCATACTTAGCATTAGCATTTTTCTCATAGAATCGAATGAGCAGTCCCCAAAAAGATATCACACGACTGTGTGTGAGTGTGCATATTTTCTTTTTAATGTCAAGCACCTGACTATATTGTCAAAGTGCAGTTACAATATGAAGGGCTTTCATTCTGTAATACAGCAAGTAAGATGGTTATTAAAATGGAACTGATAATAAATAATGCAAATATAAATTAATGAGAATAGATGGAACTAATGCAATACCAGAGATAAGCACAACTCATCAAGCATTTCATTTTGAAGGTCAGTCTAATATTTCAGAAAATTATTTAAGAATGACTTAAAAGCTTAAACTATTTGAATACAACATACAGTGGGCCAGATGCTGTCCTATGTGATTCCTTGAAGCATTTCAATAGGATGTGTATTTAATGCTGATGGTATACTCTATTTAGAAAAAATAAAACTATAGAATCAAAAATATAATTAACAAAATCAGATCACGTCTGTGTACATGCGAGTTTTGGTACTGTACTTTATGCGTAGTTATGACCATATCCAAATGTGTGTTGTGGTTTATATCAATCCAGGCCGCCTGGAACACAACTTGAGTTAATTAGTGACAGGTAATTGCAGACACATTCAGTGTTAAATGTATCCAAGTAAGACTTTGCAAGTAATCTGAGAACTTACTAAGGTAATGATAAACCTGGTTGTAATACACAACCTACAGGAAAGTGCTTTAGGTGCTAGTGCTGTTTGGTCGTATTTATGGCCTGAAAATATCAGTTTTCAGGTAGATGAGTCATCATCTTTTATCCTGTGGCTTTTAGTTTGAAGGCCTTAATGACAATGCATCACAATTTCATATGCCTGCTAAAACCAGTCTTAAGGCGCATTGCATATATTTTTTGGCAATTGAAACAAATTTGTCTTTTTTTATTGTCATCTATGTATTTTTTAAATCCTTAACATGGTAGTACAATGGCACGTGCCCTTATGTAAGGTTAGGCAAGGCTGGACCATTTCAGGCTACATGATGAATACTGATACTAAGGCATTGCTGGACTTTCTAGGATTTTGTTACCTTTGTTGTAATAATCTTAAACCAGATACACACAAAGCTCACTATTTATACTAGAGTGTGAAAAAGCATGCTTACATAATACAGCATTTATGGCAAAGCAGTCATGGTCTCTACAATATATGATCCTTAAAGGAGGAAATCTCATTTTCTGCTTATCCATAAAGCAAAAAACATGTCACTGAAGCATACCGCAATCTCTAATAAACAGCTTGTTATAAATGTGTATATTTTAAGAGATTTAGTGGGCTCAGAAGCAATTTTAAGGCCCCCACCCTCATCCCTAAAAGGCACACACATGCATGTACAAACAAGTACACATGACAGGTTTTATTTGCCAGTAATATCTGCCAATTATACTAATGAGCATCTTGTCCTGTTTTAGCCATTGAAGTACACAAGCTTTTAAATTTAAGAATATATGTGTGTCTGTTTAAAAAGCAAGTGATATTTGAGAGTACAGCTCTGGAATACAGTGTGTATGTCAATCCATAGCCTAATGAGGGCTGTGGAATGTTCACGAGGGTTAAATAGTCATGCGTTTTGTGATGCTTGTCATTTTTAATATATAACCCCGATTCCAAAAAGTTGGGACAGTATTAAAAATGGTATTAAATTCACTTTGACTTGTATTCAATTAAACAACATAATACAACGTATTTCAAGTTTTACCTAAAATAATCCTACAGAAAATAAGTATAACTTTAATTTAAAATGTAACGAAAAAAAAAAAAACTTGGCAAAATATTCATTGACGTTTAGAATTGTCTTGTCTGACACCTGCAAATAATGTGCAATTTCCAAGAAATCAGTCATGTTTAACCCCTACAAAAGAACACCTGTCCCTCCCAGTTGCTCACCCACTAAAGTACACAATATTATTAAATTATTCAAGGAATCTGGTCAAATTTGAGTGTGTAAAGTGCAAAGTGGAAAACCACACATGATCTCTGGTCCCTAACATGTCACTGTCTTAAACACTGTCATGCTCTATAAAGGATATCATGACATAGGCTCAGGAACACTTCAGTAAACCATTGTCAGTTATCACCATTCACTGCTGCATCCATAGATGCAAATTAAGGTTTTACTATGCAAAGCAGAATCCATGTCAACATTGTCCAGAAGTGCCAGGAAATTCTCTGGGCTCAGTCATCTGAGATGGAAAGTAGCAAAGTGAAATCATGTTTTGTGGTCCAACAAGTCAGCATTTCAAATGATTTTTGTTCTATTGTTTTGTCCTCTGGACAAAAGTGGAAAAACACAATCCAAGGTATTGTCAATGTCGGGTCCAAAAGCCAGCATCTGCCATGATACGTGACATGTTAGTGCACATGGCTTGGGTAACATCTGTGAGGGCACCAGTAATGCAGAATGATATGTAGAGGTATTGGAAAAATATGGCAATGAAGGCTACATACAACTGCACAGCCGAAGACCTGCATAATGGAAGAATGGGGAAAAATTTCTCAACTTAACCAATATGTGTCTTCAGTATCCAGATGCTAAATAAGTGCTATTATTTATTATTAGTTTTTTTCAATTGCGTTGGCACATTTCATAAAACATACTTAACATTCTCAACACTATAAGAGCATTTCTCATGCACATAACACGCCAGACAGGCCGGTCTGAGTATTTCACAATCTGCTCAGTTACTAGGATTTTCACGCACAACCATTTCTAGGGTTTACAAAGAAT
>JABFDZ020000001.1:37617263-37636070 GCA_019775955.2 Pollimyrus isidori
AGCCTCCCATCCATTCATCTTTAACTACACCCCTGCTTTATACTCCCCTGTTAACCCTGGTCAACGCTTGGGTTTTTTCCCTTTTCTTAATTTATTATGATATCAGTGGTCTGGTTCATGGTAACAAACACAGTGTATCACATATAAACAGCAATTTTCTTTAGATACTTTTGTCACACAAGAACCAATCTGTAAGATTGCATTTCCACCAGTAGTCCTTATTAGAGCCAATATTTGCTGCTTGTAGAAACCAGCAGACCTTAGGTCTGCCTAAGCTTTCCATGAAATTGGGCCATTTAAACTACAAGCTGAAACCCCAAGAAGCTCTTGAAATGATTAATAAGTGAATATTAATAAAAATCTCCCTCATTCGGAGTGTGTGTTTGGCAGAGTCCCTTGCTGGTTCTCAGTAAATCTAGCTGTAAGTTAAATAAGTACCTTTGTAAATGCCATTCCACCCCCGGTGAACCTCTCCCCTCACGGAGATCTCCTCCAGGTGAGCCCCCTGGTCGGAGGTCAGGTACAGAAGGGTGTTCTCGCTCAGCTTCAGGGAGTCCAGTGTCTCCACAATCTTCCCTTAAGTTCAAGAAAGGCAAGTGAAAATAGAGGCCACTTGTCATACTCATAAGTTAATTACCTAAAGTGACTTTTTTAAAAAACTTTTTTTTAAACATTTGTTAATTTCCTTGTATTGTATTAAAAAGGGACCTACGGGGCACTTGCACCTAAGAATGTTCCTAGTTATATGAAAATGCAGCATTTGTTATAAAATGGCAATGATCGGTCTCACATCCATTAAGAGTTAAAGCACTATCTGAAGATGACCATGCAATTATAAAATCATCATCATCATCTTCCTGTTAAGGTTTCTTAGATCATTCACACATATCCCACTATACTATATATCAGGGGTCTCCAACTGTGGTCCTGGAAAGATACTGTCCAGTAAGTTTTCTATCCTACCTGGCTTCTGATGACCCACACCTGCTCCTGGTATTTACCTGCGAACTAGTGTGGCTCATGAGAAGCCAGGTAGGATATAAAACCTACTAGGTAGTAGCTCCCTAGGACCGGAGTTGGAGACCCCTGCTATACAGGAATGTCCACACTCAACAGTGCCATCTGTAGTCCACTAGATGCTGCAGCAGTTCAGGGTTACCCATCATTTTATAAATGAAGAGCAGGAGTGTAGCTCACCACAATGACTCCAGTAAAATATCATGCTATTAAAATGCCAAAAATCAGGTTATAGTGCATAAAAGTGCCAGTAGTGTCACTAAATTATAAAAGGACGGTGGAAGCACAGACCTACACTCCAGTCAACCTCTTCCACGGCATCGCCATAGAGACCATGCCGGCTTCTTCCTTTGAAGCGTTTGGATGCAAACAAAGCCGTGTGCACTTGGATGAAGGACAAGAAAAGCAGGAAAGGCCGATCAGCATTCCTGCAAAAGAGACCATCATTTGGGTCAGACTGACAGAATCAGGCAGGTTATTATTGGATCAAGCAACATGAAAACTATTTCTTTTAAGAGTTTCAGCCAAACAGGTCCATGGGAGGAGGGAGAAAACGAAACTCACCTATGTAAGAAGCGAACTGCTTCTCTGGTCATCCGCGGAGTGAGATCGTCAGACCTGAATGGCTGCTCGACCACCTCACCATTTCTCATGAGCAAACAGTTAAATGAAGGGAAGGTGAAAACGAAGACGGCAAAAAGTGCCAAGAGCATGCTGAAGAGTGCCGCCGCATACAGCACAACGTTACGTGTGACGACTCTCACCCCGAGGAAGTATGCGAGGAGCCCTGTGGCCACAGCCAATCCAAGGCCTTGGAATGGTATGTGCGAGAACACGTTGATGAAGATGGTGCCGTGGCCCTGCTGGCAGTCGCGTAGGTTGGTCATGGTGATGCCATAGAAATGATTGAACCCATGTCTGTTCGGATGGTGACACAAGTCGTTGTTGCGTTCGCAGTTTAGCCCCAGGTGCCACTTGCCTACGGATGAAGACGGGACATTAACACCCCTCTGAATCCACAGAGGGCTGTGAGACGAAAATCCCACAGCAGGAATGGGAAAGGATAAAGGTCCCCAGTGGGCCGGGAGGCCCATTACTCTGCTCCCATACAAGCCCAGGACAAGCCTAATAAGCTAATAAACCAAGGACTGCAAAGGCAAACCAACTGCCTCTCTGCATTCTACTCAGATTAGATTGAAAAGGGAGCGGGATGACAGTGAATTTCAAGCAGCAGCAGGTACCTGGTTTTGTATCTGAAATCTTTCAGATCGAAAAGCAGGAGTCACAGTACCTATGAGGGCAGTGGAGTAGCCTTGCTGCTGGGCAAGTTTGGCGAAGGTGACCTCTGTGGTGGGGAGACCTCCAGAAGTGGCAGAGAAAATGTAGACCCCCAGTCTGCCATGGCTGGCCATACCTACAGTAGGAGACAAGCGGAGACTGAAAAAGGGTTCCGGAAAGGATATCCGCTACTGAAGGAAAAGCCTCCATGCTTGTTTTTAGTAAGTCATAGTAAATGATTTACAGACGCTCCTCTACTTACGAATGAGATATGGTCCGAACAGCCGTTCGTAACTTGAAATGTTCGTAAGTTATTATTCAACATCATTTTAAGGGTATACACAAGTACAAAGAACATTGAATGCTGGGAGTACGCACACTACACTGCTGCGCAGTGGGAGTAGCGGCCAAAAGTCATACTAGGCAGAATTGGCATGCAGATAGAAAAACTATGTTGCGGACAGAAAACAGAAGCCCAATGAACACAGTTTGGACTTAGTCATCTTCGTTCGTATGTCTGAAAGTTCATAAGTTGAAAGTTTGTAAGTAGAGGAGCATCTGTATTTAAATTTTCAGTATTAATATAAGATTATTTGCGAGTATACTGACATAAATTGCCCTAGAAGTAATTAGTACAACTAATATCTAACAGTGTATTTAGTAAGCTTTCTCATAAACAAGGAAGCAACAGTAGAGCAGGAGCCAAGGTCCATGGTGTCGCACCTTGATCTTATGGTTATAATCTCAGCATGGTCATGTGGGTCAGGGCAGATCAGGTAGGTTTTTGTTTCACAATCTGCATTTGAATCTGTAATGAATATGACCCAAAATGGATTCCATCCCAAAGCTTAAATGCTTGCTCCTGCCTCACCTGATCTCACTGGGTACCGTCCTGTCAGGAAAGCTGCCCTGCTGGGCGTGCAGAGGGGAGCGGCAGCAATGTGCTGGGTCAGTTTCACCCCCTCCTGAGCCAGCCGGTCAATGTTAGGGGTCCTGCACTCAAAATCAGAAACAGCTAATAGTAATAATAAACAACAACAACAACAATAATAATAGTTGTATTGATATTAATAAAGTGAATTTTGGTAAAAACAAGCTTACTCTCCAAGTACAAAAATGAAAAAACTTAAACCTTATAGTTGTGTTCCCATAGCATCCCAAATCTCCAATGCCGAGGTCATCTACCATCATCAAAACAAAATTTGGACGTTTCCCATCTCGAGATGCACAAAAAGTCATCACAAGCATGAGACTTAGGTGTAAAATCCAGAAAAGAGAGGCCCTTGGCATTATTCTGCTGGAGGACAGAGAAGATTTTTGTGCACATTGTGAATACTGTGTAAGGTTGACATATCACACATACACAATGATCACAGGCGGAAATAAGGTATGGGGAGACTGGGGCTGATTGGCACAGTTCAGCCCTGTATACCTCAGACATGTATTACATTATGATTACCTAGCTACCTGTCAATTACGCTATAAGACTGCAGCTAAAAAACAGACATGATATCTTCCACAAAACAGTCACTGTTGATGGTTCATTCATTCATTCATTTGTGCCAAACAGTCCAAACATGGGGTTGGCTAATACACATTATGCGGTTGCTCATTAATATTCTATGAATTTTGTTAAAGAAAAAAAAAACACTATCACAAAAATAACCATAACTTCACCTTTAATCCAAGGTAAAAATCAAACAGCAATGTCATGAAATCTTTTTGAAAATGTAGAACCAAACATTCAATATCTTCTGAAAATGCAAAACACTAAAAATATCTAAACATTGTCTAATAAAAGTAATAAAACAATAAAAACATTTTAAACGTTATCTTCTTACATTCTTCATCCAAATGATTTTTTCAAATAAACAACCTGTTTTTAATTATCAGACAAAAGCACTATTAAAATGCACTGTGCATTATGTGCCAATCAAGCTCAGCTGCACTTTGTATGCACTTCATGACACCAAGCTTGGTGATATTTACCGCAGGCTTCGAATTTTAAGCACAAAACATAGCTAATCCCCATCTCTATTTGGTACAATACATTTATTTTCAACATTTCACTCAGGTAAATATAAAATGATATATTTAACCATTAGGTCATTTTGTTGCCAATGTTGTTGTTTTGACAAGAAACACAACGTGATAACCACTTTAGTGTGCAGCCTTCTGATCTCTTGACAGTACAAATAAATGCAGTTCATTGGGACACGTCTTATAATGTTTGCGAAAACCCCCTGTACTCTCATGGAAATTACTGCTGTGCCAACCAAGTCCTATGGCTAAGAAACCCCAGTAAGCCATGTAAATGGTAAGCCTCATAGTTCGCTGCAGTGTTAACTGCCATTAATGACCAGCAAAGGCGGGATTAAGGTCAATTTGCAATTTGTTTCTTTTTTGCAGTAAAGCCACTGTTAGCATTGATTACTTAGCCTTTACATAGAAATTCAGATTGAATGCTTCCGACTGAAATATATTACGACTGTCATTTATGGCGAATAATATATTGTACGCAGAGTATAACTATCTTTACAACCTAACAAAAAACTTCTCGACCGAATGACGTTAAAAACGAAAGCGATCGGTTTGAATAGAAAATGTAGCGATAACTATTCCATGCGTGACGACCTATTAACAATCTTACCTTTTACACTAAAACACACCAGGAAGTGACGACCACGTGACCGAGCGAGGCTGGGGCTGTCAGTGTCACTGCGGGTCACCACTGTAATATAATGTATATCGAGCACAGTTTATTAACGTGTTTAAGCAAGGACTGGGAAAACCTACACAAATGACAAACCGTTAAAACCATCATTAAATGCTCTGTACTAACAGCTTGATGCATTACGACCCAGTAATGTTTTCTTTCACCCCTTAAACTCTCAGGATTTCCGCAAGGTCCTCGATTTATGCTTTAAAATGGCACACCTTGCGTTCTTTATTAGAACACCGAACAGTGCTTTGATTCACCGGCATAGTTAATTAAATCCATTCATCACTGCACAATGCATAAAGTGAAGACATTTATTTATTGCCTTTTACTGCATGCTGAAGCCAACGAATCCATACGATTTAACCTCAAATGTTGTATAGTAAACCAAGAATTGCGGCGAGGAATTTTCTGTTCTGAGCGAATTTACCACAAAATACAGAGAGAACATCAAAAGGATTATCACATATGTTGTTTTGAAATCGTTAAACGGGACTGCATTTAATGCTTTCTGAGCAGAAATGTGGCTGAAGAATAAATCTCTGATATAGGTTCCATTCCAGAATAATAAGAAGAGTAAATTTGGTACTTTTTCAAGATAGATAAGTGGAAGCGTCTTTGGTTTTAAAATTCGTTCAAGAACCAGATCTTGATGTGCGGGAATTAAATGTGTCAAGATGTGTCTATTCTGGGTAAAGATTTCTTGACAGATTCCTTAACTTATTGTCACCCTTAACTTATTGGTCTTGTCAGTATCATATGATTAATAAGTAGCCTATTGGTGTATTTGATCCTTTGATTTCTTTATACCAAAGATAATTGTTTGAGATGTAGGCTATTTTAATGGATTATGCTACTGGTTTACTTCACAATTGTCACTCCCAGCTGTGTGCCACGCCAACCTCGTTACTTCGTGATAATTCCCGATTGTCGTCACCTGTTTCCTTTTTCGCCTGACTTGTTCAGTGTATTTAGTCCGCGTCTGAGTTCAGTCCCGTCAAATCTGTCATTGATGTTTGCTATTGTTAGTCACTGTCAACGCTGTTTTGTATAAAACCCGTTCACCTGCATTCCTGGCTTTTTCGCCTGCAGCTTTCCCAGCTCGCCGCCTGACTGTACGCGGCTGAACGCCACAACAATATATATATATTTTTCAATAGGGGCCAACCTCCTCAGAATTAAATACGTATTTAAGACAATGTAGGCCTACTAGAATTATATAAATAGTATTTTCAAATACTTTGGCCGATGAACATACAGAGCAGATCTTAAAATGTGTAAATTTGCAGGTCAATTTTATACAGAGAAAAACCAGAATATCAGCTAGTGTCTTTTGAAAGGATCTGATTCCAAATCATCCAGTCAAATCATACTGGTGCATGCCCTCCTCTCTTATGTAATATTTCTTTTTGGTTGGGGTCACAGACTACCATGTAGGCTACTTCTGTGATTGACTCTTTAGCACTGAATACCTCCTCCCACCATTGATAGTGTATTCAGAAGACATAGAAAATAATTATTAAACAATCGATTCATTCATAATAAAAGACTCCACTCCACTGCATCATTCCAGTAAAATAGCGGACATCATTGTTGAAATGAAATAAATCTTATGCATACATGCTGAATTAAACCAATAAATGGGGAATATTTACGCCACTAAGTATGAAATTCCCAATGTTTTCATGCTCCGGGATGCAATGAGAGGTTAGCAAAGAGAATATTACTATTTCAACACCCCCCTCCCCCCAACCCAGTGAACCAAGTATGACTACTGATGGTGATTTAGCCAGGATCATTCCTTCCATGTCTTCATAGCTTTCTTTTGTTTTCATGTCACAACCCACATGTAATACTCATGCTGTTTATATTTATACACATATTCTGTCTACATGCTGTTCCTATGTGACTCTGTAATTTTATCGAAATGTTCACACATTGTGGAGGAGGACATGTCTGTCTGATAAGGACATCTCAATGTCAAGTGCTCCTTATACTTTATAATTTTATATGAGATGATGGTGCAGCGCCATCTGCTGTGTATAAAATACAATGCTCCATGGCAAACGATCTCAAACCGATTAGTTCACAGAAAATCTATATAATGGGTCCGTCTTAATGCACGGCACAGCATTATCTGATTACCACGAACCCTGATTTACAATGACTCAATTTAGATAATAATACCTCAGTCTGTTTATTGTGGAGAGTAAAGACACTTCCTCAAATGGAATTTCTGTGATAAAAGTTTTATTCTGCAGAAGGATATTCAGAAAGGGAAAAGCTGAACCTATGTGACTGTATGCACAAAAGGTGGTTATGCGGAGAGAAACAGCACAGTCATGTATGTGACCCACTATGGAAAGCAAAGAGGTTGAAGGCGAAAAACAGTCACCCCAGTTCTGAAGGTCATAACACAATGCTGGTAAAGAGCCAGATGGTGAGTGTCTGTCCGTAGCTATTCAGCTTCTCCGAAATGTGTAACAGGCCAGACAGTTATGCATAAAATACAACCCCACGTTCTTCAGTATCAAAGAATAAACAGGCAGAAAGTTGAATGATTCAGGTCTGATTCGTGCTTATATAATTATACTTCAAGGTCTTACCCTGTTCAAGAGTACAACAGTTCAGCGTCCTTCTCAAAGTTCAATTATTTAGCTATTTCCATACAAAAGTAATGAAGAATTTTCAAAAATAATAGCTGTACCTTTTAGCTACGACTATTTAATTATAGTAACAATGCCAAGCATTCCAAAAATCCCAGAGAGTGGAGCACCTTTACAACGGACACCAGCAGCGGTGAGTATGTGTGTTGCATGTTGCATGTTGCATGTTGCGTGCTGAGCTAATCGCTTTCACGTTGACCCCCGTGTACTTAAGATGCATGGCCGACAGCGTCATCTTCAGTGCTGTGCCAGCTGCCCTGTCTGCCGAGCACCGCTGCCTTGTGTCCGTACCCATTCGCTTCTCCACAATGGAGCGTGCTTTACAGGGCACACACATACAAAAGCGTGCAGTTGAAATCCCGCCGGCCGCAGTCTGAATGCCCCCCTTCCGCATTAATTAAACGGTCGCCGCTGAAGGTGCCGGAGACACCGAGGTAAATCAGTGTGTCGGCCTGGAGCGGGGCGAGCAGGTCGCAGATTCTCCGAAGACCCCCAAACGGGCTTGGCCCGGAGCCTCCCTCTTAAATCCAGCCAGTGGGGAGGGATTTGTTAGACTCGAGCTGCACATGAGGGCTCAGCGTTTAGGCTAATCTGCCAGCGTGATAAAGCCCCGCTTTCTCCAGGCAGGAAGGAGGAAATCTCTCGCTGTTTTTGGGCTTACACTGGCAGCGGGTGGAGTTTTGCTCATAGGAGGTCAGACTCTTAGGAAGAAGTTGGTGTCGTTCTTAACGACAGTTCTTAGGCAAATATCAAAGCTGAATAAATGGATCATCTTCTAAAACTAGTAAATCCCATCAGATTCTGCTAATCTAGAAGATGAAAACAACTATCTTTATTAGAACTGGAAATTGTTGATATTTGTATTACCCATTCATCCATCTGGAGCTCAGAGCAGGGCATGTGCTTAATGGGCTGTCACTGTATTACTATTATTCATATTAAAAATGCAATCATGTATTGTTTGGTAGATTTATTGCATTTTGGCTGCATGTAGGTGAGAGCATGACTGATGGAAGCTGGATGAATCTCCCTCACGATCTAAAGTCAGACACCTTGAGCTCGGTGATGAAGAGAAATGGCTGTCATCATAGACTGGGTTTCAACCATGCCTTTCAGCGCCTTATCAATTATCCACATCTACCTCTTTACACATGCACATCCATAAATACATGGACACACAAAGAGTCGACTTAAATAATTGTACAGTATTTGATATTGGAACTGTTAAGGGATTCAGCAGTCGGTTCCTCTTCTTTTTGTCTGGCCCAGGGAGAAGCCAGGAGCGAGAAATCAGCCGCTGTCACATCCTGATGAAAGCGTGGAGGCATATTACAGAGTGCAGCTGTCTGAGGCCATTAGATCTCTATGTAAATTGTTACAGCGATGTGACCTGCTTGGGGTAATACCAAGGAGACCCCATGACGGCAACACAACTGTGTTATTAGTTAAAATGGCCTCTATTCCTTCTCTCCTTTTTCATTTTGTTGATTCGATTGGTATTGAAAATTGCCTTTGCATTACTGCAGAGATGGTTAGCTTAGCATTTGCATATCTTGCCCTTGTTTCCTGAGAGCGTGCAGCTCAGGAAACTGGCATGCAGTTAGAACTGGTTCCCGTTCATCCCTCATGCATTGCCTTCCTTGGGTGGGACTTCAAGCCCCCCGTTATGTTGTAGTCAATGGGCGACAGTCCAGCTGGATGGCTGGCTCTGCCCTGTGGAAAATGACATCCCTCTTCATTATGAAGTCCACCCTCGATGGAATCTATGCTGACATATTCATTGGGTACCCCTTAAATTGACCTTTCCCGCCAATCATGGGTCTAACGCATTTTACCACCTTTCTGATGTTTACAACAGGGTCTTAAATGATCAAGCTGGCTGTCGTTTTAAAAACTACTAAATGCTAAAAGTTCAAGCTCAATGTTAATTAATGTTTTTTCTGCTATGGATGAATCAATCTCTAATAGATTTTCTTAGTATATGAAATTTTCCCAACAAATCCTATATTAAGGCTATATTACATTAACCTTAGTGCTCGATTTCCTAATGGAAAATTCACTCAAATTAACTATTTTCCATGGTAACCGTGCCCGCGTTTTAACATTGTTGGGATTTTAAGAATACATTACCAGTAGAGGGCAGTGTTTCACCACCCTGGTGCCTGTCATCTAAGGAGAGGGAGGCTTACAATTTTTTAAAGAAAATAAATGGGATGGAATAATCTTGCTAAATGAAGACACATATAATACAAAATATGAATAATAATTTAAATTATCTCCTTTTCTGTTTGTTAAACAGCATGTTTTTAAAAATAATCTGCATTAGGCTAATAATTTCCCTGTCTGGATCTCATTCAGATCATCCTGTGGAAGTGAAGTGAAATCACAGGTGATCCCCTTTCACTTCTGAGCCACAGACTCTCGTGGGATTTTCTGGTGTATAGTGAATGTCAGGTGTGTCGTTAGGGCTGCTAGACAGCTGGCTTCCCCAATCAGAATGCATCAGCGCTGTCTAATGCCATCATTCCAGAAAAGCAGTGCATCTGCTGAAATGGCAGTCAAACAGGCTTGTGAGGAATACCAACAAACACAGGACTGAGGCCATGGAGCACAGAGATTTGTGCTTGATATATGCAGATGTGTATTATGGCTGAGATATGGAGACAGATTGCTATCGCTCTCCTCCCATGCCAGTGACTGGGCTGGCCATATGCAGCATTATATTGATGGATCATTCAACAGTGAAACATTTATCAGACATAACTCTTATTCAAAGCCCTTTAGACTGGATGTTTTCCAAATATTTAGTAAAAAATATCTAAATAATTAATGAAGGGCAACGGTGCAAGACCCACAGAAAACAATTCACATTATTGAGCTCCACTGTACTATTAATAATAATATGAAAATAATATGACCTTGCTCTTCAGAGTACGGTGGAATTGTTTCAGAAAATTTCAAAACATTAATAGCTAATACATTAAAAGCAAATAGAGCTTAGTGAACAAAATTGCTTCTGGCTTTGAGGAAGGAAGGAAGGAAGATCCATATTATTGACATACTAACTATCAAGGAGAGAGTCATTATTGGTTTTCGATATTAATGACTGTGATCAATGAGGGCATTGAGTTTGCCACATGATTTATGATTTATTCCATTTAAGTTTGCATTCAGGAGTACCTTCAGAATCAAAATGACTTTTTCAAAGTACTTTTTGCACAGGGTCCTAAAGAAAACGTTTATGTGAACTTCCTGTGAGAGGACCTAGTGAATTGGTGCTAGATGTTCTTCATACGTGGTTCCTTGATGTGCTACTCAAGCAGATACATCCCATACAATGTATAACAAGACTCATCTCTTCTAGGGAAACCTCAACTAACCTCACCCTACCACTGACCCAACGCAGCTCTTTGTTGTCATTCACTGTTTGGTTGAAATGGTTGCATTTGGGACTGCTGGATGCTCTGTTATGTTTTGCAATTAGATTTGATCTCATTAAATTGTCTTTTGGACTTAGTCATCACAACATTGAACATGCCACTAGGAATCCTAAAGTTCCAGACTGAAGACTGGACATTCTGGAGGAATGACATCACTGTTGTACTGCAACTGCAAGTACTTCCTGGTACAATGCATGTAGCGTTATACCACACCTGGTAGTAAAATATGAGTGAGGAATAATTTTGATAATCTTATTGCATGTATTTTGAGTTCAGAAAAATCTGCAGGGCTTTGCAAAACACCTTTAAATTCTGCAACCAATTAATTTTCATATTTTGAAAATTCAGTATAGAATTCCACTTTCTGCTTTCTTTTAAGGTGATGGATTTATGCAGTATAGTCAGATAATTATATATGGCTGGCGGAAACAATGAAATATTGAGAACTTTGCTATAGAAGTAAAACATTTACCTTTTTAATTGTTTTTAGATGATGTAACCACCTGTTAATAATTATTTGAATTCCTGGACCATCTGATAACAATTTTTATTTTGTTGTTATATTTTAATCCAATATATTATTTTATTTCGTCATGTAAATGTACATCTTTAATTCTGCAAAAGCATGAACTCCACCGGCAAACGGGATAATATCCAAAAATGTCATAAATTGCTCATATGTTTGTAATATTAGTTTTAAAAAATAAGACCATTTTTAACCAGTTTATCGAGTTTCTCTGCCCAAAGTTTATTCTTCTGTTAATGGACTGTAAAGTGCACATTTGTTTAATGATATAGCTTACAGTAAAATACACAAAAAAATCAGGTCTTATAATAAATTATTATACACATTAATTGTATATAGCTGGTACAATACAACACAGGCTCCCCCAAAGCTCTTTGCGATAATCCCGTATCTCCAACTGGCTCCAGCTTCACAAACAGCTCCTGCTTTCTCTCCCCCATCCTGTGCTTGACTTTCTGTGCTGTTTGAGGATGAGCATCAGCTCACACATTTTCAGTATCGCTTGGCTCCACCTCTGGAAAATACGAGCCAGCTTCCACAATCCCTTTTTTATACGTGTTTGATTAGCATGCAGAGTTGTTTAAATTGCCTCCCTGGTAGGCAGATTTGAACAGAACAATATCCTTTGGCTTTCGCCTCTGGGCCCATTGCTTCTCATTTATTTTTATGCTCAGTTACGATCGAAACTTGGCTGACTCTGCCTTGAAACGTGCGTCAAAGTAAAGTCGATCCTGGGAGCCCATGATGAACCTTTGATATCAATTAAATAAAAATAAGTGTGTGTCTTCTCTCAAACAAATGATTAAAAAGGAATTCTGTCGGCTGTGAACATCATATTCATTCAAGCTGTTCATCATTCCTCCATATTTGAGGGCCAGCAGTATGCAATTAAAAGGTATCCTGTCTGATGACTTTTTTTGGCCGGGGAAATATGTTTGTGTGATGGTTTGTGTGGTCAGAGTTCATGTTGCAAACCCTGATGAGTGAAAAAGGTCATTAGGTTCCTTTGTTTCCTGGTATGGAAACGGTATGGATTGTTGACATACTAGCACATAATTTTGGTCTACATTTGCGGTTCATGATCTGAAAGGTTTAACCACATCTGATATGCGATCCTGCTTGCTGCGAATACTTCAGCAGTTTGCAACATACTGCTAAGCCAGCCGCACTTATCCTCATTTATTTTAGCACAAAATATATAAGCATGTATAGATATATAAACTTTTGGAAACAATGTATATTTTTATTAGGGGATTGTCAGGAAAATTATAAGTCCAAATTCTCAAATTTTATAAAGTGTCACTTTAGGTGACATTTTTTTAGGTGTAAAAATGTCAAACCTGTGTTAAATGGAATCCCACATCCAAAATGGAATCCTTTGCTGAGTTGGGGGTGTAACACTGGCCCACTGCCACAGATCTTATTTCGTGGGAAGATGGATAAAAAGACATTCCTAGGGTAACTCACCTTTCCTGAAACTTTTGGGTTATGATTTCATTAACTGAGCTGTCCATGGTAAAAATGATTATTAGTGGATATGGATGTCTGTGAGTAGTTCTGTTGTTTTTGAATTACATTCAAGATATAAATATATATGTTGTATCTTCAAAGAAGACACACACAATACAGGACCTCCAGGATGAACAAAGGATTGAGCCGTGGCCTCACTCCCAGATAAACTCGCTTTGTGTTCATTTTATGGTTGATCCTTTACATTCCGGCCCAGACTAAACCCAGTTACCATCTCCCAAAACAATCTTTAATGTTTTTAACTTTGATGTGAAGTCAACCCCTTTGTGCTTGTGCACATTCTTAGTTTTCTGAGAGTATTTCATACAGAGGACGTTTACCGTAAACCTAAAAGGAAATAAATAAAATGTACGATATGACACTGGCAAATCCTTCAGCAAATCATGCCTGACCTGCCCTTATTTTTAGGCAGAGCTTGCTTAGGAAGTGGAATCTTAAAGCTTTCCATAATGCCCCCATTATGTTAAAATTAAAAAAGAAAGGAGGATAGAAAAGTTATAATAAAATAAATACAAATTGTATTGCTTCAAAATTCCATTTCCAAATAGCTTTTGGCAACAATGACACATATTGAACAGACTTGTTTTTTTTTTATTATGATTAAATTTAGGATAAATTGAATTAAATTTAGCATTGGAGGTATTTATTCCTCTTGCATATGGTTTGAGAATGGACTCGTTAATTTACAGATGAACAATGCATCATAATAGCAGAAATGATGTTTTTTTCTGAGGGACATGTAGTCCTACAAATAAACATTTATATCCATTGGAAATGAATAATGCCTTTTTAACACTTTCCCATATGCTCTGCTTTAAACAATCCTCTTTAGCCTGCTTTATGCATAGGCCAAAAAATATTATCTCAACGTGAAAATTTCTTTTTGCATTTACGCCAAAGTGTAATGCAACACAAAACAGAGGACTTGAATTTTTTTTCCCCACATTTTAAGTTTTTGTATGACTTTTTCCAACAAGCTGGATTTTAAAATCGAACAAAAGAACAGCTGAATATTCATTTCTCCCTGCAAGACGGCCCACTATGCGTGAGAAAACCCAGTAAATGATTGTGTTTTTGTCATGTGTTTCTGAGAAAGTATACGTGTGAAGTGGCTGCCTGACAGCGGAGTTGCCTAACACACATCTCCTTGGGGCTAGAATCTGAGCAAGAGCCTGAGATGTAGTAAACTCAACACCATACACTGACGACAGAACAGAAATGTGGATCCTGTCATGTCCATCATGTTTCTTTATGAAAAGATTAAAGCTAATCTAGAAAAGCTGATATTTATTTTCATCTGGAAACAATGCGCCATGGTAGCCTACATTTTGTATTATTATCGACTCAATGATGTGCACCATCAGATAGCTGGTGTAGTTGCACACATTGTTTTTATATTTTATTTTAAATGTTTGTTTAAAGATTTCTTTCTTTATTTAACTCTGTTAACTTCTGCTCCTTTGTTCATATTTGTAGCTGATGAAGGAGACTCATGCAGCACTTTTTTAAATATGCAGGTTGAACCTGGGTCCTGGAAGGCGGTGCTTACAGACATCAGTATTCAGCTACAGTGCTCAGTACTACATTAATTCCTTACAGAGTTTGGCCTCTTGTCATGGACTAGATGTTCGCCTGCTGTAGTTATTCTCCAGCTAGTGCCTGGCGGTAACACAATAAAAACCACATCAGCTACAGCTGACTTTAAAAGTTAACAGGCATACGTAGCCATAATGGCTGGAAAGAATGTGTGGGTGTGCTGGTAATGTGAGTCGCTGGGTAATTACACCCAGACCAGTATATTTACTGCTCCCGTTTTCACACCTACTGGCTGCTATATATGCGACGTGTTCAGCTTCTGCCAATATTTTCTCTGTTCCACAAATGCCAGGGCAAGGTTTTACTAGATAAGTGGAGTAAAATGTTTTCTTTAAAAATGACTGGTTACCAGTGTCATATTTAGAGCTTCTTGTTTTGATTAAAGTTTTGATTGTCCAGTCTGACCCAGGATAATAAAATATGTGCACTGATTAACCGAGCAGTAAATTTAAGCAAACGTCTTTAGAACATACCAAATCTGGTCCAGCACCAGAAGAGTGGTTTGTGACATACACAGCCCCTGATAAGAAGGTTTTTTTTCACCAGAAATCGAGTCACCTTCTGCTCAGAGAGGTCACAGGATTCCTAAACAATTTCATGATGCTTTAGGGGCTTGAGGGCTGGAAAAATCTCTAATGGCAAACTAATGTCACTCAATGAGTCCACAGTTTTAATTACAATTTTAATAGGTCACACTAAGCGATATACTTAAGCCAGTGTTACCATGCTGCGGGTATGACAGAGCGCATGTTAACTAGCAGATCAACCCTATGGGATGTGGCTCAGAATTACTGTTGGGGCTCTGAGGGTCGCTTTTATGGTATGCGCATGAAAAAAAGAACAGAGGATATCTCTATCCATCCATAGATTTTCCCTCCATGCTCACTCGTCCAGTACAGGGTTGCCTGGCTTCCTTTATTCCAGCATTCCAGTCAGAAATAATCAGGCATTTTTCTGCCTTTTATTTCAAACTGGTGCATATAATTGAAGTAATTATGGTGAACTAAAACTAGTCAGGGATTCAGAAAAAGTTCTGGAATTCTGCGAAACATTGTACTATACTGACATAGCACGATAAATCATTCAAAGTCACTTGTGAAATATCCGCTCTGTTCCACGGCAGTTGGAAGACTGACACTGTTCCGTCCTGAGGTTTTATCTGCACTGTGATGCACCTAACAACTATTCCCCTCTATGCAGTACCCGAGTGCCCTATGTTGAATAATTCAGTTATTTTATATACATCTTTACATCTTTATAATTTTGAAATAGCACACATGAAGCCTTCAGAAGTGCATGTAATATAAACATCTGAATCATTATTCTTTTCTTATAAATTAAGATTTTTTTTCTGTTGAGCAGGCAGGGACAATTGTGAAAGCTCATACTTTGTCATTTGTCAAGTTTAATCAAGAGGTTTATAATTTAGCATCAAGAGAATACTTCACTGAGGTCCCAATATGCCAGTAGTGCGAGTTCACCTCAGACAAAGACGTCATATTTGTTTCCTATAGTGAGTGATGAGAATGTGCACAAATCAGCCTGACTGTTCCTGTTATTTTAAGGTCACTGATTCAACTAAACAGGGCATGTTTGGATTATGGAAGGAAACTAGGGAACCTGGAGGACTGGAGGAAAACCACAAAAACAATTCATACATACAGAGATTTATCTGGATTCCAACCCATAAATCCTGCCGTGTGAGGCGTTCACAATAACTGGGATGTGTGTGTGTGTGTGTGTGTGTGGTCCAGGTATACCTTATCTTGTGGAGATCAAATGTCCCCACAACGTGATGAATGCCTGTTTTTTTTTTATCTTGTGGGGACCATGGGAAAACTGTATTTTATAAAAATCCATGACTGCCATGAAAAAAATAAATATGCAAAAACTCTTGTATTTTGTTTGGTTGCTTATGGTTATTGGGTTATTGTTAGGGCTGGGTAGAGGATAAGGTTGTCATAGTTACCATTAGCATCTTTCCCATAGAAATGAATGAGCGGTCCCCAAAAAGATATGACTACACTACTGTGTGTGTGTGTGTGCGTGTGTGTGTGTGTATGTGTGTGTGTGTGTGTGTGTGTGTGTGTGAAATAAACAAATGCACAATGTCCAAAGGGCACAGTATGCTCAACTGCCCCGTTAGGCATAACTAGAAGCTATCAGGGTGTTAAGGACAATTAAGAGATGCTGAGAAAATATACTGTAATTTAAACCACTTTGTATTTTTAGAGGTTTTGTTTACAGAGAAATTGACTGGTTAGAGAGCTCAGTTATACTGGTTAAATGCCCATTTTGCCAAACAACCTACTGTGTTTCCTCAATTTTTTAAAATTCTTTTTATGATAAGGTAAATTTCTGGACTTCATCTAATTCTGAGTTTTTTTGTCATATTTCCAGGCAGTACAATATAGAATGTATACTACAGTGTAAGCAGATGCCCACTGGGAAGTTGACTACTCTATTAGTCTGTTTTGGTCGCTCAGTGAAAACTCCTTTTATATATTCAGGCAGCTCCATCAGAGATGAATAATGTGTGATGCAGCTAAACGTGACAGGATCATGCATAAAATACTAAGCCACTGTTGCAATATACCAAGGTCTTCTGGCAATGTTATGGGACAGTCTCCATTGCGCACTCATTACGGATTCTCTAGGAGAATATACTATATGATACAGCTTTGAAGTTAAATGGATGCCCCAGGGAGATGACAGTCTGATTTAATAACCAGGAAAATGTGCTTTGCTTTCACACTGGAGATTTGAAATAAACAGAAAGGAATTTGTTTGCTGATACAGATGACCCTGTTTTAACTTATTGATCGTGACTGTTTTTATTATTTATACAGGATGAGCAGTATCAACTTTAGTGATAGATACAGACATGGTGATCTCTCATATTCTGTCTTTCTTTGCTTTGGATTTATTATACCCTTAAATTAATATAAGCTTTTGAACTTCTATATTGCATTTATTTTAAAATATTACAAAATGCCTATAATGTAATAAATGTATTATTTCACTTACAAACCTATAATTCAGTAGCAATATTATATTATATGGTTATTTTCCAGATACTGCCATAGATTTCATCAACATCAGAAAACACTTCACTAAACATGTTATTAACACAAGACAACACCGTTACACCCATAAGTACATCTTTCCAGAAAAATACGAAAAAAAAAACATTTGGCATTACTTCATTTGGTAAAATGAGGTTTCACATAGGAAACTGTGCGGAGTGCTGGCCTATTCCTCCACCAATCATGCATTGAATTACATGCATTGGTCTTTAAATCCCAGCCTTGATACATTTATTTTTTATAGTGAAGGCAGCCCATCGGTCTCGGCTGCCAGGGCCCTCACTGAGCGCTAGCTTCATCTGGACCATTTCCAGAGATTGTGTCAGCGATGGCCCAGAATAGTTTGCCAGCCAGGCACAGATGCTGGTCTTACGTTGTGCAAAGAGATCTGTGATATTTTCTTGCACCTGATCACAGCCGGATACACGTTTGATGTTTGAATGGGTTTCCGACAGCCAGATGGATCGTTTCACTGGTGGTCACAAAAGTGACAGCTGCCTCGTCGCACTCATGTCTGGATCCAGGTGTTTGAAGGGCACAGGCAGCCAACTTTATAGCTGGCCACTGGAGGAAGCTCTCTGGCTGGGGAAAAGACTTGTTTCAATCAAAAAAAAATCAGTATTATGATGAAATATAAACCATATGGCAAACATACTGATTCCTGGACGCTTATAAGGCTCAGCGTTTCCTTGTTTAAAATAAATGTATTTTGTAACTGCAATTTAGAGATGCAATTGCAATGTATTTTTCATGATTCCTGGCTTGCTGATTTTATTAGAAAATAATTACTGTGGCACTGATTTAATAGCAGGTGGATATATGAAATAAACATGTACATGTGTAACTACAATGTGTAAAACTGGTGAAAATTTATGCATATACACTCACCTAAAGGATTATTAGGAACACCATACTAATACGGTGTTTGACCCCCTTTCGCCTTCAGAAC
>JABFDZ020000001.1:37647114-37660382 GCA_019775955.2 Pollimyrus isidori
AGTATTCAATTTGTATAAACGATTAGCTACATTTCTGATTTAGCATATGTTTACATTGTGACACAAATTTACTGCGAACCTCTACCTGCAGTTAGATGAATGGCACTTGGTCTGTTTTGTACTGATGTTCCTTCCTCGTGTTTGTCCTCAGCGACCACCAGATGGTCCTGGTTTTTGTTCTCCCCCTGTTCCTGATAGAGAGCTGACAGGGAGCAAAAATACTGGACTATCTAGGGGTCTGCAAGGACCAAATTGAGAAATACTGCTCTAGTCCATCTGATGGTAACATTTCAGCTACCCATCAAGCCAGGGGTGGCTGAGTATTTTTAAGGAGCTGATCACATATCCCCCCCACCCCATACTAAGTTCTGGTATAGTCCAAACATCCCAATTTTGTGTTTAGGGATCATGAGAGAATCAGGAAAACAGAACATGTAATTGACCATCATTGCTGTCCCTGGGCAGTCTGACAATGCCTATGCAACACAAGACCACAGAATACATAATATGCTGGCTGAAGTGGGGAGAGGATATGCCTCATGTTTCTATCCTGGGCCACAGCCAGTTTTACATGCCAGCATCCAGCGGCCCTGAACGGCCCAGCAGGCCCTGAACGGCCCAGCAGAAGCACACTGCGTCGGGACTCCTGTGTTCATGAGACCACAGCACTCCAAAGGTCTTTATGTAACATCTACCTGTCTGCTCAGTTTGTCATCAGTTACTCTTAAGAAAGACTGGCAAAATTATTGAAAGTAGGTTTTTAAAGCTGCTGTAATACATTCCTCGTTTTAATTATACTTTGAGGGAAAAAAAAAATGTGTGGAGGACCTCCCAGACTTGTATCCTGCAATCCTGTCACACAAGATGGGGCTTGTTCTACCGCTGTTTATTTTACTAAATATTAAACATGGCCCCGAGGATGTTATGGCTCGCTCCAGTTTATTTTGGACTTCAAAGGTAACACTTTGAATCGGATCAGTTTGCTTCATTGTTAGATCACGGTGAAAAGATGGCTCTGTGCTGCCCTGTTTGGAGACACCAAGGGTTTTATATCATAACCCATGTGGGACTATGTGAAGCGTCCATGTTGATGTGTCACCCATCGGTTCCGGCTACAGCGCTCTTCTGGCCAATATTTTATTCTGGTGGTGTGGGGCACACGTAACCAAGGAAAATAAGCACACACGTTGATTATAGGCAAAGTGACTGATGTAAAGGATTAGCAGTGGGAAAGAGGCGTGGGAGTGAATTGTTACTGAGTTTTCTTACAAAAACACCAGCTGCCATTACTGGAATGAAAACAACGGGAAAACAAGTTTGAAAAATAGTAACAATGAAAATGCAGTGTGCGCAATTTTACAAAGACCAATTAAATTGGCTGACAATAAATGTTTTGTTACTGCTTTTTTTCATCAGGCTCCCTTGTGAAGGGATTTACTATGCCAATTGTGGTGTGAGGTGATGTGAGAGTAAAACACACCTCACACCCCATGTACCTTTAATCGTCAGTCTCTGCCTTTCTGGTTGCAGAGCCTTTTGCACGCTGTGTATTCCTGGTCATATTTACCCTGAATCTTTCAAATTAAGTTTGCAGAATCATTTCCTTGTTAACTAAAATGTAGACATGTGCTGTCTGAATGTCACAATCAGATACTCACCTCTTAGTTATGAGACGTGTTTGGTGAAATGACACAGGACCCAGTCTCTCATTATCACTAAAATTAAGCTAGTTTTCTTCAAATCATATTAGGTAACCATTTTAAGTCTCCCTGGAGCGTTCGTGATAACAGCAGAGATGTGATATAAACCTGATTCCATCCCCGTTATTCTGCATCACTGTCAGAGCAGCATGCTGGCCTTATACCTACAGACTTATAAATAAATAGGTTGATCCAAATTATGCATGATGGCAAACAGTGACATGCTTCGCATTTAGCTACATGCTGCTCAGCCCCTGCGGCAGCAAGAGAAATCGCTTTGTTGTTCTTCTCGAGTAAAATCAGGCTGGTTAATTAATGTTATTAGGGAAAACTTATTTGTTTTGTCAGGTCTTCCTTCTTCCCCTCCAAACACGCTGGTTCTGTGACCTTCACCTTTCATTTTAATGAATAATGGTTATCTGGGTATGTAGGAAGTTATTATTAGGAATCATCTAAAAGTCAAATTTGAATGCAGTTTCTTCTAAGAGGTTTATACTCCCATTTTAAGCAGCATGGTTTTGTCTGATTAATTAAATATACATATTGCATACACACACACACACACACACACACACACACACGCACACACACTCAGAACCGTACTCATATCTTAATTCATTTCTATGGTCAAAAGCCTAATCCCAACAATCACAACCTTAACCCCTACCCAGCCATAACCTTAACCATAAGTAAGCAAACAAAGTACAAGTCTTTCGGCATTTTAGCTTTTTGATTGCAAAAAAAGTCAAAAATTGAATTTCCCCTTGCGGAAATTCAACAATAATATATATATATAGAATAGTAATGTTTGAGTTCTCCTTGGTCATGTTGCCACAGAGGCAGGGCTAGCGGAGCACCCGTATTGTCTTAAATAGATGACACAACATTAAGAGTGCTGCAGTGATCAGTGCTTTGTGCACATACATTCCTGCCATGCCACATGTCTGATAGGCTGTACAAACATTGGTTTGAAGTTTGCACTTCTGATCTGAAACAGCTCGCGATTCACAGGCAGCTGTAAGATATTAAACTGAGGCTTTCCCATGAGACTCTGAACTCACTTAACAGTCTGTAGCAGACTATATTAGAGGCCATGTGAAATTGTGCTCCACTTCTAGGGCCTTTAGTTCATCAGGGCCCAATGCATCTTTCGTTATGTCTCCAACCCCATTTGTGCAAGACCTTGACATTTTTCTTCATGCATGTCTTTTATGCAGAAAGAGAAATTGAGATGCTCATTTGCTATCAGTGATGCCTTCCTAATTTTTATCTTGCATTACCAATGTAGGAATCTTTTATAAACCAACAAATATCAGTGAAAGAACAACATTTGGGGCAACCCTGATGCCCACAGTCCCTGATGCTTCTGAGGATGTGCAACACATCTTCTGCAGCGCTGCCGTATTGACCTACCTAGAAGATGGACTGGCATGCTTGTTTTAAAATAACATCATCATAAATGTCAAAATAATAGGCATACCTGCCCCCCCCCCTTCCTGCTCATCAATGCACAGAAGTCATGATCATGGGAGGAAAGAAAGAAACAAGCATACTAAGCAATCTTTGTGGACTTTATTGAAAACTTAGTTCAGGGTTAGGGTTTGGGTCAGGCTAGATTTAATTATTTCTTATTGCTCAGTATTAGTGGAAGGGAGTGACTTCCACATGTGATTAGAGAGTGGAATTTTCTCAATCAGATTTAATCATCGGGAAAGGGATTCCTGGAAAGATGGATAACCTTCCAAAAACCTACCAGATAAAGCCCAGTAGAAACAGAAGAAAGGGAACTCATGTTTGTATCAGAGGTGCTCTGTGAGCCTTCAAATTACCTAGATTTGGACTAAGTAATTCAGTTTCTGCATACCCCGTATAATTAAAGTATTGGTGTTGACCTGTGGCTATGTGATGTTTCTGATATGCAAACACAAGTCATCTATAATTGAATAATGTAACATCAGCAAAGAATTAGATATGATTTTTAGTCAGGCGCTAAAAGAGCTTTGAGAGCAGTAAAGTCACTCTCGGTTTGGACCCTATTCAACCAGTGATTTATAAGAAATGCCAAACAATAACTGTGGCTTTTAAAAACCTTCGATTTCATCATAAATTTCAGATGCATTCGCGGATTTTGAGTTGCTGCCACTGAGTGACTGAATCACGGCACAGCCATAACAGGATAGACATGTAACAGGGATCCACTGAGCAAGCAAGTCCCATCCACTGCTATTAAGAGTAAGACTGAACAGAGTATGTGCTTCCCTTGGGCCCCTATCAACATTTACAAAAGGTCCAAGAATGAGAGCACATGCCTGCCACTGTGGTTTAGCTTAATTTGACATTTGGGTTTCATATTATCATGCCAGGCCTATTATAGCCCTGCTTCCCATTTTGTAGTACATGCTACTTAAGGTAATCGTTGCTTAGTATTTTTTTTAAGAAAATTCAAATGCAGTACAATCACCCCATAAGACAGAGTAGAGTAATGCTGTTTGTCAAAATCCAAAGAATGCAGTAAAGCGTTTTCTTTGGTCTTTATCTGTCTGTCACTGAGATTCACGGTCATGGTGGAAGCTCATCCAATATTGTATCGATATCAAGAAAGCAAACTGAGATTTTGCGAAAAAGCAACATTTTTCTGTATGGAAAAATGCTTAAACAGTAGAAGATAAATGTATCAGTTCTGTTGTGTTCCAAAATGATGCAATGCGGCATTGAATAAAATGAGTCCATTTCTTTATCTGTTATTGTGTTGGTTTTACCAGAAATAATAACATTGTTATGCTTTATCTATAATTTATAGGTCAAAAATGTTCTGAAATGTTCCAATTATTTCACCGGAGCTGAAAGTTGTCTATTTTTAATTAGCTGAAAAACACTAAACTGAAATGAAAGACTGACAAGTACTGAAAATATCAGAAGTTTCTTTCATCTAATGACATAACATATGCAAAGAAGCAATGCTTCCACAGTTTATGCTATAGGAAACATTGCAAAGGATTAATTTCGTAAGTGCTCTGTTTGAGGCTGTTAGTTCTGGATACTGGCTGATGGGTTTTTTCCCCTATTTTCCAATGTGTGTGCAGTACCTGAGGACGTGTAAATGTCCTTTCCAGGCAGGTTGCTGAGTGGCCGCAGGGAGCATGGGGGGGATACGTGGGCCTCAAACCACAGCCCAGTTATGAGGAAAATCGAACAGTAAAATGAAAGTACCTATTACCAGCACACCACCGCTGGGGAAACACATTTATACTGTTATTCCATTGATGTTTCTGTTGGTGTCAATGTTTCTGCCACAAAATTCACAAAAGGGTCGTGAGATTGACTGCCTCAATAAACAGAGACACACTAGCATTTTTCTGTAGAGGTCTACTGAGAGACATGAAGAAGAGACGCAGCAGAGGGATTCAGTAGCCGCAGCTATACAGAACGCCATGTGAGACGACCTTAGTGATGACAGAATAGCTGGAGAAACACGTCGGCTATGTCAGTGAAGCCAGCTTCAAAAGGAAGCACTTCATTCATTCATCCATCCATCCTTACATCCATTCATTCATTCATTCATTTGATCATTCACTCATTCAACCAACCATTCATTTGATCATTTATTTATTTGTTCATCGTTTGATCTTACCTTCAAAACATGTGAGACACAATTTTGAAATAGTACCTGACTAGATGGACATGTACATGAACTAGGTAATCACAGCGATGGTAATCAAGACCTAATACAAAGCACTTCTGCTACAGTGCGTACTTTGCAGGGCATCAATCACACCCCATGGAGCGGAAAACAAAAGCGGCTGGTCTTCATCAGCCAGCCTCCTTATTGGCATTACCATATTTATATAATTAAAGCCATATGCTCAAATGATTACAATGTAACTATGTTTAAGTATATCAGGAAGGGTACACATTAAACGTGAGTCCTCAGTATGATGCGGAAACCATTTTATTGGGATTATAATCGTCAGAGTGGAAAAAGTGCAGCACTGTAGCATCATATAATATAAAAATGAAATAGTATGTCATAATAGACAACTTGTAGAATAGGTAGCTTATCGTGTCAAAGCACGTGTTACTGGCATGATAGGCAAGACAGCTCTGATGGCTGGTCTTAGTAACAGCCTCAGATACCCTGATGTCAAAGTCAAAGGAAACTTTATTGTCATTTGCACCACACAGTTTGAGAGTGCATGGCAGAACGAAATTGCGTTTCTCCTGGCTCAATGTGCAAAACAAACAGAAATACTATAGGCTACACACGATACACAGTACAACACAGAACTACACAGATAACAGAACTACACTGAGAACTACTATTCAGCACAGAGGTAAATCTCTTCCAGAGTAAAAAGTGCAAATTCAAATTTGCAAGTCAAAATATTGCACAGTCAAATATTGCACGGTGTCTCACAGTTGCTATATTACAGCAGAGAGTGTAAGTGCAGATTACTGATAGGTAGTAGCAGCAGCAGAGTATAGTAAATATGGAAACATGTTTTAGTGTGTTATGGAAATGTTTCATTATATGAATATGTAGTGCGTTGTTAACAATAGAATATGTATTGAATTTATTAAAGGTAGTTTAGAAGTCCTATGGCATGTGGGAAGAAGCTCTTGCTCAGCCGTGCAGTCTTACATCCCATACTGCGGTAGCGTTTACCAGATGGTAGCATTTTTAACAGTATGTAGGCTGGATGTGATGGATCCCTGACAATCCTGACTGCTTTGCTGAGTCAGCGAGATTGGTATATCTTATGAATAGATGAAATTGGGGTCCTGATCATTTTCTCTGCTGTCCTCACTACTCGATAGAGGGACTTCTGGTCAGAGGCATTACAGCTGCCATACCATGCTGAGATGCTGCTGGTCAGGATGCTCTCAATAGTACTCTTATAAAAAGATGTGAGGACACGCGGGAGGAAGTTTGCTCTCTTTAGCCGACAAAGGAAGTGGAGTCATTAATGTTCCCTTTTAACAAGCGAGGTGGTGTTAGTGGTCCATGTCAGGTCTTCAGTGATGTGTACTCCCAGGAACTTGGTGCTGCTCACTGACTCCACAGCGTTCCCATGCATTTTGAGTGGAATGTGTGTTTTGCAGTTTTTCCTGAAGTCAACAGTGATATCCTTCGTCTTGTTGACATTCAGGGACAGGTTATTAATGCCACACCAGACAATCAGTTGATTCACTTCTTCTCATTGTCATTACCGATGAGACCCACAACCGTTGTGTCGTCTGCAAACTTGATGATGTGGCTTGTGTTAAACTTGGCACAGCAGTCATGAGTCATCAAGGTGAACAGCAAAGGGCTTAAGACACAGCCATGGGAAACCCTGGTGTTTACAGTAGTTGTCTCAGAGATGTTATTTCCAACCTGTACCGTCTGAGGTCTGTTTGTGAGAAAGTCCAAATTCAATTGCACAATGACGTGTTGATACCTAGTGGACCCAGGTTCTTTATCAACTGCTGTGGAACAACAGTGTTAAATGCAGAGCTGAAATCAATAAAGAGCATGAGCACACAACTGTTTTTACTGTTCAACTGAGCGATTTGGACGGTATGCAAACTGGAATGGGTCGAATGTAGCAGGAAGTACGGATGTTATGTAGTCCTTAACCAGTCATTCAAAGCACTTCATCACAACTAGAGTAAGTGCTTTGGGGGGGAAGTCATTAAGAGTTAATGATAAAGCTGATGACTTTTTGGCAGTGGTTTGATGGTTGTTGTCTTGAAGCATTGGGGTACGATGGCTTGTTTTAGGGAGATGTTGCAGATCTGTTAGGACATGTGTCAGTTGGTCAGCACATTCTCTAAGTACATATCCTGGGATGTTGTCAGGACCTGTACTTTTCTCTGTGTTAGCCCTACGTAAAGATTTCCAGACGTCTGTTGAATCCAAACATAGGGCTTCATCTTCCATGCTGAGGGGGGTTTTTGTTGCTGTCTGATTGTTTGTCTCCTCAAATGAGGTGAATAATTTGTTGAGTGAGTTGAGAAATTCACTGTTGTGGTCACAGGGTAGTGGAAGAGGCTTGTAATCCGTGATGGACTGGATGCCACAAGCATTTGGAGTCTTTCGAGTGAAGTGAAGTGTCCCTGAAATTTTTGTCCATAGAAACGTTTTGCTGCTCCCAAGTACTTATGATGTGTGATGAAATTTCCACATGGGGATGTTTTCGGCCCAGAGACTGAGACATTATCCAGTTCTGCTAGTCTTATTTAAAGTTAATTGGCTTTAACTTGATTGAGCTGATATGTTTGAAGTGAACAGGTTTGGTTGCAGCTTAGAATCCTTTATCATGATTTTCTTTGTATTATATTTCGCATCCCTGTACTATGTCAGCATGTAGAGCATGGTATATGTGGTAATTTAACCATGACATGGTTCTTGTATTAGGGATCTGCTTTGAGTCTCACTAAGAAAGCATTTGACAGTGACTATGAAAAACACAAGAGAAGCAGGCAGCCTGATCAAATCGCCACATTCAGAACACACAGGGAAATATGCCACAGAGCTAGTCTTCGTATGCATGTGGACATGTGGATCACTCATGTCTGGATTTATGTTTATGCTTTGATGTGATTGAAATGGAGATCCTAATAAAGGATTAAGCTAAACATATATATATATATATATATATATATATATATATACAGTACTGAAGCTAAACTTTGCACTGATTTCTTGCTTTTTTGGGCTTGATTTCTGAATACTTTCTTGTTTTTGGTTATTTCCTTTATGTGTCCCTTATATCTGCTTGCATCTATATGCTAATACAGCAGTGATAGTTCATTTTAATTTCTAATGTTAGTTTCAGACACGTTGAAATATGTGCCCCTAGTGAAGTTTGATCAACGTAAATGTGTCAAATAAAACATATTAGCTATTGAATCCTTGTGAAGCATGCTAAATAAACTCATACTGAAATTGAGTTGTGTTTCAAAAACAATCTATCAATCATTAAAATACTATTTCCTATCATTGTATAAAATATGTATCTAAACGTTGATTTCTTTTGCTACTTCTCAAGCTTAACAGACTGAGCCTAACATGACCTTTTCTAATCAGTCACATGTGGCTGTATTTGAAGCATGGACCTTGCCTGGAGGTGTGAGCTTTGATCTCAGCGCTCCCTAGGATTTAAGATCTCGGACCATTACAATATGGCAGCCCGGGGTAGACTCTGAAAGACGTATTGCCGGATATTTTGGACCCTTCCTCTTGAAGGGATTTTATGCTTCTTGACATCCATTTTAGGTTTGTATGTCATGTATTGCACTTGAAAAGCTCTGAAACTTTTGGCAGAAGAAGTGTTTGGTCTTCTGTTAAAATAAGAGACAGATAAGGTTTTCCCTTGCTTTGTACAAGATCTATATTGCAGGGACATAGTGTTTTAACGACAAAATGTCCTCATGAAAAAAATATGTGTGATTTTCCATTTGTTTACATCGTGCAATAAATCATTCTTGATAAGTTTGGCCATACATTGGGTGGGACAGCCATATCGAAGACTAATGAAATGCCAGACTGCGTCAGGAAGATGAAGTGGTCCTCCTGAAGTCAATCGACAGCCATGTTATTAACTTACATGTGATATTAAAAATAAAAGGCCAGTCCCCACACTTCCTGTTTGAATCCCTTCAGTATTGTCCAGGGGTTTGTTGTCATCACAGCAGGCTTTAATAAAAATTTAACCTCCACCATGTTTTTTCAGCAATAGAGTCATATCTCCCAAGAAAGCAGTATTTTAGTGTCAGCTTCATTGCTGCCCCAAGAGAGCCTGTGTCAGAAGTCTCCGATAACCCAGAAAGCTGAGCAGATCCAATGGATTTGGTACAGTACCCGGACAGGAAGCCTCTGTGTGCTTCTGTCTGATTTGTGTGACAAGATTCCCTCATTCTGGATCTGGACCAGGGCATAAACCATGGGTTTTAGTTACACAGTGAGACAGTCTGTTGTTGTCGATGATGCTGGGAATGGAAAAGGGCCCTTCTGCCTTTAGGCATCAGTCACGGTCTTTGGTATTGTGCCTTCGTATGCGAGCCATGGTTTAAACAGAATTGATGGTTTTACAGAGCACAAATGAGGCACATTTCAGTATCATGGAATGCAAAGATATAGAAAGAAAAATGCACACAGCCAGACAGAAGATCTCAGTGTCCAAGTATGTGTGCATACTACCAGCATAGATTGTGCATCCCCTACTGATTTTTTCATTTTTATCCTTCATAGAAGTTACACCCAAAATACTGAGAACAAAATGTTGTGTTGGAGTGACAACATACCTTCACCTGGCCCAGCCTCCTTATTCTACATCCTTTACAAATCATTTGCCATTTTCTGCTTGACTCTTTTGCTCTTTCCACTGAGGCCCATATGACATTTGGCATAAAGTGTGAGGCTAACAGTCTGCTGGCTACATTCAGTGAGAGGAAGCTCCTATCTTAGGTCAGCAGCACGTAGCCGTAATGGTTCAGCACTAGCACATATTCTGGTGGTTTGACATGAAATGGAGGGGCGTCCAGGGGGAAGGGAGAGGAACTTAGAGGGAACAGAACCTCTGATTACAAGGCACGTTACCTGCCAAAATAATCAAACAATGCTGCCAGAAAATAATAATAATAAAATTAGCTGTGTATCTTCCCTCTTGTCCCAACTGACAGACACACGTGGTCAAGCAGAAAACCATCAGTTTAATGACCAGCTGAGAACATTATGATGCATTTATACTCTACAGTAAATGGAAATGTAATAACACAGCATTGAACTCCACTCCTGATGATTTCTAGTTTTCATACCAAACGCATTCTTAATTGCTTAGTCATCCAATCCTTTTGTTGGGGACTGTAATCACACAAGTCCCAGACTCTTATGTTGATCATCAGCAATCCAAGCATCTGCTAGGCTTAGATGGAAACTTCCATTCATGTTACACCGGTGAAGAAAATAGGTGCAAGGGTGTTGTATATGGAAACCCAGGAGTATCATCATGACATAGCAAGGGCAGCTAATTCAGGACACAGGGAGCAGTGCTCAGGGTACCTCACTGGTTAGGGATTCAAACAAGCAATTATGCGACTACAAATGCACTTCCCTGACCATAACTGCCCAAGATATTTGACAGCTGATTCAATATGTATTGCGATTTTTAAACAATTTTTGCTGAAAGGCACATTTAAAGTAAAGACAAGGGCGGTAACAGTTTAGATATTCATCCTGTGCCTTTCAGTTACAGCATATTCTAAAAGAATGAAACAAATTCATACATTTCTTGATACAAGAGAAACCTAAATTTACAAGTAAATGTTCAACATGGAAAACATGCAAATTGTGGCTTTGAGTTGGTTACAGCTAGTGCTAGAGAGCTCAAAGACCCTCCCACAACATTTAAATCAGTAGTCTGGGAATATTATGGGTTTGCCAATATTCTCCATAATAAATTAATAAATTATTATAATGTAATAAATTATGCCAACGCCAGAGAAAGGGAGTAAGAAGGTCTGTCAGCTCTGTTATACTGAACTTAAATATTTTTAATAAACACATTCTAACATGTAAACTCATTTTAGACGACGCCTCAGACCTGTCTCAGACCCGCCTAAAAAATTCACACTACACAATATTAACCCTAATTTTCTGCATGCTGACAGTTTATGCCTCAAATGAAAGGCAAATCGTTGCTTGCTGGATGCTGGCAAATCGGCACTTGATCACTATTAGTTCAAAGGCTTGACCGATGGGCTGATGGGATCAGATATCTAGCAGGCTAAATATCTGGGCCTGTCGGCAGCTCCAAGTCCTGTAGTGTGAAAAGTGTTGTGACTGAATGTAGCGACAAGCTACAGCCAATGAAAGTGGAAGACACGTGCTAAGAGGGAGGAGATTAAAAAAGTATAAATAGTTCAGTTTGTTTCAAAACTGTTAGTGTTAAGGAAGGTGGTATAGAGGTATTCAATGAAAGTTTACATTTCACCCACTTGCAGTTAGTTGTGGCTTTCAACTGAGATGGTGCAAGGAAAAACTCTGCACCCACTTACTCACTTAATGAAAGCATTGTGCCAGACTAGCGAATGCCAGTCCCTTAACAAAATCAGGCTATGTGCATCTGGGCAAATATATTAGTATGCCAAATGTGAACAACAAAATTTCAGTAACCCATCTTTAAATTTATCTTTTGAAAATATTTTTTTAATTCTCATAGCAATATTAAAATTACCACAATTATTTACCCCCACCCCTAGTAGCTCACAAGAAATATTTCATTCTGAAAGGTCATTCTGATGACATTTTACTAAACTATTTAAGTCACCTTGACTATTAGCAGTAGCTTTTGTAACCAAACTAGACTGAGAAAGGTAACACTGCTTACATAAGGGTTCTTTTATTAGTTGACAATATGTACAGTTCTCACTTGGGTGGTGGGGACAGATGTTAACAAAAACAGGACTGTATTTACAATTCACTTTTTACAAAATGCCTTTACAATAAGTCTTGTCAGTTTAAAGAGTGACAATAACACACAAGCACACACACGCAACACACTTTGTAATACATACATAAATAAATAAGACATCTACTTACTGTACCACAAGGATTTTTCTAGAAAAAACAAGCACATACATATTTCCACACTAAATTACCATTCTATAATTAAACGGTACATACCGGTACTTATTTTCCATAAAGTTCTCTATAATTTTTTTTCTGATAAATTTTGCTAAAATATTTAAAAGAGGTAACATAGATGCATTCCATGCCTAAGACAGAACAATATGTTTTGTCATGCAAAACCTTCAAGAGCGACTCAGTGGGGATGCAGACCTTCCCTAAATCAAATGCACTTAATTTGTACATGCAATGCTGATTACCTGCAGAACAGCAATTAATTTGCTTATGTAAACCATCAGTGTACGAACATCATGTCAATAACTGATGTAATATTATAAATAGTAGAATCAACAGTCCTTTGCAATTACAGGTTATGCTTTCATTAGTTCTTATTTTACATTTTCAAGGCCTTTCATTCCATTTCTTTTATTAGATGTTATTTTCAAATTGAGAAAAATGCTTTTTGCATAAAAATGCCTTCAAAAACCATTTTAATCATGCTTGTAATAGTATTAAACTAAGAGGCATTTCCTATGTGTACAATTACAGAGACCGTTTGATATTTGTTTACCTGCAAACTGTGACTAATGATGGACCATGTAAAGGTATCATCCCTTTGTTACCCAGGTTGATAGACTGTGGTGAAGTTAGGGGTTTTAGGCTGACCTGAGTATGATGAGCAGAATCAGGTGAAACACAGGACCGAAAACGTGTTGCTGATGATGTCACAGGAACTGAACCCCTGTCTGATTCAGATTCACTTCAGCACCACATCACTGCTGTGGGCAGTGGCACGAGTTCCGGCCCAGGTATGACCAGAACAGAACAGAACAGAACAGACCCTTACTGCTTTTCCACCGATGGCCTCCGGTGGTGTGGGTGATGCTGCCTGATTTTAGACCCTAAGAACCACGCAAAACAATCACAGCATCAGTTCTCATTTTAATGCTATAATATAT
>JABFDZ020000001.1:37674792-37692465 GCA_019775955.2 Pollimyrus isidori
CACAGCAAAAATGCGATGGAAACCTTTCATTTAAGGGTGTGAATACATCATGTATGTGAGAAGGCCCCACCAAAGGTCTCATCTGCAAAAGATCACACCAATAATGTTTCACTTCAGTCTAGTCCCACCTCCTCATCTCACGTTTGTTTAAATCACAAAGGTGAAAGCCTGCACTGGGGAATCCCTTTGTGTGGAAAGTTGTGAACGTAAGTCTAGTTAACTAGCTGCTTTAGGCAATGCCTGTTGGCCTTCACATAATTATCAGCATGGGGTGGGTACTTGGGGGCCAATGGAAGATGTGGGGAGAGTGGTTCCTGGAGTAAATTTGCCCATGAGAATGGGGCGCCATCATTATCCTGCCATCATAAAAGCCCACATTTGCAAGAAGGAATGACTGGAACAACGGAAACTATGAATAATGGGAATGAGGCAGAGTAAACAAATACATATGGATGAATGGTGCCCAAGTGTTTCCCTTCACTTTATGAAGCGTGAGGCGCTACCGGTGGAGATCGCCACGGGCGACATAACACAAATAAGGGAGGGAAACACACATGCCTGATGTAATTTGGAAGAAATGCTTTCCCATGCATACCGGACCTATACCTGTAAACATGGCACACAGATGATGGAGAAGGGGCGTGCACGAGGCCCAGAATGGTGCATGCTAGGGGAGTGTATAAGGTGTGCATCAGGCAAGCATGGGGTGTGCATGAGGTGTGCATGAGGCGTGCATGGAGCGTGATGAGGTATGCATGAGGCAAGCATGAAGCGTGATGAGGTATGCATGAGGCAAGCATGGAGCGTGATGAGGTATGCATGAGGCAAGCATGGAGCGTGATGAGGTATGCATGAGGCAAGCATGAAGCGTGCATAATTTTTCTGGCTGATATGATTAGTGCTGCAGTGAGCATAAAATTATATAAATTATAAGTAATTTATAATGGTATCACTGAAATGTAAACTGTTTGTACAAATTCAAAAGTAAGGACTCAATTATAGACAAATGGTGGAAGACGGATGAATGAATAATGCCCAACTAAAATGCATTTACGATATGTCAGTGACCTTCCCTTTTGTAAATGGTAAATGGTTTGTCATCTCTTGGACACCACAGTGTACAGGAATATGGGTTCATGACTTTTTCCTCTACACTCTCCCACAAGGCTTCTGTTGACAAGTCAATTGTGAGTTAAGGTTAATATGATCTCTATCTTTCATCAGCAGTGTATGTATGAACATGGCTGTATGACTTTAGACATGACTATGAAGCCATCAGCCTTCCTGGTCACCAGAGTGATACATCTCATCTCATCACCTCATCACTCTCCTCATTGTTTCCAAGCAAAACACGACTTCTACACTTAATGTTTCATTCTATGACCAAGATGACCAAATTTCTGCGCCTGGTTATTTTTTTAAGATTATTATAATTAATATTATTTAAATCAGATGCATTGGATGGGAGGGGGCAGTCACCCCACCCCTGCAGGAGACTCAAAATGTGGCATAATCTCAGGGTGATCACAAACTGTGGCTTGAAACCACCCAGAATCTCAGTCACAGCTCAGCATTGCTGCACTCACAATTGCCAGTAAAAATGTATGGGGCCCGATTTCAGAGTGTGGTCATATCCATGGACACCCGCCCCCACTTGGCTCCTAAGACAGGTCCCAGTGCACACCCTACGGTGCCCCACCCACTGCTGCCGGCGCTTTCCTTCTCATCCCCGATACTCTTAACCAGGCTCCTGTCAGCCCCATATTCTCCCAGACATACATACAGCCGCAACAAGAGCTCATTCTCCTTTATGGAGCAGCTCCTCACATCTCATTATTATCACATTCAAAGTCTTCCTCCTCTCCATCCTGCTGAACAATAAAATAGAGCTTTTCATTTCGGCCCCCATCCGGTAAGGCAGTAAAAATTGGTTTAGAGAAAACAAAGCAGGCGGATGCCTTGAGATTTCAGAACTATAAGTTGTGCAGCTGCAATAGAGGAGGATGAAAGCGTTGCTTTGACTTTAGTGCCCTGGGGGAATAACAAATCAGACTTAAGTTCACTTTTCAGTGCTTCATAAGGAATATTCTCTGGGAAGGACTCTGTCTTCTTTATACAAAATCCCTTGTCTCTATCCAGAAATATTGTTTTATTTAATTTTTTTGACACCAGTATGTAAAATATTTCCCATGCATCTGTGCATAAATATGTATGAGGAAATAGGTCTTTTTCTCCACTTTTTTCCGCTGTTTGACAGATGCAAGGATATGCTAGCAGAGTATAAATGTCAACAATACGCCCGTCAGATATAAAACTCAAATCTATAGCTTGCTAAGCAGCAACTCACTTTATAAACAACCAAAAGCACTATTTCCATGGATGCTGGGTTACCGTAAGGAGCAGACAGGGAGGGGATCTCTCAGGGAGGGGTGAAGTCCGTAGGCAAGTAGTCATTAATCGACTGCTAATTCATTAATGGTTAATTTTTATTAACCTGTTATTTAACATGCCTGAAAGCTATGAAGCAGGATCTTTGGAGGTATGTTTGGTTCCAAGTGAACCAACAAACAAAGATTGAAGCAAATTAGTCCTCATTACTTCCTCTTATTGTTCTTATCACATGGATCTATTGCCATTTGTCACCACAGTATTTGGAAGCTGAGAAATACAAAGGCAGATTCTTTAAAGGGCCCTGACATGTAACTCCATGTTGAACTGCTAAGACCTCCCACTTTTTTCAGTATGGAAAGGATACGAATTTGACACAGTCCAAATGATTGGAACAAATACTTTTATGGTTTCATGACAATAAAAGTAAATAGCTTTTAAAAGAAGTTGACTTCCTGTGGAAGCAAATTCAAAACAGGTTCTCTTTTTGAGTTTTTTGGTTACATCAGCTCCTTTATGCTTTTCTATTTACAGGATTTGTGATTTGGAGACAATGGACAAGAGATAGCAGAGAGGAGTGCTTGCGACACGGACTGTTTGGCTGAGTGAATGGGAAAGACGTGCTGTGTGTACCTTCCCTGTCATGGTGTAAATGCCCAGCTGGCGTCTTCTGTGCCATGCAACAGGAATGATGCCTAGTTGAGGACGCAGCAGGTGGTATTACACAAAGAGAATTTAATTATTTATCTGAGCGCAGTTAGAGGAAAACACAACAAAGAAGCTCAGAGAAATATCTGAGCAGAGGAGGCTGGGGGTGGGAGGCGGGATCATGAATTATGCATGGGCCACACAATCGGGGGGGCTTGCCTTATTTATGAGCTTTTAAAAAAAAGGCTTCGCTGAGGGCGGCTGCTTGGGCTCATTCCGCTAAGGAATGAAACATGTCTATGGCCATAATGACACGGCACTGAGCCATCACATCACGCCAAGGCCGCGACACCATTGTGGACACGCTTTGGGCCCTGATCGTAACATATGTGAAAGAAACACGGAAACAGCTATTGGCTGAATATATGTGTTTTGTTTTTGTTTTTTTAATAATGCTGGTTTTGTATTTATAAGAACATGACATGGTTTGCTGGCCTTCTGATTTTTGACTTTCTAATACACTTCCTGTTCAGATTCATGCATCCTGCTGGCTGTTAGCTGTTGTTCTACCATTGGGTAACCCTGGGAAGAGCACTACCCCTACTTGCCATGGGTGCAGTCTGTTGTACCATTTATTTTTTCTGTTGTAAATGAAAGTTATTTGTCCCCAGACATTTGAACTTTTTTTTTTTAATGTTTTTCATGAAATAGACATAATCATGCAATTAAAGGGGCAGTTTTTTTGGGTCATTTAATAAAAAAGTAACAAATGTTATCAATGTACTCTAAACTGATTTTAAATGGAACATCATACCTTATGTTCTTTTAAAAATACATAGCCTGATGCTGGGGAAAATTTAAACTACCTATAGGCTATAGGCTTCATTATTATGACTTGAACAGAATATTGAATTACAGAAATTTGAAATAATAAGCATATCCTAGAATTCAATCGCTGACATTTCACCTCATTTATTGCGATGATATTAAGACCATGATATCTTTAACATGGCTGTCCTCCAACCGAAAAAGGTACCTGCCCTGTGCCCACATCTCCTGATCTGATTCATTCTGCCATTAGAAGGAAAGCAGTGGTTTGCTAGCTGGCAGTTGTGCTTAAACATAAGTAGCACTCACGCACACTTTGGGATTGAAGGGATTACGGGCAATTAAATTCAATAGGACGGTGTTGAGTGGCCCCTGTTGAGTGTATCCTGAGCCGAGACGAGAAACAAAGACACATGACAAGGTTTCTACACTAACGAGCTCTGGTTCCTGCTGTGACAGCCGTGGAATCCACAGTCAGCCCACGGTTGGTGGAGATTTCTGAGCCTGTCATACGCCGACTGCTTTTTGACATACTCTTCATGGACAGCAGGTGGCGAAGTGGTTAACTCATTGTGACCATAAGGAAATCCCAATATGAAGAAGGAGAAGAAGAAGAAGAGCAAGCCATTTTCACAAAACATTCTAAATTAAAAACATGTTCTGTCATTGTCCGTAAAGCTCATGACAGTCAGAACAGACTGGAGTCCTTCCAAGCTTTCAGTCTCACTCTCAATTTCCCTCCCACTCAGCAGCAGAAATTTTCTGTGCATATCAACATGTGTTTAAACAACCAACCTCAGGGCGAGCTCTTTCAGTTTGAGCCGTGCATGTTAAGTGTAGCCTGCAGGCAGGGTAGGGATTAAGGTCAGGATTAAAAACAAAACTGAGAGATCTGAATAAATGAAGAATGATTAGACATTTAAGCCTACAGATAAGCAGTGGTTAGGGACTTTGGAAGCTGCAGTTGTAACATTGATTGTAATGTCCAAGCTGACCCACTGTGTTTGAAAACCAGGTCCTTAGTAAATGTTCTTAGCACCACAGAAACCCGTTCGTTTGATATGGATCAAAAAAAACATCATCATCATTAAAACTCTGCAGCAGGGCACCGGAGTGGCACATTATGTTGCATTGTGTCTATGTATCCATACATATTCATCCATCTATTCTTTCATTCACACACAACTCTATTGATCTATCACTGAGTGCACAAGAACTCCCAAAATAAATGTAACTCGGTTTGACAGGAGCATAGCCAATGTGATTTTAGGCCAACCTCCAGCGAGGGTTGGTGTGTCTGTGGGTAAACTCACATCCCACAAATGGCCCATTTGTCTGCATGCTTGGGGAGGATGTGTGCTGTTGGGCTGACTTCCCTTTGGAATGTCCTGACAATGGCCCCAGGGATCCACCCCATCTACCAATGGGGAACTTGGCATCTGTGGCCACTGCCAGATCTCATGATATCACTACATTCAATAATCAGATGCATATTTTAGGCTCCACACTCATTTTGGTCAGACAACAAGGAGCAGCAATGTGCAAAACGTCCACTCAAAGAGTTCTGCAAAATGAATCCCTTCTCTCTTTAAGTAATCATTGAAACATAATAAGAGCACATTAACAATTAATGGAGAATGATGCAATTTGAATAACTTACAGAAGGGACATAATATTTTGATTGGAGGCCTGTGACAAAACATTGATTACCCTGAAATTAATATTCAGTTGAAGTGCATTCATTCACTGTACCAACAGCAAGTGGACATCGTTCCAGACAGAAATATTACAATGACAAATCCTTGCATTACTACCAAACATCAGGGGGCTCACCAATCTCACTTTAAATCATGGAAAGCACAAAAGGGATCTCCCTCATCTCTGCTTGTCTTTCTCGGCAGGTGAAGGAAAACATCCAGACCGTTCCAAAGCATATGCATTTATCAGGTCCTGCCAGATCACAGAAGACGAAAGGGGAAAAACACACTAACAAAAAACTACCGCTATCTACCACTCTGTGACAGAAGGTGACAAAATCTTGAGACATTGACCTTGGCTTCAGCATTGACAGAGTCAAAGATATATTAGCCTCATTTAGGCCTTTAAAGTTTGAGAATTAGATATATGGATATATGAATGAAGCAAACGTTGACCTAGCTGACAATCTGTGGTTTTCCTCGTGATTCTGCAGGCTTCCTATGCCACCCAAAATGCAAGTAACAAGCTACACAATTTCAAGCAAGTGTTGCCCATTCCCTCCACTAGAGGAAACTTAACAACTGTGACGGAAGCAGACCCCTCCTGCTGGGGGCCGACATGCCCTTCTCATTCTTCCAGTGCCACCCACACACTAGGCACTGAACAGGAGCCTCACACCGGTCAAACCGTAACACATGAAGATATATGTACTGTATGCTCCAGTTCATAGAAGCCACAGTTTATAGGCTCATGTGTACTGGAGATACATAAGGAACAATTAGCAGAATTAAACCCCTAAGAATTAAAGGTACCTAAATAACACATACTATCCTGACGCATATATTACCTGATACAGGATAGAAATTTTAATGCAAACTATAATTCCTTGTAAACCTTCCCTGCAGTGTGATGGTACGAGTTTGAATCCCTCTAGGTAAGAGAGTCAGTTTCTCAGCATAGAAAAGCCCAGGACTGTGTGTTGAGGTATCTCACAGCTTTATTACGCTAATGCAGAGAATCTGGGATTTTGTGTTATGGTGTTTTGCCTCGTAGGGGTAAGGCAGGGTGTCAACCACATCCTGTTTGGGCTGTATTGGCATGAACAAAAGGTGCTGTAGAGCACATCCTAGTAGGCAAACAAGTTCAGCTTCACTCAACAGCAAAACAACCCACAAGCACTCATCTTTGCACTTCTTTCAGAGGACAGATGAATTTTGGCACACACTGTGAGGTGAAACATAAAGGTCCCACAGAAAGACCCAGTGCTGATGCTGACACGTTGACAGAGCAAGCCGGAAGGAGTGCTGTCTTATGTTGAAATGTGCACTCCTTTCTGATGAAGATTAATGCTCACTCAAGGCAGCTCCTCTGCTTCCAGCCTGACTTTCATTGGACTGATTGACCTAGAAAATTGACTATTGTTAAGGGAGCCAGGCATTTTTTAGCATGAGAAAGGGAGGGAGCAGGCTTTGAAAGGCGTAACTGAACTGGAGGCCGTTTTCCCATGATGATCAATTTAAGTAAGATCCGTTTTCAATGCTGACATACTTTAAGTGAACGGAAATTGTTCCTCTTTAGGCATCTCATGTGAGCCACATTTCACAGATAAGAAACCTGGTATATCACCTCTGGTTATGAGAATCTCAGTCTGATGCAATTAAATGTCTGCAAACCATAAGTCAATAAAACATTTTTTATGTAGAAAATGTTTTTCTATTAAAGATGTTTTCAATATGTTGGATACCAGCTAACGGGATCATCAAGTTCATTGGCTCACCCCATTTTCCTGCAAAAAATTGCTGAAAAGAAGCTAAAGGCTTACTTCCTGTTTACGCTGGGAGCTTGGATAATTTGAAATCAATGCCAGTTTTTGATTCTGTGCACGAAGCGCTCTTTAGGGAAAAAAGTTTGTGCTCTTTCTGCCCTTGATAATCCAAATGTTCAGCCAGAAGCAATGAATAAACTCCACATTGCTTATATTACTGGCAACATTGACCATATATGTTTCATCTTTTTTTTTCAAGGGAAAGTATGACAGAGAGGTACAATAGCTCACACAAAGGTTTGCATTCCACGTCTTCTGGAGTCTCCATGCTGAGCAAGGGCAGGACTTTGAAACGGCATGCTAATGACTCCTTGGCACTTCCAAGTGCCCCCTCTGTCCACCATAGCAAGAGGGCAGCAGAGTTTAATTACAATGACAATGGGGTTGCTGGCAGAAGGGCCAGTCTTAGACAGGGTGTATGAGATGGGCGAGATCACCACTGCAGTCCCAGATTAAATTGGGAAGCTTTGATTTCCTCCAGGGCTGACAGATGGAAGAGGTCAGGCCCCCCTTTGTTGGAGTCATTAACTAATCTTTCCGAGTCCATTGTCTGTGGAAGGACCCCAAGAGGAGCCCCCACAAACCCCACAGAGCCAGATCGCAGAGCTCGAACCCCTGCTACATTCTCTTCCCCCTTTGACTTTCAGATTCACACTTTCCTGCTCATTTTCCAGACAGAGGAGACTAATCAGGCACCCCCGAGTCAATCAGGCCCTGGACCATGTGAAACGTAGCCCAGTGAACAAATTGTTCAAACGAGCATGGGGCAATTGTGATCTTGACAGAGTGCCTCGGTAAACACTTTAGTCTATTATTCGGCTGAGTGGCGCTAATAAAGTTCCAGCAGCCAAAGTAGCTCTGTTGTTTTTGTTTTGACATTTGAAGTAAACTTGAAAAAGCTGTGTCTAGTCACTAGTGAAGCAGTACAAACAAACGCAAGGAGTTAATGCGTGTATTTACATAACATTACTGTATAGTAAATAAATAAATTGTATTAATTTGCCAAAAATGAAAATCCCTCCAAATTGGAAAAAACAACAATTGCCTTCCTATATTACAGTCAAGTTAATCATCCTATCACTTTCTTAGACTGACTTTAAAATAAAAAATAAGAATACCTTCTCACATAAGAATAACTTCCATCTTAAGGTACAGCTCATAAATGTCATGCTTGTTTAAGCAGGAAACACTCACAGACATTTTAACAGCCTGGCTGTGCAGACAGCATATTCCCCCCAAACTTCAAACAGGCCCTGTGATCAGCTGCAGCAAGGTGCTACCCGCCCCTGTTACAGAAAGGAAATGTTGCAGGTGCTGTAAACAGAGAAAATGAGAGCAAAAGGCTTCCTCCTTTCCAGCCAAATGTGCATCCCATTCTTATTTTCATGTCTAATTAACTATCTCAATTAATCATATTCGTTTTTTATCTGCATTTTTTGTATTTATTGGCATGAGGCAGAAAAAAAGGCATTATTTAATCGCTCAATATTCTGCTTACATTTTCAAGATCTTCAAATGTAAATATACGTTAGTAAACTATAATAAATATATTTTCTAACAACTTAAACAAATGAGTGATGACAAAGCAACGCACCTCTGTAGCAGAATATTCTGTTTCCTACTTCAGCATAACCTCAGTCAGAGTCCATTTTCTGTACACGGTGAACACAAAGATGTATTTAACCTCAGTGGGTACATTTCACTGTCCATGACCATTCAAATGAGGATTTCATTGCACTCTCCACAAGAATGAAAGACTGAGAAGTGACAGAAAGAATATGTTGTTACTGTACGGTTGATGAAACATCTTTTTTTTTGGTGACCTTTCAGAAGTAATGAGGTGTAGCTTGAAAACAAGGACTCCTTGGCAGACTCTCGCATTTCAACACCGAACACTGTTTGTTCAGGCGTGTGTGTGGACAAAATATTTCTGCATAAGTGGTGCAGTGATGAATTTTGCATAGTGCATAGCTTTCATAGGCAAGCAGGATGTTCCAAGAACATTTTTTTTACCTTTGGGACATGATTTATAAAGTGGCTACAATACGACTAGGTGAGGAGCTCTCATACTGAGACTCTCCCTTCTTTCCAGTAAACATAGACTCAGATGAAATCACAGACACATGCCATTTGTCATCATCCTGACAATGTACATACCTCTGCCTTTCTTTAACTTACTCCTCTCATCTCTCCTTTTTCTACGTAATAGTGACATCATAAAGTTTTTTCTCCCTGACTTCGTACCAGGAGAGACACTGAGCCCTGCTTTCCTGTCTTGTAACTAGGCTGAGACAGTGTGTGTTGACATGGGTCCAAATCTAAATATTGGGAGGGCAGGACACCACACGCTCTGATGTCATCCTGACTCCAAACAGCCATAGTCCCGCAGCACAGCTTACTGAAGCCAGGACAACCAGCTGAGCATCATCAACACCCGAGACAGGGTGAGAGGACAATCTGGGCCCGGCTTTCATGATGAGATGCTGTCACAATGGAAGAAATCCAGTCACCAGGGAAACCAATGGCAATGTATCTATTTTGGAAAAGCAGACGTTCCTGCAACCTCCATATATATACCCATATATACCAATAGAAAGAAACAGCTAGGCCAGTTCGTTTTCAACTCATTGACCCCTTGAAAATTCAAAACTAAAACACATTGTCGATTTATTGGAAATTGTATAACAAAATACGTAATTACATTCAATAAAATTATAAGGTACTTTTAAATCTGTATTAATAACAACAATGTTAATTCCACTAACTGGTCTTTAATTCAGTTGTGAATGTTATCATAGCATTTAAGAAGTATATATTGTGAGTGTAACCCAATTCAGCATTCAAGGCACATAAATCTTATTAGCTGGGGAGTGTTCAAAAAGATATAATGCAGGGGGACGACTGCAATCTGATTCACAAACCCTTAATGCTCAATAAACCATTATGGCTAAAAGAGTCTTAATTAGCTTCCACCTATATCAGATTTCCATTCTCTACAAGTTAATTATGTGCTTGATTACCACAAGTTACATGGTAGACTGTATGTGTGGAGATTTCCCTCAATGTATATGGCACAGTTTCACCAGAAGTAACTGAATATTGCTCTCAGCACATGTAGCACACGCTCTCCTGTTACGTTACCTTTGAGCACTGTTTATGGTTCTGACACCACACCAGAGATCCATTTCCCTAGAACACAGAACAAAGAACACCACATCAACACCTCATTTTCACACTGTGGTGTTTCACCATGAATATTGTTTAAATAATCAAATACTCTCAACAGTACAACAAAATCAACATAGAAGAACCATCCAATATATTTTAGAATGATAGTCATCCCCTAGTCCAAAGTTAATTAAATGCCCCACTTTTGCAGACCCTTTAACCAATAAGATATAATTTCTGAGGTCATACAGTGCGGTCAATGAGGCAAACTGAGATGCCATTTCCCCAGCCAGCCTTGTTTAGCAGAAGACTGTGACCTCAGCTCCTGCTCTCTCATTTTGTCCACTCACATTTAGCAAAGGTAACCCAAACAGCAACTTCAGACAACCCTCCCTCTGAGACAGGAAGCACTACTCAGACTAATGTGTAGGGAAGGGCCAAAGTGCTGGGTGCTTGGACTCAGACCTCAGTGTTAAGTGTGTCTGAGCAAAGAAGCAGTTTCTTGTCTTTCAGTATAAGACGTTTCTCAGCACTTCATGGAAGGAATGGTTCTCTTATGTCCACACTGCTACATTTTTGTGTAAAAACCTTTTCAGCTGTTTCAAACGGAAAAAATCTCCATTGTGCATTGACACAGTGACCAGTATGTAAATTTTTTGTACACAAATATGCAGCAGTCATACTGAGTGATACACTATTTAGCTGCATACATGTCAACGACAGGGAAAATGCCACTGAAACCAGCTCCTCTATATTTGCCAAGGTGAAGTACTGTTAACTTCCATGCAGGGTGATCAGGTGACCAATCAGACAATAAGACATTGTAACTAGTGCGATCGAACCAGGGAAGCGCCATGTGATGAGTAGGGTCCAATCAGGGCGTTTTCAGAGCCTGCATTTTCATAAGTCTTCATTTTCACTCATCCAAACCGCAATGTTGTTTTCATAAGTACATAGTTATAAAAAGTCTCTGCTTTGGGGGCTGAAAACCCTGAGGTAATGTGGACAAAAGGTGAAATTGGAGACAAATGCATGCATTTTTAAACTAAAACATAACAGTGTGGATGTAGCCTCCAGTCCAATGCAGTTCACTCGGCTGACACCTGACAACTTACTTAAAGAAGAACTCATTTTAATATATTTAGTAAATAGTCAAACAACACCATACTGACGGATTTACAATGTTCAATAATGAAATATCACTATATTTTCTTATATAATTGTAACACAGTGGTTAATGCAGTACGATGTGTGCTTTAATATGATAAGGCTGTCACAACAATTCAACATTGCAATGATTTCTAGGAGACCTTAAAACATTACACTTGACAAGATGACAGTTCACAGTTGACTGTGCCTACAAAGTGTTACTCTGATATACTCCACTGGCGCAAAAAGGATTAGTAGTAGGTACCACAACAGCTGAATAGAGATTTGTAACCTACTGGATTAGGTCTTCTCTTGGGAGATTTTGCCCTAATTTACCTCAGATAAACATTTTACGTACTCAAAAGAATACCTAACACAACATCACACTTTTAATACTGTGTTCTTTTCAAGCAAGAGGTCACTGCAAGTCCCATATACCTGCACTGTGCTCCAAGTTACAGATGACAACAGGGAATTGAATAACTGGATGACTATAGCATTGCTGACTACGAGTCTGTTTAATTTCAATGTCAAGTTCAAAGCTGCTTCACATAATGTAATCCACTGGAAATTCCCAGTGAGATTTTGGAAAGAAAGGGACTTAATTTGCAGTGTGGTACTAGTGAGCCTTCAAACACAGTGTCAAGGGTAGAGGCGTGTCCATCTTCAAAGAAAGCCGTGGTCAATGACAAATACTGGAACATCTGATGTAATTCATTCATAATTCACTATTTTCATATTCAAAAATAGGCTGTCACTTTAATTTTACCATATTTCCATTTTAACTTTACTATATTTTCCATTTTGTTTCATGACATGCAATCGATTGCCTGGTTTTATAATACCAAAAACGATTTGGGCTCATGTCAGATATTACTATGTATTATACTTTTAATTGATATTAAAACATACTTAAAATGATTGCTTGAATAACTGTGATGAAAATGTATTAACACTGGTGAATTTCTTTACAATCTCAAAATAATCAATGACCATGTTTATTGAGTAAAGATCATGGTTATACTAATCAGTTCACTGAACTTCACTCATTGGTATATAAATTGCCATGGATCTATATATATGTTCTGCTTAATAGTACCAATGCCGATGACAGGGCCCTGGTGATATTCATAGTCCCACATCTAATTCTGATCCATGTCCCTGTCACTGTAACAAAGAGGATCAGGAGGTTGTTGTCCCAGCTGTCCCAGGATGACCCATCCATGTCACACAAAGTACGGATAATTATAGGGCAGATTGTGATCCCTTAAAACCTACACCACATTCCAAGCCAATCTGTCACAATGCAGTGCTAGATACTCACTGGTCTTCTGTCAATTCACATTTTTTAGAAACGAAACATTCAGAAATTCAGTGTAACACATGCAAAAACCACAGTTACAGACACAGGATTCAGTGGTTTGTATTATATCACTGACAAGATCAAGAAGAACACTAAACAGAGGAGTTCATTATATATTCCGCACACAGAAATAAACTGGAAGGCTGGTATTGTTTCATTAAAATCACACACTCTCCTATAATAATCAAGAAGGTTAAGGTTAGAGATGGGCAGGGGTAAAGGGTGTCGTGATTGGGATTAGGGTTTTTCCCATAGAAATGAATGGATAGTCCCCATTTAGATTTAGGTACACCAATTTATACTTTAATCCAGACTCCTCTGTTTATTGTAATGAATTTGGAAACATCTCAATATGCAAAGTCAATAAATTTAAAACAACTTCTCAGTAAGGCCTACTTAGAAATATACATAGAGTGAGGTCTGCGGAGCACCATTGGTCCAAACTCTCAGACATGTGGTACCTCAGAAGACAAGAGATTTACTGACAAGCCTGTCATGGTTAAAATGCTTTCACTGGGAGGTGAAACCAGGCAACATAGGCCTCTATTCATCCTGTCTTAACTAATGAAAACGGCTACACATGGGACAAGCAGTGGCTGGGCCTGGAATCTACCCAGAGTGATTTTATATCAGAGGTAAAACAAGGGAATAGAGCAAATCTACTTTCCAATGTTTTTCTTTCCACAAACCTCACATGTAAGACATAAACTCGAATAGTCTAGACATTAGGAATGAATCACTAAATTTAAGATGCAACATTTATTGGCTTTTGGTGGCCCAGCAAGACTGCATTGACACACCTTTATTTTTAGACTTATAAGATTTCCTCCTAAAAATAATCTCACATGAGGTAGATGCTTTCTCTGTTGTTGGGAAACAGAGGGATCATTTAAACACTTGAGCTTGTGTTAAACTACACATCTACATATGAACAAAAGCCATCCTTGAATATGGTCAGACATTTCACATGTCATATGCTAGAAAAGACTACACTCTGTCTCAAATACTGGTACTGCTAGTCTGCACCCAAAACGAACTTCATATGAAATAGCTGGATAATAATATTTACTGTATAAGATGAATGTCACATTATTTTATTTACTTTTAAAGTTTCTGAGAAAATTGTGTATAGTCAAGTCCTAGAATTAAGGAATTAATTCGTGCACTGCATGACTTCTATGGCATAATACTAAGGAAACATAAGGTGATCTAATGTGTTTGGGTGTCATATAAGAAGGGATCTAAGACAAGCTGTTTCTCCATCTAAATGTAGAGTTTGTTCACTTGGTACTCAGCCAGTTCTCAGTGAATTAAGCACTAATAGGCTGGCCTGACAGTACATCACGCCACAGCATGTGAGGGCTGATCCTATGCTGCCAGGAATAGTGTGTGAACCATTGGTGGTGTACAGGACCGCTCAACAGATAAATGTCAACATCACCCTTCAAATGCACCACTGCAGTAGTTACTTGCTTTTTCTTTTGGATGCTCAGCACTGACAGGCATATGCAGAGTGTACAAGAAAAGCACAACACGTCCACCCCAATAACTGTTACCAAAGAATGTGCCAGGCATTTTCTGATCTGTGCTGAAGAATGTACAAACCTAATTCCTGATTTCCAGTTCTTTTAAGAAGTATAAAGGTAAGAGTTTGTAGGGTTTTTTTCACAACATAGCTTCAAATCACATGGATGTGGCTGTTTTGGAATCACAGGAGTGGTATTTTGGACAAATGGATACTGAAAAAAAGGGTGGATGTGTGGAAGATTATTATTTTTATGAGAGGTAAATTGGAAGGCCAGGACAAAACATATTATTTCAGGCAACTATGGATGACAGAAATGACCCACTGAAGCTAAAATGTCATCCTCCAAATGACAACAGACGTCTTCATATGAGTGGGCCTGCAATAACGTCTACTCGTTTAAGACAGGAGAGTCCCAGTAATGATGCACCTCACAACCACAGATGGAACATGCTGAGAAATTTGTTGAGGTCAACCCTTGCCAAAAGAAAACAGAGAGCTCTTTAAATAGTAACGTTGTGATCTCCCTAGGCCAGCATCCACAGAGAGGCTGCAGTCTACGAGGTGTGACTATGATGTTTGGTGGCAGAACACAGGGAGGTGGAGCGTGTTGTTGCAGCTGACCAGACCTCCTGTTTCCACATGGACGTCCTGCTGAGATCACAGTACCTTCCACTTAATGCACGGCTTTTGCAGCAATAGCAAGTTATTTTGAGACTGTTAAACCTGTTGAACCTCTTCCCCCTATCAAAGGTTCATTATGCTTTGAGTTTTCTGTCAGAATCTCTCCGTTGTTAAAATGAGCAGATGGCCGTTACTTCAGTGGCTAAATTATATGAAATATGTCTTTATCCTTATAGACAGAACATTATTAGTGAGGCTGAGGTATCTGCATTGAGTCATAAGTCAAGATCTTTAATGAGATTGTGCCTGCAAAGGATTTACAGAGTCAGGTCATAAGACACAAAATCACAAATCAAAAAATCTGATTCTCAGTTTAAGTGCCTAGTGTTGGACAGCCACAATGCTGGTCCACTGTTCAATAATCCATGTAGTGCATAACTGAGTTAATCATTTTATGGTTAAACTCAATGCATTATATTATTTTCCATTAAACTGTGACTTTGACTGAAACTTGAAAACTGGAAAGCACTGTACTTGGCTATTTGCAATATCATCGTCATTAAAAAGATAGTGTTTCCAGAACAATTGATTTCTAATGTTTATAATAGTGGATCATGCTGTAATTAGTAACACTTGCTACAAACACAATGAGATTTATGTCTGAAATGTTTCTTTCACGGTTACATACTGTAATTTCTGTCCAACTACATTTGCCTATGAAAAGCCTTTAAAAGAATTCAAAAGACTTTAAATCGGCTTTACGACACAGTGAAAGACAGATATATAGTGCTCCCCTTCTCGGAAGCTCTACATAAAACAGCCTCCAATGAAGTGTGAAAACAACTTCAGACATCGCCCGGAGGATCGTAGTCTAATGCCTCGCAAATAGCGGGCGGTTATGAAACGCCCAGGTTACAATTTTCGGGCCGGAAAATCAGATTACCAGTAGATTAACAGAATATTGATGCAAAATGTCAAACGGATATTAACCCCCCGTGCAAAATCCGAGTTATCTTTTTATTTATTTATTTATTTATTTTAATAAAATTATTGACATGTGAATTCAGGGAAATTCAGTAGAAATTTAATTTGTATATATTTATCTCTAAAAGTAAACAGAAGCACTTTTTATAATTACATTTATACCCGTCCAAGTTAATAAATACTACATATTTGGTGACATGCCAACGCCGAGTAAGGCTGAGACTGCTGTGTACTGTGTAGGTACAGGTTACCAAAGCCACCCTTTTACTACGTTATTACATCCACCATACACAGCTTTTGTGAATGGGGGAGTTTGATATAAAAGAGTGTATTTCTAAAGAATTGACTGTATACTCTCAACATGTCTACGAATCTTCGATTCCCAAAGGCCTTACTTCACTAATCATATTGACATTAATTATGAAGGATAAATTTAATATTCCCCGTACAAGAATGTTAAGGTACCTAAACTGAGGGAAAAAATGATTAAATTCGATATTGCCGACAGCTATTACTTCACAGACAACGAAATTACGCGCAGCAATAGCAAACTTTACCCGGTCAGTAACTTCCATAACTATATCTTAACGCTATAACAAAAGTTGGATTAAGTCATTTTTACGTGTTAAATAGAAATGCTATAGGATAATCAGTATTCCTACTGTTTTTCTGTAAATAAATTGATATGAACTCTAGATATGTAAATTAGGTGCCTTAAGACATCTTAAAGTTCACAAAGAACTGAAAAAATGAGATACAACACGTAAAAGTATGATCATTAAGGCATCAAAACAATTTACAGTTTATACAGCATAGTGTGCGTGACATCCTTCCCCCGACTCCATGAACTACAAAGTCCATGTGCTTTTACCTGAAAATGCTTGAAAAATGCAGATATGCGTGTGATGTGCAGGCTCAGGCATCTGGAAGCGCATCTCGCTCGATAAATGCTGCTGCTGCTCAAGGAGGACTCGTCCTGTTTCTTTGCAGCGACGGTGCTGAGCTTCCAGGGAACTGTAATCCACAGACACAAGGTCAGACATACACCGACATTCCTAGAAAACATTCTCTCAACTGTTGTGCTTATCTTTACACTGCGAGCAAGAGACACTGCGTGCCGCTCAGGCTGTAGAAACTAAAGAAACTTCAATAATGCACCAGGGAGGAGCCACCAGCAGCGTGCGCCGCCCTATTGGCCGCGCCGAGTGACGGACACCGGCGCTCGCATGCAGGTACGGCATCCAGTCTTTGTGCTGGGAGATTCAGCGGTCCCTTAATTGAGGCATCACTAAGAAGTGTTCACTGACCTGGAAAACTGAGTCCTGCACATCTACAAAGGTCTTGTTAAGGTTCAGCGTAATTTCCCCAAGAACTTTATTATTATTATATTTATTCTTGGGCGGCATGGTGGTGCAGTGGTTAGCACTGTTGCCTCACACCTCTGGGACCCGGGTTCGAGTCCGCCTGGGCTTC
>JABFDZ020000001.1:37692565-37714656 GCA_019775955.2 Pollimyrus isidori
CATTGCTTCCGGGATAGGCTCCGGACCCCCCGCGACCCAGTAAGGATAAGCGGTTTGGATAATGGATGGATGGATATTTATTCTTATAAAATGCTTGTTCAAGGCTAATACAAGCTCTCATAGTTCTGGTAACTCAAAATTATATCTCTAAATACAATCGCCACTCCTTAATCGCGAAGTTGACGTTCGTGGTTTCACTTATTTGCGAGTTTAACGTGAACAATAAAATGGGAATAATTGTGGAGGAGAAGTAAGCGAGATATGTATAAACAATATTCGATCAAATAAAATCACAAAAGTTATTACAAATGCAAATAATGTTATTACAAAATCTTCGCATCTTTGCTTGTGTTCGCCGCGCAACATCATCTTGGCAATCAGACTCCCTGTGACCATGCAGTAATTAAGCGTTTCTCACAATCGCAAAGGCGGGGATCTTTCTCCCCCAAATGTGAAGAAGTGACTATATTTACTCCAGCCTGTCTGTAATTGAATAAGACATGGACATGGATTTTGTACCAAGAAATACTACATGATATGGCATAGGAAGTTTTTTTTTCCTTCTACCATGCCTAGCTGTAGCTATTCTCAAAATACGTGAAATCATTCTGTAGTAGAAAACGTTTTTATGGGAAGACGGAAATATATGACATAATAATCCAAAATAAAATAGATCACTTGCGCACTAAAAGGGGAGTTTTAAAGTAGGCTACAAGTAGCTTTTATCTGAACACCCTTTATATGTGCACTATATGGATAAACGTATTGGGACACACTTCTTAATCTTTGAATTCAGGTCTGAAACCCATTGCCACAGATACGTAAAATCAAGTGCCTAGTCATGCAGTAAGGTTTACAAACTCTTTTGAAAGAATGGGTCATTCTGAAGAGCTGTAGTGAATTCAAGAATGGTGCTGTCAAAGGATGCCACCTTTGTAATAAGTTAGTTTGTGAAATTTCCTCCCTGCTAGATATTCCAGGGTCAACTGTAAGTGGTATTATCACAAAGTGGAAGTGTTTAGGAAACCCAGAAACTCAGCGACAATGCTGTGGCGCATAATGCATAAAAGTATCCAACACTCTTTTGACTCAATAGCTGTAGAGTTCCAAACTTCTTCTGGCATTAACCCCAGAACAAAAACAGTGCAACAGGAGCTGCATGGAATGGGCTTCCATGGCCGAGCAGCTGCATGCAAGCCACAGATTACTAAGCATGATGTCAAGCATCAGATAGAGTGATGTAAAACACAGCACCATTGGACTCTCGAGCATTGTAAACTTGTTCTGTGGAGTAATGAATCATGTTTCTCTGTCTGGCAGTCTGATGGATAAGTCTGGGTTTGGCAGACGCCAGGCGAATGATACCTGTCTGACTGCATGGTGCCAAACTGTAAAAGTTTTGTGGAGGACGCATGATGGTTCAGGTTGTTCTTCTGGAGTTGGGCTAGACCACTTAGTTCCAGTGAAAGGAACTTATAGTGCTTCAACATATTAAGACATTTTGGGTGATTCTATGCTCCCAACTTTGTGGAACAGTTTGGGGAAGGTCCTTTTCTGTTCCAGCATGACTGTGCCCCAGTGCACAAAGCAAGGTCCATAAAGACATGGTTGGGTGAGTTTGGTGTGAACACCTTTGGGATGAACTAGAACACAGACTGCAAACCAGTCCTTCACGCACAGCACCAGTGTCTGTCCTCACAAATGCTCTTCCGGATGAATAGGCAAAGATTTCCAAAGACACACACCAAGGTCTTGTGGAAAGCCTTCCCAGAAGATTGGCAAATCTTATACATAGCTGCAAAGGGGAGATCAACTTTATATCGATGCCTGTGAGTTTATAATGGGCCGCCATAAAAGATCCTGTAGGTGTAATGGCCACGTGTCCTGATACTTTTGTCTATATACTATATATAGAGAGACTGTATATCATGGTGTGGAATTTGGGAAACAGATATGAAGAGAATGAGAAAAAGCATGCATCTGCTTGACTGGATAATTCAGGTCAGTGATCTCTTTGGGACAGGACATACAACAACAGCTCACTCAATTATTATTCATATTAAAAGGTGCAAGCTGGCACCAAAAGACTTCCAGGCATTCATAGCCAATGATGTGGTGATACCTGAGCTATTCTGTATGCATTTGAAGACCTGCTGAAAAGCAGCCTTCTGACAGAGCACATCCCTTCCTGCTCCCTTATCCAATCCTCACCCAGTGGGAGATGTTGACCGCTCACTGACGGCACAGTGAATTTGGGAGCCTGTCCAGACAGCCAGATCCTAGGCCACATCTGGGCAGCAGGAAACCATCCAATTTCATAGGGGACCCCACAGCTAGGAGCAAAAGCCCACCAACCATCATTAACCCATAGCTAGGAAACACCACGAGTTTCCATCATAGGACAATAAAAATAATTACAAACAAATCCTATACAATAATTCCCCCCCTAACCCCTGTGTTGTTTTGTAGCCCTAGGAATGGAGAAAATTTGACATGCTAAAAACGATTAACGAAATCCCCACTTTTTTTGCAAAAAAGTTCGGATCTAATCAGAAAGTTCCCTGGGGGTTTTATGAGAGGATCTGACTTCACTTTCCGCAGATTATTGAGTGCTTTGCTATAACAGCGGACACGTTACGACCTAATGAGTTTTTATATGCGTAGCTTACACAGAGGGACAGGAGCCGGGACCCATTTAATCACTCCGTTTCGCCCACAGTGCCAGATCGCCTAGGGCCCATGATGCTCTCTGCCAAATGCTTCAGCGGTGATATCTCCATTGAAAGTCATCCCTTAAAACAGAGAGCATATCTTGGAAAACATGAAGTATTTCCAGGGATGGGAAGCAGCATAGCAGATAGATATTTATATAAATTTCACTTTGCCAGATTTTGACTTGACGTGAGCAGGTTTGCTGCTTTGTTTTAAAACAAATTGAAATAGAATTCTATGCACAATTCCTTTTTATTTGAAATTGTCATAGGTTTGAGTCACTGTGTATGTGAGCACATATTAAACTGCCTCACTCGTGAGCATAACTGTATTTCATGGGGGCGGCCTGGACAGTGCGCTCTTGTTTCTTTATTCCCCCAGATATCTTGTTTCCCAGGTGGTCCTCCCAGCCCACATGTCACTGGGCGAGAGGTCCCTAGCCACCCTTAAAATGCTTTACAGACGGATGTCTGTGTACCTCAACAGCACACGCATGCACAGAGGTGTATAACGGCCCAATCTATGGCCTTATTAGGGCCATGTGTGTTGGGGCTCTGTTTACGGCCAGGGAAACATGCTGTCTGTGTGGGGTCCTGCTGTCTCCCGCAGGCCATGCAGAGGCATGTCTTCATAGAGCCCCACTGACCGGATGGGGCGGCGGCCCCCAGCCAGCGCGGCCTCATAAACCAGCCCACAGATTACCACTGTTTATGGGGGCAGTGGCGTCACCAGCATGCCATTTTGTTGGGTGGGTAGTGACCATTTTTTTAGGGTTATTGGCAGCCTCTTCCCTGCGATGGGCTGGCCCCCCATCCAGGGTTATTCCCTGCCTTGTGCCCGTTGCTTCCGGGATAGGCTCCGGACCCCCCACAACCCGGTAGGATAAGCGGTTTGGAAAATCGATGGATGGATGGGCAGCCTCTTCCTGCCTGTAACCATGCCCCTGCCCACCTGTAGTCATGTCCCTGCCCACCAGTAGTCATGTCCCTGCCCACCCATAACCATGTCCCTGCCCACCCGTAACCATGCCCCTGCCCACCTGTAGCCATCTCCTTGCCCACCAGTAGCCATGTACCTGCCCACCTATATCCATGTCCCTGCCCAGCTGTAGCTACCCCCTGCCCACCAGTAGCCATCTCCCTACCAACCTGTAGCTACCCCCTGCCCACCAGTAGCCATGTCCCTGCCCACCTGTACTCATCTCCCTACCAACCTGTAGCCATCCCCCTACCCATGTGTAGTCATGTCCCTGCCCACCTGTAGTCATGTCCCTGCCCACCTGTAGTCATGTCCCTGCTCAGTTGTAGTCATCCCCCTACCCACCTGTAGCCATCTCCATGCCAACCTGTAGCCATCTCCCTGCCAACCTGTAGCCACCCCCCTACCCACCTGTAGCCATCCCCTTGCCTACCTGTAGCCATGTCCCTGCCCACCAGTAGTCATGTCCCGGTCCAATTGTAGTCATGTTCCTGCCCAGTTGTAATAACACCCCTGCCTCTGATGTCATGCAGCTACTTCTAAAAAGCATGAAGCCTATGTTCTTGAAATTATAGAGAGCTCATTTTCCTACATTGTTAATTTAAAATGTGAAGTCCTTTGGAGTGAACTCAGGATGTTACATTGCACCAGAAAAAAACACATCTTTGGGTAATGGAATTATATTAGCTGTCTGAAACCATTGAAACAGATTTATCATTGTTTATACAGCATTCTCTATGTATTTTCACATTAACTAAAGTTCAGATGTTTATTCAAAGTACAATCAAAGCTCTAAGATACTGGTTTAAAAACAGCTGGGAGATTTGTTATAGAAGTTACAGTTTATTCTTTATTTCATTAAGAAATTCCCTTTTCAGCAGTTTGTTTTTGTTAAAACACAACGGAGTAGCCACTAAGGGTTCATTGGGAAATGTGGGGACAAACAGCAAAGCACCTTTAATGCTTTTAATGTGGTTTCTGTGGTCTGTGAATGCGAGAGGTAACAGCACCGTGTTGGTTTCTGTGGCTGCCAGGACTGCTGGCGAAAGGCAGAGCGTGACCACTAACTACAGCAATGATTACGTAGCTCAGTCATAAATAAACTCCTACATTTGAATAAATATTTGGGAATTTTAATCACTGTCACATGGGGTGTTTCAGAAGCTGCATATAAAAAAAAGTCATAGCTTGTACCACTTCTGGCACAACATTTAAAAAGTGTGTCTTTGTCACTATGGTTTCTCAGGGTTGAAAAACTGCAGTAAAATCTGTGGATTTATGCACCTTTTACTGTGAAGCCAGTTAAGGGTGCACATTTCAAGGTGCTGTTTCTGAGGCCTGATCAACTGCTCAGCAACCTGGATGGATCAGATCTGTGACAGGTGCATTTTACTGACAGCGAAATGAGAGCTTAGCGGCGTGAGAACTACCACATTAACATTAAAATGAAGGTGCAATGTAAATCTTAATTCTAAATTATAAATAAAATGTGTATGCAGCTTGTCATATTAAACAGATGATGCTTTGAGAAACGCCTTAAACCCTAACATCAGCCTCCTATTATACGGGCAATATTGAATGACAACATTGTTGATATATGTAGCTTATAAGGTTTTGGGTTTTGATATTTACTAGCTGCTTTAATATCAGGCTTGACATTTTGGAGTCTTTGAAATCAGAGTTCCTTTCTGCGCGGAATTCCACGGTGGCTGTCTCGGGGCTGTTAATCACAGTGGAGTTTCCTCTTCTCCAAGCCAGTGGAAAACATGATGACCGCAGCACTAGTTGCATCAGCAAGCACACACACTCCATATTGGTCAATAGGAACATTGTCTTTTCTGGCCTGAGCCAATCCTGTCATACTCTGGGTCCGCTGACCTGACTTAGATCCCTTTGTTTATAGACTGCTACTGAACTTGACTTTCCATCTAATCCATTTATTCTCTGCCTTTTCTGTCACAGGTCCAGCAGAAGTCATTCTACAAATGAAGTCGGAAAACATTGCCTTTATGCACAAACATGAACGTGAACCATGAAGAACCACTAGGAACCTTAAACCAATCCCTGACCCATTAACAGCACAGTGGAATAGGCATGCCGAGTGGGTAATTCCAGGAACAGGGGCTTACAGGTCTATCTAACCCTTATACCTACTTTATTGCATCTAAACCATTATGCTACGTCAACATTCTCATGCCTCAAACCGACTGTCGCTTTGGTTCTATCCTACATTATAGATACTGAATGAGCAGAATCCTAGGCAATGCCACATACAAAGGGCTGAAACCTCTCACTAATGACAATCATGTTTGTTCAATAGAATTTCATTGTCTATGAATGAGCATTTATGGTACAGGGACACAACTTTGATAGGCCCTGCATACTGGATTAAAGGCCATTGTCAGAGTGCTTTCCACTCTGGCCCTATCTGCTCCATTTATCAAATGTTACCTAAGTGCATAAGTGCATGAGGGAAAGGTTTTTTTCTGTATACACATGACTCAGAAAAACAGGGCCAAATAAAAAAGCTCCCTTTGTGCTTCTGGATGTGTTCATTCTGCATGGGAAAGGAACTTTCAGGTCACGGTAGCAGATCCTCACATCAGGGCTGCTGTGCAAACGACGTCCATAGCTAGAGGCCGACACAGAATAAGTCCACGTTGAGGCTGTGTTATCTAGAGCTTTTCTCAGTTTTCAGAGATGTGTATAACTGCTAGGAAGAAGTAAAATTTCCAACCTGAAAGTAATTCTGAAGTGTCATTTATTAAATACATTTACTTTTGTTATAGACAGAACAGGAGTTGTTTAATGCATTGTTTCTAACCCAGTCCTCAGGGACCTCCAGACAGCCCACTGGTTTGCTGTCTCCCAGCTCCCAGCGTACCTGAACCAGGTATTCAGAGTCCTTGATTGACTGGCAGCTGGGAGGAAGAAAATATGAGGACTGGGTTGAGTAACGGTGGTTTAAAGGAACATTGCCCATTTTCCTGCTTCAGTAAATGTTCATTTGAGGATTGTATGATAGCCAGCTGCACCCCTGCCTTGAACCCTATTCTGCCTAAGATAGGATTTCTCCCCCCCCTGCCGTGACCCCCCATAAGCAGTTTCAGATAACACACATGACTAAAACCACAAACAACCATGTTATTTTACTGACATGTCAGAGCCTGGAGTTTCAGTTTGATACCTGACTGACGTGTCCCCTGAAGATCAGAAGATAGCTTATCATCTTTTCAGGGAGGGGTTATGTTCCTGACTTACACCTCTGATCTGACATTCTTTATTGTTTTTTTAAACTGTAACGGTTGTTGTGTGTTTGTGAGTCTGATGGCGGGAATGGAGGGGGTGAGGACGGGTGTAAACCAAATTTAACAGCTGTAGTAAAAGGTTTTTACCAGTAGATGGCACTGTTATTTTGCATAAAGATCTTTATTTATCTCATGCAGTGTGTGTTTCTACACATGCGAAAACTAATCAAATACATTTTCCCCTGAACACCATTTTGTTGCACTTCCATAATAAAATGTAATTAACGCCTTCATGGTAAGAAGGGCATCACAAGAAATCATGACATAGGGAAAAGCGACTATGCATGTATAGCACCTATGCATATCACAGTAAAAAACACTATTGCATGATGTATTATATGATACTATTATATAGCATAATGACGGGCACTGCAGTCCAAAACCATGTGGTTACTTGTGTCTCTGTATTTCCTATAGTGTGTTCCTTGTGACAGACTGGCATTCCATCCAGAGTATCCCATACCTTGTCTATGTACCTTGTGACAGACTGGCATCCCATCCGGGGTATCTCATACCTATATATGTGACCCTGCACTGGATGAGCAGTGATGCAACACATATGGATAATGCAGTCTATTTCCCGTGTTTCTCCAAGTCATTGCAGTGATGATTCACAGTTTGTGCAAGGACACAGTTTATTAAACCATCTGAGAGGATCCTCTATTTAAATAGCTGTAATAGTTGATCTTTAACTGGCCCCTTTAAAATGTTCTTTTTGAGGGGTGGGGGTCTTGTGTGGCCCTGTTGCTAAAAACCAGACTTGGAAGAGGGAGTATCTACTTAGATAAAGCATGAACTTTGTCAGACACTCTGTCATTGTCAGAAAACATCTTGACTGAAGAGGCAAACACTCAGTGATAGTTACAGCATTAAGAAAGTACCAGAGGAAGGCTGAAAGCTTGGCCATAGCCTGGGAATGTTTTCTGTTGCTCACAGAAAAAACAAAAAAAAAAAATCAATTACAAAACATTACACATGCACCAATCCAATTCAGTATGCATAAAGATTAACTTCAATTCAAAATATGGCTCCTGTTGTCATTTTAGTTTTCAGAAATGTTATATCAAAAATATATTCCTAATAGAAATCTGGAGCTTTAAATGTTGTATTGGTCGATAATTATGAATGATTCTTACTGTGCACCTGCGCTAAACTCTCCTAAATGTAGTCCCTAATTGCACTTGATGGAAGCTAATTTCAGTATTAAGACAGAGTGTCATTTTTGACAAACCATGTGCAAAGGTAAATGTTAATCCTGCGCATCCTGGGGGAGCAGGCGTTTACCCATAGTGGCGAGTGGGTGAAGTGATGGCGCAGACTTGCACCCAGCTGCTAGGGTCTCCATGGAAACGTGTAATCGCTGACATTTCAAGCAGCAGACGCAGAGATTTTCCATTAACCTGTTCATAACTGGAGAGCACCCTAGATATCGCTTATCCTGGTGGCTCACAAAGCTTGTATGAGAGAAGCATTATAAATATACCTGGTCATTCATGCTTTCAGCTACTTACTACTTCATGTTGATTTAATCTATTCCTGTATATTGTATCCCTGTATACAACATTAATTTTATAAACTGACATCAATACAACAATACATCTGGCACCATCACACAGAGCACCCACCACAAGGAAAGGGTGTGTGCTCATTCCCCTGCTCTTCACCTAGCAGACCCATGACTGCACACCAAACTACAGTACCAAGTGCAGACTGTGGTGGGTCTCCTCAGTGACAAATGATGCAGCAACAACAATCTCCTCTTAAATGTGGACAAATCAAAGGGAATTATCACTGAGTTCAGGATATCACACACCCAACACCTAGCATCCCAAGTGTTGTGTTGCCCAATCATGGCCTCCTTCCATCGAGGCACCACTGGAAGTATCCTGACCAACTGCATCGCTGTGAGGTTTGGAAGCTGCACTGCCAGTGATAAGAAGACACTGCAGCGCATAGTGAACGCAGCATGGAAGCTCCTTCTAGGACGTCAACAACACCCACCCAACCCGCAAAGCAGTCAATGTTGTGGGAGACCCCACCCAACCCGCAAAGCAGTCTACGTTGTGGGAGACCCCACCCAACCCTCTTACAGCCTCTTCAGTCTCCTGCCACCTGGAAGAAGGTACCGGTGCCTCAGCACCTGCTCCACCAGACTGAGGAATGGTTTCATCCAGCAGGCTGTCAGGATACTGACCACTTTCCCCTCTCTCCCCCGTCTCCTCCACACCCCAAAAAAGTCTGGACTATAAGCTCCGCCTACCTATATTCAGTACTAGCCACTTTACTACTCGGACTATAAAACTAAAAACCACTGATACCCACCTTTTTACTGTGAATCCACCATATTTGTATTGCCTTATTTGTCTTTTGTACATAGTATTTGGTGTTTAATTTTAATTTTGAAATTTGTGTTTTCTCACTTGTCGTTTGTCCGTGCATTCACTGTGGGTTTAAGAGGACCGCAGTTTCAGTCCTCTGTGTGTCCTGTACATATGGCAAAATTATCAATAAAAGACTTTAACTTGCGAATTTTCAGCTCCTTTACCCTAGTTTTAAATATAGCGATCTGTAGTCACCTAGACTTAAGACTTAAAATAACTTTTCTGAAGAATAACACAATTTTGATTCTGTATGAAAAAACGAGTGATTTTCTGGAACCTTCTCAGTGAACTTTATTGCAGTTTTATTTTTATGGATAGAAAAATCACGCCCCCTGGAACGAATGTTGTCAGTTTTATGCTTTGGGAGTATCCAACGTACACCAGTCTGAGTATAGTGGGAGTAAAGTGCCCATCAATGTCACTAACATGTTTTGGTAGGCAGTGAGTGAGGAGTGACCTTCAGCTAATAATATAACATAGCATCTTTTAAAGATCAGTGAATGAGTAATGAAGGTTGCCCATTTAAGGGCATTTAACCTTTTGCAACTAGAACTTTTCACAATAACGGTAAAGATAATGGTGAGCCTTCTTAAAGCTCAAAATGATAGAACTGCACTGATGGTTAGATCGAAGCACTAATAAAAGATAACTGCATGCCATGGTTAATATTTATCTGTTTAATAGTGGAATGTTGTTTATTTGAGGTGTTTTGCTTCAGTGTTAGCAGCCTTAATGGTACAAATGCATATAGATAACAATGATTGGTTATTATATGTGCTGGAGACATTAATGTGTAACAAGGTCAAAGAGATCCGCAAGGAGATATAGGTGACATGAAAGGATCTCTTTGCCCTAACTGTGTCATTTTGACAGTTTTATTCAATAATAACACCATACCAATCTCTTGTCATCTCTGACAAAAAAAGGACTTCAGTACTACTTAAAAGGGTGAAGATCAATTCAAGATTTTAACGTTAGCAGACATGGAGACAAATAGGGTACAAAATGTAAATTCTTCTCAGATAAAGGTGTTGAAATGACAGCAATCTAATCACAATGTTCATTACATAAGTGTAATTGGTCATGAAAAGTCAAAGGCCACAAAAAGATTCAAACTTCATTATCCAGCATTTCCTGAAGAAGAAAGCGTGAATCACATTGATTATCTTATTACGATGGCAACGGTCAGGGATAATATGTTAGACAAGTGAATAGTCAGTTCTTGAAGTTTACTTGTTGAAAGCAGCAAAAATGGTCAAGCGTAAGGATCTGAGCAACTTTGAACAATGATCAAATTGTGATAGCTATACAAGAGGGTCAGAGAATTCCCGAAACAACTGGTCTCGTGGGGTGTTTCCAGTATACAGATGAAATTGAAAATACAATTATGAGCATCATAGAGATATAAGAAGTGAACCAGAGACCTGACAGTTGATGACGTTTTGCACCTGAGAGTAAGACATCTGTCGAGCTTTCGTATCTGTCACAACTGCAAGAACAGTTAGGACCGTAGTGTAGCCAAGGTTTCCATCCTGGTCATGAAGACACACTCCTGTGGTTTATTACACTGTCTGGTTGGACCAGAGTAAGCTCTCTCAATGGTTACATGTAACACAGCGTTTTGTGACTCAGTGAAATACTAGTGGCTTATACTTAACGAGAGTCCCTTACAAATTGTTCTGCACTGTGATATTTATATCTAAAACAAGAATTTGAATTATTTCTGCAAATGCTCCACTTTTACTTATGAATATGGGTTCCCCAATTTGTAATAGAAATGGCCTCATTAAACTGTTTCTGCCTGACATGGAAGAAAAAAAAATGTTTACAAAAGAAAATAATATTTTTGGGGAAACCATTGCAAAATTCTAAGAATCACATTTACATTATTATTTCTATATAGAAGAGAAAAAGATCATCTCAATGTCAAAATTGAACAGTGCCTTAAGGACTGAAAATGTCAGTTCACATACAGGTGTTGAATGATGATCATTTGTCCTTTATAGATTGAGGAGCAGGTAATGAACATCAAACTCACTGGCGTTACTGTGATTCTGATTACTAGTTTGCCTACTTTTATCAAGACAATGATGTAAAATGTAGAGCATAAATTTCATTACTAAAAAATATGTATATATATATATATACATATATATATATATATACACATACACACACACATAGAATTTTAAGGTTCCCGGGGATCACATGTGACTCTGGAAAACTGTTTCTGTTTACATATATACATCTATACATATGTCTTTCACTACTAGACACTCTGTTCTATTCATTTTGCAGAAAGCAAACAAGATACTTGGAGAGCCAGGTCTAACATACTAATATACTACTGGCTGTTTTAACACAGGTCTCTCAGCGGGAGTCTCAGAGCCCTTGCATTTCCCTGCAAGTGGCATAACTGAGCGTGTCCTTCCCGGGCTTTAATAACAACCCTACAAGAGCCTTGTGACTCGCAGCCACCCTCCCCCACAGCTACATATTACCACTCCTGCTCTGTGCTGTCTAGAAAGGTCATGTGACCCTCATCAGTATCCCAGGGTGGGGGAGGGAAAGCAGATTGAACCTGTTCTTTGTTAAGAGGTCAGAGCCAGCTCCCTGGCAGGAAGCACTTTTACCACATACTTCCTAAAATTTGTGTACTACTAGATTTTTTTTGTATAGGAATAGTCAGAATGAAAAACTATATTTAAAGCAAATCAAAGGAGCTCAATAGTGATACAATAGGACACAATGGGAAGCCTCTGCCCTGTATTCTAGGAGAGCATATTACATCCATCTATTCATCTTCTGAAAATGCTGATCCTGTTCAGGGTTGTAGGGAGTCTGGTTCCTGTGCTGGAGGTCATGGGCACAAGGCAGAGAACAACCCAATATAGGGAGCCAATCCATCACAGGGCACACTCACACACCATTCACACCTACGGGCAATTTGGCAATGCCAATTAGCCTCAGCATGTTTTTGGTCTGTGGGGGCAAACTGGAGTACCTAGAGAAAACCCTTTGACGGAGGGAGAACATGCAAACTCCACACACATGGAACCCTGGCAGAGAATAAAACTCAAGACCAAGAGGTGTGAAGCAACAGTGCTAACTACTGCACCACCAGATGCTACCACAGTTACATATAATTACAAACCACCAGGGTCAGAGGTTCATTTCCCACCCCCGGCTCTGGCGTGAGGATTTTCATCCCTTGTCTGTATAGGTTGTATCATATGTTCTGTTCGGATGTGTATGGTACCAATTTGTATATCAGCTGTATACCTGTAATGTGCGTGTTGGATATTCAGTATATTATACGGCGTTGAGCAAAAGACAGTCAATCTCAGCTTGCTGTGATTTATTTCTAAGTAGATGCTATTGAGTGACAACTATAGAGGATTAGAGCTTCCTTTCAGGTACTCCTACATAGTGCATATAAACTGCACACTTGCACATATACTTATTATTGTGTCCTGCAATAGACTAGAATCTAATCTAAGGTGTCCCTGCTTTGCATACTACGATGGACTGGCATCCCACCAATAGTGTGTATTACCTTTCTGGGATATGGGTTCACTGCAGCCCTGTCATAATAAACAGATATTTCAGAATCATAATATGTATTGCTGCAGCACCAAGGCTAATGAAAATTTGAGGTGGCACTGCTTCCTACAGTTGGAGACACCATGACAATTAACAATTAGACATAACACAGACAGACGTAAAATACACAACAGTAAGGTAGGTGATAAATACAGAGGTTAATACAATTTTAAATAGTGCAAGGCTGGAAGTTGACACAGGCATAAAACCATACAGTAACATTTAAGGAAACACTTTACTATGATATTAGATAAACAATGACATTAGAAAGTCTTTAGAGAAGCCCTGAAATGAATGATTTTAAATCTATCAAATATTTGTTTTAGGGGGAACGTCAGGGGATATTTATAAATGTTCGTTGTTAAATCCATTTGTAAATACTCAAATATTCCTGTTATGTCCATTGCATTATAAAGCAAATCTTAGGAGTTTATTTGACTAGATATATCAAGGCATTTTCTAAACGCAAATATTGAAAAACATACGTCAGCCATACACATTTTAATTACAATTACAAAAAAAACAAACAAAAAAAACTTAAGAATAACACAATCGCGGGTATACGAGAACATACGGTAACCGAAGGAATGTTTCACACTAATGCAGAGCTGCAATGATGTCAACTTTTTATTTACTTTCCAAATCTGAATGACTGAGCAAGGCGAAAGGAGAATTAATCAGCCACAATGTGACCGCGCAGGCGAAAATAAGAAGGCCCAGGCATCCGGGGATCGTGGTGGGGGAGGGTAACGCTGCCTCGTGGTGAAACTACACTGAGCTATATATTCAGAAGCAAATCTAAATGTGCTTTTCCCCCCATCACGGGCCTTAGAAGGTGAATAATTAGGCATTGGAATTAAAACACAACTTAATAGTCATTGTTATTATGATTATAACTGTTATTCACCCTGTATTATGCCAGCTTTAGATGGAGCGTAGGAACACCATTATATTCGTGTAAAATAAATGTAGCAGCTATGTGTATGTGCTCACCATGAGATATGCTATGAATGAATAACAACATTATAGTTAAACGACCCTCTCCTCATTGGTGTTCGAGTTGGGATTAAACACAGCAGTACAATCATATGTCTCAGTCTCGAACGCACTGCGTCTTGCGTCTTTTAACGCGCTTTCTGATTATTATTTCCATTTGACGTGATTTTCGTGCAATTTGTAGATGGAGTCATTCTTGATACAATACGAATGGATAGATTTGAGTTTATTTGCTGATTTTTCCATTGTGGGTCACTGACCGAGACTTCTATCTCAAAGTGTCTCCCTCTTTTCCAGGCACTGAGAGTCTACCGCTGTCTCATGTAGAAACTCCACTAATAACGCCGGCGGCCGCCGACTTCACTCACCCCTTCTTAACTTTTGCTCCCGCCTCGGAAAACGGCGGCTTGTGCAAGCTTTCTGATCGCCGTTTTGTGGATTACAGGGCTGTGCAGGGCTCCCGGAGTGGAGGAAATTGAGTCGTAACGAATAATATGGGAGTGAAGTGTGCATTTGAGCTCTGAAGTTGGAAGGTCTTTCCTTGTGGAAGTGAAAGCGGCGGGGTAGCACGCCCGAGCACACTCTCTCATTTAGGTAAGTTAACTCCTCATCGCGCCTCATGCAAGTTGCCCCTCGCCGTACGTTAATTCTTAATTTAATTGTACTAAATTTTTGCAACGTACAAAGGTTATACACAAAGACGAACTGAAATGGCCTGTTTTATTGCTTGTTTATTTGGGCTTTGCTTCATTTCTCCGCATACTATAATCTGCTTGGGGATCCACGCTATCAAGAGGCTTTGCGCTCGTTTTTGACCTTGTTTTTTGTTATCCGGTTCTTCGAGGGTTATACCAGTGCAAACGTTTGGATAATTGTAGCCGCGTTTCCTTTTCACGTATGATATTTAAGGTTTGCTACATTCGCATAAATTTAGCTCATTGTTGATGTTTGTTTTTTAACGTTTCTTTATAATATTATAATAATTACTGCTACTGGTGTAGTTGTAAATAACAGATATCTTAAACACGTTGTCCATTACAGACAACTCGGAAGTGCCGGGGTGGGGGTGGGGGTGGGGAGCCGCTTAAAACTGCACTGTTTTCTTTAACTGACTAGTTTGTATTAACTACTCAGTTCTTCGATTGTGATTTGGCAGGGTAATAATGTGTCATTGGCGTAAACATTTCTTCCTGGATAAATGAGAATTGCCCCCAATATATAAAATAGTGGATGATTCCGTCCCCGAAAAGTTTACCGGTGATTTTAGTGCAATCATGAGGAGTTCTGTTCTGTACAATGTACTGCCCTCCATTACCAACAGAATGGCAGGTTATTTGTTGTGGTTTCTTGAGTTATGTTTTTGATGGTTATATTTTATGTTCTCCCTTCCATCTCGCAGGCAGGTTACAGCACACCACTGTACGTTTTATAACCTGTTGCCAAGACGTAGCTGTACAACCTGATTGACATTATCTTTCATGAAGTTTAGCAGTTATTAGTGTATTGCTGCACTTTTGTATAAAATCCATTAACGTCATTAACATCAAAATCAAGTTAGAACTCAGGGGTAAGCTGGTGGTTATGATATGGAAATATTAGCTTACTAAAACTGTTGGCCTATGGACACCTTGTGATCAGATGTTAGTGGGGGCTATAATTTTGCACTTTGGCCTTCACCGTTTCCCCTGGCACACTGAACATTTCGACACACAATATATACCCTGTTTTTTTTTTAGTGTCCTTAGGCAACCTTTCTAGAAAAAAAATATCATTGGCGGGAGAGAGAGAGCAAGTGCAAGCCAGTAGAGAATTTCCCCTTTGAGGTAGTGCACATACCTTTAACATGCCACATCTGTTATGTGTTGTCAGTCTCATGTTGCCCTATTGACATTTAAAAGAGTTGTATACATTTTATTTCCAAGTAATTTACTTTCCTGGGGCTCCAATTTGTCACGAAAGACCTGGATATTGAGTTGAATTATAAATATGAATGCTAGGTTATGATTTTGCTGAATTTGTTCAGGTTGGGGATCATAAACCACGCAAATTTGTCAAGTTGAAATACATTTAAAAGGAATTGATTGTTTTTGGTCTGATCAACAATGTGCTGTTTGCAGTTGTTAATCAAGGTCTTTATTTGGTGGAGCTTGTGGCTATGGCTATCCCTGTTTGTAACCTGTATTATATATTTTAAATATGTATTTTAAAAGACTTGCAAAGATTAGTTGCAGTTGGCTTGCACATTTCTTTATCGCTTGTTTCACAGAATTATAACTATAAAACAAAAAGGGTCTTTGACCTACAGGGACAGTTATTTTAAGAATTTGTAGATGACTAATCTCCATTGCATAGGCACCAGGGGAATGGGGAGCGTGGCTCGGGGATGCTACACTTGCTGTGGTTTAAACATGTCCGTATACCTTCAGAAGGTCTCCTTTTTAGAGCCATGTTAATTTTGGGAGATATACTTCATAACCTATGGTGGTATGTGTCTGTTTACTCTTGAAATTTGCCAGTGTGTCAGTTTCTGAGGGGCATCTATCTTGGCTTTTTAAATATGCTCTTAACGGTTTACAGTTCAGAAACTGGCCTTGCAGAGCTAAGTAGGACGCTACTGCTGTTCACCAGCCTATGTGAAGCTTGGCATTTGAAGTTGGTTACCCAATCGTAAGCTGTAACCACAGGTATTCTGCAAATTGCAGTCTTTATTGTTAAATTATTCGAAATGTTGATCCCAATTATTTAAAAAATGCTTAGCTACATTTTCTCATCAGACCACTGGTTTGGTTTTGGAGTGAGCTCAATCGGCACTCCCTAGAAAAGCTTTTGGAAGAAGTGTATAGTCCAGATGAATTCTCCACTTTAGATGCTTGTTTTTTTGGACTCTTACCTTCCCCTCACGCCACCCCTTGACCAAAAGCTGTGACTTTGCAATGTTAAGGGAGACTGTCCTTAATTTCTTATTCTGAAGACCTTGGTGCGGTGTCTGATCTAATATTAGCCTTCCGTTTAGCAGCCAACAACCCCATACATTGTAAGCTAGCGATTTTCTTTGGTTTCCCTGGTGTTACCTATATAATGCTTTTCTAACTACAAATATAAATTGACTGGAGCTGCTTGGCATGATAGCTGAAGATAGTAGATCTTAGGATATTTGTGTGATCTACTTACTGATGTCACATTAGCTTACATTTCTGCTCCATGGGCTAAGTTAGTGTTTTAATTTTATCATGTCTTTGAGTAACTTAACAGCAGCATGAATTCATGGATCTCAAGCATGCTCAGTGTGTTTTCTTTAGGAGTGATTCCCTGTCAGGCTAATGTTTGTTTGCCCTCGGAGTACTAGTTTTTCACTTGGGGGTAATTTACAGTTTTTGTGAGTCTGGCCAGCTGGCAGCCGAGATTTCCTTTCATGAGTGACATTATTTTAGGACTAAAATTAGTGAAACTCAATAGATATGCAAAGCAGCGGACGAAGTCAGCTTGCATTATTTCCATTTTTTGTTTTGGTTCTATCACGGCCTTGTATTTCTCTCCCCTGCCTCGGGTTTAGGGCAAATATCCTGGGTTACTTTTGCCTTGCTTTTCTGTCCCAACTCTTTCCTCCTTACTTTTGGGTGATTTTGTTCTCTTTTGTAATATTTATGGTGAGCTATTTGATTTTGATCCATTTTTTTTTTACTTCCCCGAACGTGCCAGTTGGGAAAAAGCCTGAGTGCCATGTGGTCATGCTTCTGATACTAGTCCAGATGTAGGTGTCTGATAAACCCAGGGTATCTCCAGGTTGCTACAGAGACACTGGTCCAACAGACCTGTCATTAAGCTACAAAAGTGGAATGAAAAATTATTTTGCAAGTTTAAATTCATTTTGACTTCCGCTTTCCCTGACTTTATGCTATTACGTCTGTGAAGCCTGGAAGTAATCAGTTTTTTACAAATCCTAGCTAACTCTGGTGACAGTCCATTCACCCACTCTACTTAAAGAACTCATTTTCATATACTCAAGCTGTTTGCACATTCCATTTATCTATTTATTTCTTTTACATACTTAACCTTATTTGCTCATCTCCTTTGCTTTATTCTCCTTATTGTCTTTGTATGTTTACTTTTTAGATATTTAGTTGTATGTTTTAATTGCTTATGTCATAACACCACCTGCACCTAAAGAAATTCCTTGTTATTCTCGAATAAAAAGATTCTGATTAGTTATCATGATATGTATGAAATGTGTTGTTTATGTCATGCGTTTGTACAAATGTAAAAGCTTGTTAATTGGTCAAAAGGGAAAGATGCATATTTAGGTGCTTTCCTTGTTTGGGTAGGTGTGCTAGGTGCTTTCTGTTGCACATGAAGACTCGGCTGTCTCTAGGTATTTTGGTAGTATTCCGAGTAGCAAACTCTTCAGAACAGTTTCCATTAGCCTGGCAGGGTGCTTGGAACATAAAGTGGAGTTTGACAAAGGAAAACCTTAGACCAATAATATATCTGTAAGGCAACGGCGCAAGAAGGTTCTCATGTTTTATTTGGATTCAAAATTTGGCCAGTGCACACAAGCTCTTATAGCCTTAGTAATGTAGCTACAATTTACACAATAGTCGGTCAGCATATAAATGTTAGTCCTTTTCTACTCTTGAAGACACATGGAATTTTAGGAGAACTTTGAGTGAAGTTTTGTTTATGAATGCTTTATATCCTTTGTTCCTGATGATACCTCAGTAGCAATGTTGACTGCATCATCTGTAGGTAGCTTTTTTTTCTATGTTAACTTTGGACACCTACAACTTTTCATGTAGGGTTTTGCCTCTAACATTCAGAGCAGATGTATAAATAAACATCCATATTCATATTTGGACTGTTTAAGGCCCATTAATATCCAAGATAGGTATGTTTAGTCTCACTCACTAAATCATTAGACTCATTAGACATCACCCAAAGAATACTATACATGGCATAACTCTCTGAAATGTTTTCAGAGGAGACCAGTAAGTATCCCTCAGTTCTTAACCACTGCCAGTCTACTACATTTTTCAAAGTACTTTTAAAATCAGCCTGTTAGATGTTTTGGGTATGTTTTGAAGTCTTGCCCAAATGGTAGTTGAAAACTGATTGTTTTCGTTAGGCTGTAGGGAGCATTAAACACTCTTTTTAATTGCACAGCCTTCGGGTGCATGCACTGATTTTATAAGATCAGTTTATCTGCGATAGCGGTTTTGAACCGGCCATTAAAGATGACGGCTCTTAAGCACTCTACATGAGTGAGTTGCTTCATACAGCTTAAAGTTCCCTCTTCAACTGCTTTTATTGTAAAGAATGTGATTGATAAAGGTGTCCTGATGAAGTTCAATATTTTCCTGTCATTTTAGTGGAAGGCAAATCTTCCACGGGCCCCTCAGTCCTCACCTGTCATTGCAGAATTTTACCATCTCTACAATGGTTGTGTACTCTGAGAAATGCTATAAACACTTGTGTAAATAACCTTAACCAGGGGAAGCATTTAAAAGGTCTCTCTAGGCTTACTAATTGCCCAGTAAACATGCTATGAAGACTATATGCAGTGGACATGGAGAGATCTGTGATCTGGTTTTCCTTGCAGGGCTTTAGCGTATGGTTCCGAGTTTCCTACTGAAGACCCAATGTCCCTGCTGCTGATAATCAGAATGACTCGGCAGCCTAAATGCTTGGATTTACAGTGGCAATGTCAGAAACTTGGAGGTTATTCAGTTCATCATACATGATTGGATTGGATCTGTAAATATTTAATGCTAACGAAGGTGAGTGATCTGTGATCACATCTGGCCCAAATCCTGTGCTGTGGTGGCGTCCATTTGTTCATAAGTTTTTTTTTTTTTAATTAAATTATGAAGTATAACACACTGGGTTATGTTTATAGTTTTGGATTTTATATGCTCTATTATTCAACCAAATTGGTGTATAGATCGTTACTGGTACATCTGCACTTTCCTTGTCATTATGCGTTGAGAAACTTTTTTTCCTGTAAATTGGTTTGTGGGTTAGGCCGAAAAAAAAATATTTTTTTGAAGTATGTTTATTACTCACTGAAAGTGAACAACATTTGTGGACAGTTTGAAATTGGTCAGCCGCCCAGCTCTTGTCATTGACATTATTGCTCTTATTACTGAATTTGTCAAGACGCAAATGCTGTTCTGTGTGGAGTTCTTGAGTAGCTGAGCGAGTGACTCCTGATTTTATGAAAAGTCTCTTCTCGATGGGACACTGGTGTTTCATGCTGCAGGGGGAGAGAGCCCCCAGGGGCACAGTGTAAGGTGACTTCATTTAGCCTCACTGTCTTCAGCCTTTCCTGTATGTCCAGCTGTGAGATTAGTCCCTTTTAAAACGCCTTTTCTTGGTGCTCTCATGCCTTTTTACTTTTAGATACATTAACCTTTTGTCTAGTTGTCATGTATCAGTCAAAAACACTGTAGCCATCTTGGCATTATGCAGAGTCGAGTAACGTTAGTTTTTCTGAATATCCCCGGCACACTTTTCAGACGCATGCACTTGATCGTCATTCATTCCTTTGCTGACAACCCTCAGGCGCTCCTTAATTTTGCTTTGAATGACTTGCAGCATTTTGTGACATAATAAAGATTATTAAAGATTATTAAAATAATAAAGACATAATTACTTCACTGGTTCTGCAGAAAACTTACGAGAATGTATTTGTTCACCTTTTTCACATGTTGGCATCATCCACTTTATTTGCTGTATTCTTCTGTTCCGCACAATATGGTGCAAAGAAGTGGCTGACTTGTCTTGAACTAACCTGGCCAACTTTACAAATCAGTGCTGGTTACCAGTAGTATACAAAACCTGCATGGCCAACCCAAACCCTCTGTGTGGCATGACCTTATATAGAAAAGCCTGGATCACTGTGTGAAACACTGGTCGTGTTCGTAGATTTAAAGAATGCACATTGACTGCACTTCTGTAGAAGGGGCTTATGATTGCCCTACTTGTCTGAACACATTCTCTTAATGTTCTTTCTGCTTGCCTCCTGTTTGCTTAGCTATAAATACAGCAGTCATGGCTGCATGTCTGATTGTAGTTGGGATTCCGTTATTATAACCGATGCCCCTGGCCTTCACTGAGCAACAGCTTTGCCTGATCTGGTTTAAAAATTTGCTGCTGCATTCAGTACAATTGTCTGTGTTTGATATTATCAACCAATCTTGCTTTATCAATCCCAGCCCATTTTATAGGTATGCATTGATTCTTGTGGCGCTTAATCCACATTATTTATGTGCATCTGGCCATTCTGATTTCCCACATTTTTTTGGGTCACAATGGTACTCAATTCTGTCCCATGCAGCACAATACAGAGCACACCTTAGAGGCGGCACCCACCCACTGCAGTCTTGTCTGTTTTTATTCAACAAAGATGTGAAGGAAGATTTTTTTTTTATTTTTTTTTTTAAATGCAGCCTTTGTTATGATGACTCAGTGATGGAAGAACTTTGCTATCATTAGGAATGTCCTGTTCCACTTTTTGGCACCCTGATTTGATCCATTAAATATTTATATCTTCCGATTCTGAGTCCTGATTCAAGCTTTTAGTAAATATTTAAATGCACATACAGTAGACATTGATGCGTTCTTTATCTAAGTAAGCCTTGCGATTTTGCAATGTCTTCTAGTGTTTCTGTAAGTGCCTAATAAGATTTGTTATCTTGAACAACACTTTTGCTGCCCGCTCTCTAAAGGATGGTATTGAAAATATTGCAGGTAGCTGTTGGTCTGCTTCAAATTTCCAGTTTAAGGAATTTCTACATGGCTGATATCTGTTTGTAGTTTCAAGCCATGCACCTCAGGCTTACTTTAGGACGCATTGATACCATTTAGTTAATGTTTGGATTGGCCCAGATTCGGATCATTGATCCACTGCACCAGGCTCAGGATGTATTATTATCTGTTATGTGCTCTTACCTAGCCAATTAGAAAGCTTTCCCATCTGCAGTGGTATAAAAGTTGTAAACATTCTGAATAAATATATCCTTGCTAATTATTGATATTGTTGTCACGCGCCGGGGGGGGGGGGGGGGGGGGGGGGGGGGGGGGGGGGGGGGGGGGGGGGGGGGGGGGGGGGGGGGGGGGG
>JABFDZ020000001.1:37733038-37749875 GCA_019775955.2 Pollimyrus isidori
ATCTCAACCCAATAGAGCATCTTTGGGATGTGGTGGAACGGGAGCTTCGTGCCCTGGATGTGCATCCCCCAAATCTCAATCAACTGCACGATGCTATCCTATCAATATGGGCCAACATTTCTAAAGAAATGTTGAATCAATGCCACGTAGAAGTAAGGCAGTTCTGACGGCGAAAGGGGGTCAAACACTATATTAGTATGGTGTTCCTAATAATCCTTTAGGTGAGTGTAGTTTTAACACTGCCAGCAGTGAAACAACTAGCCTGCTTATTAGTGGAATAACTTTGTATTGTAAATGAAAACCATGTTGCAGGTCCAATAAATAAAATATTGTAACTCTCCAGTGGTGAAGGGATCATCAGGTGGACAGTAAAGTTCAGTTATTAGCAGACAGTTTTATTGCGCGATTCTTAAAAGGACAGTGTTGACATTCTCCCAAGGGGATTTCCCTTACAATGTGTTTAACTTATCACTAATTAATGCATTGCCGTCACAAAACATTTACGTAGTTTTACGTTGACGCATTTTTATAATTTACATCATCAATCACGTTGAATAATCGTCCCAGCCCTAATTGAGAACAACTTTCCCAATACAGTTGTTTTGATCATTAGGATTTGCTTTTAAGACACTACACGGTTCGGCCCCACAATACGTCATTGAAAGGATCATCATTAGAATGTAAGGGCGATCAGGCTTAGAGCTGGGCGGTATGACCAAAAATTTATATCACGGTATTTTTCATGGTATACGACAGTATATGATTGGGCGTTTACCACACTTTACAGGACACACTTTTGTTTTACGCTTTTGCATTGTCCCTGCATTAACTATGTTTTATTATTAACCATTAATTAAGGTATGCACCCGCCCAGTTAACATTTGATAAGTGTTTAATAGTTCGGTGTTACTGGAACGCAAGCTTTACTGATGATATTTATCATAAAGACCAGGGTTATGACGTGCTACTTTACTTCGCCAGCACAACTTTGTAGCACTATTTACATAGAGGCTTATCGACATCCTTAGCCTTTCCACGCTTGTCTGTAAAATGCTTCCAAATGACACTTTAGTTTAAAAAAAATTAAAAACATGCTAAAGCAGCTTGCGAAGTGCCTTCAACTGCAGCTAATGCCATATTCGTCCAACTCTGTTTAGGTGCGCTAACTAGCGAGAATTCGTTCAGCAGCTAATGAGAGGAGGACAGGGGCTGTGCGTGCTCGTGCCCGCGTGCGTCTGCATGCACACGTGCCTGCAATATAGTGATGCTGTATGAAGTGTAGCGTATGACGCAAAAACCGCGCTATTGGTAACAATATTGGTGAAAATTAGTCATTTTTAATATCGATTAGTATCCGAAAATCAATTTTTGACAAGCCCAGTGTCTCATTATTTTCAATTCCAGCGTCAGCTACATCTTTCATTTCTGATCTTTCGCGGTACATTTTTAGCAGTCCAGCAGTAGAAAAAGATCCCCCCTTAAACAGATTCCAGCTGAGCCACTTTCTGAGCATTGTGTAAGGTATTTATTTATTTAAGCTATTTATTATTGCAGTATCATAACAATTCATATAACAATAATAAACTGTTTTCGGTATGAACCAGTATACCGCTCAACACTAATTTGTTTTTTTCAGTAGCCGTGTTTTACTTTAAACCATCCTCAGATTTCCACTTTTAAAGACTCATTTTTACATTCTGACTTTTGAAGCACCCTGATGCTATGTCACTGAAGACCTCTCTATATATTTTATATTTAGGTTACTAAGTAGAGGACTGGTTTCAAGAGTCCTCACACCTGGGTTTGAACAGCTAACCTAAAGCTTATCCCAAAATCCTGCATACGCACTGACCCTTTGTGGATATGATTGGCCACCCCTGCCTTAGGGTACTGTATCTATTATGGTGCCAGTATAAATAGACATCACATGACTGCAAGGGCTCACTGATAAGTGAGGTCATGTGATGCCAGCATATGGCTTTTCCTCTTATTGGAAACTGTCTCCTCTTGTTGAAATGGTTGCCTGTCTCTGCCAAAGTTAGTCATTTGTCATCCTTCTCCCCCCGGAAGTTAAGCATGTGTAGTGTTTCTGAATAATGCACCAGGGTTCTACAGAAATGCAGGACTAAGGCTGAAGTGCAGCCCTTCTAGATGTCTAATGGATCAAAGTTGTGAGGTATGGAATCGGCTGAGTTCAAACCGCTGGGTCTGTGTGTACCTCCACAGCTCCCGCCCTCGATGTGGACTGGCAGAACAACACCACCTTTGCCTCCTGCAGCACCGATATGTGCATCCATGTGTGTCGGCTAGGCAGCGATCGGCCGCTCAAGACCTTCCAGGGACATACAGTGAGCTCCTCCCGCCATCATGCACCCCTGCAGATATCGTCTCCCTGTTGCCACGGTATTTCCTTGGAAGTCTGGTATTATTAGCCCTGACACGTGGCTGCAGGTGACGCAGATCCCAGGCGGTAACCATGGGTGGGACACACTGGGGCCAGTAGGCAAGGTCTTGCTCAGCCGATTGATCTCTTTTTAGAATGAAGTAAACGCCATCAAGTGGGACCCATCTGGCATGCTGCTTGCCTCCTGCTCCGATGACATGACTCTGAAGGTATTGTGGCCATCAGGGACGCCCTCGTTTCTCGCTTTAGCTCACTGGGGACTGTTTCTTATTTTAGACTTCCTGTTTTGACGTGTCTTAGCAGGTTCCCAGTAGTAACGATTAAATCGGCTCTCTGAAGGGCTGGTTTCTCCTCCATTTATCCTAAACCGCGAGTAGTGAATTGTGTTATCAGCCACGCTTCGGTCTACTTAGCAAACTGTGCCAGCAATTATGTTTTTTTTTTTCTTCTTAAATGTGTGTCTCCTGCCAGATTTGGAACATGAAGCACGATTTGTGTGTACACGACCTACAAGCACACAGTAAAGAAATCTACACCATTAAATGGAGTCCCACGGGCCCTGGGACCAACAATCCAAACTCTAACATCATGCTCGCCAGGTAGACGCAAACATCATGCCAGGGTGGGGTTGTCATTTTGGTAAAATGGGGGAGCTGGTAGAATTTAACCAGATTTTGCTGTGGTCAGCACCTTGAGCTTTGACTAGAAGTTCATGTTAGATTCCAAAGTAGCTATCCAAAAAAACACGACCATTCATGGCATGATATATTCAGTTATTACTACAAGAACACCTTGGTCATGTCTTTGATGCTGTCCACGGTTTGTCAGAAATACCCCAAACAGCAATAACGGCCATTTGAATTGAAATGTCAGTGCTTTAGCAACGATTGTTTCTTTTAATTAATAAATGACCTTCTATAGAAGTGGTAGATGTTCAATAAGTTTGCCCTGGATTCTTGAAAATATTATAAATGTGTGTGTATGTTTCAAGTGTCAGTGGAACAAGTGAAGAAGAAATATTAGTGTGTCAAATTATACTAAATGTTGAGTTGGGGGGTTGGCCTTGACCCACTGTATGCGTGTCTTTCACCCTCCTTAGTGCCTCTTTTGACTCCACGGTGCGTCTGTGGGATGTGGAGCGTGGCGTCTGCATCCACACCCTCACCAAGCACCAGGAGCCGGTCTACAGCGTGGCGTTCAGTCCTGATGGCAAGTTCCTGGCCAGTGGCTCGTTTGACAAGTGTGTCCACATTTGGAACACCGCGGTGAGTGGCCGGTCTTTGCCTGCGCTTACTGAGACAACTGTTAATCACACTATTCTGTAAAGTCTAGAAACTGTAATGTATGTGAATCACCAGGAGGGGGGTTGTTTCTGAGACGTAGGAACCTCCACGTCTGGCACTGACATTTCTCCACACGTTCATAATGGCTTAGATCATGTCTTAGTCCTGTTTTAGTTTAGCCAAACTTTGACTGAACCTCTTCACAGTCTGTATTTTTGTATATGTTGAGTTGCAGCCACATGGTTTGAATCTCTGATACTGTTAGTTTTCAAGGTCAATGATATACTCATTTGTTTCATTTGATATCCTATCTAAAGATGTTAGCAGATATGGTCCTTTAACCTGACTATCTAACCAACATCACGCTGCTGTTTTGTTGTGTTCAGAGCGGAGCTTTGGTTCATAGCTACCGAGGCACTGGTGGCATCTTCGAGGTTTGCTGGAACAGCACAGGGGACAAAGTTGGAGCCAGTGCCTCTGATGGATCTGTAAGTCAATGCAGGGGTGTCTGCTTACCCCAACCCCTCCGTGTATTGGAGGATTTTTGGTTTGCTTTCAGTGGGTTGTGAGTCGAAGTAAGCAATTTACGAATAATTCTATGTTGCTTGATTCCTTCGACAGGTATGTGTCCTCGACCTTCGGAAATAGCCTTCTGGCTGCAGAACATGCGACTTGGAATTTGCGGCAAGACATTGTCTGACCTCCCATCATGGCATCTTGACATCAGAAGTCTTTGCTGTTGCAAATGTGCAGGGATTCTGGCAACCCACCCCATCCCCCACTTCCCAACGAAAATCGAAGCTGACTACAGCCCTCCTCCCCCACAGGGCAGAAGTTTCAGAGCAGCAAGGATGTGCCAATGTAAATCAAAATTGTGAAAACCAAAATTAACATTAAAGAAGCCACCCTTCGAAGATGTGGGCACTTGTCAGATCTGAAACCATGATCTTAGGTAAAATGACTGTTTGACTACAAGAAACCGCTTGGGTCATTCAGTGTTAGTATGGCCACTGTGAGGCTGTCAGTCACCCGTAAGGCTGGATGTGGTCAGAATCTGGCCGAAGGGAACTGAAGAGGGGGGATTTCTCTCTCTGACCTGGCAGCTGATCCTGTCGTCTTCTGAGGGGTGATCTGACATCAGCTGGTGGACAAGAAGCTTTGTACAGCAAAAAGCTACTGAGCAGAAGAAAAGGCCAGTGTGTGTGTATATGTCAGAGAGGGATTTAACAAATGTCTAGTTTTTTGTATTTGCAACTTCTGAGAGCAAATGACTGAAAATGGACTCGTGACGTTTCTTACACAATTGTGGCATCTTCTGCTGTGACTGTGATGGCGCCGCTAAACATCTCCTTTCTGGAGAAGGGGTCTAGTCCCAAGCGTAGATCTCAATACAGTTTTAAGGTGAACTTCGAAAGTCACAAGGTTCCTTCAGTGGAGTCCTACGTCAAAGTCAATGTAAAAAAAAAAAATAATAAAAAAAACTGCCAGGATTTTTATTTCTAATTTTAAAATCTCTCCGCTCCATTCATATGAATGACAAACTTCATACCAAAATCAGTACTTACCCTGGTTAATATTTGGTTTTTTTTTCTCCTGGGATGTAAAATTGATGAATGTACAGGTTTGTAAATCAGATACCTGTTTATATACTGTGTATATGTGTTTATATGCAGTATGAGTAATAGCTGTCCTTTGAAGGCACTATACACTTTAGGTTTTTTCCCTTTGTTTTTTGTCCTCTCACCAGAAATGACTAAAACAGCCTTTCCTCTCCCAAAATTTATTTTCAGATCCCTGATTTATTTCATTGTCATTGGTCATCAGCTTTGTGTGGCAAGGAGGCAGAGCTCAGAGACCTAAGCTGGGTGATGGTTTAAATTTACTGGCAGAGATTAATAGGAGAATGTGATGTTAAGCTGCTTAAGGACCCTACTGCCAGAAAAAATGAGATGGTGACATCTGAGAGTGGTCCTGTTGTGCTTTGTGGTTTTACACATCATGTTCAGTTTGTTGGTCTCTGTCTGTGTGCTATTGCCAACTAGCTAATGAAAGATCCATGACCTAGTGAATATATTATAAATATTGTGCACCCATGGTTCCCATAAGAGGCACACAATGGTCTTTTTTTTTTGTTTTTTTGAAGATGCTTGAAGGCATAACCACTTCTGCAGTGTTCTCCCTTAGCAGCAGATGGCTAAGGGAAAACCTACTAGCTATATGCTCTTGACTGATTTGAAGCCAACTGCAGCCAGTCATGAGGAAGACCCAGGTTAGCTTGTGATGTGCTGTGATTGGTTAACTGGACATCTTCCCGTTTCATCTTTCAGCTGTTGATTGGCTTTGTGTTGCTTTGACGCCTAGTTGTCATTTGCTTTGTGCCGCTTCATATTGTGGGTGGATTTTTTTGTTCTGTATGCCGTCTACTCACTGAGCTGTAACGCAAACAGCAGAAACTGCAGAATTAAACACTTAAAGCAGGACCTCTATCGACTAGACTTATGACCCATTTTTTTGTACCAAACCTGTTTTTAGAGAGATGTGAAGTGCACTTTGGTCTGTCATGAGGTCTGCTTTTTTTTCTGTCTTTGTCATGCTGGCTGGTCATAGGTTTGCCTTGTCTGGCTAATTCATCCTTCACTGACAGCTGTCTGGCTTCTGCTGTAAGAAGCCGCGGGGGTTCGGATCTGGGAGGCCAAGGCCACTGGGGTGTGCGGTGCTGGCTTCCTATCTCGCCTTAACATACGGGGTTAGGTCATTGGTTTCCGGGACAAAACCATTTAAGTCATGCTCCATGTCTTGAATAAATCGCTCTATTTTGATATTAGAAAACATTGCATCTTGTCCTTTTTGTCTTCCCGCCTCATCTTCGTCTGAAATGTAAACTTTTTAAATTATTATTTTTTTGGGTGGGAGGGTGGGAGGGGGGAGTAGGGGGTGTGACTGATAGTTTTTAGGGAAATCCCCTGACCTTCCACACTTGGGAAGCCCCTCTTAGGAGAAGGTCTGCCCATGGACGGCTGATCTTAATTGTTGTTAGTTGTTCCATATTGGGATTAATGCTAAATTCATTACTTGAGAAGAAATGTTGCTTTATTTCATTGCACCTTTTAAGTAAACTCTGGTGTAATATGGAAAGTTGTCTGTTAAAAGAAGTTGGTTACAAACATCCTTATTAAACTTGGAGAAAAGCAGGTAGAACCACATAGTAATTTTGATTTTATATAAACTAAGTTCACAGTCCCCATGTTAAGGGGAAACATTCCAAGCATGGGAATATTCTGATCATATTTTCATCCTTTACAAAGACAAAGTTGTGCCATTGTAAAAAAAAAAAAAAAAAAAAGTGTTAGAATTTCCCTTGATTAGGTTTAGAACTAAAAAATTGTATAAAGACACAGGGTTTATTTCATGTCAAACCAGGCATAACTAAACCTGTTGGACAAACAGTGTAGTGAAGGTGAGCACTAAGGGACATTTCAGTACAACTGCTTTATGTGAAAGTATGTGCTGGTCTTGATTTCAGTCTGGTGTAACAAATATACAACAACAGAAACCTGTTGTACAGAGACTAAAGAAATCTGGCCCACTTTTATGGCTGTGGGTCTGATTTGTGTGGAAATAAGATATACAGTTAATTTTGTGCCAAAAGGTATTAATCATAATTTTGAAAACTGCAAGCAAATCATTAAGTATCAGAATGAAAATGTGTGCCAAATCATCAGAACATTGCAAAATGGTGGGAAGCTCCGGAGTCAGTTTACAGCATTGCATTGCATCTTTGTAGGTCTAAAATAGTGTACTTTTATTAGGAATCGGTGTATGCAACACACATTCCGCCTTCATAAAATGTCACCAACCCATCCAGTTCAGTAACTTTCGTTATTCCACCAACGCGCTGACCAGGGAAGTTTCTAGCTAAAGCTTCTAGCTGAAGTTTGCCTTGATCAGGGGAACCTGGGGACAATGCACACCCCTTACATTTTCAGAATAACTTTCTAACAGTTATTAATTAGTACACTGTACGTATTACATGGCATTGGGTCAACACATTAAAGCTTAATGCTAATGTATTAAATGAGACGAAACACGAAATCAAGCAATTCAGCTGCGATACATTTGCTTTGTCCCATGGTGCTCTGCCTAAATCACACGTTACTACTTATTTATGTATTAATATGCGTTATCTGTATTATATCCATAAGCATCGGAAGCTTCCCGCCATGTTGCAATGTTCTAAAGCGTCATGGAGTGGGCGTGCTGCCGTGCTCAGATGGTTAAAGGCGTGTTCACGCCAAATTCCAGCTGACCAATAGACGTGTAAGCTACTAAGGCCCGCCCACCCGTTAAAATGGTGCCAAAAGTCTGAAGCAAAGAAAAACATTCCAGAAGCAAAACAAATTAGAGAAGGAGAATTTTTTTTTTTTTTACTTTTTTATATTTGGAGAACGTTTTCATTCTGATACTTGATGATTTGCTTGTGGTTTTCAAAATTTTGATTAATACTTTTGGCACAAAATGAACTCCATAATAAGAGGGCCACATAGAGATGACAGGTGGCTGATGACAAGGCCAGGAAGGGGGAGCTGCTGGAGGACTGGGCCACTTCTTTCCCCCCATTATCATTTCGCAGGGCTCCCCAGCAGTCCCGTACAGCCTCACAGCTCACTGGAAATGTGGATCTCAATAGTACTAGACTCAGAACCTAATGAGATAAAGGGGGACGACGACTCCATTAACAAGTTAAATCACTGTAATCCTCCTATCACTCTTTTGTAGCATTTATAATACTCATCCTTTGTGATTTTATACGAAATGTTATTCTTCATTCTGCTGTTTTGGTTGGACTCTAAATACTGTTGCAAGGAAATTTTATTTCTGACCAGTGTGGATCTCTATTGCACTGAATGTTTTGAATGTCAATAATGAGAGAGATCTTGTTACATTATTTCAAGGGCTTTACTGCAGACATCCAAAATGGGGAAATTCTCGCTTCTGAAAACTGCCCTGTACTTGAGAACATGAACTAAGAGACTGATGATTATATTCCAGGCTCTTGTGCTGTGGACTGCCATGTGTGCCCCAGTAATATTTGTCCTGAATTCTCATGGTGACTGAAGGGTATACATTAATACTGTACTTCCCAAGATCCCTGCCCCAACTGGGGCTCAGAAAACTTACCAGAAGGTCCTGTGCTTTTTCCCATTATGTAACAATGCTGCACTTTACACTGATCAGCCATAGCATTAAAACCAGCTGGCCTGTGTTAATCCACTTCATGCCACCAAAACAGCTCAGACCTGTTGAGGCATAGGCTCCATAAAATCTCTGTAGGTGTCCTGTGATATCTGGCACTAAGACATTAGCAACAGATCCTTTAAGTTGTGTAAGTTTCAAAGTAGGGCCCCCATGGTTTGTATTTGTCCAGCACATCCCACAGATGCTTATTGTATTAAGATTTGAGGAACTTTGAGGCCAACTCAACATCTTGGACTTTTATTTCCTCAACCCATTCCTGAACAATTCTTGCAGTGTGGCAGGGTGCATAATCCTCCTGAAAGAGGGCACTGCCATCAGGGAAGACCGTTGCCATCAAGGTGGTAGATGGTACATATCAAAGTGACATCCACATGAATGCCAGGAACCCAAGGTTTCCCACCAAAAAATTGCCTAGAACATCACACTGCTTCTTCTTGCTTGCCTTCTTCCCATAGTGCATCCTGGTACCATCTCTTCCCCAGGTAAATGATGTATACACACCCAGCCATCCACGTGTCACAGTATACGTGACTGATCAGATCAGGCCACCTTCTTTCATTGCTCCATGGTCCAGTTCTGAAGCTCAGGTGCCCATTGTACATGCTTTCGGTAGTACACAAGGGTCAGCATGGACATTTTGACCGCACTCTGGCTATATAGCCCCATACACCTCAATGTGTAATGCACTGTGTGTTCTGACACCTTTCTGTCATGTCCAACATTTGGATAATTTGTGTTACGTTAACACTCCTGTGTGATCAAACTAAATGGGTTAGTATTCTTTCCCCACACGCATCACTGACTTTTGGGTACGTATGGTCCTGTGGTCAGTTCCTTGGACCACTTGTCGTAGGTACTGACCACTGCACCCCACAAGACCTGCCATCTTGGAGATTCCCTAACCCACTTATCTAACCATCACAATTTGGCTCTTGTCAGAGTCACTTAAATTTCAAGACCCTACTGTTAACTTGCTTAATATATAATGGCGCCCCTGATAGGTGCCATTGTAATGAGATAATCAATGTTATTTACTTATCCTGTCGGTGGTTTTAATGTTATGGCTGACTGGTATATATTTTGCATGTAGTTTATAAAATGTGCACTTATCCCAACAGAGAGAATAACTGGAAAATAAGTTGGGAAAGGTATCTCGGTGTTTGTACTAAAGATGATACTGTATACAGCAATATTGTTTACAGGCCAATCTGGGGAGTGGAATGCATTAGAGATCCTATTCCACACCTCTAACTAAATGTATTCTGATGAGTAAAGGTGAAAAACTGGAGACCCACACAAGTCGTTATGGGACTGAGAACTGGAACCATGGGCCTGGGTCGGTAGATAACCAGACCAGATTGGATCACTACTTGGTTGTGCTACAGGTTGTCGTCTTTGTTTCTCTTGTCCAGTTCGAATAAGCAGGCATCGCCTGACCAGCCCTCATGGGGCCGCTGCCTGTTCACGCTTTAATCATGCATAGCATAGGCAGTGCTAATGTTTGCTTCAGCTGCAATAATAAATATCTGGCTGCTCATTTTAATGACTCGTCTCTCGGGGGAGATTTCAGATTTGTTTTGGTAATCATGTTACAAGTTATGTAATTGTAAATATGAATGTTACAATGGCAGACCTGTTCAGGCATCACAAAATTCACATGAGCGACACTGTTTCTGTAATTTATGTTTGTAAGTATTGGTACACGGCGGATGAAAATAAATCGTGCAGCATTTCCCTACAACGCTAGCCTTATTGCATATGATGTATTCATCATGTGTCTCATTCTCGTCACTGAATATTATGACCGATAGACAGATTAACAGGTATTGTAAATGAATGTGCTTGTGGTCTCATGGTCATAATTAAAAACCAGACTGCCAGTGAGAGATCATTTGACCAAGGCTGTTCAGGACCAGTTATAGCAGGTCTCACAGTCCCTGGTAAAATGAGCAAAATGCACCTATCCCCTGGCTCCAGTTACCTTCTGAGAGGAAGTTGATGCCTTCAGAGAGTCGACGGCCATTTCTGGCAGTGCTCTTGGTCTCCTGCACGTGGCTCTGGTACAGCACTGGGACAGGCTTGTAGGTGTCCCCAGCAAGCCCTGATGTTGAAGCCGAATCCCAAGGAGCGCTCCTGCAGGGCCAGAACCTGAAATCTGCGTTGAAGCCCATCCAGCCGTGGAAGGCGAGAGTGTTTAGGAAGCCATGCATGGGGTTAAGGATACCCTGGGAAACGTGGAATGTTGCATCATCATTTGTAATGCAGAGTAAAGCTGAAGATAAAAACTTCAAGATTTTTGTCCATAAAGATGCTGAAATATACTGCATATTCTCACCATGATGAACCATGTGATCAGAGTGGCATTCCTGATGTTCTTCAGGCTGCTGGCTGTGATGTCTTTCTGCATCTCCAGGTAAAAGAGCAGGCTGTCGTTCACAATGTTGGGAAGCCAGCTGATGGGAAGTTGGAATCTGTGTTATTACGTCATCGATTAACCCAGGGCATAACTACCTAGGGTGGTGGTTTGTAAACCCAGTTCATCTGAAGCTTTTCTATTGCTCCAGATGAACTTTTAATTAGACTCGTCAATTTATCTGACACTGATACTTCTGATTTGTCTTATCCTAATTATTTTGAGAGATTTGAGTTTCACTTTTTCTGGTAGGCACATTTTTGGGGGTCCTTAAATTGTTAGAAATCTTGCACATTGCATCATAAAAACTGATTAGTATCCTGATTATGCATAATTGCTTTATTAAAAGAAGCAGATGGTTACCTATTTTTATTCTCAATCATACTAGTGATGCTTTTCATATATTCTGCATCTTGCTAGTTAGCTGATACAAAACTATAGTGTCAAAACTGGTTTAATTAATAGATTAGAATGAATGCTTTGTGCATAGAGGTACATGGTGACACGCTGAACTTGAATGTGCTACAAGATGGTTTGATCCGAGTTGTGCAATCCATTTACACCTGTGCTGTACTTGAACTGCTCTGAGGGTTTGGTGACCTAATAGGTTGTGTGAGCTGATAATGCAGGACCATGCTGACTCATAAGAATAATTACATAACTGAAAGCAAATTTTTCCAATTTCAAACCTTGTGTTTACATTTATGTAGTTCCTTTACATTATCATTTGCATATCCAAAGGACAGAACTTATTTACATAGTTGCTTCTACAGAAATTATACTGCCAATTCTACAGCCGATTCCATTTATTTATTGGAATTGTAATCTTGTGACTGGTTTCAATATTTGTTAGAGACTGATATCTTTTAAAAAAATCATAATGTCATATATTCAGACCAGACATTCTTATTACAGCTATTACATTATTTCAGAAGGGACCAGTTCTTCTCTGATAACTTTTAGAAATAACATTCCATCATTCTTGATAATCTATCAGTTTTAAATGTCACATTTAAATAAATTATTAAGCAGTATAATTAAATTCATAAAACATTCTTGCCCAGTATAGGATATGACTATTTTAAGAATTGAAGAATTCAGGGCTCAATGGGATATTGTGTAATGTGATCTTAATTTTCTTTTAATGAAAGACTAACTTACCAAATGCAAAAAACCAACATGATCTTAAAGAAGCGCGTCTGGATCTCTCCTCCCAGTCGCCTCTCATTCTCTGTGTAGATACCTTGCCCACCTTTCAGTAACGAGGTAACTGCATTCACAGAGTAAATGCATTAAGATGCAATTTAACAATGTCAGATCCATGATATTGCACTCTAAACAGTGTAGATTTTTTTTAAAAAAAAAGTTTTTTGGGATGGGGGTGCGGGAAAGTTTTGTTGGGGCAACTTATACCCGCTGCCACAGTTCGGCTGAACAGCACAGGGTTGACGAGAACCACCAGCAGCAGAGGTGCGTAGGTTGTGATGTAATGGGGGACGGCGTGGAGCAGGCGATCCTCACAACTGCAGTGAGAGGAAACAAAGCAGTGCAGAGCAGCTCCACGTCCATGCGGGGATGGGTATGCATAGGCATCCTACCTGGAGACAGATGGGTAGTACAGCATGGCAACTCCTTCGATGCACAGCATTACCGCCAAGCCCCAGGTGATCATGTGATACAGCATGATGGTGCTGCCCCAAAGAGCAGAGGACAGCAGGCATCAGGAAGTATGCATGAGGCAATATGACTACCAAGTCAGCCTATACAGCATATATCGCACACAGTATATAAATTCATAAAACCGAGAGATTTAGCAGTCTGATTGGAAGTTCAAATCAAATCATGCACCTACTATTTCTGGATTCATGAAAAATATAAAATAAAAGAAGGCTTGGCTGAAATCTATTCTTTCATGCCTTCTAGACATTTCATCCCGATAAATGGCACACGAGTATTCATATAAAAAAAAAAAAACGTAAATCACGTAGGCTACTGTAATCTCAGGAATCAGAGGGAGCCTAAATGGGCGCATCAGTGTAGCAGTAGGGAAATGAGGAGACGACTCCTTGTTGAAGAGTGAAAAAGATCACTTTGTTTTTTGACACCACTGTCACTGCCTGATCTGCAACCGCATGTTTCACATATGCGAAAGATGCTGCAACAGTTCACAGTACATTCATGGCGCATTTTGTTTTTGAGGCATTAGTCTACATATGCATATTATTCTTTGGCTTGTTTTTTGTCTTCAGTCATCAGTAATGCTGTGCAATACATCATTGCAATTCAACATCTCTGTGACAATTTCATGCAGGTAAGAGTGTTTTTTACAGTATTAAAAAAATACCTTTGGGATTTCTAAATATCAGGGTATACTGTCATGGTGCCCAAGCCTAGATGCTCGCTGAAAATAGGTAAAATACTAATTCATAATATGATAGAACAGCACAAAGTGGACGCATAAAAATTCAACAGCAATGGCGTACAGTATATAATGCTACGATGCCGGTATTTTAGCACGCAAGGAATTTGATCCAAACCAATTAACTGAGAAATCAATTACTTAGACAGCAATGCCAATACACAGAGAGGTTTGGCTGACTGACAGATATAGATCTGAGATATTTGGGCCCCAAAAAGTGTGGACATTATTTTATTGAGGAGAACTAACACAGACTGAAGCTGAACCACAGACATACCTGATTCCAGCTGACCGTTTGACAACTAAGTAGACATCCACGGCATAACAGAAGGTCCACCAGAAGGAGGCACTATAGAACAGCTGGATCCACATCTTCCATTAACAAAAAATATAAATTTTAACTGCCTCATTATTGAATATATTGAAATGAAAACTAGGATTCAGACCAGGGCAAGGGCTAAGACAGGGACTCAGTCAAGGCTAAAGACAGTAGGACTTGGGCTAACTAGGACTGGGACGCATGCACAGATTATGACAAGGTTAAGACTCAGACACAGCCAAGAACTAAGTCTAGGATTGAAATAAGACTAGGACGTACCGCACTCCCGATACAGAACACCTTCGGCCAAATGTCAGTGTTTTCTGGCACAGAGATTCTGCTTATGAGTGTAGGCATGCCTATCCAAAGAGACGACCTGAAGATGATACCTGCGAAGAGGAGACAATAAGGAAACTGCAGAGCAAAACTGTGCATCATGCATGCCTCTATCATCAAGTGACACATACCTCCAGGTTAGCATCAATACCAAGAAGCTATGCAAGAAAAATGAATAAATACATCCCTTTTGGCAATCCAAAGCACAACATCTGAAACATCCCTTGGTTATTCTTAATCTAGCAAGAAGTAAAATCAACAAAACAGATCTTAGCTGTAGCAACAATACTTGAGAATTGATCTGAGGTCTCTCAACACCACACTAAAAACTGCAGCCATTCAGGAAACTGCTACTGTAATAACTTAAAGAATGTACAAAAAAACTAATTTAAGCCTCTGTGATACTTCAGGAATGCCATAATTATGCCAAGGAAGCCTCTTTATTGGCTTTTGATATGCAATGGAAATATAAAATGGGCAGCTATTAACGTTTTACAGGGATCCCCTTTGTTTTAATGTGCTCCAGATCCGTATGAAATTTATGCCCGCAGTTACCGGGTTCTTGGAAAACCATTGAAGTCTCTGGTTCCCCAAGGACAGTACTTAACGACATGCTTTTTTAATGCTCTACCTTCAAGCCAAAACAGCCATGAAAGAGCCAAAAAAGACACCACTTTAGACTGATTCTAGAATAAGAAAATCGTTAATAAATAATAAGAATGGGTGACATATTCTTTTCGGCACTTGATTCATTGGGATAAACCCTGAAGAATGAGAGCACCCCTACTACTTTAAACATGATACCTACTTACAGATATCAAAGATTGCCACAAATGCCTTGTTTTTTAAAAGCTGAGGTTTGACATTCAAAATAAACTTCCACAGTTGTGGCTAAAAAGTCTGCGTTTTGAGTTTTTAAGAATAAACATAAAAAACTAACAAAAATAAACATGTAACATAGAAAGGCGTCTTCAGGGCGGGTCGCAGGCATCCATTTGCAGAGCCTGATATTTACTTGAAGGAGGTCAGGCTTAGTACTACGCTCAAGGCCCCTCTGAGAGCCGACCACAAACCTGCCTGTGCACCCAGATTCACCGCATAGCAGACTGAGAAGAACCCCCTGACATTTGTCTGAAGCACATCTGGAAGAGCCCCAGACACCCATAAACTACCCGGCTGCAGGTCACACAGAATGCAATATGACAGTTCCAAGATCATGAATACTTATTAAGCAAGGGTTTAATAGTGAGCAATATAACATTTTAGTTTCTATAGTATTCAGTTTTATTATTATTAATGATAATAGTACTGAACTAATTTAACTCCACTGAAAGTTATTATGTTTCAAATATTTTCTGTAAATTCGTAATTGTACTTATTTGATGAACTCTGTAATAGAGTTGTGAAATTGAAATGTCCAATAATCCCGGCAGAAATCGATTAATGATATACATAATATAATTTGGATAATGTTAGAAGGATGGACAAACTATGATTATTTATTTATGTATGTTATGGTTCACTATGACAGAAAGTCTCTTACCTGCACATCCCAAGATATCGCACACACTGATTATAAAAATTATCCTTGACGACGAGGCCGGTTTAGATAGAGAATATTGATCATACCGCCTATAGCCTCTTCGTTTGGGCAAAACCTGCAGTATGGACAAAACGAGGCTGATGACAGAGCTACCGATGCAAATGGCACTGAAAAGCATAGAGTGGAAATTGATTATGAAATCGGTGGAGGAATCCCTGTTAGGGCAGCAGAAGTCCTCCAGCCGCGGAGATGCCATTATCTACACAGTCTCAGTAACTGAATGGGGATCCATTCATAAAGCTATAGCCTGGGTTCCTAGTGAAATCACGGGACAAATCATCATGTGCTTTTTTTAATCCCCTTCGTCCAGGCTCAACTGCCCTACATGTGCAGGGATCTCAGTGAGAACTCCGAGCACTGTAGAAAATAAAATTTAACCTGTAACTGTTTAGTTCTACACATACAGTATGGTAAATACAATCACATTAACTTTTAATGCAATGATAAACATGTCTATATTTTGTCCACCTTGGCAGTTCGGAGGAAAAGTTACTTAGTATCAGAAGCATGAACTTCTTCAGCATTTTCCTTTAGTATTCTGCCATCTGGTGGTATATATAAAATACTACATGACATTTCAAAATTAACAGTAAAGTTAAAATAACCATTATTATAAATACATTGGTATCATGACGCACTGGTTCAAATGTATTCATATATACAAAAAAAAACAATTTCCTAGAAGAAACTGCAGAAATACACTCACCTAAAGGATTATTAGAAACATCATACTAATACGGTGTTTGACCCCCTTTCGCCTTCAGAACTGCCTTAATTCTACGTGGCATTGATTCAACAAGGTGC
>JABFDZ020000001.1:37749975-37762697 GCA_019775955.2 Pollimyrus isidori
TTGAATCAGTCGGCCCATTCTCCTCTGACCTCTAGCATCAACAAGGCATTTTCACCCACAGGACTGCCACATACTGGGTGTTTTTCCCTTTTCACACCATTCTTTGTAAACCCTAGAAATGGTTGTTTATGAAAATCCCAGTAACTGAGCAGATTGTGAAATAGTCAGACCGGCCAGTCTGGCACCAACAACCATGCCACACTCAAAATTGCTTAAATCACCTTTCTTTCCCATTCTGACAATTATTTTGGAGTTCAGGAGATTGTCTTGACCAGGATCACACCCCTAAATGCATTGAAGCAACTGGCATGTGATTGGTTGATTATATAATTGCATTAATGACAAGTTGAACAGGTGTTCCTAATAATCCTTTAGGTGAGTGTATATGTTCCTTTGTCAAAGGAAATGGGCATATGTTCAAATATAACAAGATGCAGTATTTAGTCGTTACTTGCTTTGCTTTTATTAATTACTACAAATTAATATTAAGTACACAGATTTGCCTTTTTGTTACCTGGATTCCACAGCACGTTGGGAGTTTCTGGTGAGTTTTGTGTTTATAACAGGCAAACAGTAGCATGTATGGTAGAGACATGTAAACAGACACAAGGTGAACCCACACAGTTCCAGACAATTTGATTTACTGCATAATCATCCTCATTATGCTACCAAACAATAACCAAACAATTTAACAATAAAATATTTACTCATTCTGTTTCACACATGGAGCCATTATTTGCCATTTAATCCTTCAGGGAAATTCAAGTAATGAGTTACTGAAAGTTTTCTTCTGAAACTTTGCTTGATTTGATTGGTGGTAGAGCGACGGCTGAGGGCACCTCCATAAGCTGGTATTAGTGGTAACCAAGGTTACCATCGACTTTGTGTTAGGGGGGCGCTAACAGGCCCTTAAATAGCAAGGCACTGATGTGGTTATGAAGTATTAAGTTCTTGCTGATACAATAAGAATGGAAGAGAAGCTGTTTCTCACTCTGATGGGCCACAACTGAACTGTTGGGGCTTAATGCTTCAGTAACACATTCTGTCTGCGTGTAGTTTTAGAAATGAAGACGCTGCTTGAACGAGTCGCTTCTGACGAGCAGTCAGTCAGGTTAGTGCTGACTGTTAATAATGCCATTCGTTTTTACTGATAAATGTGCACGTGTAGAAATGTGATTAATCATGTGATCATTGCTGCCAGGAAGTGCTCTAAAGCACAATGCACTCATTGGCCTGCAGTCATTTTTATATTGGCTAGTAACTTGAATTTGAAACAGGGAGAATAATTGAATCAATTTAAATTCAAAGAAATTCAACACAACATCAGCAGTCAGACCACCTGCAGTTCAGAGTGGGCAGTACATTCGTAGCTAAGCTGGTTTGGCCCAAGCTGGTACTTGGAGAGGAGACCAACTCAGAAAGCTGGCTGCTGCTGGGTGAGGTGTTGGTGTGGCCAACAGGGAAACCCATCCTGTGCTCTGTGTGCATCCCAGTGCTCCAGTGCTGTGATGGTGGCACTATGGCCAACAGGGAAGCCCATCCTGTGGTCTGTGCGCATCCCAGTGCTGTGATGGGACACTGTACTCCAAAAAACGGTGCCATCACTTGGCTGAGCTGTAAAACCGGCTGTCCTGACTCTTTGAGGCCATAAAGGATCCCTGGCCATCTTTTGACAGAGTAAGGGTAATACCCTGATCCCCTGGCTAAACCTGCTCATTATAACCCTTTCAAATCAGACCTCCTAATCATCCCCTATATTTAAGTGGTAAATTCTCTCCTGCCCCTTTGCCACCTTAACTGCTGTGTGGTGAGTGTATTGGTACAGAATGGCTCACTTAGGTAGGTGTTACACAGTGGTGGTGGCTGAAATGAAGAAAGATTGTTAGATTGCTAGATTGTTCACCCCACAGCAGGAGACCCACATTGTAAATTGTCATTGCAAATAACTGCATCAGACTCACAGAACTGCAGGACTAAATAATAGCAGAAAACACCATGTTCTAAAGCATCAACAGAGTGAGTCTTTCTTCCGTCTCATCTACTGGAACGCAACAGAATTTGCATGAAGCAGCTGTATAGAATTTTTATTTTTTGAAAGAAAGTCGGACCATGCAAAACAGCTGAGATATGAATATGTACAAGCAAGCTCTACCATCCTATTATTGGTATTGTGCCTGTAAGTGTATGATACTACATCATATTGACTGATCCCTGTCTCTTCGGACTGTGCTATACTGTTTCGTCTTGTCCCTTTCAGAGAGTAATGGAGCTAAAAGCAGATGCAGTATATGCTATGTGGACAAGGCAGGATTTAAACTTGATTCAAAAACAAGGGGCCATGGCAGAAACATCACTGTACATCGTACAATTATCAACATCCCGGAACAATGTGGTGGCAACACAATAATGTATTTGGCCATCAGACAGAAAAACATCCTTCACCATCATGCAATCCTAGGTCCATACAACACTGCACACAATATCACCTTTCTGGAGACTCTCCTCAACACACTCATGCCTAATGACCAGGGGCCAGAGCAACCCATGTGCATTATCTTCTGGGACAATGTTAGTTTCCACCAGACTGCTGTGGCCAACGATTGGTTCACAGGTCACCTACTTTTCATGGCCCTCAATCTCCCCCATATTCTCCATCCTTGAATCCCAGGTCTGGACACAACACTCCAGGCGATACATCCCTCACTGCTTAGCTCAAGACAACATCGCATGGGATGTGGATGAAATCTTATAGTCAGACACACAAAGAAAGCAAGATTTTATTTCTATTTTTTTTGTCCTAGCACAAATGTTTTCGTTTTCATCTACTGTAGTTCTTGTTGTTTGGCATTAGAACACTTTGGGGGGAAAAAAGAAGCACCTTTATCCCCTTACTTGTATTAATAGTATGTTACGTTTAGAAAACACATCCATACTTCACATGATGATATATGATGTATGCGTGTTTGCTACGTGGACGACAGCACTTTCTTGCAAACCGTCAGGCCTTGTGCATAGGAAAAGCTAAAGCCATAAATGTTTTTCCATGCATGCTGTTTCGTGTACAAATTTAAAATGATGGTTTGACCAAAAAACAGAGTTTTACAAGAATTGATCGCTAGTCTAGTGTTAGGCTTTGTGGTTAGTATATAGAGCTTTGCAAAAATAGCTTATAGTTTCAAAGATACTGCCTAAGGAATCAGAAAAAACATTAATAAGTAATTCACATGGAAATATTCAGCTGTATTATTGAACACTGCATGTATACTATATATATGAATTTGTTTGAATTCAATTCCATTTTAATTCTACTTCCTTAAATTTGAATTGTAATTGTACATCCGGTTTTCAGTCGTAATTCAAATTCAGATCAAATTCACAAATTGAATTGGGATTTCAGGGCCATTCTCAACTGAAATCTAAATGGTACACAAACCTGCAATGAAGAGCTGACTGGGGCTCATTTTCCATCTTATGCTACAGCTCAAATGTATCACAAGCCAAGCAGTGTTTACAAAGCAGGGGTTCCCTCAGGAATTCCACTAATCCTGAATGGCATTTCATCTGGTAGCCACAAGGGGGCATAAAAACAACGCTGCAAAATCAACACTTCAATAATCAGATATGTACACTTAAGACAATGCCACTTCTGTATCAATTTGAAAACTACTAACGGGCTCATTTTTAGAAGATGAATAGGTTATAAATGTGTATTTAAACGTGGTCTAATATGAAACAGGTACTGAAGCCCAGAATGTTCAGTAAGTGTTCACAGCTTACATTTTTGGCTAAGGCAAGTAAAAACCAATCAACATGATTAGAAGATACTAAATATCTTCTAAATAGCAATTAAAATTTCCCATTTGCAAGACTATAGTAATTCTGTAATTTCATTGGGCTTTTTGCATACAGCTGGTAATCCTGCAATTACTCCCACTTATGCTACACCAAGGGAAATCAGAAATGTAGGCTATGCTATATGGTGGGTTTGGACTGAGCCCTGTGAGTGATAAAGTGACATGGAATAGGGTGGATTAAGATGGGCAGAGACCTCCATCACAAAGGCTGCTGTGCTCAGGAACATCACCTTGGCAACCAGCCGTGTAGTTTGCCTGGCCATGATGTCGTCAGGTTCTGATCACTGCAAGGCAGAGTGAGACTCCAGTAAGGTAACATATTGAAACTGAGGAGGTTTTAGGGATGTAGTTTAATGTTAAACTGACATTCATGACCAATCTTGAAAGTATTGAAGTCCTTGTCACACCCAGCACTAAACCTTAAACTACCATTCCAGTCCCAGTCCTTTACAAGGCAAAATTCAAGTGGATGATTTAAAAACAAAGTGTTTCCAGTTGAACGACTGTTACTTCAGAGTGCTACTATTATCTCTTTTGCGGTTTGATGGTACATATTAGTGTTGGATTGACATGCTATTTACACACTGGTTCACATCTACATATACTGTATTATACAATTTCCCCTATGAAATGAGATCATTTTGCAATTGGCAAATATGTATATAATTTGTCTTGTATTTAATCTGTTTATGGTTTGTATTTTGTGTATTCTCTGTATATTGTCTGTCAAACTTGAGAGGGACCATCGGCCAGAACCAAATTCCTTGTGCGACTTAACAAATTTAACCAATACATCTGATACTGAAGTTTCCATGCTGGTTGTTGGGAGAAGGTGGCCAGAGAAGACAAGCTCTAATTAAGACTTAAGTAAAGTTGCCCCAGCAAACCAGAGGCAAATCGATAACAGACCATCCCAAAATGTTACCTTAGTCCAGAGCGTTGTCAGGAATTTAATCTCTTAACTCAAGAAGCATCTTGTGTTACTCAAGTGACCTCCAACATGCATTCAGGACAAGCTGCAGGAAAGAAGCTCTCCTAAAGCACTTGACAATGATGCACTGTGCAGAAGTCAGGCATTAAAAAATGAAGTTAAGTCAGGCACAGGTCACATATTTTCTCTGAAAAGAAGGTATCATTTAAGCACTATAGAACTTTAAGAGGAAGATCCAAAACAAACCCAACAAACAAATAAAAAAGCATAACCAGTCTCACAGTTTGACTCTGGGATGAGTAACGTGAAAACAAGCAGCTTGACATGATGGGACACTCCACCGTTTCAAGGCTGCAAGCGCAACCCAATAGCTAGAAGCCTGACTTCCTCTGACAGCTACAGTATATAACTGGATAGACCCCTAAACCATGTAAGGTACTTTGGATGAAAGCGTTGGTAAGCAAATAAATAATGTGGAATAATCCTAAAAGCAGCAGAATGACCACAGCAGGGTCTGCATTTGTCAGATACCTGGCCATCTTGCCATGGACCTTCAAGGTCCCAGAATGGGAAAATGGCCCTTTTACCCTAGAAAGCAGCATGGGTAATTGCTTTGGTAATTTTAGATACATAGATTAGATAATTACCGCAAATGCACGTCACTACCCAGAAAGTCAATCCCTGTAAGTTCCCTCGGCTTACAGAGAACAGCCTTCACACTCCTGTGATTTCTTTCAGCCTTGTTCAGCAATCACATTCAAAATAACCTGTGAAACATATTTCATTCCCAACACTGAATCTAATGCCACATATGGTTGAAAAATACCCATCAAATTAGTATGATTTTGACTAGATAACATACAGATATAATTAAGTGTAAAGTAACCGCATGTAAAATCAAACCTTTTTTATCTAAGCCACACGTAAATAAAAATGTATTTATTTCTTGGATTTAGAGGAAATACTGTACATCATTTCAGAGTAAATCCATTGCTAAATGATTACTTTTTATGGCAATAAATAATGGCATGTTTTATGGTAATTAATAAAAATACATTGTTTTCTTTCAAGTCCTGAGTGTCAGACTCTGAGACAGAGATGGGGCTCCACATGAATGTATGTCTTTTCTTTGCCTTCACCGCAGGAAACGGAATTTGGCTGCTACAAGTTTCCCTCTACATCTCATGAGCCTGGAGGAGAGAATTCTAGAAGGGGATGCCGGTCAGGGTGTCCTTTCTCCAGTATACAACATATAAAAGGTAGAGAAGCAGATGGCCGTCAAGAAGGACACCAGAATCATCAGAACCTTCTGGAGCCATAGGCACTGGTCAAGCTTCTGCTCCAGCCTGGAATTACTGGCAATGGTCCGCATGAGCTGGGTAGAAATCACAGTTAAATCACTTCAATCACTGAGGTCAATTTGCCACATTGTCTCTTCTTTAATGTCTGGTTGAAGCAGAAACAAAAGCAGGTTTAATCGATAGCTCACCGTGCTGTGTAGGTCCGGCTGCCCATTAGTCCCAGAACCAAGAGAGGTGTTGTCGCTTAAAATGCCCAGAACAGGATTGTTTTTGTCAAAAGTGTGGCATCGTAACCTAAGACAAAATAGTATTTTCATTAGAGGGGGGAAACCTGAAAAGCGAAGTAGGCCTAGTAATAGTGAAAGCAAAGGCTGTCGGTGTCAGCCGGGGAATCGTTTAACAAACGGAGCAGTGCGTTTCTGATCACGCCCCTACACAGAGACCAATGATGGGAAGGAGGCAGGGCGTTAGAGGAAAGCGCTCTGAAGCAATGGCGACCTGAGAAATGACAAGCGGCCATGGGAATGTCACAAAGGCTGTGGTGTGAGCCGTCATGATGACAAAAGAATGACATGCTCGAACATCACCGAGTGACTGATGTCTGAGATCTTCCTCAGACAAGCTGCCTGCAGCACACAGTAGGCGTCCCCAGGGAGTAACAGCACCTTTAGAGTCTGTGACTGTGGATAATGCACAGCAACGCCACCAACTTGACACACACTATTGGTAGATAAGGTATATTTGTATATAGTTTAATCCATTGTTTGATATCACAGTGTTACTCATGGACATTTTATATATCACGATGTGATATCGTACAGCCCTAATGAAAAATGAAAAAAATACTGAGAAGGTTCTTCAGTAAAGTCTCACTCCTCCAGGGCTGGGGTTTAAATCCCACCTCTGCTGTGCGTGTGGCATTTGAATGTCCTCCCTAGGTCATGCAGGTGGGAACAGGTCCTGCTAACTGATGTCTCTAAATGGTCTGTAGTGTGTGAGTCCTGTGTGAGTGACTCTAAGCAACCCTGCCCCCACACCCCAACCAAGATAAGATGATGGACAGATAAAGTTGAGCGTAAGATCCCTAGTTTACCTATGTTCCATTATCTTGCTTCTTGGAACTTCTTTCCAGAACTGAGAAAGCTCTGGAGAAGTAGCTGCAGAGCTCAGCTCCATCTCTGCAGCCATGACCAAGAAGCGGTCCTGGGGAGATGCCTGGTAGCCTGCAGGGTGACAATGAGGCCAATCAGAGTGTAGCAGACTCACAGAGCCAACAGATGTCACAGCGAGAAAAGGCCCAAAGGAAACATCAGGCCGTAAAAAAAACAACTAATGAAAGGAGGGAAAGTGGACCTGGGATGCAATTGAAATGATGTTCAAAACCACATGCTAAATGATCATCTGCTGATGCTCATCTAAACGATGCTGGTCTCAAATGGTCAAACGCAGCTTCAGCCTTCAGAAATAGCTTTACTGTGGTTAGGCCATTTACTAACACTCACAATGCCTATTCACCGAGTGACGTATCATGCAGGACGGGTCAATATCGACCTGTGCTTTCATTACGTTTTATTAAATAACGCATTCATCAATGATCTGAGTCTTGGTTTCATTTTAAAATGCCACTGCTTACACATATTGAATATGCCACTGCTAACATTAACACTTGAATAGCGCTGTGCATGCCCGAGTTGTTGTTTTTTTTTGTTATGGGGTAGCGGTGTGAACTTTTGATCGAAATTTCCAAAAAAAGCTATAAGTTCGACTACATACATTAGAAATTGCTTGTATTCATGGATGGACATGCAAAAATACGGAGAAAGCATACTGCGTTGGTTTTGTTTGGTACAATCATTAAACATTCATTTACTATAAAAGTTCAGTCGAATGGAATTACAAATGACTGTTGCTAATCACTCCAGACATGCTCGCATGGATACAAGCAATTTTGTGAACATTGTTTGTTTGGAGAGAGAGACGAAAGGCTCCGAACACCTGGATAAAATGAAAAGTTTGGAAGAGGAGGAAGAGGACAGCAGTACTGCGTGCAGGAAACTGCGTTAGTGCGGCAAAAAATGATGCAACGGCAAACCCAGGTCCATCGCAAAAATCACGTTTATATTTCTCTTCCAACCGTTCTCAAGCAGGGGAACGGGCAGCTTTTTCTAACCTGGGTGCGTGAACAAGGGTAAGGAAGATAGTGACTTCTGCATGCAGAGAAATTGTGTGATAACTGCGCTTGGAGGGCTGCTGAGTGCAATGGGAAAGTGCCCTCACATATTCCTAAATTGCCTTTTTATACAATCTTTGATCATTTTAGGACAAGTTACCCAATTCTGGGCATGCAGAAATCAGCTTTACTGTGCTTTTATGGACTGTGAACAAACCCCTGTATTTGTATAGGAGTGAATGGGGCTGCTACAGTTGCAATGAAATGTTACAGAAACATGCACTTTTAGGTTATGAACAGCCATTATCAGGCGTTTCCAATGCTAATGCAGGGCTCCGCTGAGTGGCCTCATATGTGTGGAGGAGTAATGCTGCCATCTGGTCACCCCAAAAACGTTTTGCAGGTATGTTAGCAATGGATTTTGAAAATGACACAGAGACATGGCTTATTTAGAAATGCACATGCACTTATTAAAAAATATATATATATAAATGGGACATTTTTGACCCGTGAGCACGCTATGGTACTTTTCCATAAGCAGCCATAGGGAACTGCAAATTTTTTGATATGGGTGTCTATTTTTTATTATCGCCAAACTTTGTGAAAGTCACCAAGTTTCAGTCGAATATGAAAGTTTAACATATACATTGATGGTCATTATTGACCCATTACAGGTCAAAAATGATCAGAGACAATGTGAGTGTTAATGTTTCAAAAGACACAACTCTGTGGCAGATGAGGGACAATTATATTGTCACCCTTAAAATATGCATGTCAGATATTAGGAAGTGGAACTTTCCACAAAGGTTCCTCCATCTGCAGGCAAGTTCTGCTGTGAAACGGCATAGCTCACAGATGAGTGTACAAGGCTCACTGCTGCCTCCTACCTCCATGTAAAGATACTATGATGTCTACTGAGGCTCCTGGCTCACACGAGGAGTTGCTGGGCTTCACTCGGTATTTTTCTGGTGCCGTTGTCCGTACCTTCAGGAATGGAAATAAGAATTTATGAGTCTGTGAAAGTGTTTTGGAAAATGACAGGAGTCACACTCAGGGGCAGATTTCTCAGAATAAACAAAGATAATATTTTCAGATCAGGAATTAGCAGTCTGGACTCCTTCTCCAAAAAGCAACTTGACAGATACATGAATATTTGCAAGCCTAATGTATTTGGTAGGAGGGTCAATAACCAGATTTCAGCTAAAATGGATGATATTTATTGAAACCAATGTATGTGCACAGTACAGTGTAATTCAATACCTCAAATTTTGACATTGGTATATTGCGTGCTTCACTTGCTTAACTAGTTGTCATCGGCATACATGACAGAAAAACACAGAACTCGACAGACAGACAGACATACACCTTGAAAGCCACTGGATTTCTGGTCACATTGTTGAGGATGATCAGACATTTCTTCTCACTGTCCTTTGATCCAAAGCATAGCTCTTCTTCTGGACTGAGGATTAAAAAATCATATTACATAACTTTGATCAGGATGATTAATTAAACTTCCAAAATGCTTTAACAACTATGAAAATGATAACAGTGGTTCTCAACCCAGTCCTCTCAATGCCCCAGACAGTTTGCATTTTGTTCTCTACCAACATGAACCAAACAATCAAGAACACAATACCTGATACATGTGTTCCACGGAGTACATGTATTCCACGGAGTTACAGTTTCCTCTCCATTCAATATTCTCATCATTGTTGTCTACCGCCCTCCTGGTCCCCTAGGCCACTTTCTAGAGGAGCTACAGTAGATACTCTCCTCAGTCTCTTCCCCACCGACAGCTCCTCTCTCATTCTTCTTGGAGATTTCAATCTCCCCCACGACAAACTCCTCTCTTCTGGTCTCCTCCCTTTCCTCTACTCATTTTCTCTGACCTCTAACAACTGCTCCCCCACACACAAAGGAGGTAATGCTCTTGACCTGGTTTTCAGCCGCCCCTCTCCAGCCTCTTTAATCAATGCTACCCCTCTACACATTTCTGATCACTACCTAGTATCCTTCTCCATAACCCTACCCACCTTGCCCAACCCTGACTTTCAACCTTTCTCTCCAACTCGACCAAACCTCCACTCTGTCTCCCCTTCATCTGTTGCATCCACCACCCTGTCCTACCTTCCTGACCTCGACTCCTTTTCCTCTCTTGCACTGGAGCCTGCAACTAACACTCTGCTCTCATCACTTTCTGCTTCGATGGATCACCTTTGCCTGCTGTCTTTGAACCCCAGGAAAACCCGCTCTGCTCCCTGGCTTTCAGCTACACTGCACAGCAGCCGAAGGGAACTGAGGGTAGCAGAGAGGACATGGAAGAAATCTAAACTCGATGCAGATTTGTCTTCCTACCGTACTCTGCTATCCAAATTCTCCTCAGATGTGACTGCTGCTAAAACGGGCTTTTTACAAGGAAAAATTAGAGCGATCCTCACATGATCCCCACAAACTCCACAATATCTTTTCATCATTACTCAACCCTCCAACTACTCCGGCTCCATCCTCCCTGACTGCTGAAGATTTTGCAAACTTCTTTGATGAAAATATCAGTGAAATCTGTCAGACATTCTCTCCTTCCCCACCCACTAAACTACACACCCACGACCTCCCTTCCTCTTCACTGACACAGCTTTCCTGTCTCATGGCTGATGAGATCATGAAAGTAATCTCATCTTCTAACCCTACCACCTGTCCACTGGATCCAATCCCCTCCACTTTGCTCCAAACAATCTCTCAAGACCTTCTCCCCTTCATCTCCACTATCATTAATGCCTCCATAACTTCCGGTCATGTAAATGGCAAATGGACTGCATTTATATAGCGCTTTTCTACTCTTCCGAGTACTCAAAGCGCTTCACAATTTTTGCCTCACATTCACCCATCCACACATTCATCCACACACCGGTGGCGAAGGCTGCCATGCAAGGCGCCAACCTGCACACCGGGAGCAATTTGGGGTTCAGTGTCTTGCTCAAGGACACTTTGATGGGGTCAGGAGAAGGCGGGAGAACCGGCAACTCTCTGGTTGCTGAACGACAGCACTGCCCTCTGCACCAACAGCATTCAAAATAGCCAGGGTCTTTCCCATCTTGAAGAAGCCCACTCTTAATCCCTCAGACACTTGCAGCTACTGGCCGCTATCGCTCCTTTCCATTCTTTCAAAAATCCTAGAATGCACAGTCTACAACCAACTTTCTCTTTACCTGTCTCAGAACAACCTCCAGGATCCTAATCAGTCTGGCTTCAAAGCTGCTCACTCCACAGAGACTGCCCTTTTAGCTGTCACAGAGAAGCTGCATGCTGCTAGGTCAGCCAAACTGTCATCTGTCCTCATCCTTCTTGACCTGTCAGCAGCATTCGACACGGTCAACCACAAAACTCTCCTGTCTATCCTTAACAGTCTTAGCATTGGTGGCTTGGCTTGGCGATGGCTTGCATTGTACCTTGAAGGCCAATCATACCAAGTGTCATGGAGAGGTTTCACATCTACCCCACGCAGTTTCCTCACTGGTGTCCCTCAGGGTTCGGTTCTTGGCCCGCTCTTGTTCTCTCTTTACACCAAATCTCTTGGTGAGGTCATATCCTCTCTAGGCTTCTCTTACCACTGCTATGCAGATAACACTCAATTCATCCTCTCCTTCCCTCCTTCAGACACTCATATCTCCAGCAAGATATCTGCATGCCTAGGAGACATCTCATCTTGGATGACTGCTCACCAACTGAAACTCAACCCCAGTAAAACAGAACTCCTTTACATCCCGGCTGACTCATCCCCCCTCCTGGATCTTGCGATTACCATTGACAACTCCCTGATCTGTCCTTCAGGTACCGCTTGCAACCTTGGGGTTACCATGGACAATCGTCTGTCCTTTTCCTCACATATTGCTAGGGCTGGGCGATTTTGCCTAAAAAAAAAAAATCTTCGATTTTTAAAGAAATTCAATTTTTTTTTTCAGATATAGTGTCAAAAGTGCAACTTTATTGCTATGATTATCCTCAAGAGTTAAAATGAGTAAAATCCCAAAACAAAAAGTAAATGAGGGTGTCATTCAACAATTTCAAACTTTAACCCAGGTTTAAGCAAAAGTGCAGCAGCTTCAAGGGAGCTTAAATTTTCTGTTCAAGAAATCAGATAATTACAAATTTTGTAACATATAACATTACAATTAAAAAAAATGTTCTCGTCCAGCTGGACCACAGGTCCGTTGTAGCTGAGTAAAACTGCATCTCGTCCAGCTCACTGCGGATCTTTTCCCAAGTTGTATTGTACAGGTGAGGCAGCGCTACATCGGCGAAATACTTGCAACTGGGGACAACATACCTCGCATCTAATACTTTCATCATGTGATTAAAGCCTCGCTTTTCAACAGAATAATTTGGCAGCATGTTCCTACCCTCACCTATGGTCATGAGCTATGGGTAATGACCGAAAGAACGAGATCGCGAATACAGGCGGCCGAAAT
>JABFDZ020000001.1:37765187-37777325 GCA_019775955.2 Pollimyrus isidori
TGTCAATATTTTCAAAAAATAAGGTCCTTCAATTTGGCCCCCCCCCGGTATTTATTTGGCCCCCCCCCCCCCACACTCCACCCCGCCCCGGCCTAGACCATTCATTCCCTAGCCATGCTGACATGCAAAGCTACAAGCTGTCCCTCTTCTTTCCTCACACGCCTCATATCTGGGCATCCGTGGATAGCTTTACAGTTCCTGGAGTTTGGTAGCAAATAGACCATATGCTTGAAGCTTACTAAATAAAGCAAGTAATGATTCATTTCCCAAAAAGCACATGACATTTTCACACACACAAACTGACGCCAAAACAACCTGTTGGTCCCATATAAAACATTCAAAGAAATTCTTCCATGACAGGTCATACTCACGTCATATTTAACACCACTCTTAAACCAGATAAACACAAACACAACCACCCCAGATACCTGATATAAAGCAACTGTCCTTTGAAAGTAGTTGATGGTCTCCGGGGCCCCTTGGTCCGACCTGCCGTGTCTGTTCTGTCGGCCTCCTCGACTTTGAGACCATCTTCTGAAAAATTCACCTGGAAACATGAAATGCTGTATGACAACATAACACTACTAATTACGGGGCCATGTGCAATATCTCCATATGTGTCATGTGACTGTACCAGATGCCAGGAAAATTGCTTTGTAACTTAAGAGAAGGGAATTGGATTAACCAAAGAAGCCTACTCAGCATATACAGGAGGAATGCACTTCTTCCAAAGACAGGCAGAGAACAGAACAAGCAAAACTTTGAGAACTGCTGACATATGGCCCATCTTGGCTGTCCTGCACAATATGCTGTCCATAAGACCTGAGGTCAGAACTCAATACCCAGCAATGTCATGTGACAGGCCGAGACAAGGCGTCACCTCCCATCTTCCTTTTACCAAGCATATCAAGGGATGTGTCACAGGGCGAGGCAGCCCTCAGCTCACAAACCCAAACTGCCGGATTGACAGGCTGAGCAAGTAGCCAACACCTCCTGTTGGCCATACTGCTATAAAACAGGAACTTGGAGCTTATGTCAGGAGCACATTACTGAAGAAGAACACAGCTTAGGCATACGCAGCTGACAAATGAGTAAGCCAAGTGACTGCTGTCAGACTGGTATCACTGTGTAGAGCAAGTACTCTACAGCATCTCCTGCCATATAGTCAGGAAGTAATAAGGAAACACAGGGCTCTAAATCCACAGAATACTACAGAATGGTTGACAAGTAACAGTCTGGGTTACTGAGAGCAACTGCCTTTAAAATCAGCAGCTTCAGATACTAATTTACTACAAATATATATCAACTGAGCTCTTAATGCAAAAGCAGAAAGGGAAGTCTAAATGGTATGTAACTTATTCCCAGAAAAAGGCAAGCACTTAACATACTTTTAGAACTTAAAATGGGCACTTTGGACTAAACATGAACTAACTAATCCGTTTATAAGCATAACAAAAATGAATTAAGTACAGCGCACAGAGGACAATGTGTTGGATATGCAACAGAAAACAGAATGGTTACGGACAGTGGGTTCGCGGGGAGCTGTGACAGATTACACTGTGAATTTTATCCTCCTCATCTCCTCATTAATTGGGTCTCATTATCTCTAGGACTAGGAACATTAAGTCTTTTAGCACAGGACACATGTGAATTTGTCAATCACCATCAGCTTATATAGCCTGCATAGAAACGGCAGCTGTCCAGATTTAACCACTAATCACTGTGCTTCAGCAGTGACTGAAATCCATCTCTTGTTGTTTAAGATTAAATAATAAAAAAAAAAAATCCATCCTATACATTCTTCTGTTGTAATCTCTTCTGCACTCCCTTTTAAATATGAGTGAATTATCCACCTGTGGATAAAAATACCCATATTAAACAGCATTAGCCAAAGCTGGGACACATGCACCACTTAAATTCCCTATTGTTTGGCATCCAACATAGTCAGGGAACCTGGGAGGACCAGCAATCTCCACAGGAAGGGAAGCAGACAGCAACCATGCACTAAGAATCAAATACATATAATTATTAATGAATTTATTCAAGCCAAAGTTAGATGATGTAATCAAAGGTTACAATGTTGACAGCACGAGCACCCCTAGGTACGTTCTGATCAAAGATGCCTTCATTACAGGAATCTAACCTCTCCCCCCAGCTCCTAAAAATACCTTCTCCCACCAAACACGAACCAATCCTTACAGAAAGCTCCCAGGCATAACAATGCTGCTCCACAAATGCAGTAGAACATCTCATTAGATATAAATAATCTCAGGGTCCATGTCTGGAGGTCAAGGGGCCATTGAATCACTAACCAGCCAAAAGCAGATGTTCTTAGCAATAGTAATTGAACCAGGGTTAGGGTAAGTAGACAGACCTATTTCCACCATGGTGAACAGCAGAAATCATTAGCCGTAACAAAGGGACTATCTAGGGACGGATGTCAAGGAGAGTCTAAAGCACTGTCAAAACACATTCTACCCAATGAGGGGCTAACAGCTTTCATTCCAATCCAAGCATATTCTTCGCTGCACTTAAGGCCTTGAAATAAAAGAAAAATATAACCAGAGCAAGGTTAAAGGTTAAAGTTGCTCAAGCTTGATCGGTTCTCACTGTGCTGCATACAAGTCAGGAGAATAGAGTAACACAGTGATGAGAGGCTACACTTCCACTTGTTTAGAGGGGGAAAAAAACATCTTTGAGGCAGTAATTCACCTAAAGAATCAGGTTTTAGACTGTAAATTGTGGTCTAAACTTTGCAAAACGAAAGAATTGTGTGGTCTCTTAGCACATAATAGAAATATAGATTTTCAAGATCATCCTTACTAGCTCTCTTAACCTGCAAGTGAATGACAATATGAGGCCAAACAAAAACACAGGATGGGTCCTGGTACCTTCCTGGGCCTGTGTGACTGATCAGAGCTGAAGCTCAGCTCCAGCTGGTCCACGTCTCCATCCCTGCTTTCTTTTTCATCTTCGCCAATGATCGGTCCACCATTCTCACAGAGAGGACTTTGGAAATCATCATCAGGGAGTGGTGGGTAACTGTATTTGAAGGGGTCCTGGAAAACATCGAAAACATCCTGAGGACCTTCAAGAGATTCGAGTTCTACTGAGTTCGAGACCCGAGGTACCACTGTATATGGGTCAGCTATACAAGAGGTCTGAGTCAACACATTGATATGGGAGATTTCAAAACAATGACACAGCATATCAATTCAGGAAAATAATAATCCAAAAATATAATGACGTACAGTTCCTCCCATGTGTGGGGGAAGGTATTCGGCATCAATGTAAGTCTGGACATCATTCTTCGTCACAAACTTTAGCCTGTTGATGGCTTCTGGATCCAGCCACGTCTTCACAATCTTCCATGCCGCTGAGAGCAAAAGAGACTGTACAGTTACTCAAGGGAGTGGGTGGTCAAACCATAAACCCAGCACCGTTATCACCACTTACCCCTGATACAACTTTATACCGCAAGCCAGTGAGAGACTGGGCTGAACTGGAAGAATTTAAGTCTAGAGAGTAATGCAGATTTTCTCATGTCAAAATATTGTCTAGCACTGATAGGCTCAATCAGTGAATCTGAAGGATAGAGAGGAATAATATTCTGCACAAAGTTTTGTGTCCAACATGCAGATGGAAAAATTTAATCTAGAGCAGAGATATTTATTATGTTCAAGAAACAATGCTGGAAGTCTTTCACCTCAAGTCGTTAAATCCGAATGAAAACAATAAGGTTAATTAGCACAGCATCCACCTAGAATAAAGCCTCCTACAGCCAGTCATCCAGAAGCTTAGCCGAGTAGCCCTAGTGTAGTTTTACCCAACATGAACATCAGCAGATAATAATGTCACTTGGAGATCATAACAGTGACCTGTGTGCGCCATACTTCTTCCCATAGGCCAAAGACACAAATCACTACAACAGTGGTGTGTTTATGTGTCAACTGTTTATGTCCTTAAGCTGTGGCTTCTGATCAGCTAGAGGGCATAATTAAAACTAGGTTAGAGTTTACTGGAAATACTGGCTGTGTTATATTTTTCTTTTTTTGATGGCTCTATGCTCCTAATTTAGCTTTCACAGTTTCAAAATAATCTTTTAATTTTACTATAAGCCATAAGTGAGTGGCCATAATGCTCTAGAAATGCCCCGTTCGTCACCCCTCCCCCCCCTTCCCAGAATTACTCACCATTCATGATCCACGGCATCTCGTACATGATCATCTTAGCTAAAGGAAAAAAAGAATTCCATATATCATAAACCTTTACCTATCAAGGGACCACACTCCAAATGGCACCGAATGTCAGGAAATCCCTTAACACATCTGAGTAAATCAAATGAAAACAGCACAAAGTATTGTTAGGGAAATGAATGCATAACAAGGAAACATAACTCACATACTTACATAAAAACTTTGGATAATAGATTTTGAAGCAATTAATAATGTACTTCACAAACTCCATGTCCTAAATAAAAAAAAATAAGAAAAAGTCATTTTAGAACAAAAGGAAAAGACCCTTAAAGAAACAGATATCAGATATGGTTAAAAGTAGTACATAGACCCTTTAAGAGTAAACAACTGAAGTGACCCCGATAAGGAGTATCAAAGTCACACAGATCTCATACTGCTTTGGTTAATTATTTTCTAATTCTAGCAACCTTTTAATAAAGGATATGTGCACATATTTTCATTAAGGGCAAACAGAGGAGAAGATTTTTTTTCAGCATACACCATTCATCAGCTAAAATCAGATTCAAGGTCTGTGTTTCCTGGAATAAATTCTTGGTCGTTGGTATGTCATCACACAGCCTTAATCTCGATCTTGACAAAACAGTCAACTCAAAAGAGCCGTTATCAGCACTGGTGATCAACAGATCTCGAAGAAACCACTTTGCACCATATGTTAAAATGAGAGAAAATCCCTCACACTGCACACAGTTCAGAGCAAAAAGCATAATATTTTTTCCATGTTTCCAAGTGGAAATATGAGCATAGAATAGATGTGGAAAGGGCTGCACACAGAAGAGAATAAACAATTGTGAAATATTTACCTTCACATGTGCCACTGATGCAAGTTTAAACAAAATCAATAAATCAAATATTAAACTTGTCACCATCTGAAAATCACTTACCAAAAGAGACACCATTGCAAAAGCATGCAGAGCAGCTGCTAAACCATACTTTCTTGCGAGTTTAAAAGCTTTATTAACCCTTCAAACTATTGCTTTAGACTTTGTTTCTAGAATACATGACTAACCAAAAGCTGGCCTTTGACCAAACCATCATCACATTTGTTTCTCTCCTGCAAGAAGTGATACAGCCTGATTTATTACTGTGCTATCAAACTCTTGTCTAGGATGGGTGAAGGCATCCATGTGCATTACTCTGGAGAACTAAGAAGCTCCACAGTCTTTTATCAGGTAATTCTGATTCAAGATCCACGTGTGTCTGGAAGCACAGCAGGCAATCTAATACTTACTGACACAGGCTTAGAACATGCATATGATCCCCAAACTGAAGACAGGCACCTTAAAAATGCCTAGCTAAACCATGCAAAGCCAGTACAATATTGTGAATGCTAGGTGCAAAAGAACCTCTAGTTAAGACACCATTGGCTGGGGTGAATGGCCTTTCTGGAAAGTTGTGCAATGCAATGAAAGACTCTGATACTCTCAAACAGCCCCCTTTTCTAACTGGAATAAAAACACAGCCGTCTTTTTACCACACTTCAGATGGCCAATGGCCTAACATGCCTCTGAGTGTAACTAGAGCACTTTCTTCTATGGGAAAACAGTAAGGAAATGGGTGACGTACAGTAGGGAGGCACAACAAAAGTTAGGGACAGGATAATGCAGCAAGACCCACCGAGACTTACAGGAATTACTGATCCTCAAATACAAATTCATGCATCCAAGGTCAATCCCCTACTCTAGTTGCACAAACCGTACTTTGTATCTGAACATCCACTCAAATTCGCTTAACAAGTTCATATTAATGACAGGCTTCATCATATGCATTTCTAAAAACCATCTATAAAATTATGACTGTTATAAAGTTAAAACTAAATGAACAGGCAACAAAGGTGTTGACCTGTATTAGTCTGAGCATAATGAATGTAAAATTGTTTTATACCAGGCCGAAAAACAAGGAAAGATTTTAATATTTTACAGTAATTTCCATTTGTACCCAGCTGAGCCCAGGATAGAGGGGAGGCAGGGGGCTTACAATGTTGCTGATCCCAGATTCAGACATGTCGAAGACCACTGTCAAGAGCTTGCCAGGTTCCCGCCTGGCGTAGCGCTCCAGCCAGAAAGCCACATACTTCCTCTTGTCCAGGAAGGTCTTTACATCTTTGACATGAAGCTTCACCTTAAACCAAACTTGAAGCAAAAGGTGAGAATGAGTGTGAAGCACGGGAGCTAAAGACTGAAAGAAGCTGGCATTTGGTGTTCAATAGCACATAACAATTAATGCTGTGTACTACTGAAAACAACCCACAATGAGTGAAATGGGTGGCACTCTAGTGGCCCTTAATGTCTAGGCAAATGTCAATCTCATAGGGAAATACTGCAAGGCTGAGTTTACATAAATCAGCACATGGATAGGGACAAGATTAATATAGGAAAATTATTACTTGTGATGAATTTATACTGCAATACACTCAAGTAAAAGTTGCACAAAACAGGAGAAAACACCCCCCCTCCCTTTAATTAACTAGAAAGAAAGGTTACTCCGCTGCAGCCACATGAGAAACGTACACAGCTTATTTTCTTCTTTATCATAGCCATGTAGGTAAACAGCCCCAGTCTCGAACGTCCATTTTGGGACACAGCTCTCGTCGAGGTCTGTAAAATAAGTCAAAGGAGCTCAGGCTTGAGCACAGGGAAGCAGAACCCCAGGCCACCATAAAAGTCAGGAAGAACAGAGAAGTTAACTGTGATATGAACTGCAAACCGCACCACAAAAACAGAACTGCCCACTTTCACTATTCAGCCATATATATGTTCATGAGTATGACATGATTGGAGATGATGTTTACTCACCGTGTTAGTGCTATATGGATGGATGGAATTATAAAGGTAAATGTATATTTAGGGCTGCACGATTATGACATAATATCACATCGAGTAATATTGCAATATTAATCAAACCAAAAAGATTAAATCACCCGAAATCAACGACTGCCAAATGAAACTTATCGAACAATACAGTGTGTCTAAGTCGGTGATGTTACGAGTTAACAGACACAAAGCACTGACGACAAATTCAATATGATTAGTATGCACGCGCACATCGCGGTATCATTCGGCACTTACGTACATACGACATTAAACAGGAAAAACAAGGGGAAAACAAGTAGGCATAAAACACATCAAATGTATAGTTAAGAATAATGAATAAATTCATTATCACAGAGCTTTCGTTGCAATATGGAAAAAGATTAAAACACACACACACAAACTGGTGCTTAGAGACAAATCAGTAGCTGTGTAAGCGAAATAGTCTACCTAGTAAACAAGGAAGGGGGTTTATGTATACCCATCCCATTGAGTAACTAACAAGCTGTATGAACAGTAACGAATCCGGATTAATAAGTGTTTATAGTGTGATTTAAAAAATGATTACAAATACAGCCGATGTCAGTAAATTCATTGTAGCCTAATACCTAATAGTTGTTATATTTTTTCTTCTACAAGAAGCATCACACAAGTATATTAATATTTTGGCGCTATTGATATTTTTGAGTTTTTAATATTAGTCATATAACGGCAATAATAATAAAGTAAATTTCCGGTAATAATATATGTGATATCGGCACAACTGTCGCACTCACAAAGTTTGTAATATTATTTCAAAGTTTTTGCAGGCGACCCGCTGTAAAAGTTAGACCTGTACTACAAAGTTTGTTAGTTTTTGCACACGACTCGCTGTGAGCGTCAGACCAATCACCTCGGAAATTATTGTAGTTCGAACTACGGTGGTTCAAACTACCGTGGTATGACGGTTTTGGGAAACAGTCATACTGTGAAAGTTAGTTGGTTTAAACTAACATATTACGATTTATTGTTAACGCTGACGTCCGTCGTTGTTCGTGAAATGCCCCTGAACACGGAAAATCGAAAAGCCGTGGTGATTAAAAAAAAAAAAAAGTGTTTTTATACGGAATAAATGCACCGTTTCTGCAAAAAAAATAAATAAATAAAAATCTTCCCCTGCCAAACAGTATGCTGATCTCAAAGTATCTTATGGAAAAAAATGAGAAGTTTTTGTTGCAGCCTTTGAACAGCACTGGAACAATAGAGACCATTTTCAGCAAGCGCTGAACAGCAAATTCAATAAACTGCCAACAATCCATCTTTATTTTAAAGCAAGAAAGAGCTAAGAGCTACTAACTGACATTGTGTTGCCTTTCAAGTAGGGTGAACACCTAATGCACACCAGGAGCAACACTACAAACTTCAGCTTTTACAAACTACTTTAAAACTGAAAGCCTCCTGTGCTTGGCTAATTAGTTCAATTATTCTTGTGCTTTTACTGGTTTGTTTCCTTGATTAGAAGACTGGGATCCTGCTCTCTGACATTAATTAACAATAGTGACACATGCATGAATACAGGAGACTGACCAATCAGCACACAGAAATCATTTACTGAATAAGTGAAATCTAGGTCATTTTAATTGAAATGTAAGTTTACAAATCATGTCCTAGGTCATAGCATCCCCCCTGACAAGTATTAGGTCGTCAGTCTACTTTGGTGTAGTATACTAACAGATCTTTCACCAAGCCAAATGTACAGTATGTTCCTTAAATGGCATCAAAACACGCTATTTAAAAAAAACTTACCCTCAAATGGAATATATTCTCATGAAATTGTATTTTTTTTAAAAAGGCATTGCCATACTTTACAGTGATATAGCCTAGTGTGTACATACTGATATGTTTAAGATTTTTTTTTTTACTCTGAGGGGGGATTCTAGATCTCAGGGGATATATGTGTTTATGCAGGGCTTTCTGGCTGAAGACCATCATCCTACCATTCACTCCAAGCTCTTTCCTCCACTGAAAACTTTCATCAATCATTTTCAAGGTGTCTTCCACAATAAAATGTCGCCAGGTGAGGAAGCTCTTGGTATAGGAATCATCCTTCTCCAGCCTTTCCACGTCCCTGGGGTCATATTTTTCTGCAGACTCTGTATAAATTAAAAACGCAAACAAAAGCTTGCCCATGTTTTGCAGTTCAGGCTGTTGACTGTTTGCATGAAGGAAACCAAAGGCTTAAACATCAAATAAACACCCCCCTTTTTGGATTGAGTCTTAGATACAAACGCGTTTCCAAGAACTTCAATAAGATGCACTTCAATAATGTGTACACACGTATACCCAGAGCTAGCGGTCTAAAGCAGTTCTTCGTCTTAACACAAAGCGGGGAGAATTATACAGTAGCCCTTTGTTAAAACAATGGACACATTTTACAACAGCAGGGAAAAAGAAACTGCCCCACACCGCAGTTCTCCGGATCATGCGCAAGGCATGTCATGTCATGGTACAGCTGCACTGAGGCAGTTCTCCCACTATACAACAGGTCCTGTAAGAATCTCTTATTTATGCTGACATTTGAAGAAAATTAAAGCAAATTTCCCGTTGCTTGGCAGATGAAAGACACGGAAATGTACTGAATGAATGTAAGCCATGAAGTTCGAACCGTTTATATTTTGATACTGTGCTTTAATGTGTATATCGCAAGCACCTGTGGTGTCGGTGCCACAGCTGTATTGCTGAATTAATGTTATATAAATTCTGCCCGGTTAACAATATCAACAGCATTTTAAAAAAGTCAGCCAGATAGTGTATTAATCCATTACCATCGACATATTCGTTCCTGAATCGTTGTCTCGTCTCTTCTATCTTCTCAGTTTCCTGCTGAAGAAGTAAAACGGGTATAAAATAAATAAGTGGTCATGGGGGCTGACGAATTCTCCGTTAATTTGTTCTGGTTAGCTACCTGCTCTGAGTCCGGCAGTCCGCCATCCGCCATGTTCATGCCGAAGTGGGCTGAGGCGCAATGAAACCGCTTCCATGTGAAACTGCACCTCCCGGGCCGCCATTGTGGCTCCGCGAAAGCGAAACCTCATCCCGTGACTCGCATTCCTTAGACATCACTGATATATAGAAACTGCATAAACATGAACAGGGCTCGAGGGCTAAAAGAAAATATTCTCATTTATTTCTTCACGGATCCCCCGTCTTATCATTATAAGGGCAACATATCAACTTAATGGAAATGTTCAATCTTCAACCTGAGATACAGGCTAATTTTCTTTATATGACAAAAAAGAGGAACAGTATCACTGATAATGTAACTTTAGAATGATTACCTTATTACTTTTTATATTATTCAAGTTTTTCAAGATCCCCTTAAGAGGTGGCGTAGGGTTCACTGGTTAATATAAGTACTACACTGTATACTTGAAACAATCATGGATTGAACCATATCGCTACTCTGTATGTGTGGAGTCTGCATGTTCTCCTCATGTTGTGTGGGTTTATCTTGCTAAATTTAGTTTCTTTTTACTTCACTTGAGAAGCATCAGTCTTGGATCATTGTTGTTATGGAGAAACAGCTCTGGTTACCATAACAACAGTTAAGTATCTCAGCAAGCTCCTTCGTGAGTGTCCAGGGCCAGAGCTGAGCTATAAGTGGTGTTCTGTTTGGATTCCTGCTTGTAAAATCCATCCAACCACAGCAGAGCACATGACTGCTTTCTTGCAGTCATAAATAAATCTTCAGTATAACAAATTACAAAGTACAAGCAAGCTTAATTTGCCTTTGTATTTATTTTGCCTCTTAGATGCTCCCAGCCACGTTTGGGTCAACACCAGGAGGATAGGTGGACCTTATGCGAAAGGCAATGGATGACTCGAAGACTCCATGTTAGCTAATATTTACATACAACTGCAGATACCAGAAGCCCTGAGTTCAAAGTATGTGCTATGTATCTAAAGGTAAATTGTGCATTTTCCTGATCCACAGTGATTTTTTTTCAGTGTTGATAACTGTGGGCCAGAGCCTGGTAACTCAAAACACTCTCAATACACACAACCAATCATTTATTATTTCCAGCCAAAATCCACAAATTTATCTGACCTAATACAGGAAGGAGCCGGATTCCTCAGAGGCATATAGTCATTGCAAGTATAGATATAATTGTGTATCCATTATTACTCCAAAAATCTTGGTCATACCATTTGCCTCACTAGATATATTGTTACATTTAGTACTATAAAGTGAAGTTATTCATGCTGAATGTCATATATTTTCATGCCCATAATCTGTGTTGCTGCATTACCTCATATTACCTCAGAATGCCTGAAATAAATCTTCAGTATAACAAATTACAAAGTACAAGCAAGCTTATTTTGCCTTTGTATTTATCTTCTCTGGAATAAATTGGAAAAACTCTGATTTAACTTTTACTTTCATTTGTTTAGCTGACATATATGTTTTCATATGACCAGCATCTGTTTTTCTTCCATTTGACCTCTTCTGTTCATCCCATCCCAAGGTCCAGCCACTCAGAACAGCAGGAGTGAGGAAATTATGTTGTTTTCCTCTTCAAAGAGAAAGTCGGGTAAAGACGGCTGCAGCCGTCATGGTAAAACATTGCTAAAAAAGCAGGAGGGGGTGGGGGTGCTTAGCCATCTAGTGGTCACGAAGTGCTATTACAGTATTACGGCAAAGTTGTTGTAGTACATTGTAATGATATATTGACTTAAAATTCGAAGATTATCACTGCCTCTAAGACCACACTAATAAAAAATATTTATGCCAAATATCGGGTGTTAATTTGCTTACACCAGCATCCCCATCGTAAATATTGGGCTGTGTCATACACAAAGTCCAGTTATAGCTGTTGCCTTGGATATAGTGTTTTCTGTTTGGATTCCTGCTTGTAAAATCCATCCAACCACAGCAGAGCACATGACTGCTTTCTTGCAGCTTTTCAGATTCCAGCAACGGCAGTGTCTGTCCTTCTGATGCAGTCTGATTGGAGGTGAGCCCCCCCCCCCCCCCCCCCACCCCAACCCCCACGCGGTGAGAACCCGAGGGGTGGGGGGGGGGTAGCAGGGGAAAC
>JABFDZ020000001.1:37777335-37799506 GCA_019775955.2 Pollimyrus isidori
TTCACCCCACGGGTGTGTCTGTCCTTATGTTGCAGGCTTTTTGTTGGTGTTCCCCCCCCCCCCCATCCTACCCGAACCCCTACTGCTTCTTCCCACTGGTGTTGCCTTTGCTGTACCATGGAAAACAAACAACAAGGTCAGACAGGGATTGGGTGTCATGTGACGCTTTATCATTTTGATAAGAGCTATGTGTATGTTGGTGACGATTTAGGGAACATAATATTCTCTTTGTTGTTCACATGTGGGTCAATAACAATATTGCAGACTCTCTGGTCTGGTGTTTACTACCAGCTGCCTTGCGTAATCTTCTCGTGTCCCCCCCAACCCCACTTTAAAGACACTTAGACTGTGCCTCCTAGCTCTTGCAACACCCAGATATGTTTCATGTGCACAATCACACTATTGTCTGGACTGAGTAAAAGACCTTCAGATAATGTGATTAGGTGATTTAGTCTCTATGTTGTTCCATGTGTGTAGATACACCTCCCTGACCAGAGTCCCATCCTCTGTGTCCCCTGCCCTGTGCTGCCTAAGATAAGCTCCAGGTCTGAGGACCAAGACCCTGAAATGGATAGGCGGTTATAGATATACAGATAGATATCCTAATGAAATTCAGGAGTGAAGTTTTGGGTTTTTCACTGAAAATCTTTTGGGCAGAGGAAATGACAAGTGTGTTTATGGCCTTTTCTTTGTGAACTGAGGATTTATGGTGGCCATGTGTCTTGTCTTCAGAACTTCAGAAATTGTGAACAGATGTGGTTTCCTGTACTGTAAAAAGGACTGTAGGATTTACCCTAGTCCTTCTAAGACCAAAGAATCAATGAAAAGTAGTTACATAGAAGCAGGACTTATAGCCATTTTGAGGCTGATTAAATCTGTTTCCATTTACTGATAAAGTAAATGACCATCCAAGGCATAAGAAGATAACACATGCATTGTGTTTTCAGAAACACAGTATAATTCTATTAATCCCTGATTGCATAATTTCTTCCTATAATAATAGATATTTAAAATCTATATTTTCCATTTTGTCTGTTTGTATTTGTGTTAATCTTGAATTTTTCTGTCCAATAAAGCAGTATTTTATAAAATAGTGCAGGAATAATGTTTCTAAGTTCTTTATAATATTATCCAGTTTTACTCTCTTTCAGAATAAGAACGATGGTGCCTGAGAGTCTGTATATAAACACAGGTTCTGTATGTGATTTTCCAGGTCGTGTTCATTAGAAGAGCATATGCGCCATGCTGCTACAGACTTATTTTTGAAATGAGCATTTTCAGGTTCTAAGTCTTTTTTTGCTGTTAGGGTTTCCTCTCTGTTAGTTCATGGCAACACACTAAATGGTCTATTTTGGCAGGCGAGCTGTGAATTACAGAGCCAGATTTTGCAAAAATCTCCAAAATATAAAGGCCTTGTAGTCTCGTGCCACAAATCTCTAGTTTTGCTGTGAGACATAATCCTATACTGACAGCATCAACAAGGTAGCTTAGAATACAAATCGTGCATACAGTATACTGTATTGCCACAGCGAAGGCCTTAATGACTGCTTCAGATGTACTGTTGGATGCGTTCATGTCCATATTTGCTTGACACCGTTGATGCTATGGCCATCCTTATGGGGCAGATGTCAGACCTGTTTTCCTGCAATGTCCAACATGCATGGGGACACTTTAAGCCACATGTTATGCTTTCCGAAGCAATTATCCAGCTGTTCCACCCACCCCAGACCATTTCAGTCATGTCAGCACTCATATTTCAGATGCAATAGTTGTTCTGCGAACTTCAATGTTATCTAGAGAGTAAGTCCCACCTCTTTAAAGTATGATAAGATTTTCCGGGTTACAGTTCCATCATGGCTCGATTTTATGCTTCTCCTCTAAACTGACCCATTGTGACAGCTTTGAAGAGGGAATAACACATCCAGGCATTACCAGAGAAGCAGTGTCCATTCCCAGCTGTACCTTCGTAAGCAGCCGTAAGAGCAGCCATGCTGATCTATTACAGAAGTAAATAAAAGGAACAGTTTGTTAAGTACCTCTTTATTTCATTGTGAAAGTGGAGTCATTGACATTGGCTAGTATTAGGCCACATAATCTCTGGAAGCATTTTTCTTAATTTTTATTTATTTGTTTGTGAGTGGCGATTACAGGGAGGAGGGTGAGTTTTACAGATTATCTGTAGGGGTTTGTCTGGACTGACTTAATGGCTTCGTGTCGCAGGTTTTCAGGTTTGCCTCTTTTCCCCCAGTGTCCCTGGCACCTGTATTCAGGAAGCTGCCCGCTGGCGAATTTCCAGCTTTGATTTAGTGCATCCTGCTCTGTCGGGTATCAGAATTCACTGCCACTTCCTGTTTGTCTTTCTATATATATACACCTGTCTATTCCTTTGCATTACCCTGCTTTCCTTTCGGTGTAATGTTGACTCCCTTTGGCAGCTCTGTTATGCAGTTATACATTTAGTCATTCATAGTTCCCATTAGTGTACACAGTAACATTAAGTGAATTTCCAGATTATGCAGGGCTGGATAGCTGGCCTGCCTGGCCAGTGCTAACTGTAGACATTCATCACACTACTTCTGCTGAAGGCCTTTGTCTGCTTCTTAATGAGCTGATCATTTTCAAGGGCCAGTACGTCACTTTGGAGGAAGGTGTTCAGTAGTTATGGATCACATTATTGGCGCGGAACAGAATGAAATGAGCACCTCAAGATCATGCCCATTGGATGAAGAGGCCTATGGGCTCGGACTCTGCGAAGCATACAGTATATTCCAGATACAGTGAAGGCTTCCTTTAAAACAGCTCCAGAATAATGCCTGCACTAGTATTGATTTAAATTTAACCACTGTCAATGCTTAAATGTCAAGTAACCCTAAAATAATTTAGTTTTAATACAAAAAACCTTTAAAATAAAATTTTCTAGTTCCAGTGTGGTATTTTTTCAGTTAAAGGTGCAGACGACATTCAAAGTCTAAATATGGTTTCCAGTTCTCATGCTGTCATTGCCAAAGTCATTCACTTTGTCGCTCCAGTGTTTATCAGATGCTTGAAAGGAATGTTTGCAATTGCATAACGAGCAGCTGACAGACCAAAACAAAGGGGTGTGGAGCAGGAAGATCTGCAGAGGGGGAAGCTGGTGATGCTGATCACTAGAAGAGTCACAAGTCACATGTACACATGTATGTATCAAATGAATATAGCAGTTAAAAAGTCTATTCAAGAGCGAAAGTTAAAATCAAACTGCCATCATTTTGACTATCTGCACAATAAGGCATTTAGATTGCTAATTTAATTGTATATGCTTCATGCCTGAACTGTATTTAGCCCACAAACAAATACAGCAGTTTTGCACAAGTGAATTTTCCTACTTGGTTAATTTAATAACAAAATGGTAGTCCATGGTTTGAAATTGTTACATGTTCTCAGAAGTGAAATATATTTTACATTCTTTTGTATGAAAGTTTCCTTCCGTAAAGTACCTGAAAAGTCTTCCTTTTAAATCAGTCACTGAATTTCTCAGCCAGAGAAATCCTCAGAAATGTAAAGGCAGCACCATTTTAGGGAGCTCAGTCTGTTTTTTACATTACCTCTTCAAAAAATTTGAATAGTGCCACATAAAGGAAGAATGTCCTCAGATAATCGCAACACCTGTATGTAGAGCTGTAGTAGATTTGTCCTTTTTATGGATCTCCTTCCCAAAAATAACATCATCCATCCATTATTTTTGTTTGACCCATGCAGGGTCATGGGGTCGAGAGCCTGTTGTGGAAGCTACAGGTGCAAGACAGGGAATGACCCAGGATGCAGTGCAAACCCATTGCAGAAAACCAACACCATGATATGTCAAATGTGTTCTTCACCATTAAATGTCCCAGCAATAGAAGAGGGGTGATGCAGACACACATAGGACGTTATTCTGTATGTCTGCTTGGCAGGTTGGCACCCAGCTACAGCTCAGCTACTCTTTGCGAATGACCTCATGTCTGATTATCTTGTATGTGATCCAGTAGAAGATGTTGAAAATGAGGAAGGCCAGGGGAAATGCCGCCCTGGATATGGTGTCGATCCTCTTGGCCCGATCTACAAACTTTCTCCTCATGCTTTCTTTGTCTTTGGGTGTCTTTGCTAGGGCCAGTTGGTTTGATGGCGGTGTCTTCATTGCTGTACCATCCTTTATCTGGAGACAGTGGCCCATGCCATAAGTAGAAAAGCTGAGATGACTGTCCCCCATGTCATCATCCTGCTAGAACAAGAGGCATGATTGAGGCATTTCTCAACATCAAACGGGAGCTCTGATGTCACCACAGGCCTCCAAGGCTTAAACAGTTTTTTTGTTTTTTTTGTTTTTGTACTTTTTTTTATACATATTGTATTATTTGCACCAGTGTAAGCTAATAGGGATAAGTTCTGCCCGTTGTGAAATGACACTTGCAAAAAACAAGAATGACACAGCCCTGTCCAGCAAACTCCCTATAATGCACGGCCGGTTCGTTTTGCATCTGCACACTTATGAAGAGCCAGCTGTAGTGAAGAACCAGGGGATGGTAGCAAGAGCAAGATGATGTTCTTTCACATGGAATTACCTTTATTCTGAGAGAAAGCAACATTGTATTCCCTTTTTTATTGTTACCGACATAATGAATGTGTTCTGCTTTGTCCTTTTCTCATTGCGACACTCTCACATAGGGTTGCTCACAGTGAACTACACATGCTGCTGTGAAGGAACATGCCTGAGTCAATAATGACTGCCTTGTTGTCTCCTGGGAGCCTAAGACTTTGACTTGCCCGAGGAACTGACAGTGCCAGCAGAACCACTGTGGACTGCCAGCGGCTGGAAGTGGTAGGTGTCGGGCCCACTTCCCTACTCCTGGCTCCTCCTGTGCTCCAACAGGGCTTTGCTGTCATCCATGATGCTCAGGAGCCATTGGAAACCATACCAAATCAAACCAAATAATGGAGCTTGTTATGTGTTTGCCCAGCCCTACACTAATAAACCAGGCATCATCTATCAGGAAATCAGATGGCTGAGGACAGAAGGCAAAGTATTATACAGAAATGCACTTTATCTGAACTGCTTAGTAATCTATGCATCTACATAAAACAGGTAAAATGTAGGCCATATTAGACAAGGAACAAAACTAGAATAACCATCTTCTTGCAGTTGAAATATATCTCCAAATGATCAATCCAGGATCCACTTTCAAAAGCCCCACTCCCATAAATGCACACCAGCTGTGATATTTTGTCGAAGGGTCCAAGTCACTGCAAGACCCACCTTGTGACTGCGCCGCTGGGTTCGTCTCAAACGTAGGAACTCCTTCTGTTGCCGGGAGACAAAGTTAACCCCCGCATACTCCAAGAGAGCAGCGAACACAAATAGCAGACAGACAGCCATCCAAATGTCGATGGCCTTCACGTAGGACACCTGGTCAACGACAAGAGCAGCATTAGCTCAAAATATCATAGCCACATGTTCAGTACTTTAGCAGTATTCTTTGAATGGATAGCCACGTAACGATTATTTTAATAATATGGTGCGGTACTTATTAGTCATGAAAGCTCTCTCCCGAATCACTGCCACCAAAGTAATTCAGAAGAGTGCTTATGGGCGTGGTAGAATTAACGTGTTGTTTATAGCAGCAGAAAATAGTTATTCACTGAAGCAATTATGCAGGTTTTGAAATCCCTCACAAACCATTTAACACAGGCCTTATTACCATATTTTCAAAATAAGACCAAGTGTCTCTTGTGAAAAAGGTTTCCTCATTAAAAGACAAAGGAATATTGCCAGAACCTATTACAATTAATTAGAAACTGGTATTCTAAATAATATTTTGGGAGTCTGTTATTTTCAACAAGGAAGCACAATTTTCTCCTATTTATATTTAGTGTTACTTTGAAAACCTGAAATAAGTTCACAATAAAAGGTACCATTCTTTATGTTTCCTTGTAACTACCCAGTTTGTCAGTAATTCATGTGCTTCACATTATAAACAGGATGCTTAATATTTCACATTAATTAACTACTAATAAATACCAGACAAAATGCTCGTCTTCTGCCTTTGCCTCTCAGCACTGCGTCTTCTGATGTGTGATTTCATGTCAGATATGAAATAAACAATCTGACCTTAACTATAGTTCTTATCTAATGTATCTTTGGTGTACCGAGAGATGCCGATAAAGATCATATCATATTGGGCTCCCAACTCAGACCAATACAACGGTGCCCCTGGGTTTGTTTGAACATCAACAGCCTGTTGGATTAAGGCCATAAATATGTGATCTACATGCTCTGTGAAGAGTTATGAAATTGAACTTTGATCCATAAAAAGTGTATATGGCCCAAATCCTGAGCAAAATCATGACTGGATTCTAAACTGTACTGATGAAATCACCCAGACCAGTTGCGGCTTCCATGGGGAGCACTGGGGTACCTTGGGCAGGGAGGCACGAGAGCCGGAGCTCTGTGTGGTCATGGTGAGCACTGTGGTGATTCCCAGGGCCACCCGGGCTGGTGCAGCATCCATGTTGATCCAGAAGGACACCCAGGACAGGATGACGATGAGCAGGCTGGGTATGTACATCTGGATCAGGTAGTAGCCCATCTGCCTCTCCAAGTGGAACTTCACCTCAATGCAGGTGAACTTGCCTTAGTTGTAAAGTGAGCAGGAGAATCCTGTTTCAGTAAATGCTGTATACTGTAGACGCTTGATCGACAATACAATTTTTATCTTTCCATATAAATTCTTCTTAACTGCCAACTGTTCTTAAGCTTCCAGTTGTCTGACGGCGTTCTCCTTCATTACCTGTGTTGTAGTGCTTGGTGCAATACCCAAGCTCCTTCTCATCCCTCAGGATGAACTGCGGCAAGGTGAGACCCTCTGCCACCTGCAGGGGGCCCTCCTGGAGCCACTCGAAGATCAAGTCATTCATTGTGTAGCCGACTGGACAAACAGAATTGGACATAAGTTAAGATTTTAAAATATTAAGACTATTTCGACAGTCATGTTCAGCCTAGAAATGATTGGGTAAGAAATACACAAGAATAACAACATCACCTATATGTATAAAAATACCCCTCAGACCCATGTGTTGTTTATTATAATTGAATCGTTCAGCTCAGAACATTTTTTATGTTTTCTGCATTATTTCCAATAACTTTGGAAGTGCAAACAATCAATGGTGAGCCATAATAGAATACTATTTGCTTGGACCTCAACTGAAATTGGTGACTATTTTAAAAAATACTTTTAAAAATGACTAATGTTTTCAGTTGAAATAATGCCTCTGGCTGTGAATGGGGATTACATCCAGTGTGGCATTTGAACAGGAAAATGCAAAGGAACTGCAAATGATTCATAGTCAGTTGAATCAACATTTGTGTGCTCGCTGTGATGGGAGCAATTTATCTTTCTTGTTTGTCTTGATCCATAAGTGGCTCACAAAGTGCTTATTGTCGTACCTCATCTCTCCAACCCAATTGACATGAAAGAATGAATGATGACTGTGATAATTAAGGGGCTCTTCTAAAAGCGAGCCATTTGTTTTTGGCCTTTGATCCATTTAAGATGGAATATAACAAAATGTGGCCATGTTGTGCTCTAAACTTTCCCCCTTGGAATTTCAGACATTACTCAAGTCATTTGATTTATAAAGCCCATTTAAAAACACCAAATGGTTAAGAAAGTGTTGTACAACACAATAAATAGACACCATACATAAAATCTCCATCCACCATTTATCCTGGTCAGAAGCCTATTACACTGACTATGAGCACACAGCAGGGAGTAACCCAGGATGGGGCACAGACTTATTGCTGGGCACACTAACACCATTAACTCATACTGTACATACACACATATAGTTAATTTAGGTCAAATTAGCCTCGGCATGTTCTTGGTCTGTAGTGGGGGGAACCAGAATACCCAGAGAAAAGCCCATAACAATACATGCAAACTCCATATACATGGATCCCAGTGCTAACCATTGCACCACAGTGCCATCTTGCTATGCTATTTATAGGAGTAAATCCAATATTAGCAATATGTACAAGGAATACAACACTTACAGCTTTCCAACTGCATGGTACATGTTTGCACATCCATTGGGAAGTTCTTCAAGTCCATCGGACAAGACAGGGTTAACGTGAGGCTGAAAGACAATAATGTAGGAGAAAAAAAATTATATATATACACACACACATACACAGTGATACCTCAGTTCTCAAACTCATTAGAACGCAAATTTCTTAAAAGTCAAACAAACCAGTTTGACCTAGAACTCGATCTGAATATCAGAAGTTGAACCATGAACGCTGACCTTGCACGTGCCAAGAAAAGAGTCAGACTACAATGGAATTCTTACTGGAATGCCTTCTTCACAGACTGGATGATTAACCAAAGAAAGCAGCGCAACATTACAGTAACTAACAATAAATAAACCACTAACTTACGTGTACTATTAGAGCATTTATGTAATTTATTAAAACTTTATTTTACCTGGTAAATTAACTGAAAACCAGTTCTCACTGCCTTACGTGATATTCGGGAGAAATAGTAGATTATGCATTGGAACTGCCTGAGATACAAACGTCATGCGTGTAACTAAACTCTTCAGCCAGTAAGGGCAAAGATGCGTCGTCACGGAGGCAGTTCCAGTCTGTGCAGCTGGGTGAGAGGTCGCAATGCATCTAACCGTAATGTATTGCGTCAGGATCAGAATGCGTTGCTTTAGGCCAGGACTGTAAGCAAGTCAAACTCACCCAATGACCAGAGTGCGGAAACAAACTGAAACGTGGACTTAATACAGAGGACTAATGACAACAACCAGAAACAGAGGATCACATGGGGATCCCACACGAGGTTAACGAGGTGGGCGTGGCACACGGAAGGATTGGACGATCGGGGCTGGACAGGGGTAATGTTGGGATAAGATCTTTATTGTTTTGGAAGCCATTAAGAAAAAAATGCTCTTCTTGTTTTATCCTGTTCATGTTGTGTTTAAATGCTAAAAAAAAACATATTTTGGTGTGATTTTGGGGGGCCGGGAACCAATTAATTGGTTTTCCATTATGTCTTATGAGAAAAATTAGATCAGAACTCAAACTTTTTAGGATTTGATCTGGAGTCCGGAACGGATTGATTTACGAGAACTGAGGTACCACTGCACATGTGTTGCAGAGCATGTGAGCAGAGTGGAGCGGAGTGGGCAAAATTAGGTCAGAGTGCCATCCCCAAACTGTTCCCACAAAGTTAGCACCATGAAATTGCCCAAAATGGCTTTGAACACTGCAGCATTAAGAATTCCTTTCAGTGGAAGTAAGGGACCAAACCCAGCCCTAGAAAAACAACCCCACACCATAATCCGCCCCCTTCACCAAACTTTACACAATGCAGTCAAGCAAGTACCATTCTCCTGCAACCACCAAACCTAGACTTGTCCATCAGATTACCAGACTGAGAAGTGCGATTCATCACTCCAGAGAACACATCTTTTCTGCTCTAGAAGTCAGTGGCGGTGTGCTTTACGTTATACTTGGTAATGATAATAACTGATACTTCATTAATCCCCATGGGGAAACTGCCTTTATGCTTCCCTCAACTTGCCCTTTGTAGAGTAAGTTGTGTGTGATGGGCAGCCACCTGTAGCAGCACCCGGGGACCTGAGGGTTAAGGGTCTTGCCCAGGTAGTCATAGTCATGCTGAGGCTGAACCAGTGACCTTCTGATTACCGGCACACAGGCTTAGTCTGCTGAGCCACATGCTGCCACCCATGTAATATAAGGCTTGGATGCAGCTGCTCAGCCATGGAAACCCATTCCATGAAGTTCTCTACGCACTGTTCTTGAGCTAATCTGAAGGCCACATGAAGTTCCGAGGTCTGTAGCTATTGACTCTACAGACAGTTCATGACTTCTGCACACTGTGCACCTCAGCATGTGTTGTCCCCGCTCTGTGATTTTACATGGCCTACCACTTCATGGCTGAGTTGCTTTGTTAAAATACTCGAACAGTTGATTGTGGAATGTTTCGTACTGAGGAAATTTAGTTTGCACAGTGTTTTCACTCTGAAAGAAAATTTCCCAAATACAAATGAGATTCCACTTTGTATTGGACTTGGGTACTAATACATTAATAGGAAGAACAGATTCGCAATGTGATATCATACATTCCGGTAGGACTGAACCTACTGTATATACTCCATATCAGGGCGACATGGTGGCTGCGTGAGTAGCAGTCTCACCTCGAGCTAGGGGTGATTCTAGGATATTTTTTAAGGTGAGAAGCATAAGATGGGCCATAATTCATACAGAGGAGCCAACCGTACCATTAGCCGATGACATGTTTTGAGTTAGTGAGTGATAGGAAAAGGGATACTCTGGGGACCAATCACCTTTCATCCATGGGGCCATTAGCCCTGTGGCCCGGCCCCTGCAGCTGGAGATGCGTCAGGCTGTTATACAGAGAGGTGAACACAATTACTGAAACACAGTTAATTGTTTTTGACTTGTTTTCAAAGAGTGGGAAACTAAACTAAACTAAATACTAGCACCCTTTTGTTACTTTTTAAACAAAAATTCACAACGCACTAGTTGCATGATTCCCTTAAAGGGAGATGTGATTTTTCACTTATGAACATCATTTCCATTTGACTCTGATCTGTTTTGTCTCTGTAAATGAAGAACTACACAGACTGACTTCATCTGTATAATTAACTGCCTGCTGTTTGGAGATGCTCTGCAATCACGCTGGTAGATTACGGTTCAGCTTTGAGCTATGCTAAGTCACTTGCCGTCGTCTATGGCACCCCCACCCCCCCCATGGCTACCTTAGCTACCAGCTGTCATATCTATTTATCACACACTCAAGAAGATCTCCAAGGCAACATCCTGGAAGGTCATCCAACCAGTATGACATGGAGCAGAACATGACGTGACATCATTCATCAATTTTCCATAGCTGGTTAGATTATCATAAGTCTGAGGTTGTTCCTGGGAACTATGCTCACAGGCGCAGGATGTATTAGAGAAAAACATGATAACTCCACACATATGAACAACACGGGTTGCAATTGAGTCTTAAACCCTAGAGGGGGGAGAACAATCCACAAAGCCTCTGCATTGCCCATGGCCTGATAGGTACTGTTTTATTATTATTTTAATATTGTGGATCTTGATTTTATTTATTATATGTCAAACATTAATCTTCACAAATCAGTCTGCTGCCTCTATTGGGAATGCACCATCAGGGCCAATCTCTCTGAAATACATACTAAACATGCAATTGTTCTTTTCTCCATGGCAACCCTGTCAAATGTCGTGATAAGAAGCTCACTCCTTGTATTAATTTCCATTCCTGGAAGCTATGTATTTTCACACAGTTCAGCAGACCAAGTCTCTTACTGGGCAAGTCATGAGTTCTAGATAATTAGAGTAAGAACATCTGCTCAAGGAAAAAAAATATATTAACCCAAAAAAAGTCTTTAAACTTGCATTCATCAGGACGTATTCCTGTTGTGCATTGATATGAGTGGTTTGTGTGCTCAGATGCTGCTCATACGAGACCTATTGATCAAAACGATCATCACATGAGCATTGGAGACACCCAGTACTGTTCCATGTTGCTTGTTTTGATTCATTAGCCACTGACTCTTGTATTCTCAGGATTACCATAACACCTGGGAGTCTCCGAGACAATCCTTATGTCAAAATATTATTGTTATTGATATTTTCAGGCAAAGAAGGGCATTCATCAGTGTCCAGGTGTGGAAGGGATTAGTGCGAATTGTATTAATGTGAAGTTAATAATTTGAAATTAATAATTAAGTATTACAGTAAAATCCCATTATAACGGACTTCAAGGGACCTTCAAGGGACAGATTGTTATATCCAGAGTTGCTGTATGCTCAGGATACAACTACAGGACACCATTTACTCATGCCACACCCCAGCAGACACACTTGTGGTACAAATTTACCTGACCAGATGCATGACTATTAATAATCCCGACCACGTATCGCTGGATATCACCAGCACACCGTGCGCCTTGTTGGCGGAGCCGGTATGTCCGTTATTACCCAACAAAACTATACCCAAAAGCGACCCAGGAACCAGATTGTTCGTCTGTTATAAGCAAAATTCCATTATATGCGAGTCCGCTGTATCCGATGCTTTTTCTACTTGTTCGTAAAGGCGCATGGCTGGGACCAGCGGACCTCGTCCATTATAGATGATATTCCATTATAAGCAAGTCCACACGTTACCGAACCTAAAAATATTAACCTATTTAAAAAATGCCGAAAATGTTAGCCTGGGTCAGCATCCCTCTGTGCAACAGTAGATCAGTACCAACACCAATAAAGACTCACCGGATGCTGTACAGCACATTTCCATCCTTGAAGATTCTCAGCAGCTTGTTGTCTGTAGTGACATCATGGAAGTTGGCTCCTTTCTCATTGGCAAAGAACAGGTCGGGTTTCCAGATGGAGTCCAGCATGGAAGGATCCAGGTCCAGAGAATCGTCTGGGTACTCGCTGTAGGTCAGGCGCGGGTCGTTCCACTGCTGCCGCAGGAAGATGTTGACCCTGTAGTCCTAGGGGAGGTGGCAAAGGTCAGTATGATGTGAGCCACCTCACACAAAGGTCTGGTGAGATGAGAACCTGCTGTATATTTTTTAAGTTTGCAGAACTTGCAAAGGTCATAGGTAGTCAAAGAAAATGTTTAAAGCTATTTATCTGAGTAGTAAGTATTAATTTGTTGAAAAAGAAGACACAATTCAGCATTAGAACGTATATAAATTAAAAGTAACAAAATAAAAATGGTAACACTTTATTTGAGGGGACACACATACTTAGCGGCACCTCAGTTAAAACTGAAGTACCAATCATGAACAAAAATATTTGTTACCTAATATGAAAGATGTGATGATTCATTAATGGGAAATGTGAGATCAGTATTTTACATGAGCTATTCATTATTTGTTCCTGCGGAACTTCCTTCAGTAGTTCATAAAGGTTTACAGAATTAGATATAATAACAAAAATAATACTTGCTTGAGATAAAAGAAGTGACAATTCATTAATGATAAACAAACATGAGATCAGTATGTAACACTTAATTAATACCCAAGTAGTACATTAATACTACATCATTTGTGTTCCCTCAAGTAAAGTGTTATAATAAAAACTAACAAGAATTTCTTATCATCCTGAAAAATAACTGATACCTTGCTGGATGGCTTAGACAGCACTGCTTCAGTTCCCAAACCTCTCCCCAGGGACATCCCAATCATTACATGTACACTTTTAATTTCACTACTAGCTCACTTCAGTAATTAGCTTACTTAGTTAAAAAACTCAATGAGGTATTGATTAGCCAAACACAAGTGGCATGGGTATATTGGATGGTTGCTCCAAATACTAGGGGGATTTTATGAGAGGGCTTGAAATTACTAAATTGACCCACATTGACAGACATAACATCATAGTTTCATATGAAGATCATTTAAACATTTTATTTGACTACCTACGACTTTTGCAGAGTATTATAGATGACAGTATTACAGACTAGCTAATAAAAGGCAGGTTTCCAAAATTAACAATAATAAAAAAAAAATTAGTAGATTACAGAAAAAACAATTATTTATTCTTAACAACAGGGAAAAAAATATTTTTAGTGAACAGCATTTGAGAAATAATGATCCAAAATAATGAACTACGTGAGAATAATTAACTAGGTTTTTATATCAGTGAATTCTCACAACATTTTTTCATTCATATTCAGCAATTTGTTTACAACATATGCAAATTATTATAACAGCATTTCATACCTTCTGCTATTTACACACAACACTGACAAACAGACAACATTTAACTGAGAGTTTTTTCAGTCTTGCATTATTGGAACTGGTCATGGAGGAGTTGTCCCTTGATCTCATAGCCATCTTTAGTATTAGTATTTATATACTATAAATATCAGCCTTCTTATCTGGATGTGCAATCAAAGCACAAAGTTGGCCAGAATTCTCAGCCCTTTTGAATGAAACAATGTATTTCTATCACAGAGCAGGAGAGAGTTCGATCCGCTTTGGCTCTGAGGTTTGTGCAGCACTGGCTTGGCAGCAAGACCAATTCACCAGTGCTGTTTCTGTTACGGAGGCAAAGCTGTTGATAAACAATATCGGCCGCCCAAACAAATCAGACGGCCGGGTCATGGGGGACGACACCAGTCACAGCACTAGGATGCCGTGCTGGGGTGGGCATTTGGGTACTTTGGGTGGGCAGCAGGGTTCGAACTGTGTTAGCAGTCTTGGGTAGAATTAATCTGGGGTGTGGTGATGCTATAAAGTGTTGATATTGGGGGGGCAGGGAGGGGTCGGTGGGAGTCAAAGTTGTCACCTGGTACTGGTTTGAGTGGGTCCTCTTGTGTGTGTGAGTCTCCTTATGGTGCCAACTCTCTCGGGAAATATGATGCAGGGAACGTTAATAGGCAGCATGGCTGACAAATTACACACACAGGCCTTTCTGTCTGACATCCCAGGAGGGACGGGATGGAGGCGTGCCGCCACTTACCATGGTAGTCTCAGTTACAGAGCCAAAGCTGTTGATGAAGATATTGCACGTGACATTTACTGGGGGACCTGGAGGAGGTACTGAGAATGAGCTTCAGGAAGGCAAAGCTGGAGCAGCAAAGGTGACAGCTGCCAGATGTCAGCTGGCTGAGCACTAACGGTGCTGTATGCCGTTCACTCCCATCTGAAATTTTTCATAGACTGAACAAGAGTTAATGTACTTGTGCTCTCAAGCCATCGCGAGGCATGCTTACTCATAATCATTCAGAAACAAGCAAACGTAGTTACATGCTGAATACCACACAAAGTATTTCTGTGCAGCTCAGTTGTCTGTTTAGGTATCTAGCCATGGAGCAAAATTGTAAGACAAAGGAGATTTGCTGTTGAAACTGGTGAGGTTTGGTCTATTTTTATTATAATTGCACAATACACTGTTTGCTTTTTCCCCTATACCAAATTTAAAGGTTTCAAACAGTGATTGATTATCATTCAGCATACATCATGCTGTAGTTTTGTTATAAACTTGCAATTAACTAATTAAAAAGGTAATAATTAAGCTATTTTCAGAATCCTGTCACACAGAATTTCCTGTAATTAAATTACACGTGGAAGGCGGGAAACCTTACAAATAAAGCCACATGAATTATTTAGCTTGCAATGATGACTCAAGCATATGATTTTAAAGATACCTCCATCAGCCTAGAGATCATCTGCTAGTACTTTGTCTGAACCAGCTAGACCAGCACCATATTCCAGAACAGGGTTCTTCAATTCTGGACCTCGATTCCAAATCCAGGCCGTGTTTTCAGTTCTCCCAGGTAGTTGTTTAATAATTACTGATTCTGATTGGTCAGAGGTTTCACACCTGACTGATAGGTAAAGGAAGGCTGGAAAACCATCAGTGCTTGGACCTCGAGGACCGTGAGTTGAAGAACCCTGTTCTAGAACATGCTAAATGACTGTGTCATTTCAGGATCGACTACAAGCATGTTTCACACGTCTTACAGGAACCAGTTTCCCATTGAAATAATGAATTTTATTACTTTGCGATTGAGTCTTTATTTGATATCTTCCGTATCTTCTGCTCTGTAACAAACTTATTGGAAAATTAAAGCAAATGTAATTGTGAAATTAACTCTTCTTCAGTAACAGATGAAGAATTTTAAATCTTAATGAGTTATTGCAACACACTGATTGCTTGATATGCAGTTGCACTTTTTAATTTTTATTAGAGTAATACTAAACAACAAAATATTCAAAGCATTATATAGTATATGTACACATATACATAATGTAATTAACCTGTTATTCGTTATATTACATTTGATCACTAATAAATTCAAAAGGAACAAGTTACCATAGCTGCATTATTACATCTTATTAAATCTTATGTCTACACTTATATCCAAGAAAAATACACCACCGAGCGGAATCACGAGTGTTAATATGGCAAGAAAGGACAAAACAGCGTGTTTCTGTTGTACTGCTGCACTGTGCCACATTCACCACACTTAAGATGAAGTCATTTGCCGGTGGTGACTGTCACAGCCACAGCTTCCTGTCCAGCAGCTGGCCGGTCCGGCTTCATTGCAGGTATGACAGCTGGATCAGCCCTCTGAATACAGGACTGTCTGCCACCATTAATGACCACAAAGACCAGAAGCTGGTATTGTGATTAAAGAGTGATGTGGTCTGAATTTGGGACCATAATGTTTAAACCTACATGTACTCAACCAAAATCTGTTTCTTTCAATTTCCAGCTCAAAATAAACCTTTTTGTGCCCATGCATTTTAATGACAAGTTTAATCTTAAACTGAAGATAATTTTGTTATTTTGTTAAGAAACACAACAGGCTAATACACTAGCATTTTATTGCAGAGCTGTATAATAATTAAAGTATAAAGTCAGCCATCTGGAGAACGGAAGGAAGGGCCAAATATATCCTGCATATTAAACAGGATTGTAAAGCCTCTTTCATCTTCTCTCCTTAAGTGGCATCTCTCTGCAGATCCTTTACAGCTAGCGACTCTGTGCATAAACTGTGCTGGGGAGTCCAATATTTGCCACTTGCCTGCCTGACAAGGGCGTAGGTTTGGATTCAACACTGGAAGGGACCAAATTGGCTCTGAACTCCCTCCACCCAAAACACATACAGTACTCCCACCATATTGGTAGGAACACGCCTATAACATCCAGGGCTGTAGTAAACCAGTACTAAACATTTTTGAACAAGGTCTTGACTCAGTCTTGACGTGTCCTTGGACATCACAAAGGTGCTCTTGAATACAGTTCTGCTTACTATCATATCCAAATCTGTTTCCCTTGTTCACTAGTGACAGATGGACAGACAGATGGATGTACCAATGGATGGATAGATCAATGGATGGACAGTGCATGTATTAATGCTAGCCATGATTCATCACCAAATGGCCTTGTTTGATATTAGTGAAGATGAGGGGGTTACATGGAGCAAAACGTGCAGATAAATGTAGGTCAGTCCGCTGAATCAGGTCAGCGGGTTGTGCAGTTAAGGCATCGGATGTTTGACCCAAATGTTGTACCCTCAGATCTCAGACAGTGATATCCATGGGTAAGGTGACTATCCAAGATTGCATTAGATAGCTTTCAGAAAAAAATGAGTAGATACAGCACAATAAGCAATGTTTGATAAATGGAACTGGCAACCATGCTGACAGCAGATTGTACCAGAGATACAAGTGGATCTTTAGGAGAGACATAAAATGCATGAGCATAGTGGGGGCACAAACTTTCAGGGTACATATCAACATTTTCTGCTAGATTATATGTACCTAATAGTATAGTTCTATGCAAACACTACATAAACATATCTTTAACAAAAACATTAGGCACAACATGTAATTAATTATTAGCAGTTACTTTTCCCACGAGAAAATATGAACATATGTTGTATATATTGGATGCCAGATCGCTCTTATTTGTATTATAAATTAATATACTTTGAGTACTATGATAGAAAATAGGTTTCTAGACATTGTCTCAATGTCTACCATCAAACTTAGTTCAAATGCATACTTTGATTATAATAAAATTGTATAAAACCAGCAATAAATGTATGTTAATTATTTACTGCAAATGGTGCTGAACATACCTTTGAAGTTTGGTCTAATTCGAGCATCATATCCTGACGTTTTTCCCATTAGTTTGTCCAGGAAATCAGAGGGAGACATGGTGAATGAGTAAGTTCCTCTCCCTGACGGTCTGGAGTCAGCCTCTTTGCTATCTACCATCCTGGAAAGGAGACGGTGTAGAGTACAGCCGTAAAAACCTGCACATATATAAACTTTATCAGTCTGCTCGAGGGGATCCATGTGTATCAAAATGTATACGAATTAATATATCTCAGCGGTTTACTGTTATGAATTAGAGAACTGCGAGCCGGAGAGACCATAGAATAACAGAATAATATAAGCACAATTTATGGGTATGATGTACTGTATCAGCGATAGGAATAATGGAAGGATCATAGCTTTGTCTGAATTATAAGGACAGGTTATTTATTATTTCTTTCTTTTTCTCTAGTAACAGGCTTTAAAACAGTATTAACCATATGTATAAACATAAAGTTGCATAAAATAAATCTTTTTTCACACAGTAGAGGTATTTACAAATAGTAGTATTATCTTACTGACCGGGCGTCTTACAAGACATCACTTCAAATGATTACTATTTATTATCGGTTATTACGACTTTTAAAATAACCCATCCTGATATATACATTTATAAATAATAATTTTATAAAATATTTGGTATCTCAACTCGTTCGTCAAGCATTTTTTCGGAGATTTCACTTTTACATAGTGTGGTTTTTTAAACTTTATTATTATTATTATTATTATTATTATTATTATGCTTCTTTTGTTGAATTAAACAATCTCTGTATTCAAGTTTAATTAACTGAGAACCCGGGCTTTCGATTTCCTCCTTATTATACAGCACCTATACTTTCATATCTACGGCTTTTATTTCCATAATATAACCATATGCATAATTCCCTTAGTTTTTCTCTGTCTGAAAGGGCTTAACAAGCATTTGGATAGTATCACGAAATCTACAGGTAGCCTATGTTAATTTAAAGGCATATTTTAAAAAGTAATGAGAAAACAATGTCAAAATAGTAAACACGTTTAGCATCGATAGTGGGTACTCATTTACCGGTAACTTTGCAAATATATTACCATGTGCGTCGTACCTCCATTTTTGTTGTAGTAGTATAAAGTAGGCTAAACAGAAAAAGGTGGATATGCATATTACAAATTATATCGCATTTCGCTGGATTTAAAAGGAAGACCTTAGGAAGTGAAGTGAAAATCAAGAGCAAAGCATTAGTTCCACATAGCCTACCTGAAGTTGCTGATCTCTAGTAAACATATGAATAAGGCTGTGAGGAGTTCGGCAGAAGGGCAAGTCATTCCTCTTGGTTCTTGTGATTATTTTCACACCACTCTTTCTTCTTCCATGAGCAAAGTCAAGCGCAAGGTCCAAACGGCAGAATATCTTTATTTCTGACCACAGTACATGTTTTCACCCGCAGCAAAAAGCACGCAAGAGCTACCCAGTCCTTTGGGATCATTATTTAATTTGGTGAAACAATTATTCCAGAGTACAGTAACGCAGGATTGGTAGTTGTTACTTATATGCTATGATATTATGTCGTTAGGTATAAAAGCCATGTATTTTAGTTCAGCTTAGAAATATCCTAGAGGTACAGTGAAAGATAACTAAACAGTTGTCTTCCATTAATAAGGAATACTTACAAAGACACAATAAATATATATGTATATAGTGCTGGTATGTAGGCTACTACAGAGCGTCTAGCGTCGGAATGACAGCCTCCCCAGACTCATTACAGCACCGGGCAGCTCCTGGTGAGACTGCGCGCAAGCGCGCGAAGGCGGCCGGTCGTCAGCGGCAAATTCTCTGTCTGCCTGTCTAAACAGGCAAGGGTCTGTGCTGAAGAAGCCAAGTCACTCATCCATGCACTGTCAGGATTCATGCAAACATGCTTTTAACATAAATGGAAGGCAAAAGAACCAGCGACTTCCCGTAAAAACACATGTAAAACGGATTTAATGTGACTCATTTACTAATTAATACAAATTGAAGTCTTTGTACGATAAACAAGTGATGTAGTTGAAAAGTCTTATTTAGTGAGATTCACCGCGTTATTAATTTACACACACTAAGCCAAATCACATACTGAACCGATTTGGTAGGTTTGTCTCATAAAATGGATACAGCTACTTGGAGGACTGCTCCGCGCATTTATTTCCAGGACTTGGAATTCGACGTCTCTCGTCAAGTTACTACGTCCACCCCCATTACCACATAGTACCCCTTCACTAGACCTATTCGTGCTGTGTATCGTAATCCCCAGAACAGTTTGACAGTAGTTTAGCTATTTGATATGTATTTTTATTGGAAACCAGCGCATCCGCGAAAAACCAATGCAATAACATACAAAAACTTCCTTTGTTTATCACAGTTGTACTTATTGAAAATAATGCCTTTATGTGTTATAATCTTTTGCGTAAAATTTTTAGTGTGGAGAAACGTCTTCCAATTATTTGCTTACATTTTTAAGGTTATTTATCGGTCATTATAAGCTACGTCCCGCGAACGGCTCAGGAACTAGGCTAGGTATGCAAAATTCTGACGTCCTTTCAAATGTGCGCAATTCATTCAGGGCAAAAAAGCCGAAAAGGTGAAAGACCTCTATGACGATGACAGGATTTTATTTTGTATAAGTAATTAGAAATCACATTTTCTTCCTGCATGTAAAACGCGTTAGCTCTCCATTTTGTACCGTTAAATATGGGAAATAAAAGGTAGAGAGGAGAGATGTCGATGGAAATGTATCTTATACTTCGGTTGCCCTGGAAACAGAATTCGTATCCACATCAGTGAAAATACTGGGCGCTCCAGCCCTAAAGCAAAGCTTAGGAGAGCTGACTATGAGTCAGGGTAGTAGAAATGGCACATGCAAACGGTCCTGCAAAGAGGCCTGAAGTTCAAGGATTGCCAACCAGGAAAATGTACTTGACTGACTTTGTAAAAGCATTAAAATCTATTACTTACAGTTTTAGTGTGTTATACTTGGACGTCATTAGGTCTGATCACTCGGGGCTATATCCCTGAGTATTTTAAGTCTATCCCAGAGTATTTTAAGTCTATCCCCGAGTATTTCAGCCCTGATACTAATTTTTATTCAAAAACAAAAAGCTAGAAACAGCTAGAAACTCAGCTTGATCTGTCTAAATACTAAAATCATATATCCTTTTAACAAATAATATCATGGAGCTGTCCAAGAACTGAAATGACAGATGTTGCCCAATGGGCACCACTGCCATGGTCCAAATAAAAGTAGGGCTACTTATATAAATCACGCCAAAGAGATAAACAGTATGTACTGTAGGCCTACATCTTGAGTCACCCATTTTCATTTATAATGGATAGGACATGATTGTGTTTTAATTGTTCAGAAAAAAAACATGTTTTCGCTCTTCTATTCTTTATTTGTTTTATCTTTCAAATACAATAAATGTGTTACATATGGTACTAAACTTACTGGTACTGAGTTAGTGGGCAGCAGTCCAGAGAATGCTGTTTTATGCATCTTAAACACAGAGCAATGGTTTATTTGTTGATTCTGAGAGATAAATGCTGCAGGCTCATGGTACACACTTAAAACTATAATAGAAAATGAATGTGAAAATCTGCTGCTATAGTCTCACAGTCGTTGTGAAAAGTGGCGGAGTAAAGTAAAATTCCTGCTGACTGAGAGGTACAGCGTGTACTGAAAATCAAGACATAGTCTGGAAATGGAAATATATTATATATCACATGTCTCAAAAGTTATCTGAGGATCCTGAGCAATCTAAACACCTTTAAAATGCTTCTAAGGCTTATTTGTTTTAAATCATACCACACCACCAACAAATGTATTTCTGGGAAAAACTCTTTTAGCTTTAAGGCTAAACTAAGACGTGCTTTTACAGAGCAGATATAATTGGTGGACATGTTGCTAAATGCTCCAAAAAGCAATCAGATTCCATTTGAAGATGGATAGATAGTATTCTGCTGATCATTAGAGCCTCGTTCAGTGGATTGTACCTACTGTTAAGGAGAGCAAAGCACACTCATTATTAAATGGCAAAAGAGGTTTTTACCATTTTTCTGTGCCTATGTTGATAAACAGAGTAAATATCTGGTGACTGAAAAGAAGCATAGAAACACTAAAACTAAAACTGGATGTTACTGGATGCATATGAGGGGGTAGGGCACCGAGATAAAACTTCAGTCTACATACGATAATCATGCCCTGTTTTTTGAGCCTCATTTTATCAGTTCGTCTTCCACAGGAAGGACATTGCCACAGAGCAATGTCACAGTGAGCCTGGAGCCTATCTCATGCAGGACAGCACACAATGAAGGGGACACCTTGGGCGGGATGCCAGTCAATCGCAGGACACGCACTTGCACACACACTTTTCTTCCTCTTTCGGCTTCGTCCCCTCAGGGGTCGCCACAGCGAACTACCGCGAGTCGCACGTCCGATTTGGCCAGT
>JABFDZ020000001.1:37818043-37853920 GCA_019775955.2 Pollimyrus isidori
ATTTCTAAAGAATGCTTTCAGCACCTTGTTGAATCAATGCCATGTAGAATTAAGGCAGTTCTGAAGGCGAAAGGGGTCAAACACCGTATTATTATGGTGTTCCTAATAATCCTTTAGGTGAGTGTATATGGTCAAATGTGACCCGGACTATCTTGGCAAATGGTTTGAGTGATCAGATCACAATGCGTCTTGGCAGTCATTTCATTTGCATTTAGTGCTGATCCAGTTGTGATCCAGTTGCCCAAGACACATTTTAAAACCAAGTGTTAACAGGACTTTACAAATATGTTTTACTGTAATATGACTGTGACACTAGGTCTAAATCCTTGAATCAGAAGAGTCACACTGACCTAAAATTTAAACACCTGAAATGCATTACTTGATACCCATTTCCCAGGTACCAGTGACCTCTGCATCTTTTTATATTTTATGCTGCACCTGACATGAAAAAGAGCTTTTTAAGGATTTTTCATTTTCATTGAAACTTATTAATTTCATACTCCATTATAAAGAACAACTAAGAAAAAAAAGGCTTTTTCTAAACCATATAAAAATGCAATTACAAATGATTTATGAAATGGTCAGCTGTGAAAGTTTCAATGTATGTTTATGCAAATTATACATACAAATTAAAAACTCTAACTGCTATATTTATCACAGTATCTGAAAATGGATACATGCCGTGTATAGTAAATTTAATTGTGTTTTAAAATTAATTACACAATAATTCCTTTAGCAGCTTGCTTTAGAAATAAACATTTCAAAGAGATTTTCCTCCTTGCAATATTTTGTAAGAAAATATAAGATAATTCTTTTTTAAGGATTTCCTTTTTTCAAAATAACAAAAATAACACACATCCAAGAGTGAAAGATATCTTGCATTCCGATTACATATTTGAGAAATATTGACAGTGCCTCTATGGCTTATTGTTGTTGTCTAGGAGTAAAGGGGGATGCAAAGATTAAGGTGTTCTTTAAAGGAACTGACTTTGCATCCCATTGTTCTCCAAACAGCACATCAAATAATGGCTGTTCCAGTCGGTTTCCAATGCATTGATGGGATAAACCCCAGAGGTGGCCCTGTTTTATTATCCTTTAGAAATACTCTCATCTGGATTGCACAATTGCATTGTTTGGGTAGGCCTAAATTTAGCATATAGAATAGTTGTGAGTGGTTTTATACAATATTATTTACTTTATAGTTTTGCAGGAAGTTTTCTTTTACTTACTGTTAGCTCTAATTTGTTTTTCTTGAGCAAAGAAACACTGAGAAAATACTTCTTGATATCCCATAACAGTTTTCAGCTTGTTCTTCATGTTAATTTGAACCCTTATATTGAATAACATGAGATTTATTTCAAGAACTGAAAGATATATTGGACTAAATAAAAAAGGCTCAGTATCAACTGTCTGCCTGCCTCTAGCATGCAATGCAGCTTATAGCATTTCACAGCATCCTGTCAGATATAACCATCTTTCAGGTCTGCTGGACCGGACAGAGCCTTGACAACAGAAAAAGTTAAAACCAGGTAAAACCAGAAAAGGTAAGCCAGCTTCTCCAACAGGCACCACACGCCCACACCTACTGTAGTACGGGATTTATATTTTTACTAAATATACAGTATGAGTATTCTGTAACAACTTTGAAATGGCACTTTTCATATTCACTCACTGACCAAATTCCGACCTTTCAAACATCGTTTTGTCCAGCAACGTAGAAACACAAACAACTCCTGGCTTATGTAAAACCAAGTTTACACAAAAAACAATCTACAGAGTTCAGTGAATGCAGACCTTAAAACACAACACAGGCCTGAAAATAAATGTATATTGTAACAACCAACTGTGGCGTACGCCCGGACAGAGAGACACGGATCCAGTACTGCAGGTTACTGCCGACTTTACTGGCAGTGAATAAGCAGCGGTACAGGTAAGGGTTATGCAGAGGCAGGGTCGTGGTACAGACATGTAGGACAGAAGCCAGGGAATCCGTCCGACAGGTAGGCATAGGACACAACCACACAGGGAGGGGGAGACGAGACGATCAGGGTCAGGCGAAGGAAGTGGGTCAGGTACGGGAACTGGGCTGAGGAAAGGGAATAGGCAGGACAACAGGTTAACAATAGGAAGACAGGATCGGGTAAGGAAATCGGGTTTACGAGAGACAAAGAAGTGCTCGGTACGGCTCAAACTCATTGGCTCAACACTTCGCAAAGTGCTCTAGCCTGCTAGCCTGTTTTGTAAGGCCCCTGATTAAGTGTACAGCTACGCTTCTGCTTGGTCCCGCCTGCGTGGGCGTGACACATACAAATGACAACCACAACTCCAACCTTAAGTAATGGGACTCTGGGAGGCCTTGGTAAAATATATCCATGTGGCCCTGCAATAGCTATGCCTCTGTTTATTACTGGTATATTTTGCCATGTGCAATTCGCTATAAGGTTTCTTCAATGGTATGAAGTAATCCAACTTAAGTAAAATTTGACTTATGCAAGAGTTTGTTTAACGGGTATCTTTTGTCACTGGAGAAAAGTCTGTAGATTTGTTGATTCAAAGCAGGTCATCCCCTGTGAATGGGGAATCAGTGTTTAAACAGAAACAACTCTCTTTACAGTATGTCGGCATGAAAATGCTTAACTCTAAGAATAATATATATTCTCTTTGAAGTGCATATTTGGGAGGTTGTCATGTGTAAATTCAGATTTAAAATAGCAAGTGCTTAATATTTTTTTTATTTGTGTTTATGTATCCTTAGAGTTTTTGTTGTTTTTGGTACTCACACTTGTATAGGCCAATGTTAAGCAAGTAATAGAAACATGCAAGAATAAATATACCAAAATAAGACTTCCTTAAAATACATGACAAGGCATGTGTTTATCTTCCATAACCATGTACCAGTGCAGAGTCCCGTTAAGCTTATAGCCCAACCCAGGAAGCTTGCATGTGCCCAGACTAGGACTGGCATCCCGCTCCCTGCCCTACCCTGCCCATGATATGCTCAATGTCCCGCCTCCATGGGTCCATGTTCAAGATAAGAGAAGTTGGATGGATTTTAATCGAATATCGCCAGGTGGCAGTATAACTACACTATATAGGAAAAGGAAGCGGACTATATCCACTTCCTGTGTAGGTTTCTGAGTTCGCGGTGTCGATGGTGAGCGATTGAGACGTATTAGAAACTAAAACGCCGCCGCCTTTGTATTTATATCCTAAATCGATATGCCCGTGTGATTTATACGTCTTCGTCACTGTGGTCCTTTATTGTTTTCAAATTTTACATGTGGCGGTTGGTGAACCGGCTGACTTATTAGGAGTATTTGACCTGGTTACTCACCAGCCGGGGATAGAGCTCAGTAGTCAGCTGGTTGGGCTAAAGTTATGTCGGAATCCGCATCTTGAATTTAAATCGGATTACGTCGTACCATTCAAGAAACCTTATAGCGAATAACACATGGCAAATCAACACCCTTTGTGTTTGTTAAAATAATACTAACAACCTGATGATGATCTTTTCTGTGCTATTTAACTGCACTCTTTTCTGTGCTGTTAACGGAAATATAAATAGTTTCTTTTCGATGTTTATATATGCATGTATCTATTTGTACACTTTTATTGTTTAGATTCTCGTCAAGTAATGTTAAAACACTGGATCCCACGTGTGTTCAGTAATCTGCTAACATTCATTTCTCTCGTTCTCTTGTCTTCTCTGCCTCTCACCTTCTTCAGGCTGACCACAGTGAATGTGATGTCGTCTCCTGGTTTTCACACCCTGTGTACTCCAGGTATTGGCAGCACTACCAGCAGGCTATGGTCTGGCTGCAGAGGCACCGACGAGCCTACAGAAAGGCCTTGGAAGTGTTTCATGGCACTTCCGTACCACAGCGTTACGCAGATTGGCACGCTGGCGAGGACATGGGCGGCTTGTTGAGGGAAGGTGCCAGGCCACGAGCAGCTCGGTACACTGGGCCCCTGCAGAGCAGCTCTGATAGCGAGTCAGAAAGCGAGATCGAGTGCGACGTCAGCAACATGGAGATCACAGAGGAGCTGCGACAGTATTTCACCCAGACAGAGCAGCACCGGGAGGAACTCAGTGAGTTAATAGCACACTTTTTAGGGGATGATATGTGCCAGCTGCTTATAAATGAAATGATGCTTTTAATCATGGGCGGTATCTAATCTCACCTGGCAAGATTCCAAATGACCAAATTCAAGATGTAACTATTTTGATGATGCTGGGGTTCAAACTAGGAATCTTCTGATCACATGCACAGAGGCCTAATCCACCCCCACTCTGCAGGATGACAGTCTGTCTTCAGCTTCCCACAGAGTATCTGTGTGAAGTGGAAGGCGGAGCTTAACCTCAGCATCATGTCACCCAACAGAAAGGTGGTATCCGCTAGAGAGGCCATTATCTGGGTAGGGGGCTGATTTGACTGGATAAAGGTTAGCTGCTAGCACACTGGCCAAGTTTGGCAGGCACAGACTGCACACACTAAGAAGTCATTCAGCCAAGAAAAGACTGTCTTCAGGGTGACTCTGCTCAATCTCTCAAGACACAACTGCTCGCCTCCCATAATGGCTAATTACACAACTCTCAACTGTCTTGAATGCAACTGCCCAGTCTAAGGTCCTGCAGGTGCCGGAATGCCCTGTAGGGGGCACTTGTTAGCTGGGTTATCATCCTGACTGGGTAAATGCCTTCCCCCAGTGGCATAGTATCTGCTGTTGCAGTCCACAGCTCTTAACAGGATGCCAAGCTGTAAAACTTGAAGCTTTATTGGCTAGGACAGGAGATTTTGATTATCCAGCTGTGCATGTTTTCCACTGTTATTCTCTGTTTCTGCACAGATTGAGGTTGATCTTAAATAGCCTTAAAAGGCTTCTTCGCAGTCTGGGTACTGCTGGCACCCTGTTCCCACACAAAGGAGAATGCGTCCAGTTGTTGCAGCAGTCTGGTGCAGCCAGGCTTGCTCTCCAAGCTTGCAGGTGTCATTGTACCTTTGGCCAGGAAAATGGACTCCTCTTTATACCAAGGACCAGGACAAAATCCAGAGTGCTGCCTCCTTAAGTCTTGTAAAGTTAACGTACAACTGAGCGTAGTTTATATAGGGAGAGGTGTCATATCCTGTCACACATTTTCCTTCTCTTCACAGCATTGGATTCTGTTACCAGAACAGTGGTGCTCATAAATTGTCCGATCGTGGGACAGAACAGAGCGGGGTCTCCTCCTTTGTCTCTGCCCAAGCAGGCCATTGGCCTTTATGGTTTTCTGCGATGTGCTTTTGTGCTGGTTGCCTGGCAATAGAGTTTTGCTGTGGAAGGGAGAGAGAGTGAGTTTCCACTTTCCCCTCTTAATTGGGCAGGTCTGAGAGGGCGGCTTTTGCGAGCCTGGGAACGGCAGCCCATCACTCGGTATCCCCGCAGCCTCTATCTAGATGAGCAACAACAGAAACACACGTTCCTCTTAGGATTAGTCACCAGTTTTATGAACTTAAAGTAACCAAATAGAAATCTTAAAGGAACCGCTCTGAAAATGCCAGGGTGTCTGAGTCCCCATTATCTTGGTGATTTAAGCTGCATCACTCATGCCGTCCTGCATGAGATGTACGTTTCAGTGAGTGATTTGTACATCCACGAGTTATCATGACGTTCGTTGGAGTGCAGTGTGGAAATTGGCAATAATGTGAGTAAAGTCCAGCATCAAAGGGACACATTTCTTCAAAAAGCACCGCCCCCCCAAAGTAGTCATCTTGTGTTCCATGATTATGCTGCACCGGATACCTCGGGCCTCCATGGACCCCGTAACCACATAGGCCTAGCTCCATTCCCGTCCTCCGTTCCCCTTTTTGTGCTGACTCCTCAGATCCATAACCCCTAACTCTCCCAGCCCCCCCCCAAGCCTGATTCTGCAGGAAAAAAACATCAGCGCTAGTTGCAACAGGAATCATGTGGCCGCCACCCCCCCCCCCCCTCACTGTTCAGCTGTTCATCTCTCTCATCTCTGTCTTATTCCTGCAGTTCCGTTCTCACGTTTTCGCAGGACTTACAGCTGGCCTTCGACTCCCTGCCCGCACTGGGGCTTTATCCCTGTCTCCCACTTAAATTGCCCTAAATGCTTTTTTTGTGATTATTCAAATCTGTTCAGCAGAAAGGCAGGCAGGGAGCTTTGTTCCTGTTCTGTTCTTTTGCCTGACTGAGCACCCTTTTCATACGGCTCAATCCGGGGAGGCAGTGCCCGTGCATTTGGCAACAGTGTGATTTAAAGAGGCTGAAATCTGCTCGGCTCCGAGAAATGCAAAGGTTAAGAGTAAGACAAAAAAATAACATTTTCCAAGGGAGACTCATTCGTCTCCCCTAGTGGGATTTCTTTCCTCCACAACGTGTTTAGTGTGTCTCTGCAGCCGCTCACATGGCCTTTGGAAGGCAGCTGAGGCACTACTGCCCTTCCAGCTACCCCCTCAGCCTGAAGCAGGGGTCGGGTGTTACCCCAACCTGACCCCTTCTGGTGTTTAGGCGTACCGGCTGCCGCACTTTTCCTGCGATCTGCAGAATCCATCACTAAAGTTTCCAAAACAAAAAATGGCAGGAATGTTGTTTTTTTCCTGTTTTGCTTGTCTTGGGTCAGAGAGAGCTCTGGGATGGCATAGCAGGTGGATCCTCCCAGGGCACTTGAATCCAGTAGATCTGGGAATGTTGCAGAATGTTCTGAGCGTCAGACGAGTGCCCCTCATGAAATGTGCCTCTTTTTCTGGAGGGCACTTGTGCCAAAAACATGACGTGGCATCTGGGTGCAATTCAGCCATTCAAGTGCCCCCCCCCCCCCGAAATGTCCAACTTCAGAGAAACTGCAGCAGCGGGAAGCCGAGCGACAGGGCCCCTACCTGCAGGCTGACCACGACCTCCACAGAGTCCACATGAGTGGGGCCGGGCCGCCCCTGGAGAGGCCCGGAGAGAGGCGCAGGGTGGAGATGAAGAAGCTGTATGGAGAGGACGCTGCCAAGATCCAGGGCATGGAGACCGCCATGCAGCTCACCTTTGACCGCAAATGTGACAAGAAGCAGCCCAAGTACTGGCCTGTCATCCCCCTCAGGCTGTAGGGCTACACCCTGCTTCTGAGGGAGTCTAACCTGTACACACCTGTCAGGCAGCCGAAGCCACAGCCGTCTTCTGACTATGTAACAAATCTTAGCTCACGAGTAATGTTTGTAAGAAAGACGGTTCTTAACCACAAAACCTAGCAGAGGAAGGCTATCTTGTGTTTTCATGTACATTTTGACTGCATCTCCTTCAATTGTAGGCAACCGATTGTATAAACGATGGTGCTCGCCGCCCACTGAATTGTCTTAGTGCTACTGAAGCGCCGTGGGCAAGATTTATAAACGAAGATTTTTACAGTGTGCTTTGTTTGCATGATGTGCACTTAGAAGAAGGCAGTAAGCCATATGGTGTCAGCGGATCTGGCTTCACGTGGCCTCCTTTCGATCGTAAGGAATGGCTGTAAAATAAGCAGATGATATTTGTTTTGTCAGTTTCAGAAGTGAAGTCATAGCTGTTTGAGTTACACCACATATTCCTTCCTCCTGTGGTGTCTTCGAATGTTTAAGATGGTTAGTGATATTTCTTTCAGTCGTCCATCTGCTTCATCTGTATTCTTTTTTTGGTAATAAATTGGGCCGTTCTTGAATTTTGATAAATGTTTGTATTGACTGTTTTTTGACACCTTGCTTGTCTATTATGAGGTATAATACAATATAAAATTTCAGTTGATTCAGATGTCCAGTACTGGGCCTTGAATGTTCAGGAGGAGCTGGAATGTGAGATCAGAAAGAGGGTTTAAGTTGGCTTACTGTTGAGCTGGTCTGCATTTGAAAGAACTGAAGCCCACTCTGTGGTCTGTGTCCTGGGATTCTGTTTTTGGAAGACACGGTGAAGACCATTCTGGAGATGACTCTTCAAATGAGGGCTTCTGGAAGCTGAGGAAAAAAATATTTTTCGATGCTCCATGGGGGTCGTGAGGATGTAACGGATTTCAGCAATCGGCCCGATGCGTCACAGTTGCATAATTACATGGAAACTCCAAGCAATGGAGCTGATTTTTAAGAATGAATCATGAATCTGACTATTTCTGCTCAGCAGACCCTTAAAGGCTCCACAAAGACATTACTATTTAAATAATCAACATGTTGTTGGAGTTTAGCGGTTTGTACCATGTGTTCTTTTGAAATCTTTGAAGATTTGTTTGAAACAAATCTCTAAAAATAGTACTCAGAGTTTATAAAAGGCTTTGCTTTGTACTGAATTCCACCAGTTTCGGGTAGTGAGTTGGATGGAAGGGGTGGTGGGGTGGGGGGGGACAGGGGGTGTGCTGTTGTCCACATGAGTGCAAAAAGCGTGCCTGTTGCATCCTCCTGTTGTGTAGACCTCAGTCAGATGTGCAGGCGAGAGTCTTCTCACTCATGTTTAGTCATGGAGGCTGGGCCAGGCAGAGGTGACAGAGCCTTGCCTGCTTGAATATTCAGCAGAGATTCATTAGGAGGAAGGAACCAAGTCCCAATAATTCTAGCTATCTAAGCTGACCAATCCTTAGAAAGTCAAGGAAAAAAGCATTCCGTTTTTGTAAGTAAACTGGGCCCAAGAGAAATCTTCAATGATTTATGGATGGGATTTATTCTGCCAAGATGCACTTTGCAAAGTCAAACTCCTTTCGAAGACCATGTCCTGGTCGTTGGCACCTCGCCTGTGCTCATTGTACCAACAGGACTGATTTAAGTCCCTTTACATGGAAGCTGTGTCCTTCCTGGGAACCGGAAAGCATTAAAATTTTGCAAATCCCAAGCTGTCACTGGAGATGAGCATATGTAGTCAGAGTGCCATCCAGCAATACCTAACATTTTCAAATGTATTATGCGTTAGATGTATTAGATGTGAAGGACTTCCAGGATGCTGTGTTTTTGCTGCTCTCATGCCCTACTAGCCACTCTGGATAAGGATGGCTATACCCTACTGCTCCCATCTTCATAGTGACACCAGATATCTGTCCAACTACGTGGTTGGCATTAAACAGGCCTCTTGGTGCGTGGAGGGAGCTCTGACCGTGGCAGTTTAAGTTGCTCATTAAGACTGCATTCAGTGAGGGATCTTTATGCCCAAGTAAAGTCTACATAGACCAAAATGCCAATCAACAGAAAAGAATCTAACTAGTCAAAGAAAGACTATTTTATTTTATTTACTGATCAAATAAGAGCATGTGGTGGCAAAAGGTTTGATACTATAGTAACCGGTGCAAAGAAAATGTATAAACAATATCGATTGAAGGTGGAAGGGCTAATAAGATGTGATGTTACTTTTAGATTTCTGTAATAATCACCGTAATGATGAGGGAAAAGGGTTAGCTCTCATGGAGGACGAGGTTGCTTGGGTAAGAGAGTCCAGTTTCCTTTCAAAAGACAGATTTTTTTTGTGTGTAATGTAATCTGCTAATAAATCTAGTCATCAGGCAGCAGAGAATTTATCTCCACTTTTATGGCCAGGCAGAATAGTTTTCTTGGCAATAGTTTAGGCACTTAAGTGAGGATGATAAGTTGATGCTTTATTTGTACTTGAAGCCTGACAGTTAATTAGCAGGCAGAGCTGTCTTGACGCTGGAGGAACGTGGTGCGTAAAAGTGCAGGAGACTTTTCCATCCAAAATTCCTGGATTCATGGACGGAGCCAGGTGGCAGGAAAATCATTGTTAACGGTTTGACGTTGCAGTGAGAGGAGGAACAGGAACCAATAGCCTGAAAGGCATAGAGCATGTGTGGAGTAAATGTTTGCGTTAAAAAGGTGTGAATGTGTTTACATGGAGACTGATATTTGGGCCATTTTCTGATTGGTGTACTGGAGTAGGACACCTAACCTTTGACATAACAAGCACAGAGTATTCATATATGCTCAAAAAGCTATAGCAACAATTAATTTCTTTTAGCACATTGTATGGTTATATTTGACTTGATATATCATTTGCCAAACATTCCAGCCCATTAAGGAATGGGGCGAGGGCCTGTTTATTTATTTATGCGTGTGTGTGTTTGTGTAGGATTCATTGCAGGAAACATTTGACCCCAGTCACTCATGTCTGGATTTCTCTGGTAAATAGTCGGCCTAAATGAGTGCTCTCGGTACGGGAATCGTTTAAACTTTTTTCAGTATTTATTAATTGAATAAGAATATTCTGTTACGATGCTGATCTCAGAGTCACACCAGGTTAGTGTGATTTTACCTGAGCCTGATTGTCTAGGTAGCAATCCACGCGTCACGTTCAGACTGTTCACTCATTGTCACTCATCTCAGTGTAAACATGTTGCCCCGTTACTGTGATACTGTGTTTGCTATGTAGTATTTTGGAAAACAGGACACCACCAGTCCTCAGAGGTTTCTAAATGTGGTCTGTATAATTCTGACTTTAAGTATTGTTCTAATTACAGGAATCTTGTACAAAAGAGACTAGGAATGACCAGCTCTTATTAAAATTAAAAGAAAAACCTCTTGTTCTGCGTAATTAACAGTTTGCAGTTTTTTCAGGTCTGTCCTTGACTGGGGGACATTGGCCAAACCTAAGAAGTTTCTCTTTGCCTCTCTTTTCTGATCATTGCCACGCAAATAGCTTCCTGGACCTTGGCACCATCCAGGCAATTCGGAGCGACTTCATTACGTGGTTGGTACAGGGAGGGGCTGCTATCACACAGGATCAGCTCACCTCTCCCCCTAATCCCCTCCACGACACACGGATGGGGCGTGCGCTACAGAGTGATGGAAAAAGCATGTGGGTCGATTTACACCACGAACACACACGGCTCTCGAGAGGACCTCCTTCATACCATGTCTGTTAGTCAGCATATACTCTATGTCCTGCAAAACTTAGATGTTGCAGTTGCAATATAGTGAATGGTATGTTGGCTTTTCTATTAATCTGACTGAACACGCCAGAATCGCAGGGGATAGGTTAGCTGAAGACCATTTCAAAAAACCTTTGTTTTGGTTACTCTGGTTTCATCCAAAAAGGGACGTAACAGAAAATCAAATGAAAATATGGCTAAGCTAGAATGTACAGCTGACTACTTGTGAAGTATTTCTGGGAGGGGGACAGCTTTCAAAATGGAAGACTTTACCTGTAACAATTAGTAAATTGCACGCCACTGGATAAAACAGGATAAACCTGCGGAGATCTAACTGAAAATGTAAAGGGTTGGCTGGCATGATCAGTCAGTGGGGGGTGCTGAAGCTTCACATCACTACGGTTGTGGGGTTGATTCCCATCTCAACTGTTAAAACTTGCAGTTCAGTGATAGGTGTCTCCTGTGTGTGTGCTGGCAATCTGGGGACCTGCGCTAGATACATGGTTATGGAAGATATGTAATAACATGATATATTTTACTAGAATTAGTTGCGTCGGTGAGTGTAATAATGAAAAATGTATTCTGACTGGAAGTCCAAATGCGGTCCCGGTGTGTCCGATCTTGTCCCAGGACTGGTAACCCCAGTCAGTGACGTCAGCAGCCGTGGGGCGGCTAGCGGAGCAGCGACTGCACGGTGCAGTTAGTCCCACTGCACGGCGGAGGATGCGGCACCGTTTAACTTCTGCAGAAGACGACATGGGTACGTACTTTTTATTGTTGTTATTGCTTTTCCTAAAAGGATTCTCGACCCTTCAGATAAAACGTGCGGAAGTAAACATACGAGCGTAATTTTAAATTCTGCACTGATTGTGATTATAATCAATTTGCACTAACCAGCTGGGTGTTCCTGCAAACAAAGTGAAGCTAGTTTAAGATCTGGTGTGTTTTTTTACTGAGCAGATCGGTGCATTCGTTATTTTACATATACAGCATGCGGCTGCATTAGTAACCTAAATAATTCTGGGAAAGGGATTACGGATAATTAGTCTAAAAGGATATCCACACCGAGTCGGGTACATACTGGAAAGTCTAATGCTCATATAGTTTTAGGTCTTCTTGAACTTTTACCCAGATTAACAGCCCTGAATATTTTAAGATACTTCTGCTATTACGGTTGATCTCCAAACACACCGATTGACCTGTCTGATCCATATTCACGCCTGGTGTGACTTTGTTCCTTGTTGCACATCGCACTTTTAATCCCTCTTTCACAAACACGCTCCTGTTAACGCCCTTCTATCGGGCAAATGGGTTACTTGTTTCGATAGTCATTTTCATTTGTAGCAGATGTTGAAACGATGTTCCACGAATTGTTTTGAACAGCGATACTTCCCTTATTATCCCGTGATAAACTTCTGCTGGTAGGGGAGACATTTAGCGCTTACTCGCACCAGACGTATCTCTAAAAGCATCAAGCTGACCTTATTGACTGCGTCTGTGGTCCAAACGCTATTCTCTGTGGCTTAAAGGTATGATTTGGCACCCACATGTGTTTTGAATAACGTGCAATTGAAAAACCTCAGCAGTACGAATTGAGGCTAGAATTCAAGCAGAATTCAGTGAGTTTCTGAGTGAGAAGTGTCAATCAATTCGTGGTTCTGAATCCTGTGTGTTGTTAGGGTTTGTTAGTGTTTTAGGGCTCATCCACCAAAAAGGATTGTTAAATGAAGACTGCCAGTGTGAAAAAAATGTATTAAAAATGTTAATAGTACAACAACTGCATGTCCATCCATGACTCTTGTGCAATTATTAAATCACAGATGGACATGCAATTATCATACTAGTAGTATTTTTGTGCTTATTCTGTAAATCATAATTCTTGATGTCTGTGACTCAGATAGTGAGATGTGAAGATGTTTAGCTGTTGGTTGATGTGCTTGATCCAATTGAAAACTGCAGTGACCTACCATGATCCTCAGGGTGGCTAAATGAAAAAGAAAAAAAACGTACAGGGATGTCTTACAGATTTGAGAAACACATCAGCATCCAACTGGGAAATGGGGAGTTTTGTTCAGGAAGCCAGCCTAAGGAACCTTTAACAATGGTGATGGCTGTAAAGATGTCTCATCCTATTCATATACTGGCAGAGATGTATACAGTCAGTTGTTCTTGGAATGTGTCCCCGAATGCCATCAGACCTTCCTCCAGCCTTTACAAAGATGGGGTACACAGGGGGCTCCTGGTCATGTCAGAGGCTCTGAATTACTCTGTCCTGTCTCCCGTCACGCTCCAGCCTTCAATGTTTGCCATCTGTCTTGCTCGGTGTGAGTGAAGCTCACACTCACAGGGATGGAGACTCCACCTTCTGGGGATTCCCATCACTTCTTAAAGGCTTCCCATTGGATTTGGGCTCTACAGAGGCTCTGCTAACCAGATGGCACCTAGACATGTAAATGAAGAGGAAGTTCACCATGCAGACCTCTGCTTTGACGAGGGTCTCTCTGGCTTGTTTCCTTAGTCACACACACTATCCCTGTTGTCTAATGCCTGAAGTGAGAAATCTCAGCCATTTGACAGGGCAGTCAAAATTTATTTAGCTTGTGTATCAATGAAATTCTGTTGACTTTCAGTAGTGGTGGCACCTTCGTGCTGTTCCGAAGTAGTGTTACTGGTGAGGAGTGGTCTTTGTTGTAGACCACAGAGAGCAATCCTTTCTTTCTTGTGCTCTTATGCTGCCATGCAGTGTGCTGGTTGAATTCCCTTCAAAATGCAATCTAACTCAAAATGGACAAAAACCAGTCAGCAGTTGTTATTTTTTTACCCCAGTGTACAAGCTCCCTGTCTATTTGGGTTTTATACTTCAGTTCATTAGATACTCCGGTTCTAAACCTTTAAAATGAATTATATTTATTTCCCATATCTGATATAAAATGTTAACGATTCCTTCCCATTGACCCATCAGTTGGAGACTTTAGATCCATTCTTGTTGTTATACATCTCGTGGTTGTACATCATTTTGTCAAGTTCTGTGAAGCATACATAATGACATCTGCCCTTCCACTGATTTTAAATTAAATTCGAGACTTCTGTTTTAAAGTAGGTGAGCATTTTTCCCTCCAGAATCTGGGCCTGTCACCAGATCCCAGCAGAATCTCAGAGCTGCATCACTGTCAGGAAAATGTTCTCATTCTTGCAGAGCGCCGGGTATGTGTCAGGAACAAGCATCCTACTTTATGTTAGTGTCTAAAGTGTATTTTTTGTTTTTCTGCCAGAGTGAGAGTCATGTGACTGTCACCTGCCCCCCAAAGCTACTGTTGCTAAGCACCAACTGAATTGTAGCAAAGCGCAATAGCTTGTCTGTGAGAATGACATTGGTGATGGATTGCAGAACATTCGGGATAAAATGGTGGGTGTCTGAGAGGGTGGGATTTGGGGGAAGGGGTTTGAAGTTGACTGAGGAAAATGAAAGATCATCAACTCTACTTTAATATTTAAGTCAGTCTAACGGCATTAAAATGCCAAATTTCCTTTATTATAGCTGCTATGTAGAGGCCCAGTATGCAGGTTTTTGAGGGAAAAAGACTGTTTACATATATTACCAAACATTAAGTCATAATTGTAAGAGGGCAATGGATTGAGTTTAATTTAAGTTTTGCTTTCCAGATTTCCGTTATGGTGTCATTCTTTATGGCAGTATTTTTTTAGAAATGGGTTATTTTATGTTTTAATGAAATGTCACTGGATTTATGATGTTCTACAGGCTATTATTTTTTAGCAGTTGCCTTTAGATATTGAGATTAGCATGATAAATGTAATAAATCAGCCCTGAATGTGAAAATTATGATTCTTTCAGTTATGCCCTGATAGCAGAAGTTGAAGTTGAAATTAATTTGCTTTTCATGTAATGGTTTTTCCTTCAGTCCAGAATGGCTTTGTGATGAACGCCTGTAGTGCTTTCAAATGCCTCTGTTTTAAAATAATGAACTGTAATCCCAAACTGATCCGGAGATCTTTAGTCCTCTGTAGTGATACTCACTCTTCTCTGAAAACAATTCCTCACGCAATATAAAAATAAACTTAGCGCATTTTTTTCCCCAGAAATGGAGAGCCAGTACATGCCAATTTATAGGCCTGGAACTTTTCCACTCTGTCGAAAGCCCCTGTGGAACACTGTGCAACGGGGGGAAATCAGTTTACTCCAAGTTATGTTTAACTCATTCTGCATATGCAAGGTGCATAGATGTTACAATTTCCCTGTAATACACTTGCAGATGTTTTGTCCAAAGCAACTTTTGTGTGTTTTGCATGCTGAATCTTGGGTAATATCTGCGTCAGGAAACCAGCAATGTTAGAAAAACTACCTTTTTGGAAGCTAGTCATGTTTCAGCGCTGAGTCCTTAGTCTCTAACAATTATGGTTACTTTTGCCTTCAGCAAAGCAGTGGTGGATTTGGATTCATGTGCAGCTCTCTGGAGCATTGTGGTCTTTCACGGCCTCCAGGCGGTGGCAGCTCTCCTGTACTTCACCATGGAATTTTCATGCCAGGAATGCTTGCCAGTGAGTGACTCAAGAAGACACAGGTTTTTAAGGGAAGGACTCTTTAGTTGAGGGTTACTGTGAATCACACCTGTGAGTCTGCTTTAATTGTACGGGATGCAATAGCTTATCTCTAGTCTTTCCTAGATTGATTTACTCACCGCAAAGACATGATTTTCAGCTGTGATTTTTTTTTTTCTTATTGGGATTCACCCATAATGCAGAATCACTCTGAGCCTAGTGCATTTTTGTGATTGTGGAGATGGTCTGGTTTCTGGGATTGCCTCCACGTGGATGGGAATCTTACTGTAGCTGATGAGTTTTCCTGAGCAGTGTGAAGTTTGGAAAAATGAGTAACTTCTGTTGAGAATATGTGAGCGAAGCCTGGAATATTACCCCTATTTTTCATTGTCCTCCCCTTTGTTGTGTTGACGTGGCAACCATCTTTTGGATACTAGCCATTAAGACAGCGCTGTTAATTTGTGCAACTTAATAAGTCTTCTGCAGACAAAGGGGGCCTTTGTTTATTGTGATATGAAATGATAGGAATGGGGCACCCCGATGGGAGTGAGCTCTCAAGCAAAGAGCTGTGTCCCCTGAATCTCAATGGGGGCCCATTCAGAAGCACACGGTCGGGGGTGGGGGTTTGGGGGTACAGCCCAAACGCCATTGAGTTCCCACTGTTGACCGTTAATTTGTGTTCGACTCACATCCCGGCTTGGTGGAAATGGGGTAAAATGTGAAGCTCTGTGGGAAAGAGTCCTCGGTAAGGTGTAGTGCTTATGATACGACTGGCAGTGGCGTGGCTGCCATCCATACACTGTACCATGGTTAATGACTGAACTCTCACACAGCTTTTTTACTATTACAGCTACATGGCTCAGCTGTGGCTCAGTAGAAAACTCAACTCAAAAAAGCACTTTTTGTGATATGGCCAGGTTTTGTTTTCCGTGGTCAATGTGCATTTGTTGAATTAAATTGGACTGACCCAGCAACAATTTGACCGCACTCCTAATTCATTTGTTTCTCGGGTTCTGCTCCCCCTTTTTCATTTTTTTCTCTGATGTCTTTCTCTGCCCAGATTTGAGGGAATGTTTTCAGTCTGGCCTGTCCTGGCGATGTGGGCCTTGATGCAGGTTTTGTCTTGCAGCCAGAGCGCCGTTCCACCGGAAATCTCTTGCCGTCCCAAACTGATTTGCTTAGCAGACGTATTTCCCTCCTGAAACCCAGCTGTACGTTTAACCCACTCGTTCGTCATGGTGTTTACCCAGGTAGTGAATGAGGTAGACTCTTCGGCATCTGAAACAGTCATCACGTTCCCTCCGATGGCTGCCCTCTTAACCGCTAATGCACTGTGCCGACCCAAGAAGCTGTCACAGAGTGAGTGAAGAACTGCTGAAATCTAATTACATAACCCAGTGATCAGATTTTCCCTGACACGTAAGCCCCGTTTAACCTAATACATTCCGTGTGTTGGATTCCTGAAGCTCTGTTGGTGTGAAGGATCAGTGTGTTAATTTCAGTGGAGACTCCAGAGACGTCATGTGACTATGTATTAATCATCTGTCCATCTTCTGTCTCCATTTATCCTGCGCTCATGATCCTGATGTGTATGTGCCTCTGTGTTTGTGGATATACATATACATGTGCGAGTGTTTTTATACATTACGTAGGTGTTAGACAAGGAAGTCTGAAGTCAGATTTCTGTCCTCTGGGTTTGCTGTTATTGGGGCTTTATATTCTGCCTTCACTGGCTGTGTGCGTGTCTGTGTGTCCCCACTTCATACTATAAGGCAGCGTTTCTCAAACCAGTCCGTCGAAATTGGAGTTGGGAGTTGAGAGAGAGCAAAAACATGGACTGGCTGGTGGTCCCCAAGGACTGGTTTGAGAAACACTGCTCTAAGGATAGAAGATGAATGGAGTGGCACATTTATGAACCATGTTGGAGGAGAAAGGACTGTTTTTCCAGATGGTTCTATTTGCTACCCTGTATACAGATGTGACTGTGACAGCAGTCTCCCCTGTCTCTGTTTGTAAATGTTTTCTTTTCTTCTAGGCTCACCTGTTGTCTTCTGAAGGATTTTTTTTAAACAGGGGGAGATTTGGCCAGTCACACAGACATAATACATCACGCCCACTAAGCATTAATCTATTTACCATTTATCAGAGTAATTCTTAAATATAGACTGGGCTATATTGCCAGTAAAATCATTGTACAGAACATCTATATAATTCTAAGTGTTCGATTTCTTGCAGCTGGCAATCAGGGGGGCAGTATGAGTAGAGAGGGGCAGTATGAGTGGCGTCGGAGGAAGGTGACGATGGTCTGCCTTCATTTGTGCCAGCAGGGGGCATTCTGATCTCAGTCCATGCCCTCTGCTTGGTTTGCTTTCATACCCTGTCCTGGTGGGAGTGGTACAGTGGACCCACTCAGCTGCTTCCAAGTGAAAACAGCACCTCCTCTTATGGATGTGCGTGGCACAGGTTACCAACCTCAACAGCAGCCCTGAACCCCAGAGTTGACTCCGTTTCTGGTTTAAGCTGATCTGTCGGGATCCCCAGGATATGTTGTGGTTAATGTCAGAAGGCTTGAAATACCATAAAAAAGTAATTTTTACCTTTTGGTGGTTTGTATTTTATATTTTACAAATTTAACATGTCTTTACAAAGCACCCAAAATGCAAAGCAGAGGCACATTTTGCAGGCTAATTATTCATAATCTTTACACTGTTTCCAAACCATCTTAGAAGGAAAACACTCTTCTGAGTTTGTGAAACATAGCCAAACATATTTATAAAAAAAAAAAACTTGGGAAATTTTATTGGTCACCAATATCATTTCTAAATCACTCGTGCTCGTTTTAGATATTGGTGTGTTTGGTCAGGCATAATTCCCATATAGCTTTCTGAAAAGAGATACCACGTTGAGATGGTGCCGATTCCCCCCCCAACCCCCCCACTTTGTAAATCTGACCATGGCTATAGACTCTTTAAGGTGAGGCATCTTTTCTTGACTGTGGGAGTGTTGGCTAAGTCTGTTTCAAAGGCGCTGGTTGAGTCGCACCCTTGGCCGCTGTCCCAGCCGTCCATTCAGCCACTCACAGATAGCCCTTTGTGCTGAGCCCCTTCAGTACAGCTGCTAAACAAAAATAACAACAGCAGGCTTTGGGGGCTCTTGCATGCAGCTGGGTAGCCATGGATGGCACGAAAAAGCAAGCCGAACTATAGCAGACCTTCACTTAGAGGCGGCGCTCGTTCCCATTTCTGTAGCAGCCACCTCTTCCCAAAGATCCTGGTCAGTGGACGCTCGCTAGATACCACAGATTGTACCACTTCCCTCCATGCCCAGGGTGTGTGTTTCGTAGGTACAGTAGTTAATAACAGCGGGTGGATGCTCCCTGTAGACCTGAAGACCGAAGCTTTGTGCGGAGCCTAGCATATAGTTTCAGTAAATCAAAGCCTATTATTCAATTTAATGAGTGACAGTGAAAATACGCTAGCCAGGAATAGCGGATGGAAGGATGGATGGAAAATATTTCACTGTATAATGCATAAAGAATACATAACTTCTAACTGCTGTATGGCTTACAACTGATATCATTAATGTTTTTTGCAACACATAATGGTCCTTATGATCTGTATAAATCAGCTGAATATGCCGGGCGCATGTTATGGAATGTTGTATAAGAAGTTCATGATGATATATGACTCTAAATGGAATTAGTTTCCATGGGCTACAAAACCCACAATTGTAGCCTTGAAATGTGGCTGCTCTGTCTCATGCATTCTGTGGTAATTCTGATTAAAGATACATTGTTTCTTTTCACTCATCTGTAAAATAGGCACCAAAGTGAGTTCCAAAATAGCACAGATTCTCTCTGGATCGATGGACAGCTGCAGGAAACCCAAACGCTTGTGGTTTGGGGCTGAAACACCAGAGGATATGTCAGAATTGAGATTTTGGGTTAGAACTTTATGGTCAAAACAAGTTTTTAGCAGCCCCATGGACAGTCTTCAGTAACATGGAGTCTAGGAAACCAAGCGCGGACATAAAATGATGCTTGTACCAGAATGTTTATTAATTCTAACAGTCTTTAAAATTACACTGAAACTGATGAACATTGAAGGTGTTCATCTTCAATAGGTTTCATTCATTAAGATAAAGCTCATTAAAATTCATTTCATCAGTATTCGTTTAATTACCCAACTTAAGTGCTTATTTTTACATGACAGCTTGTCTTGCATTCACCTAGCATGTGACAGGGAACAGGCAGGTTAAGGAGTCGCCTTATGCGGAGACCGGTAACATGCCCCGGGGGTCTCAGCTGGTAACTGCTGATTTTGCATGCTGATGGACTGGACTGAAGCCGCCTGGGTTCAGGGATAATGACAGGGTACCTGTCATACTCCGAGGGGGGTGTGGCAGGTAGGTCTATGGTGGTGGGATGCTAAGACGGGAAACTGGTTTGCTTCATTTGCATGACGGATATATGCAAATGTAAGCAGCTGTTTCCTCTCAGTAATATTCATAAATGCGACCCCAGGGATTAGCAGCATGGCAGGCTTTCCACATCACTGAGCAGCACACACCACACTCTCCATTCTGCTATTTCTCACCGTGGGCATGAAATGGCTTTCAGGATGCAGAAGATCAAGGAACTATCAGGGCCCTTCAGAGTGGGAACGATTAGCTGACCTCAACAAATGATATGGCATGTGAAATTCACAAGAAGATATGTGTAATAAAATAAATGGATGTGACAATAAATGGTAAACATTAGTCCAAAAAACAATAAAAATCTTACCTCACTAGCATCAATGAAGAGTAATAGTATCATCAGGAGTCTCATCAGTCTAGTGTCTCCCACATTGTCATGGAAACCCTGGGGCTTTTGTGGGCGGCCAAGGTGTTGATAAGTTTCTCAATGTCTATTCTTGTAGCATTGTCCACACAGCCAAGCACTTCCCCGCAAATCACAGCCCATGTTGTACAAAGACGCTTATCCAAGCAGCCCCTCTATCATTTGGATATTGTAGTTCCAAGAGGAGACGCAGAGGTACGTTTTGATATCTAAGCTGATAACAACTGTTTTTTTATTGTTTTGTATGAATAAATCACTGTTTTTCATCACAAGTTTCTTTTGAGGCACCTATATGTGAAATATAGGGTAGTTTTGGATTTACAGTATTTTATTGGGAGATTTCTGTTTACAGTTTTGAACCTTAACCATTTAAATTTCACCAATAAGGATCAGGGAGCTCTGAATGGTAATATGACATAAATAGGCTTTTATGATTTCCTTCATGATATTCACTAATTTGAGTCACCCTAAGACAAGGGAACCTTTCTCTTTTGAGTTTTAAAAAGAACAAAGAGCAAGGAGCAGTAGCTTGGCTGCTTCCAGTAAAATTTGGGGCAGCGAGAAGCTGTCTCATTTCTGTTCTTGGAACCAGTACTGACCACTTACAGTAAGTGAACCAAATTATAATGCAGCCTTTCCCCTACCATTATATTAAGGGGGGTACCCCCCCCCTCCCAAGGTCAAGTAAATTTTATTTAATTTTGTTTTCTATATAGTTCCAGATCACTACAGAAGTCATTTAAGGTTACCTTTACTATAGAACAGGTCTATACATTCTCCTTTTATTAAACAGACTAAATAGCCTTATGTTATTTATCTTATTTACACAACAGCTTGTCAGTTTTGTCTCTACACGGTCGTGCGTTTACAGTTCTCCTCTGCTCTCTGTGTCGCGCGTGGTGAGGTGCTGATCCAGTGCGCGCGCACAGGTGAGCACACTGCCACACTCCCACCAGTGGACAGAGAGCGCACGTTGGAAAATATGTCACGTCAAAAACCTGAAAAGCAGACAAAAATATCTGCATTTTTTTAACTGTAAACTGTGAGAGGCACTTTTCAACCATGAACAGCGTAATAAATACCTTTGACAATGGGATTTTCTGCTGTAAACTATCACTGTTTTAAGATTTAAGGTAACACTTTTAAACCCTAACACAGATCGTGAGACCAGTTCAGTTATATTGACTGCTGTCAAGAAAAGAAACACTTCAACACATGAATCCCGTTGGAAACGTGAGATTAACGCCTGTAAGACGCCTGTAACACCAATAAGAACATCTAATTTAAATAATTCCTGTGTATGATAATAAACTTGTCTTGCCTTACCATAAGGAGACCGACCACACAAACTAAAAACTATATGCTGGAAACTAAGACATTCACAAGATAACTCCATGAAAAGCTATGTAAAAGTAGAAATGTGTCTATTTTGCCGCAAGATAACGTGAGTTAACTGGTTGGTAGTTGCCTTAACTGAAAAAAATCACTCCAGTCAGAGAAAGAAGTTACTAACACACTACATTGCAATAATGTATGGCATGAAATAAACTTTTAACTATATAATTCAGTAATACAAATAATAAACCTTAACATACTGTTCACAATAAGTATTGATGTTATGGGGGCTTTATATTACTAAGTTAGTGCTTCATTCCCCTGCATTTCCTGTTATGGCTGAGCGTGCACCTCACGTCAGTGCTGAGAGTGCACGTTATGAGCTCCTGCAGCCAGAACCTTTTGGTAAATGCATATCTCTGCTTGACTGCACAAGTAAACAACTTAAGTGTAAACAGGTGTCACTAGTTTGTTCCAGAATACACCCACTTTTTTGTTAGGGTTTTGTTTTGGAGTAATTAATGTGTGAGGAGAGTAATACTGTCTGAATAACTGGTCATTACAGTACAAATTATTCAACTTATGAAAGATTGTGTGTGTTAAAGCTGTTCACTGTTGGATTGACCTAATGTAAAATTAACTCTACCTAAGAAACATGGTTACAAGGTGGCTAATCGGATGAATTCTGCACAGCAGGAATTGGATAAGAGCAACAAAATTGTAAAGTTGTTTAACTCTTAGTTCTTGATTTGGTTTCCCACTTGCTAACTAACTTTTTACCTGATGGTTTTTGGTTCTAAACCCGGGAGATGAACTGGTTAACTGGTTTTTGCCCATGAATAAGTGTGGCTATAAAAGAAAGCCTTGTTTGTAAGTATGTGGACAACATCATCGTTCCTTAGTTACAGAATTAAACAATGAACAGACAAAATAATAAATGTCTGCACTCCACATGATGGTTTGTCGACATATGCATTCATTGTGTGTGCTGTGGGATGCTGTTGTTACCCTGAAGCTCTCTGATCTGTGGAGATGTACTGTTTTTGTTTTTTTTTTTTTTGTATCGCTGTTCCACTCTTTTTTTGACGTTGATTAAATGATGCTATACTAAAAAAACAAACTCAAGTTTTTGCAACAACTCATATGGCTCAGATTTGGACCTGCAGTTTTTTAATATATATATTTTACAAGTACACACAGTGTGATGTCGATAAGCATTGTGAGACCAGCCCGGGGGTGTAACCAGGGAATGTCCCCCTATGAGGACATGATGAGCTATTAACTGTGTTGTGGATCATTTAAGGCTAACTGGCTTTTTTTTACAAGGTTGGAAAGCATGTATGGCTGTGTGTGGATATAATTATGCTTTTGTTTCTTAGTCTTTTTTTTGGGTGGGGACTTAAGGGATGTTTGAATTGCTGTTTATTGCTTGTTCGATTAGCTGCAGTGCTGAAGAGATGTTATTGGTGCATTACTGAAGGGAGTCCTTTAGTCCCTTTCTTCATGATTTGCTGTAAATAAGCATTGGGCACAAATATGCAAGAATTTCTTAGGAGGAAAGTAGTTGGAGAACATGAATGTGAGTAGAGTAATGTCCATTACAAAAAAGAGAGCCCATATCTGTCCTTCAGAGGTACCTAATGGGCAAGTCTCATAACATTTTGCTTTAGCCTGCAATCCTTTTGCTCCATGTCCTGTGAGGAAAGCTAATTTTAGATGCTGGTCTTTATCCCTAAAATCACATCTTCTGTTGACTAAAACCTCAAAGTCACAGCATAACAATAAACATCATGCTTCCAAGGGCAGCAGGACAATCTGTTCTGGCTTGTTCATGTCTGTTGTACTTGTACTTGTTTTAAATTTTTCTGTGTGTGTGTGCTTTTGTTTTTATGCTGTAAATTTTTACAAGAAATTATAAAACGGTACATAGTATGAAGTGTTTTTACTTAATCTTTCAGTATTTTATTAAAATCCTAACAGGGATAAAAATTGTATTGTTGTGAATATCTGTCAAATATTACTTAACAGCACATGTAATTTTTTTTCTACATTAATCTTTTCATGAAACCATAGTTGGATTACGGAATCCATTTGCATTTGCATTGCATTTGCATTGAGGGGTGCTTGTCCCATTTCTGGCTCTCGTCGTTGGTAATGTGACGATGTTCCCAAGCACCCATCAGCCTCACAGTTGGAGGTTTTATTACGTATCTTATGGACCATTATTCCCAATATTATCTTGTTGGAATAACCTCTTGTGGGTCATTATGATTCTTTTGTTATAGATGTTGAATTGCCATTTGTCCTGGGAAACAAACAACCCATGGGGAGTTTCAGTAACCATAACTGATCTAATGAGATTTTTTGTTTGCAGTTTCACCATCCCAGCTGTGTGCAGCCAGACTGGAATAAACAGGGTAATCAACCCAAGACTCGTGTTTTCTAAAAAAAAAAAAAACATTAGCCAACATGTACGTACCCAGAATACCTTGGTCCAGCTTGAAGACGCTGGGAACAAGTATTTGTGCCCATGCTTCTTGCGTTCAAGCGATTTCAGCAGTTTTTGTTGAAATTCCATTTAAAACCGGCCTCTATTCTGTCAATATACTTTGTTTTTCCTTTCCTGGTAGTGCCCGTTTTCCCTTTCTTAGCTGCTTAACATTGCATTTTTTTGCGGATGATTTAGTCTAAATTAGTATAGGTGTGAAGGGCCAGGGGTGGGGTGTCGTTCAGCAGGTTGGGCCCTCAAGCACCCAACAGTGAAATCACTCAGCTGGCCCAGGGCTTCGAACTGGTGACCGCCTGGTCACAGATCGAGGGCCCTAACCTGCTGAACGACACCCCACCCCTGGTCCATGGAGCTACTGCTCCTTCGCTCAGAGTCAGGGTGCTGCTGCTATTTTTTGAGTCTCACGTGTCACACCTGCAGTGATCTGGAAGCGTTTAAACTGGAATAATTCTCACATATGACTTCCAAGTCACCATACCATCGTCATTTGTTTACTTAATTGGGGGGGAGAGTTCTAGGATAGTGCATAGTGAACTCTCTGCACACCCCACGCTTGAATGAGGTAAATGATTATGTAGCTCATCAGAATGCATGTGTTGCATAATGGGTCAGCTATTATGCACCAAGGGGGGCCCTGAATGGGATCTGGGAGCTTCCAGTCACCCGTGTAAATTTGGGGGAGGGCTTTCTCATAAACGGGGTGCCCCATGTGAGCCAGTATACACTGTATGGAGAATCGCCGATTGTCTTGGTTAACAAATCAGGGAGACCAAAAGATTGTAAGACATTTAAGCCAAATAACTCTAAATAGATATTTTTTGCTGGATTGAGGGTTTCTAAAACCATATTCATACCAAAACAGTACAACCCCCCCCCCCCAGCCCAATTAACATAGTCAAATTATGTTAAAGACAAATTGCTGTCATGTTATAGCTGGTACAATGGAAAGAACTTTGTGACAAGTTAAGGGTACAGCTACAGTGCTAAAGATCAAGCTGACTGATAATTAAAAAGAAATCCTAAAATGCATATCTGGTTCTGAAAAGTCATATAACCAGAGAGTGTACTCCTTGCCTTCTAGATCTAAAGGTAACAAATTAAGCTACAGTTACATAACTCATGTACATGCAAATTTTATAAAAAAGGGTTGTGCATTTGAAATGTTTTTTCTTAATAGGAGTACGAAGACACCTTTTTGGATTTTATTTAGATTATTTTTTTAAAAAACCCCTTCTCAGTCCCAGGAACAAGAACAATATTGAGTCTCCCTCAGTATGACATCATCACGGCCTTGATTCGAACCACAAGCTGGGGTGTTCACTGAAGTATGATTTATAAGCAAATGAGCAAACCAGGCAATCGATTCTGAAGCATCAGAGCAAGAATGACATACACCACATTTTCCATGCTGGTTTTTGGAGCTGTGTACAGTCTGCACGAGCTGATGGTTTACTCTGAGGTACATGCTCCATCCCAATACCGGTCCTAGCTGAAAGGATCTCCCCTCGGAAGATGGCACCCTAAGCAACTGACCATGTCTCATAGGATTAACCAGCCCTACTCTATCCATCCATCCATCCATCCATCCATCCATTCATCCTTTAGTGCACTGGATCCCTCAAGCAACAGATAGTTGCTGTATCTTGCTGAAGGTGTGATAAGTGAGGGAGTCTAGCAGGGGGTCAGCCTAACCCAGGCGAGGTTCTACAGGCTTCTGCCCAAGGACCATGCTGATGGAGACGTTTGACAGAACCCAATGAAGATGCTGTCCTCCTAGTGGCATGTTCTGAGCCATCGTGTCACATCTGAAATATCACATTGCATTTTATGAATCACCTGGGAAACGCAGTGAGAACCACACCTGCCCAGGACATCCCTCTTTCCTTTCTGCCCACAGCCTGCTTACGTGGATGGTGAATGAAACATGTGGCTACAATTTTATTTAGGGGGAGTGGGCCTTCTAGTTCCTGGGCCACTCGTATATTTAGAATATGGGTTTCATTTGAAGGCCTTTGTTGTGGTGAGCCATAAATGCTTTCTAGAAGAAGGGTGAATGTGAACTGAGGGCTGTAAATGCTCTACCATCTTGTTGCAAAATGTTAGGCCCCAGGGACTGAAGCACAGCTCGCAATAGATAATTCACCATTTCAGCCTCTGTATTTTAAGTATGTGAGACAGTGATGGACCTGTGCTTTCTAGGATCACCATGGCCACAGAGTCCTGTATTTTTTTCATTGTTCTGCCACATCCTGTCTGTGAGTGCATGTGGAAATTATTGACTTGAGAATTTCCCACCTCGTGGTGTCTGGCCCCCGTCTGGCCCCCCATGAGAAGCTGTGGCCCCAGCCGCACCCCCACTTCCCCAGGCTGGAACTTTTCAGCTTCATTAGCATGCGATGCCAGTCTCATTCTCGGCGTTTCAGCCAAATGTGGCTCATCCGCTTCTCCTTCCTGCACTTTTCTCTCCTTCCTCCACTAATCCCTCTATCCTCTACATACACCTAGAGCAGTGAGGGTGCATACAGTGTCATATTTAATAGGTCTCCCCCACTCCTCAAATGAGCTTTAATCGGAAGGGGAAAGCAGAGATGCTGTAATCATGCAGTTACCCCCCAGGACACAGTCTGCTCTGTGGCCTTTCTCCTCAGATAAGCATCAATGCTCTCCGATGCGTCTATTGTAATGATGCTTCTGTTCCACTGTGACTCATAGCTACAACGTAACCCAGAGGAGTGATTCCGGTGGTTTTTAAAAGCAGGCGGGGGTGGCTGTTGTAAGATTATATTCTATGGTGTAGCCTACAATCACAATGGCAAAGAAAAGCTTTCTACCCTGTATGTATAATTGCAAGTAGTGTCTGGGCAAAGATAGAGCCAAGAGAATCACTTATGGACCGCTACACTGAAATAATCAGGCGAGACCTTTTGCATCTTGGGATGTGATATACAGACGAGCTGTGTGGCACTCCATCACAAGAGCTAGAGAAAGAGAGAGTGTGAGAGAGAGTAGGGGAGAGAGAGAGAGGGAGGGAGAGAGGGAGGGAGAGAGGGAGGGAGAAAAAGCCAGGGTTGGCATTTGAGAGAGCGCGGAGGAAAGAAATATTTGTAGATAACGGGCGATTTTGGTTGATGGGATGAAACCAGCCATGGAAACCACAGCAGAAGAGAACCAGGAGCTGAACCAGGAGAAAAGAGGTACCTTATGCAGGATTTTGAAGCCATGCAACAGCATTGGTTTTTGAAATACAAAAATAGGATGGTCTCAGTGGGGGATTCACTCACACTCAGCGTGTTATCTGAGGCAGAGCGCTGAATTTTACTATTATCCTTTATTGTGGTGATTTGACCAGTGTATATATCCTTTTGTTTTGTGTTTAGCTGTGTCGAATTGTAAAGTGTGTATAACAGGGATATGACAGAGATCAAACATTTTACAGAGGGAACTTGCTGTCTACTTTTTGCGCTAAATGGTCGATTAAACGCCACTAATAATTGTATCGTTGACATTTCCTGTGGTGTTTAACGTCCCTGTGCAGTCATGCTCATCAGTTGGGTCTGTGCAAGGAGGTTAATGACCACATCTATTGTCATTGTGTAACATATTCATGCTACGTCACAGCACGCTCTATTCAACACGTAGGGACAGTCTGTCTGTCACAAACCACTGGTCTGGGGATGCCGGGGCTCGCCTGATGAATTTGGGGGTTGATGTAGGTACAAAAGACGAATGCAAGCACATCATAATCCCCAGTAGGAGAGATTGTGTCTAATTGGTCTGCTTTGGTGCACTGATGGCTGGGTGACACTTTAATTTTTTTAAGCCCACGATGGAGAATCTTGAACGGCTGAATCTGTCCTGAATCTGATTTGGAAGAGGGCTTTTGTTATTATTTTTTTATTTTGTTGAGCAAGAAAAATGCTAATGAGTTGGTTTTATATTGCGGCTGTTTTTCTCAGCCAATTTCCATATAAGTATGGTTCAGTAAGTTATGGATATTACACTTGGTCGTGTGCTTGTTGAATTCCAGAAAAAACAATAGATTGATTTTTCTTTAATCTGTTAGTGTTAGTTCAAAAATATATATTTTTGTATGTTTGGTTTTGGTTACCTCTCTGGTTATGGGTTGAGGGTCTGTTATGGTCTTCCAATATTGTTGCTTATTATTAGGTGTTCTTTGCTGCAGGGATTGCCTTGGGGTCGATGGCACTGTGAGGTAGTGTGCTCTGTACTCTTCATGTCACCGGGACCCAGTGATAGGGGAGCTTACCCACTCCACCCTGCACTACTGTGATACTTTCTCAAGTGTAAGGAATGTTAACCTTAAAATTACATGATGCGAACAGTGTGTTGTGTATGTTTAGTGATTTTTTTTTTTTTTTGGGGGGGGAGGGGTTATAAGAGGAAAGAGAACCTTTTAACTAGATGTTTTGTGTTAGTCCCAAGTCTTCCCTGCACTGACTCAGAGGGGTCAGGCTCAGTGAAATGTTTTGCCTGTAAAATAACCTTCACTTTCATTTAGAGAGTTTCTCAAGTATTTGAGATGCCTGTTTAGGCAAGGGATACATTGTCTCTGTGGACACTTCGCTAGGTTCCCAGCCACTCATGGCAACCTACTTGTAACAATACAATTACTCTCTAGGCCTCTTCTTATTTTGCAGTTTCAAGTCTTATCAAAGTTGCTGTGCTTGCTAGAAATGGCCCCATGTGGACCAGTGAGTGAATGACTTTGCTGACACAGTAGAGGTTTAGGCTAGTGAGATGTAACTTTGCATCACATGTTCTGTCCTTACTAGTCATTTGGGAATATTCTGGTGAAATCTGGAATTTTCCCTCCTTGTTTTTCCCAAAAGATGTTTTGTCAGTTTCAGTTATTGTCCCACGCAGAGATCCAGGACCATATGGCCTGGCCTCTTGGCTAGAACCAGCAATTATGCTCCACCTGCAATGACAGCTGTCATACTGGGGACCCCACGGACACGCTTGCTGTGAATACTGGCTTCCATGTTATTATAAGAATGGCTGGTCTAGCGAGATTGCATTTTTCCCATTGTGAGAAGAGAACTCTTCACATTAGATATTTTCATTTTGTGTATTGCATTACATGTAATTCTGTTGAATTTAATGCTTATCTGACGTGCTACAGATATGTTTAGTGGGGACACTCAGATGCAATTTCAAATAAAAGTTGTAATTACTGCAGGTCAATTCATTTTGCGTACAGCTGAAGCCTCGGTAATAGCCAGGAAACCTGTTTGGTCTCGTCACGTGATATTATTAATTTGACCTGCTGACCCTCTTTACCACCTCAATACATACACACACTATGGTTTTTCACTCATAAAAGTGAAGTGATCAAGGTTAAGTGTCAAATTCAACAGATTTATCAACTGATAATTATTGTGTTCAGTTTGAGACCTTTGCCGACAGCAAGCCCTGCTCCCCAAAGCTAATGTAAACTGGATGATTAAAGAAAGAGATGCATCTTTCTGCCAACTCTTCATGATGGTGCCGCCGCCCTGGTGTTCATTATTTCACACCTGTCATGTGGGGTTTCCCGGTGATGCCATTCTCTGGTAATGCTTCACTTGAGTTTGGGTTTTAACCGATGCTTGTGACACAAATCAACATACTTACTGCATGTTAATGGCCCTCTCGACTGGAATTACCTACAAATGATCATTTTACAGTAGGAAATACAGGCAGCCTTTGACTTGCGTAAAACCGACTTGCATGGCGTAAATCTTCTCTTGCACCAAAAATGTCCAAGATTCAGTGTTTATGGAAGCACTAACGGGCGAATGACGTGACGTTAGGCGCCAAAGTCCATTTTAAAATGTTATTATTATTATTATATTAAAACTTCTTTAATGTGAATATATTTTATTCACATTAATACATTAATACTTTGAACATGTTCATTGTCAATTGGTTATGCAAATATCTTGCCTCTGAAACACAAAATTCAGCTGCCACTAAAACAACGATAGATGAAGTAAAAACAAAAAAAGTAGCAATAATTAATGTGTGGACAGAAAGAAACCCAAGATTTAACTGTGATCTTGGCGGAAGAACAGATTCGATGAGATCTAGATAGCATGACTAAGTAAACGAGTATTCGGTATAATATTCTAGGGCTGCACAATATTGTAAGAGTTTTAGTTTTTTTCTTGCAATGAATATTGCAATATTTATAAAGTAAAAAGGAGTTAAAATTTTGTCACAAACGTAGCTATGAGTGATTTATACAGGAAGGATGAAAATGATTATGATTGACTCGGGGAATCACGGTAAAGTTTAATTGGATTTTTTAACATAGACTAGGTAATCTTGAAATGAAACAATAACCAAAATTGCACATTAATTTTTGAATTCTGCACAAACACCCCGTCATGCGTTGTGATGATGTCATTTTGCCCCGGTACCAGTTTTTCATGCCAGTGGAAAATGAACACTAGTGATACCATTCAGTTTTTGGTATTGTTTTGCAGTATCAAAAGTTCCAAACCTGTTGCCGTAGAAAAGCACCCTTTAACTTGAGTAAGTGTTTGTAGAATGGGTTACTTATGCTAGTGGAGAACTGCCTGTAATGTACGATATATTTTATTCATTTCCAGTATATATCTGGTAAATTAAAATTTTGAAGTTGAGTAGTCCATTGTTTATGAACAAGTGAACATGTGATTAATGTATAAATTTATTGTAACCATTTAACTCTGGGTGATACTCATCCCCCAAGATGAGGCACAGGGTGTGTCAGCTCTGGCCAGCTCAGAGGCCCAGGTCCCAGTTTCGCACTGATCTGAGAGCCCTGCATATTGCAGGATGAGTAAACCTACAAGGGTTAAGGCTTTACTTACTGAGCGCCAACTTGTGCTTCTCCCGGCCATATGCTCAAATGCTACAGTGTGCCTCTCGTTACAGTGTGAGTGGGGTCCTTGGCAATGTCTCCTCACGGCTGGTCATAGTCTGCCCCCCCACCCCCTTGTCTCTTGTCCTCCATTGGCTGATTGAGGAAGGACAAAAAGGATTTCAAGCAGAATCCCTGGCCACCCTGCATGGAGATGGTTTGATGGTAGTGTCCCAATGTGGCCCGAGTTCACATGAAAGGGGTCAGACAGGAAGTGAATGGTGTGGCTTCAATTTAGTGCGTGTTGGCAGTCCACTGGCACAAGGAGAATAAGGAAGGGGTCTCTCTATCTAAGGGGCACTGCTTACTGTTTTGCAGGAACTCCCATGATGCTGTGTACCATTGTGCATGCCTGGAGCTCCCAGGGGATGGTGTAGTGGCAGGTTGGCACAGCGGGCATTGTTTTCTTCTCTAGCTGGGGTGACGCCACCCAGCCTGTCCCTGGCCTTGCTCCACTGCCCACTGATGGCCAATCTGTGCAGCATGCTCCCTTCTGATGCCACCTTCACCACTCTGAGCTGCTATTCCAAAAGGGCCCTTTACAAACCACTGCTCTCATAAGCTTTTTCACATATAGGGCAGCAGGTACCCTTTTAAACCCTCTATCGCTGTTATGTCCCTTTTTTATAAACCACTGAATTTTTATAAATGTTAGTGCCATTAGGATCAGGCGATGTTAGGTAATACAGTACATGATATTTGGTTATACTGTGCTATTTTCGTCTCACCGCATTTCACAATACAGATGCTCCCTGGGTTCTGATGGTTCATGCTACCATATTTCATCTTTACGATAGGTAAATGTTTTCCATGTTCAGGATATCATTCAATTAATTACATGAGATATTCAAGACTTTGAAAAACAAAGAGCCTTTTTGTGAATGATTTAGCCCAACTGTAAGCAAAGGTAAGTGTTCTAAAGATGTTTGTTAGGTGTGCTGTAAGTTTATTGGAGGTCAGGCAGGTCAATCATAACCTGGGGGGAGGCTATACCAGAATAGTTCTACTTTTGAATATTCTGGCCACATATCATATAGCGCAGTATAATGTCTGGACAGTATGACAGTATGAAACTTTATATCCTACCCTGCATCATTCTGGGGTGCCGCTATTGTCTCAGCTGGGGGAGTGAGTGCAGGGAATGCTTACTCAGACTGTTCTCTGCACACTGCCTTTTCACACAGCAGATGACAGGTCAGATTACAGGCCACAGCATGTGGGGATTCTCAGATCCTCCCATCAGTACCGTCAGTAATATGTCCTTTTAAGTAAAATTTATTTCTGCTGCTCTGACACTGGATAGATGAGCACAGAGGTCAGGCAAGATGAGAAGCGTATTTGCGTAATCCAGTCCTGAAATATGTTGCTGTGTCTACTACTTTGTCATCTACACAAAAGTGAGTCACATATCCTATAGGTCTCCCTGATCGTGTAGCAGTGATGCATTTTTATATTAATCTGTTGTGCATGTGCATGTGAAAGGGTAGTTAAAGGGGTGTTATTAAAATGACTCTGTCCCCTGCTGGTCCACTTCAGTGGCAATAAAATTCAACACACCACTCAGATATGTTAAACCGCTGCATCAAAACAGTAGCGCATCTTGTTCAACTTACAAGTGTGTCTGGAAACTTTCAAGGGACTGGAGGCTTTTGTGTGCAAAGTGTTACTGCTGTGGATGATTCCTACATGTGAATGGATTGAGAGGTCAGCGCACAGTGCAGAGGCAGATTTTAATCCAGATTTGGTTGGGCTCCCGGCAGAATCCAATTGGCTGCTAAAAGCACGCTGCATTGGATTGATGAGAGCTTGTCAAATGTAAAAATCAGTTTAGTGGAGGTTGTCCTGTGGGTAGGCATTTGTCATTCTCTCTCTGACTCGCCTGTGAAGCCAGTACTAATGGATGGTTCTGCGAGACAGGCTTCTGGGTGTTTTAAGATGTAACCAAGTGGAATTTGCAGAAGATTATTGTTCCGTAAACTATATATTATTTCATAAAAGTATGTGCAGTAAGCGTTTGTACCCTGGAACTTACCCGATAAAAAATCAGGGTACAGCATTCGAAGGGTGATGTTATGGGTGTGAGATCTCATTAATGACTTGTGAAATTAGCATAACACAGACTGCCTGGACACATCTGGCTTGTGACCAGAAGGAGAACAATTAGCCTGGTGTTGTGTTTGCTTACAAGCGCAGATATAATAAGAAGGTCAGGATGTGCTGTTATCAGTGTGGTACTTTCTGGTCCTGCGATGGACGGGAATGGCCATCGCCGGTCATCGTGTTCCTGCTTCATTGGCATGCTTCAGCACCCATTGGGTTCCGAACTGGGCTTTTTAAATATGAAGAACAGAGAGGCAGTTCCCAATAGAGCAGAAAACGGGTCCCGGCGTCTCTGTGTATTATAAGGCTGTTTGGGAGAACGTGCTGCAGTTCCGTGTGGATGTATTTGTTTAATTTGTGTTTCTCATTCTAAAAAAAGTGTGTGGTGCTGTTTAGAAAAGTAGGCTGTGGACCAGGCTTTGCAGTCAATCCCAGGAAGGGGGAATTTAAGTGTACAGTAAATTCAGGACTATGTGTTTGCTTCATTGGAACTGCGTTTGTAAATTTGCACACATTGGAATCAAATGGAGACATTGGAAGTAAACTGAGCTTAGCCTGAGAGCTTTAAGAGCATCTCCACAAAGATGTGTTTTCATTTTCTGAGAACCTGTGTTGGAGGATGGCTGGATGAAAAGATGGATTGACTGTGTTGGAGGATGGCTGGGAATGCCGGCCTGTCCTCTGGATGTGGGATAGTCAGGAACGCAATGTGCAGCCCTGTAGGCTGGTATACCCCCTCCTGTCATCCTTGTCTGCCCCTGCTTCTCCTGTCCATGTGTGAAATGCAGGTCACCCCGGCACTCTCGCTGAGTCGTGGGTAACATGCTGCCATGGCAACCGCCATTGGCTAACCCCAGGATGGGAAAGCAGTGTTCCCCCTCCCCTGTGTCTCTCAGAGTGCTCTGGAGAACTTTCTGATAGGGGCTATGGCAGAGATGAAGGATCTGCCTTCACTTTCTTTGACTACGCGTTCGCAAGAGGCTTGTGTGCTCCTGCTGTTTGTAGAAAGTTCAGATAAACATTAACATAAACATTAAAAGAAACAAAACCCTTGTTGAAGATCCCGACTTCTTCATGGTGATTTATATTAAGCTACATGGTTCAGGTATTTCTTTGAATGAAGCAGAATGCCAACACACCGTATTGTATCTGTTATAATGCTTTTTGTCACATGTATTTCAGGCAGGGATGAGAACATGTTATTCCTTGGCAAGTCTGGGTCAAGTCTCAAAATGTCAAAACATTTCAGTCAAGTAGTCTTGAGTCACTTGGCCTCAATTCCAAGTTGAGTCCAAATTTTTCCATTATTTTTACAGTCAAGTTACAAGACATTAAATTTGTGACTCGAGTCCAAGTTGAGTTGTGAGTCATGTAACTTGAGTCCTTATCTATGTCTGGTTTTTTACCTTTATGTGATTAAAACTTGCTGCAGCAAAAATCTGCACAGTACATCATATGATCTTTATAGGCAGAAAGTGGCTGAAAAGTGTCCACTCATGGTCGTTTTTACACTTTTTATGTCCATGTATATGCTGGGAATGATGCGTCATTCCAACAAACTATCTCCGGAGACTTTGCATTCAGTAAATTGAAAATGCAGACAGCAGAGTATTAGTATACACTGAAATTATAACATTTATGTTATGGTATCCAGAGGGAGACTATAGCTTAAAGTCATATTGAGTCATAGGTTCGAAATCAGGTCCAAATCTCATCAAATTTGTGACTTCAGTTTGAGTTGAGTCACTAGTCTGTCCACAAGGATTACACATTACAACTGTCTAGTTATGTCCATTTCACCATTGATGTTTTCATAGTCATTAAAGTCAGATATAAGGACAGACTTGTTTGCTGTCTGCACACCCACATGGGCTGATGATGGCCAAGATGGATGGGATGAAGACCAACATCCCTGCATTAGCAAGACACAGAAATATGAGAATATGGGAGATGAATACAGCATATTAGCAAGCAACGTGGTGCTGAAGGTCCAATAACTGCAAGCAAAAGGGAATAATTATGAGTCTAAAGTTGCTGCTGGGAGGATTTAATAACATCTTAAGCATCTTTGGCCCAGGTTACCAGGACTGCATTTTAGTCTGACTTTCAAGGAAGCCTCCGTTCTTAGTACAGGTGTACAAAGATGAAGATGATTGTTTTTTTTTGTGCCAGTTCTCCAATGAATTGCTATTGATTTTTCTGTATAGACTGCTTGGCCAGGAGTCGTCAGAGGGTTTGACCCGTCTACTTCCTGTTAGTGTCCTTAAGTCCTGTTGATGGATGTTCAGGGCTACCTGCGAGCTCATGCAGGCCCGGCCATACACACCTACAATGGTCAATGACCTACAGTACTAACTGGATCAGGTACAGCACGGTTATTCAGCTAAGTGGTATACAGTCCATTCATACAATGTCAGGTATAATTTAATGCCGGCAGTGCTTTCCTAAACTTATTGGATAGCCTATTTTTGAATGCATATCCTAATCTAGAACGATAAATAATAAAGCCTTAAATTGTTAAAATACTCTCCACAGTCATGATGGGATTTTAGGTATGTCCAGATCAATTCAAGATGTGTTTTAAGATTGTCTGTTTGCAGTAAACGTTTAAGATCAAATTTCATAAGCTTTTCCGTCCCCCTATAAATATAAACCAGAGCCTATGAATGCTAAGATACCGGTGGGGGGGGGGGGGGGGGGGGGGGGGGGGGGGGGGGGGGGGGGGGGGGGGGGGGGGGGGGGGGGGGGGGGGG